>CM032448.1:52012825-52170325 GCA_019049505.1 Pachyrhynchus sulphureomaculatus
GGAGTTTCATTACGATTATGAGAATTTTTCCTTATTTTAGTTGTGACATTTTATAAAATTTATATATGAAGTGAAACGAATGAGGCAGGGTGTTAGAAGAATGATTGCATATATATCAAAATATACTTTTATTTAGTGTTCTTGCACATTATTTTCAATTTCAACTAAATAGTATGTAGAAGGGATTGAGATCTGGTTATAAAGTAACCTAAAAAATGTTGTTAGTGAGCAAAAGTTTTAAAACATTATGGATGGAAGGTTAAGTGATCAGAAACTCCCATCTCTTTCAGTATCTGCCATAATTTTTGCCAATATACCAGGTCGAATGCTTTAGAGCAATCGACAAAGTATAAATACATCTTGATGTTATATTCTCGAGCTTTCTCTTGTAATTGGTAAGCGTTTCCAATCTGCTCTCTTCTACCCTTACCGGACACAAATCCAATCTACTCTTCTGTAATCTCTGGCAGTAAGAAGAGTCTAAGTCGGTTGTTAATGATCTGAAGGAGGATTTTGCATGTATGGGGTATCAATGCAATCATTCGATAGTTTTTGCAATCTGCCGACGCACCCTTCTTGTGTATCGGAATATAAAGTAAGCTACACCAACCGTCTGACCAAATTCCGTATTTGATTACCTAGGAAGTTTATCATGTCAACTGTTGGTTGTCCTATTGCTTTTAACACTTTGGCGGCCATGCCGTCTGCGCCTAGAAGTTTACTTTTTTTAAAACGCTTTATAGTTAGATCAATTTTGGACCTTGTGGTAGGTATCTGTTACATTATTTTCCATACTAGCTGCAATATTTCCATGATATAATTTGGAGCAGTATTCGCACCAGATCTCCGCAGTACCCTTGGAATCAGTAATCATCACTCGACCATGTTTAACACGTATAATTTGTGTGTGAAGTCTGAATACCCGTGAGAGAAATTTGACCTTATGAAAAAGTTCTTTCGATTTATTGGTAGTCGTATATATTTCAGATTTCGTGAATTTGTTGTGTTCTTGTCCCGTCGGCAACTGATTTTTATGTCTTTATTGATGGCCATTAGTCTTTCATCAGGTAATTGTGGTAGGGACGGCCCGAAGTTTACGATAGAATTTTGCCATTAGTAGTTTGTAGTCTGACCCACATTCTGCACCAGATCTCGTTTTGACATTTGGGACACAAGTTGACTATGTCGTAATACGCCACCTGCAGCATATGAAGATATAGTCAACTTGAGTCTTAGTTTTTTATCGGGTAATTTCCAAGTTAGTGATTTTCTATTGCCAATTGGATTGTTGTTTTCTACCATTTCTGTTCCCCAATCCAGGTCCATCCAAAATATTCTGTAGACCTTTGTTGTCCGTTGTTTTTCCAAACTGTGCGTTAAAATCCCCTAGATAATTAGAGGTTCTCTTTTTGGTAAAACTGTGATTAGTTTTTCTTTCTCTTGGTAGTGTGTGTTTTCAATATGTTGCATATAAACTTGAATCATATGCATATTTGTAGGCTTTGTACGGATAGTGACTTTAATAATACGATCGCTTTTCCTTTAGTAGTCCTCAATGTACCGTGTTATTCGTTTACTAACCATTATAACTACTCCATTATGATCTGTAGTGTCTGCGCCGAACACAGATATTTGGTGGTTAGATGTTGTAAATACGTTTTCCTCTCCAATGTGTGTCTGCTAGTCCACATACATCAAATTTTGCTCTTTTTAGTTCTAGTTCCAATATCCGCAATTTTCCCACACCAAGGAGCCCTCGAACAATCCACGCAGCGATCTTTATATTGGATTTTTAAGAAGGTTTTCTGCTCGGTAGCTAATTTCACATTTATCGGCCCGGAACCTGACAAGCGCCAGTCGCTACCGGATCGCATGGCACAGAAACACTATCACTATCACTTTGCATCATAAGTGTTCATGGGATAATAATCAGGGGGTTTTCCCTTGCCTACCTGATCTTATGCCGTTGACTTATCCGCCAAGTTCATCCGTCTTTAGAAGGCATTTCTAGCCTCAAGGACAAGAAGGTATCCTAGTCCGCAGTATTACTACCTGTTAAATCATAATCTAATAGCCGCCAGTAGCTATCTGATATTAACCTTGCAGGAAAACTATCTTTCCCTTGCCTTAATTTAGTAATGACTTAGCTGCTGCTCTAAGTCATGTTCTCAGTCGATCCATGGGTTATCGGTAAACCTTATTCACACCTGTCTCGCATATCTGCAGGACCATTCCCTACAAGCCATTGGAGTGCGCCGCGACAGAGTTGAATACTTCCACTTCCCAGTAGGTTTTCCAAGAGGTACTGAAGACTTCCTATTCATTTTAGAAATCCTCCCTAAAAAAGATTGCTACCGGCAAGGTATCAATATCAAATATTAAAAATGAATAAAGTCAATATTTCAGCAGTGACCTACTGTTCTCTTATTTGTCAATACATGTCAGGGGCCGCGTTTGGCCGTATCACGGGTCATCAACCGAGCTAAGATGGACAAAGAAGAGAACAAAACTTGCAGTATTTATTGTAGTACTAGCGTAACATCGAGGTAAGATACAACAAACTGTATCTCTGGCTAGTGAAAGCCTAAAATTTAAAAGCTCTGTCGAGGGCTTTTAAGGCGACAGATAGACAGAGGATTATCCAGCTTAGTTGGCAATAATTACCGACTGGCAGCGCGATTGTCAGGGTTCGACCCTATGTATATAAAAATCTGTCCTATCGTCATAAGATAATTTAAAAAATACCTTGGGAAATCCGAAGGATAAAATTCCCAAACTTAGTTAAAGTGGAAACTACGAAATAAGTTATAATGATTGTATCAAGAAGGTAGATTCAAACAAGATTTCAAGGACATTTAACTTATTTAAATACGGTAGATACCGAACATGCTCTTGAACAGAATCATATTATATTCATATCATTAGATAGTCATAATTTAAGGTTAATAAAGATTATATGATATGAAATTATTAAACGGATACGAAAAGAATCCAAACAATAAAATTTAAAAAAGGGGACACGGAAGGAGCCTCCACGCAATGCGATATCACTAAGAGAAAACTTTTAACCAGTAGCAAAGCTATTTGATGTATCGCTCGTGTCCCCTGAAAACGGCCAATTCTTCCAACACCGAATCAGTATCTGCAGTGGCAGCAACCAAAACGCAGAGAGGTTCTTGTCAGAACCAACTCTGAAAATAATCACTGTAAACGTCGAGGGTATTACAAGAGATAAAGAACAAATCTTATCAGAGCTTTGCAGATCTTCAAAATGCAGCGTGTTGTGTATCCAAGAATCCCATAAAGATGAAAACGCCCGTAAATCTCACATACCGGACCTACAGCTGGTTGCCGAATTGCTGCACTCAAAACATAGTAGCACTATTTTTACCAGGCGATATCTCGATGTTACCTCTGTCCATATCAAATCAAATCAAATCAAAAAATGTTTATTATCCAAATGGAAAAAATATTACAATAATTTTTATTCATAGAACATGGTTCAGGAGCACTATGGACCTTTTGGAGGTCGGTGTGTGCACCAAAAATTTTACCTCTCAATGTAAATACCATTACTAATACAAATAACAATTCAATAACATATCGATAATTTATTAACTGTACAATACTAGTTCAATTATATAACCATAATAATATAATTCAATAACAAATTTTTATATAAGCGGAAACACTAACTATACTTAATTAGCCTAAAGATTACAGAAAAGTGTATAAAGTGTGTTGCATCTACACATGTTTTTTTTTTATCAGAAATACAAGAATGGCAAGCAATTTCTAATTTTAGAGTGTCGTAAAGAGGGACAAAGTAGTCCAAGCTGAAATTATATATTTATGTTAGAAAACAAATTTTGTTGCAAATCTCCTGAAAGTTTGCCATAATCCAATCGTGGATGTCATGTTTCAATTTGTCAAAGGCACAGTTCATTCTTAGTTTTGTCGGTAGCATATTATATATTGTTGGTAATGTGTAGGAAATGTGCCTCTGAGTTGAAGCAAATATAGTATTTGGAAGATTTAAATGACTTGTATTAGACCTTGTTCCCAATTCACGGTGTTCAATGATATTAAATTTCTTATTATTGAAACTGAATCTTATTATGTTTTTTATATAAAGTTGTCTTAAGTTTAGTAATCCAGCTTCTCTGTATAAAAGATAGGTATGAAACATTCTATCCTTGAAAAGCATAATTCTAATAATATAGTTTTGAGTCACACACAATGGCTTTATAATATTTTAACAGGAGACACCCCAAGCCGTTATACTATATGACAAAATGGACTCAACTAGAGACTGATAACTTTCAAGAGACGGTATGGCACCACTTGTCTTAATTCATAAAATTTATAAAGGACATTTCTTAGTTTTTTGTCAACATAATCTACATGGTGCTGTCATGTCATACATGCATCAAAAAATATACCTAGATACTTTATGTGATCTTTTTTCATTATTTTTTGCGTACAGCGCAAGATGCATCCCGAGGGCAGTCATAATTATGCAATATAAAGCTGTCCATGTTTGGCAAGCCACGAGCGGCCATGGCGAAGCAAATGAAAAAGGTCTTATCGGTATTTAGTGTTAAGAGATCAAGCCAGTGTTTTAACTCCGCCATGGCTCGCTCGCACACGCCAAAGGCCCCATGCCACGTTCTGTCTCGAATCAATAAGGCAGTGTCATCCACAAAACATACAACTTTTCCCTCTTTGGTAGCATTAGTTAGAGAATTGACGTAGATAAGAAAGAGGAGCGGACCAAGCACTGTTCCCTGGGGAACACCACACTCCATGCACTCAGCTTTACTAAATTTGTCTTGTATTTTTGTTTTCTGTGTACGATCTGTAAGATATGATTTAAAAAGTTTTAGAACATTGCCTCTAATACCCACTTTCTCCAGCTTAGTGAACAGAATGCGGTGGTCCACAGTATCAAACGCCTTCGACAAGTCCAGAAAAACAGACAGCGGCCTATATCAGCTTCAACTATGGCATCCTCAGTGCTACGCCCCCCTCCCCCCCTAAATCCATATTGAGAATTAGAAAGTAATTTTTCAGTCTCCAGAAAGTGACACAACCTTAGTTTGATGCATTTTTCCAATATTTTACTTAAGATGCTTGTGAGAACAACTGGTCTGTAATTAGTCTTTTCCCTTCTCTCGCCTACTTTATAAATAGGTACTACTATAGATCCTTTAAATATTTTAGGGAAGACGCCATCACTGAATACAGCATTTACCAGATATTTTAATGGTTCGATCAAACAAAGGTGATTCTGTTTAACAATATCCACAGTAACTCCATCCTCACCCCCAACTGACCCACTTCAGAGAGCTGATCACGTTTATTAATTCATTGTTTGTGATGGGAAAGAGGAACATAGAGGTTTTATTTTGCACACTTTCCGTAATTTTCTGTTTAGGTACATTGATTTTATTAGACAAGTTTTTTCCTACTGAGCAAAAATAAGTATTAAAGTCTGCTATTTCTTTTGGGTCTGTAATTTCTGTATTTGTTTCATTTATTATCACCCCTATTTGACTTTTTTGTGAGTGTTGATTTGTCAGCCTTTTAACATTTTGCCAGATTTTCCTAGGGTTTTTTTCATTTTCATTAAATGTTTTCTTATAATACATTATTTTAGCTTTATTTATTAATTTTGACAGTACACTTCTATAATCTTTATATTTTTTCAACAGCAACCTATTATGAGGGTTTATGACACTATCTTTTTTGAATTTATCCCTTTGTCTAATTGAAGTAACCAAACTATTTGTTATCCAGGGCTTGATGCGCCTCTGATTCGATTTAATTTTTTATTCTATGGTGCATCTCGTGATAACATCCCGCAACCGGTCAACAATATTCTCAGCAATCAGATAGGGTAAATTTTAGAACTTGAGGTTTTTTTACTATTTTTTGCCCTGTGTTTAATAATTCAGGATTACAGAGCGTAGGATAGTGATCTGAGATACTGGCTTTTAATATATCCGCAATGGTTTTTACAATCTTTTTATAATCTATATTAATATTTACCGCGATATGGTCCAAGCAGCTTTTGGTTTCACCAACTATTCTCGTAAAATCATTTATTAGGTGTTTGTATCCGTACAGGCCTAACATATTAATGTATTTATTTATAAATTTGGATTTTGTATCTAAGATATTAAAGTTTGTATCCCCCACAAATATTTCTATGTTGCATTTACAAAGATTTTTTTGAAATAATTCATTTAAGTTATCAACATACGCTTCTTGCGAGAGTGATGGCAATCTATAATGTGCAACGACCCCAATAGATATTTCATTTTTTATCAGTGTTATACGTAAGAATTTAGTGCCTTTTATATCAATTATTTGAGAATTTGTAACAATTTCTGATTTGACATATATAATAGTACCATCACACCTGTTAATTTATTACAGTTATAAAACGCATCATACCCCTCTACCTGAAACCGTTCGAGATTATCAAAAACTTGTATCTCGGACAATGCTATCAAATCAAAACTCACCTCTAGGTATTGAAGATACACTAAGAAATCATTAAAATTTGTAGTTATAGCACATATGTTTATGTGTAATAAGTTAAAGTCTCTTATGCTATTATTAAAGTAACCAGTCTCTTCAATATCATCACAAATTCTGCATTTACACTTCTCTGTCAAAAATTCTGTTTTATCGTTGAAGATGATTTTTTTATTCCCTTCTATTTTTGAACAGTTATCACATAAACTAGCTGCGACGTAAATTCTCAATGTCCATAGAACTAATTCCAACGACACAGAAGTCCTCACAGCAGAAATAGACAAATACTCACTAACCTCTGTATACAAACCACCAGGATCAGCCTTCGTATTGTCCCCAACTCTTATTCACAAAAAACTCCGTTCATAGTAGGCGACTTCAGCCGTGTTACAGTACCACCTGGAGGTATAATGCTACTGATTCAAACAGAGAACGGGTCAAAGAATAGGCTGAATAAATTGAGGTCTCACTGATACACGATCCCAAATTGCTTCCCTCCTTCAACAGCAATGTATCTGTGCTTTGCCAGTTCGCAATTTTACCGACCGGTAGGAATAAGTGTATTCTTACCCATACAAACCCATTCGATAAACTTTAGGGGAGCAATATGGGACGATTACATACAATCACTATCAGAGAACTACGAAAAGTTCGTGGAGCTAGTCAAACAGGTCTCACGATAACACATCCCAATGGGCTGCAAACAACAATATCAACCGAGGTTTACGAACAATTTAAAACAATTGATGAGAAAGTATAATGAACTCTTCAATAAGGATTCCTTTAGCGCGGCAACGATTGAAAGTGGATCCACCCTACTACAGAAGATGAGCGAAGCGAGACAACACAAATGGGTGGAGACATTAGAACCCATGGATATGACATATAGCAATAAAACAAGCATGGGATACTTCGAAAAAAAACACAGCGGGGATCCTCGAGAACTCCAACAATAATGTAATGTTAGTGCAAATCAGATGGCACATCAACTGGTCGATAATGGGAAAACCCAGGAAAGGCACCAAACTCCGAAACTGAATAGGGACAAGAACACAAAAGTGAACTTGCTGGGAATACCCTTCATGATGAAGAAACTTAACGGCGGAATAAACAGCCCAAAAAATGGTAAATCGCCGTGCGTTGACGACCTATTCAATGAACAAATAAAACATTACTATTTAATATATACACCAATGACCAACCGCTTACTAATGATGCCAAACACTTCCTATATGCTGACGATCTAGCAATCGTTATACAAGATCGAGACTTTCAGAGTAAAAAGACCAGAATGGAGAAGGCACTCCCGACCATGGCACGTTATTATAGCACCAAGCAAAAGCCTAATCCTGGAAAAAGCCAAGTTAGTGCATTCCATCTAAACAATCACAAGGCGACACAGAAACTGAGAGTCTCGTGGGAGGGCAGAGGACTGGAATATATAAATACGCCTAAGAACCTCGGGGTAACGCTAGACCGAACGCTCTCATATAAACCACACTGTCAGAAAACCAGGCAAAAAGTGGCCAACAGAAATAATATGCTTAAGAAACTCGCCGACCGCATATGGGACGCGAGTCCACAGGTACTTAGAACCTCGGCGCAGGCCCTATTTTCCTCCATTGGAGAATTTGCCTGGCCTGTCAGGAATTGATCTAGGCACGCAAAGGAGGTAAATATTGCCGTGAACGAAAGCTATAGGATAACTCCAGGTTGCATGAAACCTACACCACTTCCCCAATTGTACAAAACAGCAGGCCTTGCAACTCCTGCCAATTGAAGATCAACTGAAAGATACGTTGTACTCTATGAACCACAGCAACTTCCGAAACGGCTTAAATCTAGGAAAAACTTCCTGGACCATGTCGACATCGAACCTCCAGAAGATTACCCAGTTCCAGAAGAACCACCAACTGGCCTCGACCTGGATTGAAGGACCTGAAGAATGCTCAATAGAATCTGAACTGGCGTGACACCCAGGCCCGCCGCTATCCACCTGAGAGCCCGTATGTGCAAAACATACTATGCCGCCCCTTCCAGAAATTTTCTGTGGTTGCCCCCAACCTATTTTCCCTGACTGTAATTTGTACAAAACATGACGAGATTTCTGTATTTGTCGCCCCCTGGATGTGCGGCCTGCGTGCGATGCACCCCTCTTACGGCGGGCCTGGTGACACCAATGAAAACCAACAAAGTAGACCTCAAGGACCCTCAAGATTACCTCTATGTGTGTGGGGGAGCTGCAGGATATGGCACACCTTTTTTCATGTAGTAATTGCCCCAATACTATATATACCTTTGATGATCGTTAATAACAACGCACTCGACGTAGCCCGATACTGGGATGAAAATCTATGAAATTATATAAAAACAACACTATGTTTTAATTTCCAATATATTTAAAATAACTTGACAATTGTTTGACCATAGAATGGCTTCTTCAGAAGTAAATTAGAAAGGAAAATATTTGATAGTGATTCTGGTTATATAGTGCTTAAAACTATCCTTAATTACCTAAGATTATGCTAAACGTTTTATTATATTATTTACTGACAAAGTTATTTTGAAAATGCAAATCTGTGGTACTATTTCAGAGAACTAATAAAGATTAAGTAAGGGTGAATGGGTTAAGTCTACCTGTTCGTTTAATAATAGATTGGAGTTTTTCCGTTTGTTAATTTCAAGACATTCAAGCATATTTAATTTTTTAGATTTATTTTCTACATGTAGGATTTTTAATGTATCATCAAAATTATGGGATTCGTTTATTATGTGGGTTGCATAATGTGAATTGTTCTTGTTTTTTAAATAACTATGTTTATGTTCTTTAATGCGAGTTTCAAAAGATCTACCAATTTGTCCTACGTAGGTTTTAGTACAAAATCCACAATTGAATAAATAAACTCTTGATTTTAAGGATTTCTTAGATTTGGTTTTGTTATTCAAAATTATACTCCCTAAGGTATTACTGGTTTTGAATGCTATTTTATTGTTCTTTTTTGTTAAACGTTTTAAAATTGTTCTAGTTATTTTCCCTGTGTACGTGAGTGTGCTAAATTTTCCTTTTTTGTCATTAATGGTGGGATAAAGAGATTGCTTGTTTAAACGATTTTTTATTCAAGATATTATATATAATACTACGGTCATATCCATTATTAATAGCTATTTGTTTGATTATGTTGAATTCTTTGTTACCACTAATGACAAAAAAGGAAAATTTAGTACACTCACGGACATAGGGAAAATAACTAGAAAAATTTCAAAACATTTAAGAAAAAAGAACAATAAAATAGCACTCGAAACCAGTAATACCCTAGGGAATATAATTTTGAATACCAAATCCAAATCTAAGAAATCCTTAAAATCAAGAGTTTATTTATTAAATTGTCTTGTTACTAAAACCTACGTAGGACAAACTGGTAGGTTTTTTGAAACGCGCATTAAAGAACATAAACACTATTTAAGAAGAGGGAGAGGGAGAGGGAAAGGGAAAGGGAAAGGGAAAGGGAAAGGGAAAGGGAAAGGGAAAGGGAAAGGGAAAGGGAAAGGGAAAGGGAAAGGGGGAAAGGGAAAGGGAAAGGGAAAGGGAAAGGGAAAGGGAAAGGGAAAGGGAAAGGGAAAGGGAAAGGGAAAGGGAAAGGGAAAGGGAAAGGGAAAGGGAAAGGGAAAGGGAAAGGGAACGGGAACGGGAAAGGAAAAGGAAAAGAAAAAAAAGGGAAAGGGAGAGAGTGAAAGAAGAGAGGAAGAATAAACCTCAATTGCCTAATTTAAGGCATCTGTTGTTAATTTTAAAAAATTGGTAAAAATCAGAAGTAGTTACTGATGAATTTGAAATTCTTTTCTTACACTTATTAAAAGTTTTAATATAATTTAAATTATCGGGTTTTCTTTCAGGGCATATTTTAAACATCTAATTATACGGGAACTTATTTCAGAAAAGTTTTTTATAAATCTCCTGTAATATTTTACAGGTTACAAGATGGCTATAATCTTGAATAGTAGCTATGTTCGAAGAATTTGGAATAATTTCCTCATATGTAATTACTTGTCTTAGGAAGATAACTTCTTTTGTGAGCAATTCGGATTTACCAAGCTGTATTTTAAAATTTAAATTTTAAAACTTTTTTAAAATTATTCTTATGTGATCTAAGTGTTCAGAAATGGATTTTGAAAAATTATTTTTCTTCTATACTGTTTTCATTTAATTTCCTGTAGTGTATGACCAATCTATATTTATGTTGACTGAGTCTTCCTAGAAGCTATCTACGCAGGGGCAGAGTACAGGAATATAGATATCTTATTATAATGCCGTCGAGTTTTTATTTTGTATTTTATACTACATTGAAGAAGGGCGTCTAAAGGTCTAAACTGGTCTGTCACTGGTTGTCCCTATTTTATGTTCAGTTTAAATAGAACGCGTCAAATCACAATCCAGTGGGACATCATATTTTTAAACTGGTCCTTATTTTGTATTTTTCCAAATCCTTAAAATGATTAAAGCGTAAATGAGTTTCTAATTTTTTTTTTCGAGGTATTAACAATTTTATTTTTATTTTTAGGGATTTTTCGTTAAAGTTTATGGAAATGTTTGGACCCAGATTTTCGAAATTACATGTTCTATCTTTAATGTTAATTAAGGTATAAGGAATAATTTAAATATTAATTTAAAGAGCTATTCTTTCCTTTTTTGTTACAAGCATTTCTAGTTTCTCTGTTAGAAAAATCAGGTATATGGGTCATAGAAAAATGTATAATAGTGTAATTATCGCAACTCATAAGTGCATTTATTACTTTTCTATTGAACACCACACAGGTGAACTGTAAAAAGCATTACTCGTGGCTCTATGGTATTTGGTTAAAGATAGTAATTGTTCAAAAATTCCAAGAAATAGAAGGATTTGCAGGTGAACTATTTTGAAATTGTATTGTTTCATTTTATTTACAAATACTACGGGTATTACAGTGCTCTTAAAGCTCTAAAAAGTTAAAGATCAAAACAAGAGCTATAACAACCGAAAGTTCCTCTCGATACTAGAAATGTGTATATATATATATATATATATATATATATATATATATATATATATATATATATATATATATATATATATATATATATATATATATATATATATATATACATATATATATATATATATATATATATATATATATATATATATATATATATATATATATATACATATATATATATATGTATATATATATATATATATATGTATATATACATATATATATATATATATATATATATATATATATATATATATATATATATATATATATATATATATATACAGTCCCTGGCCAAATTATTAGACGCACTGTATTTTTTTTAGTAATTTTATGTTTCTTAAGAGTTTTTATGCAATAATGGTATATTTAAACTACAATATTATTGATTTTTATTTAAAAAGAATTGTTGTAGACTACATATTTGTATTTATTTTTAACATAAGGCAACACTGTGTTGACAAAGTGATACGTGAACGTAAAGAAGTACAAACCTGTATCAGTCGCGATCGGAATCGAGTCAGGTACGGACGTGTTTCTGTGGCTTTATGGACTGTGATTGTTTGTTTAACAGTTTTATACTACTCAGTTATTAGTTTATTTTGTATGCAGTGTTTTAAAAAAAGTAATTGGACTATTTTCATTATGGGTAGAAAAGGCGATCTTTCACCACGTAAAAAAGCTGAAGTGAAGGCCCTTGTGATTGCGAAAACATTTACAAACCGAGAAATATCACGAAAATTGGAGGTTTCTGAAGCTAGTGTACGACGCATAAAAAAGAAAATTGAGTCAGGGAAGGAATTAAGCCCGAAAAGAAAGAAAAGATGCGGTAGAAAACCAATTTTCACTCCACGGTCAGAGAGATGTTTGAAGAAAATTTGTGTAGAAAACAGATTTGCTACCACAAAGGTAATAAAATCACAACTCCAGGATGCTAGCGTAAATGCTTCTGAGCGCACTGTTCGAAGAAAATTGAAAGAATTAGATTTTAAGGCCTGTCGCCCCGCCAGGAAGCCCAAGTTAACAGCTGCAATGAAAGCAAAGCGCCTGAAGTGGGCCAAACAATGGCAAGACAAAGATGTGGACTTCTGGAGATCGGTAAGATACAGCAATTTAATCAATAATTGATACATTATTATCATTTTCAGTTAAATAAAGCAAATAAACATGGAAGTTTATATATTTTTCCTATTTTTGACAGGTCTGCTTCAGTGACGAAAGCACATTCGAAATTTTGCAGAATAAAGCTCAGTATGTGCGTCGTCGTCATGGAGAAAAGTTTCATCCTGATTGTGTCGTCCCGACGGTTAAACATCCCACCAAAGTGATGATTTGGTCAGTCATCAGCGGCAAGGGCACTGGACGTCTGTACGTCGTCAAAGGAATAATGAGGCAAGATCAGTACAAAGAAGTATTACAAAATCGGTTGATTCCGCAGCTCAGAGAATGGTTTCCAAATGGGGAACCATTCACTTTCATGCAAGATGGAGCTCCCTGCTACACTGCTCGGTCTGTTAAAGCTTTTTTGGCAGAAAAAAATATCCCTCTGTTGGATTGGCCCCATTGAAAATGTGTGGGAGCTGATGAAAAGAGAAGTGGCTAAAGATGTGATTACCAACAAAACCCAGCTCCTAGAAAAGATTATTCATGTGTGGAATCATCATCCTCAAATGCAGGAGACAGTACAATCTTGCATTGATAGCATGCCGCGCAGAATTAAAACTTTGATAGCGGCTAAAGGTGGCTCAACTAAATATTGACTTTTACTAACATTAATTTCACTTTTTTTTAAAACTTAACAAACTTATGCTTTTCTAAATTAATGCTGTTTTATTTATGTCAAATAAATAGGTAATTGATTGGATAATATAAAAATAAAAAACAAATCAATTTAAAATAATAAAAACGGTACAATATCACTCGGTAATTAATATTTTACATGAAATCTTGCAGTGCGTCTAATAATTTGGCCAGGGACTGTATATATATGTATATATATATATATATGTATATATATGTATATATATATATATATATATATATATATATGTATATATATGTATATATATATATATATATATATATATATATATATATATATATATATATATATATATATATATATATATTCAATTCTTGGGATTTGGGTTCATTTTATGAATATTTAGGATTCAAAATTAATCTTAAACTGACGTTTCGCCCTTTGGTTTAGGACATTTTCATTTTTTTCTTTATTTTTTGAATCACACGTAGTAGATAAAACACTACTAAATATTCATAAAATGAACCGAAATCCCAAGAATTGAAAATAAATATTAATTGATGGTTCAAGAAAATTTTAAAGTATAATATATATATATATATATATATATATATATATATATATATATATATATATATATATATATATATATATATATTTAGGGTGGTAAAAAAGGCTTCAAGTATATTTCTAAGGAAATGTTATTCTTGATTCTGCCGCAAATATAAAAATATATTAGGTATGAAGGAAGAAGCTTTTTAATTACTGGACTCTTAATTGTTAAGTCGTTCTTTGTATTAATTTTATTTATTAGAATCTCTCAAGACTTCACCGTTTGTACCCAAGATTCATACAGATCATCAAACTATGTCGGTTATACACTCCCTATCATTTTTTTTTGTTGTCTATAAAAACAAAATATCTTTACTACAAAGTAAGTAAATTTCTGTCTACATTTCTCAGCAATATCACTTTAGGCAAGCCAGAGCTTAGTCAACTGCCTTAAAATACTAAACTTAAATATTGCATTCAAAACTGACGATTCTATCGAAAAAAAAAAAACATAAAAAATAACAAAATAAAAATAAGTATTGATAATAAGTCAGGTGTTTATAAAATAAACTGTGTAGATTGCCTAAAAATATGTAAAAGACAAACGGAAAGAAGTTATTTAAAAAAAAAATCAAAGAACAACTAGTTCAGTTCATTTACTTGAGAATAATTTTGATCAAAGCGTCCAAATCATGCACTCCGAAAGTAAAGGCTCCAAACTTTATCTACTGGGATCGCTAGAAACAGAATTAAACTTTAACACCTCATCTTTGCTGAATTTATTTTAAGAACAACTTTTAACCACCAATCCGGACATTTACACGGTCACCGTAAATCCGCCGTTAGGTTCTTCCGACCATAAACTGCTTTCGACATCGAGTATCCTGCCAATCAGTGACAGAGAGGCGCCTAGGCCGCGCAGGATTTGGCACTACAAATCTGCTAAATGGGAAGATCTTATGGAATACTTTCGAACTTTCCCTTGGATGGACATTTGTTTTCGATCTTACATCCCTTTTTCGAAGAAATGCTCCTCCAACGGCAAGCTTTGGTTCGACCGAAAATGCAAAGAAGCTGTTGCTTCTAAAACATATTGCCTATCGACAATGGCGTGAAAATCCTAACACCGTAAATCGTAACATCTTTGTTCATGCCCGGAACAGATGCAAGGGAATTATCGACGAAACCAAGGAGGCACACAATCAACGAATTAGAAACAAACTTCTCGCTTGTCCCAACAATTCCAGGTCCTTTTGGGCAGTCGCTAAGGCAGTTAGTCAAAATTTTACCAAATCCACCATACCACCACTCACACGGCCAGACAATTCCATTGCAACCACACCTGTTGAGAGAGCAAACTTGTTGGCTGAACTCTTTGCTTCACATTCTACTGTCGATTTCCAAGGAAAAACACCACCTACTATTCCCATATTGCAGTCAAGGATGCCCGATGTTGTCTTCAGACAGCGCATCATAAAGCGTATTTTAATGAAGCTAGACGCCAAGAAGGCTTCTGGCGCTGACGGAATACCTGCCATAGTTCTCAAAAAACTGTGCAAGGGAACTAACACCAGTTTTCTGTAGACTTTTTAACCTATCCTACAGAAAGGGAATATTTCCGTCCTGCTGGAAACGTGCCACGGTTCAGCTGATACCTAAAAAAGGTAAGAAGACCTTGCCAAATAACTACCGACCAGTTGCACTGCTTTCAATAATATCGAAAGTCATGGAAAAGGTTATCAATGAGCATCTTCTAAAATATCTTGAACGATTCAATATTATTAGCGATCACCAATATGGTTTTCGTAAACATAGATCAACAGGAGATCTTCTAACTTATGTAACACATGTTTGGAACAACACAATTGAGCACTTTGGAGAATCTCGAGCGGTTGCTCTTGACATATCCAAGGCATTCGACCGTGTTTGGCACGATGGACTGTTGGCTAAGTTACGCTCTTATGGTATGTCTGAAAGGTTCTGTTTGTTGCTCTCATGTTTCCTCAGAGAGCGTTCTTTACGAGTGGCGGTCGACGGATTTCTTTCTAACACCCTCACTATCAACGCCGGTGTGCCCCAGGGCTCCATACTGTCTCCTACTCTCTTTCTCATTTACATTAACGATCTGCTGGAAAAGACCGGGAATCCAATCTATAGCTTTGCAGATGACAGTACGCTTGTCTCTTCATTCACCTTGAACGCTCGGACATCGGCTGCCCAGGCGAATATCCGCAGACAGCAGGACGTCGTTCAACTTAACAAAGACCTGGAAGAAATTCTATCTTGGGGTGACAGTAACCAAGTGGAATTTAACGCTACAAAAACCCAAGCGGCAGTTTTTTCTAAAAAAGTTAACGTTGCTGAACCCGACATAGTTATGTCGGGGTACTCCATTCCCCTAGCATCGTCGCTCAATTTGTTGGGCGTTAGTTTGGGAGCAAATATGTCTTGGCATGAACATGTTGCAGGCATAGCAAGGAGAGCTTCTCAAAAGTTGGGAATATTATTTAGAACCAGAAAGCTTTACACCCCACAGCAACTGTTAATTCTTTACAAAGCCCAAATTCGACCAACTATGGAATACTGCTCCCACGTTTGGGGCTCCGCTCCCAAACATACACTGCATTTGTTGGATTCTGTTCAGAGAAGAGCGGTCCGCCTGATTGGGGACCCGGAATTGACCGGCGGCCTTGATTCGCTGGAACATCGAAGAACGGTTGGCGACTTGAGTCTGTTCTACAAGTATTTTCATGGAAGGTGTTCGAAGGATGTAGCCCGCTTAATTCCTCCCAAAGCGGTGCATGTTAGAAATACACGTCGCGCTGGTGCTTCGCATCCGTATGAGGTTCAGCTTGTTACTCCGCGTACAATGCTTTTCAAGCAATCTTTTATATGGAGAACGTCATCCCTTTGGAATAATTTGCCCAGCGCTGTGTTTCCCACCGAGTACAATTTACAGCGATTCAAGAACAACGTGAATCGCTTTTTCCGCACTCGTGCCGCTCCTGGAGCGCTTTAGGGACTTCCCTGCAGCACGTGTGCTAGACCCATAAAAAAAAAAAAAAAAAAAAAAAAAAAAAATATTGCCTAGTGAAACCCATGTATAATAAGTAGTAAGTAAATATCTGAATAGAGATATTCTTGCACTTTAAGAACATTCAATCTTGAAAAAGCTACAGTAATAGTGAAACATGTCGAATATTATATAAGTTTTTAGTCAGATCGTCAACAACATACTAACTAGTTACTGAACTGCACTAAGTAAAGGCCGAATGAATTCAATTACATCTAAATAATTGGAAAACTAGTTTTACTGAGAAACACGTTTCAAGATATCTTCATATTGTTATATACTAGCACTGCTAATGTGCAATAAAGTACTAAAAGTTTATCAAATTAATCTATCTGATAAATTTAGAATACTTTCGGTTAGTCGTTATAGTGCTAATTGTACATGGGCTCCTTTTAGTGCTTCTCGAGCATTGATTTGGTCTTCAGTGAATTACAAAGTTGTCAACTATGAACGTAAAAAAATATAAACATAAATTACATAACAGTACATATACTAGTTGTATATTCAGGTCTAAGAGAAAACTGATTTTCTACGATACGATAACATCAACAGTCCTAAAATGCAATAGTTCGATCTTTTAGAATTAAAGATATTACCGCAAGCGCTATGGATAGTTTTCCACCTCTACAAGTTCAGAATTGAAAGCGTAGTTTCTTTGGTTTGCTCCTTCAACCAGGAGGTGCTTACAATATTTGGGAATCACAGATAGTGCCGCATCAATTTAAAATATGTAGTCGAAATTATGAAGAATCTCGACACTGCAGCTTATAACATATCAATGGAACTTCACTCCGGGTGACGTAATAGAGTGCAATCAACAGTTCTTAAATAGTTAGGTATATATCCATATTTTTTTCAAGATTATTGGCTTACCATTTACACTTTTGAAATAAAATACAGTATAACTGTTTCACTGAATTTATTCAGATCAGATTTGGATGGTTAATTGGTACTAAATTTAAATTAAGAGATAATATTAATTACAGGTAGGCTATCTTAACACGGCGCACAGTGGAACCGAGGCGGCGAAAAGTCGATTTTATAAAAGTATGTGGAGAAGGATAATAAACACAAAAATTTGAAGAGAAATGTCTAAATTCAAAGAATCAAGTGTAATTTATTATGTTTACCTATCTGAATAGAGTATATTCCTTATATAGATCACTTAAATAAATTACCTCTGATAACACATTACATTCTTACGTTTTTATTTCATATGCTGCCCACAATTTTTTAAGAACACTATGCTATATACATTTTTTAATTTAAAGTTTGATATAGTAGCTGCATTAACACTTATTGGTTTTGTTTCTGATGCGAATATTTACGTGCCAAATTAAATAATGCCACAGAACCAAAAATCTTCATAAAATTGTATCTTTATTTAGGCGTAACTATTTATCTACATTTTCTTACAATCTAAAATTAATTTTTATTAGAAGATTACATTGTTATTTATCATATCCAAATGGTTTTAAGTGCGATCAAGTGCAATTACGAACGTACAATTTGACTAGGTGAAAAAAGGGATATATAATCTCATTTTCCCCACACTGTGAAAGGTTAAAGTTCTGTCAGTAGACGAAAAATTGCCTGTTTTATACAATTTCCTTTTAGGAGAGACAGTTAAATATTCTAAATGCTAAATATAACTTGAAATATAGAGAAATTAAATTATATAAGGATAGATATAGTGCACTAGTTTTTTTATATATTAAGCCCTGAGAAAGAGTCATTCATATGCGGAAGGCGTGTATATAAATGTCTTAATTCACAATCAATATACGAGAGTTGTCTGAAAATAATGGTTTTGACGAATAACACTATCTATATGTTGAAACTCAAAACTTTTCAGACTACTCTCGTAACATATTTGAATTATCGCCGAACTACATAATGTCTTTACGAACATATGTCGTCTAAGCATGAAACAAATGATTATTATGCAATCTTTCGATTGTTCTTTCCATCTAAGGAATTGCGTATCTGTTTTGTTACTGTGGTAATCGTTTCAGTGACCGACTCACAAATATTATGCGTTTGGTTATAACGAACGGTTATCATCTCGAGCGCGTTGAAGCTTTAGGGTTAAAACAATTTGACGTTGATAGTCCTCTTACATTTGCAACTTTGCAGCATTATTAAACAATTAAAAATCACTCTGTATAATAAGGTAAGTAAAATATATTATTATATATATATATATATATATATATATATATATATATATATATATATATATATATATATATATATATATATATATATATATTGTTATGTATATGATCATGAATAACAATCGAATAGTTTTAATCATTACTCATTATTTATTAAAAAGATAATGACAAATATAGAATAGGTCATTACCTTTTAGTAAATAGTAAGCAATAGTTAAAACTTTTGGAAAGTTACTCATACAATATTATGACTTCGGCTTTATACTTATGTCAAGATCAAATTTATCAGAACTGCTCATGTGTTAACTTCTAGATTTTCCCAATTGGATACCCTTCAAAAGTTCCTTCCACCTTTCAAAACATGAAACGTTTTTCCATCGCCTATCAAAAGTTAATCGCAGAATTATTCCGTTGTAACCGAAACCCTAATTGTTTAAAACCATACATTAGTACATTTTTCCAAAGTCTTCCAGAGGATCACGTTGATAAGATTTTGCAGGAAATTGGAAAACCATTTATGTCACTGTTAAATTCAAGATGGAATACAGTGCAAAGATCAAAGTCCAGATTCTATCCAAAGTACAGTACTTGGTTACAAGGCATATTTGAGGTGGAATTGGAAGCTGTAAAGTCTACTACAAAACGGCAGAAGGTAAGTGAATTACGCACTGCTTTTCCACAACAAATGATCGATACTGCTTCAACGAAAACACAGAACCAGAAAAATGGTTTTACTGCTGACACTGCTCTGGCGTTAATAATGGATATTCAGTTATCAAGACGACAGTATGAAACGATAAGAAGTGCGAGTAAGAAAATTGGATTTGACATATTTCCATCAAAAATAATATTATAAAATATATTTTAATTAAATTTAAATAAATATTATTTAAAAAATATTACATATTTTTACATATTTAATTTTTTATGATATTTCTATAATTTATACCTTTTGAAACCTTTACATTTTCTAAATTTAAAAGCATACATGTCAATTTTCGAAAATTCCATCGCCATATTAAATCCGCCATTTTGAATTTTTGAAATCTGACAGCGTATTTCAATTCAGCGACCCTAAGAACCTATAATAACATGCATGATATGAAGATCCGTCTGTTCCCCGAATTGCGTGACTGAAAAGGTTAAATATATGTGTTCGTATTATGTGAATTTTACACAAATATATTATTTTTAATTATTATAATGCCCCACAAATAGTTTATGTGGTCATTCATTGCATATTTAAGAAGTAACATAATTTTTGCCGCGAATCGGGCAAATGGCTCCACTGTGCGGCGTCTAATATGGGGGTATTTCCAAATTCTATTTGGGTGTTCGTTATTTGCATATGTATATGCTCTATTTTAACTAAACAAAAATTAAAAGGCTTTGCTGGACACTACATAGACAATAATCACCTTAATAACGAGATGGTGAAGTTGCTATAGAGTGCTCAAAAAGTTAAACATATGGATTATTTAGACATTCTTAGCATAAAAATAACCAATAAAAATAACGAACACTCAAATAGAATTTGGAAATACCCCCATATTAGACACCGTGTTAAGATAGACTACTTATAATTAACCCAATTTTATTACCTCTTAATTTAAATTCAGTACCATTTAACCATGTAATACTTACTTACTTACTTAATCCTTATGCCTTTCTATTCCTTACTACTCAGTATATATCACCACTACACCAAACACTTTATTTTTGCACTCGACGCGCGTTTCGCTAACCATGTTAGCTTCATCAGGAGCGATGATGACTATCAATCATCGCTCCTGATGAAGCTAACATGGTTAGCGAAACGCGCATCGAGTGCAAAAATAAAGTGTTTGGTGTAGTGGTGATATATACTGAGTAGTATCATTGTGCCAAGATTCCACATTCCCAACTTAGTTTCTATTCCTTGTTAGGAGTGTAAGGCCCGTGGAGTTGAGTTATTCTATATCTGTCTTTTCCATATTTCCTTCTATATCCTTCCGTCCTGTTTAAATTGTCAATTGCCTCTTTTGTTTCTTCTGTATTAGTTTCTTCTGTTTGTATGAGTTCTGTATCTTTTTCCGGTATTATGTCTCTATGTTGATTTTTGTATGCTTTTCCTTCTAATTTTTTGCATCCATTTCCTTTCCTCTCTGTATCAGTGATTCCTACATAGTGCATTTGTTGTTCTTCTGTCAGTTTATCCTCTTTTCCGTTTATACCCCTATTATTCCGTGTTCTCAATGTAAAAACTCAATAATTATTTCCATTTCTTTCTTCCTATCTATTTCTTTGATTATCTTCTTATTTGTATTTATTTTACTACTCTGTTTCGTATCCTCTATCTTTGCCAGGGTCGTCCTTTTTCCATTCTTTCTCTCGTTCTCTGCCATATGCTTCAATTTTGTTTGAATTTCGCTATCATCTTTTGTTAAATCGTTGTTTATATAAACTCTCTCTCTTAGATTTCTCAGTTTGTTTTTATTTTTCATTACAGCTTCCTTATCTCCCGTGTTTCCAAGTTCTATCTTGTATATGGTCGCTTACATTTTTATCACATCTTTAATCTGTACTTTTGTGTCCATACTCCTCTCCATAAAAAGTTCTACATCCATTTTCAGATCTGGTTGGCTATTCGCTTCAAAACTCATTCCCGATATTACAATATTATTCCTTGCGTTGTCTTATTCCAGTCTACTCATCTTCAAATCTATACTTCTCATGTTTTCTCTAATTCTCTTATTTTCCTCTTTCAATAATTCATTCTCCTTTCTTAGTTCCTTCAACTCTTGTTGGTATCTCCTCTGGTCTTGTTTTATATCCTTTTATCTGACATTAGCTCTCTGATCATTTTTATCAAATTGTCTATCTTATCTACTCTTTCGTTTTTCTCTTTCTGTGGTGTTCTCAACAGCTTTTTACTCTTCTTGAATAATCCCATTGGCTCCTCTTTTTCTTCGACTCTTCCTCTTTTCGAGTCTTCGTGTGATCCTCGTATTTTTTTTCAAACACGGGAGAAAAAGAAAAAAATTGTTGTTTATATTTCTTATCACCGTAAACAGTAAAATGATTAAGGTCGTCGTTTATCGTTTCGTTAGCTTCATACAATTTTACAAAATTATTCTCATAAATCTCCAAATTTTTTACTTATTGTCTTAATCTAACACTACATTCTGCTTTATTTCTAGTCCCTCTCGTTTGCAATCTCGTTTGCAATCGACAAAATAATTAAATAGATCGAAACACTACCGTAATAATGCTCGTTGAACGAGTTGACTATTGCCGGGCGTTCGATTCACGTGTACACACATCGCGATCCGAAACTCAACTCCCATATGTAATATCTCTTAGAACTTAAGTTAAGTCTTATTGTAAACCTCTTCGAAAATGGTCGCGGAAACGAAACACATGTCAGAGTGATCTGAATAAATTCAGTGAAACAGTTATAGTGTATTTTATTTCAAAAGTGTAAATATTAAGGTGTTTCACCTAGATACCGACCACAAACTCCATAAATTTTATTTATATATTGGGTTACCATTTATTTTAAAATATGGATTTTCCACGCGGTTATATTTAAAAAAATATAATTATAATTTCAACCAAGAGCTACAGTTCACCCAGAAACGGACCCGATAGTAAAATCTACAGAAATTCAATGCTTTCATTTTGGTTATCCTTGAGAATGACCGAAAGCTAACAAAACGAGGCCAGTTCTTTCATTGACAGACCAAAACGATACCATCCTAACGTGATGGTATCGTTTTGGGATTTGATGGTTATACATTATAGATTTAATCGTTCTGTTTTGGTCATCCTTGAGAATGACCAGTGGCCATCAAAACAAGACCGGTTCGAAAATTGACATGAGGATTTCAATGGTTTTGGTCATCCTTGAGAAAGAGGTAATTTGCGAATGGCAATGGCAAGACGAATTTTTATCGTAGGAAAATAATTCATTTATCATCTGTGAACCCACAGATTTTTGCGTTTAAAATTGTAAAAACGCGGATGTGTGTATAATTATATTAAAGGCTTAAAATACAGTAAGACACTCGATATTATAAGAAAATTTGAGGTGAAATATTTAATACTAAAGAGAAATTGAAAAATCTACAATCAAGTATGTATAGGAAGGGCAGCCTGTGCTGATCTCAATCTAAATTGCTATTATCAAATTTAATGTAAAACTACTGAACACAGATCAAGGCCATACTTCAGCAGACTGTTGAAATATGGACTTGGTCTGGTTTCAGTACTTTTACATTAAATATGCCTCAGGGGATCCCCCTAAAAATCGCGCTGCTTGCGGTGAGTGTTCGCTGTGTTCCAACCACTCTATCGGCTATAGCTGTAATCAGCCTCCGATGGAGGTCTAGGTGTGCGTTTCAAATTCGGTACGATTCGTTGTATCTTACTACTATCAAATTAGTCAAATTCACTTATTAATTAAGTGTTGTGAATCATTTGTAAGTGGTATGTTCTTTGGATTCCTAACGTATGTTAGGAAATACAAATAATTAATGTAATAATAATTTCAAAACCAGGACCCACTGTCTCCAACATCAGCTCTTGTAAAAATCACTTACCGAGTAAAAGGCATTGTCCAATAAAAGTGACTTGACCCCAGAAACAAATTTCGTGCCTCGCATAACTCGCAGTTCTGCAGGCAATCCAATGTAGAGGGGACAGTTTTCAAAGAAAGTTGATTTGTGACTGGGTATAACCAGTAAACTGTTACCCCTTGTGTTACACGTATTTGTAGATCCCAGCACCTCAATAAAGTGTCTATTTTTGTTTACAAAAGTGAAACAATGCAATATGTACAGACATGGGAAGGTTAGGATTAAGTTATTTATGAATATAGATCTACAATTTTTACGAAAGTCGATATTAAAAATTAGGCGAATTATGTAATGTATGTAAAAAACCCATAACACAGCAAATCGTAAGACTGCACCCTCAATGCGAGGTGGAGAAGCACACTGCTCAGAGTATGCGCAGACACTAAAATTCAAAATAATTAATTAATTTAAATTTAGAATGTACACTGTGCTCTGAAAACCGAGGTGTTTCGCCATTTTGTCTCCAGAACCAGGATTAATAGAACAATTGAATCGTTCATTTCAAAAACCACATAAGTCAAAAAAGTAAAATTTTCAGTAGGCGAAAAAAACTTTATTAAACTAAAACTATCCTTTATAAGAGGAAAAAATTTAATTTAATTCAAATTATTTAAGTAGTTACATAGGTTATCACATAATACATGTAGTTTATTTTCGTTGTTATTAAGAAAAAAATTTTTTTCTTGAGACTTAGGTGGTTTTTGCACTGAATATAATTTTGAAGTTATCATTTTCCTTCTTTAAAAGAAAACAAGTCAACAAACTGTCAAAAGGGTTTATTAAAAATGCTTCAAAATACAAACAAACAATAATATTCCTGATTTTAATAATTAATTAAGGCACATAATCAAACTCGTGGTCATTTTCGACATAATATTCTTCCTGGTTCTGTCCTTCCGCGGTAGGCCAGTGGAAAATCCCGTCATAAAATGGAATATGCTGTTCAAGGATACTATTTCTAACTTGCTTAATATTTTTTATTTTTTTTGGGGTCCCCATATCAAAGTGCGCATGAGTTGGATAGTTTGGGATCGGTTTGCCATCAATTTGACTGGTATCTGAACAGAGATAACACTTTTTATCTCCCACTCAACTCAAACTCTCGCTAGAAAATCCGTGCAAAACAACATAAGTCTGTGACTAATGTGGTTTTTGCAACAAACGGTGGAAGTGGATAGGCGGCAATTCGTTAACCGTAAATACGACTTACGTGGCTTTTGCATATAATATGTAGGTACCCTTGAGGAGACGTTTCCTAGCAAAAACTCAATTTTGCTAAATTTTGACTTATGTGGTTTTTGAAATGAACGATTCAATTATATAAAAGGATTCAAATTCAGCCTCCGAGCTAAAAAAATAAAATTTTGATGTACTGATGACTCTTTATTATCAAATATTCTTCCGATAAGGAAGGATAAGGAAGTTCTGTAAGAAACGGAACAAATGATAGTCAGGAGGGGTAATGTCAGGGAGTATGAAAGGTGAGGAAGCACTTTCCATGACAACTTGAAAACGAATTTTCAACAATAAATCTCAGTGGTGACCGTTGAGTTGGTTGGTAATATCTCGAAATAAATTACGCCTTTAAATTTCCACCAGACGTACAGTATGAAAGTGAGCCTTTAAATGTAATTTTGAGGCCTTACTTTGACCTAGCCATTGATTTTATGTCCTGTCCCAATTTATGCCAAAAAAAGGGAGAAATTTTGATGTGACAATGGTAGCTTTCTAATCACGATTGGCTTGAATTAGTGGATTAGTGGAACCAACTTGCCAAACCAAGAGATCGTAACTGGTAGTAAATGTTTTTTTAACATTGTACTAAGGTCGGCTGGGTGGATTGAGGGTTTTAAAGCAATATATCTAATAAAAGATTCCTTTCACGAAATTTTTAAAACCATCTTTTACATTTTCGATCGCAACATCATCTTTACCGGGCATACTGAACAGGCTGAAAGTTATAAAGCATGCAGACCCTAAAATGTTCTTTGTCTTCTATTTTGCTGTTACCAATTTATAAAATTTTTATTGTTCACTAAATTCACAATGTTTGTACGTATAAAATGCTGTTACCTAATGTTATTTAGTTCAGCACAATTCAATTTCAAAAATTCATGATACAAAAACTAATTACACAGGCCAACGATGAGAAAACTTTTTCAATAATTTTACCTGACTCCTATGTTTTTTAATGTGCTGGTCCGAAAATAATAAAAAAGTCGTATCACCCAACAATTTTTCACATTTTAATATTCAAAATGTGAAAAGTTTATTTTTATCATTCGAATGAATTAGGTTGGCAATAAAATCAGAATTTCATAAGGTTGGCAGTAAAATCAAATGTTATTAGGTTGGCAGTTCCGATAAATGTCACAGCTCTTTTCTTCCAGTTAATATAACCTCGCAATGCAGTGTTTAACCCATGTGCTTTAATTCACACTCAAAGTATCGTGGCTGTAAAAACTCTCCCAACACTTTTTGTTATATATATGGTGAGTTTGTAGCTAAAGAACATCAAAGAAACATTACTGACTTTGTAAAAACAGTATGCATATTTTGATGTAGAAATCGGTAACCAAGAAAAATGTTGGGCTCCTCACAAAGCATGTTATGTTTGTGTCGAGGATCTTAGGAAATGGCATAAGAAAGAAAAGAAAGCTTTTAGATTTGCAGTACCCATGATATGAGAGAGCAAGAAAATCATTCAAATGATTGTTATTTTTGCAGCGTTGATGTTTCTGGAAATCTCTCCAAAAATAAGAAAGTAATTGTCTTCACTACAGCTAATCGGCCGATAGAACATGGACCGGGAGTCCTTAGCCACCTCAGTCTATTGATGACATTTTACAGTCCAGTCCTGAATTTAATGAAAGTCGACCGGATGATGATGAGTTTCAATGTTTTGCAGAAAATTTAAAACCACAGTTGTTTACACAAGCTGAGTTAAATGATTTAGTGAGAGATTTGGGTTTGACTAAGGAAAAAGCAGAATTGCTTAGTTCTAGGCTGAAAGAAAAACATTTATTGGAATCTGGAACATCTATTTACCATCACGGAACAAGTCGTCAACAGTTTGCTCAGTTTTTCAATCAGGAATAGGATTTAATTTATTTCATTTCATTTCAAATTCAGTAATTTAATCGATGTCATATTGTTAAAGAACTGTGGGTGATACAAAAAAAACTAATGCCAGATACGGTTTCAGCACCCCCAATACAAAACCCTTACATGTATTGGTTTAAAAAGTTTTTACAAATACTTTTTTTGTTGGCCTGAGTTATTATTAGAACTGATATAATAAACAGATTGAATAAGTACTATACAATGTACCTATTGTTACATGCAGTAAAAAAAAAGGATAAGGCTATGCTGTTGGTGACCGATTCTGGCAATATACAAATAGCTTAGTTAAACATCTAATTCTAATTCGAATGATATACACGTCACTAAAATCAGGACAAATATCAATTGAAATCCCCCGCCATATTATGCTTTCGCCGTTAACGTCCGGGTAGCAAATTGACTGAAGTAAATAGTGTCAGACTCAAAATGTCGCCATGCTGAAAACAAGCTATTTATGACGTTGTAGCCAAGAACAAGTCTCAAGAACAATCCAACTAAAGTTCCATGAAACACGAAGCGGTGCTGGGACGTATAAGATTCTTCTCCAACGAAAAAATTTTCACTGTTGATACATAAATTATTCGAAAAAATGATGCTGGCTCATGACCCCAAGGATGTCCCCATTGTTGCTAGAACGAAATTTCCGGCCAATGTTCACCTCCTAAGTATTTTCTCCAGTCAGGCTGATGTCATTCCATTGCATTTCTTCCAAAAAGGAGAAACTGTGACCAAGAGTTCTGAACAATATAGTGAAGGCCATATATTTTCCAGCAGAACGGTGCACCGCCTCACACGATCCATTTGGTCTCCTAATAGCCTCAATTTGAATCCCTTGGACTACTACGTATGGAGCGCAGTTGAAAGGGTCACAAACACGTTTTGGCCTTCCAATGTGACATCATTAATGTCCGCTATTGAAGCAGCGTTCGCCAAGATGAACAACGCAGAATTACGGAGGCGTGCAGTCATATCGAGAATAGAGTCCGTCATTCAAGTAATGGGGGTTTTTAATAATATAGTCTTAAGTACCACACGAAACCACTTTTTTTCAAACTTCATTTTTCCTTCAGAAACATGCCCTTAAAAAAGTTAATTTGTCCGAATTTTGGTGATGCACCCTGTATACAATATTTGTCTAACCTGTAGCCATGCCATTTAAAATTCTCTATATATGAAATGAGGCACAACATAGCAAGATTAATTATGTCGCTAAACAACAACTTTATTTATTAATAAATCTTTAAAATATAGTAACATTACAAAGTTATATTGTTTTTTGGCAGAGATAAGTTAGAGCTCTCGTACATCCTAAGTCATTCCATCCATTAGGATGTGACAAAGGATCTTGTCCTAGGATGCCCCACTGAAGACAACTTTCCACAGAAACGTTCAATGGTTGTCCACCATTATCTGGTTGACCTGGAAGCCAATTTGTGAAGATTATTGGAGTTCCAGTTGAATACCAGTACCAATTTCCATTTCCTAAATTAGTTCCAGACAGCCAATAACCAGCTGAAAAATATAAAACATTAAAAACAGTCTTGTCTATCGGCAAACTTCACTATAAGAGAAGAAAAAGAAAACAAGTAGTATTTTGCTACCCCATTACCACTTCCCAAGATTGCATGTCTTTTTTTTAGGAGTGTTTGAAGACGCACTATTTATTATGCTTGAACATGATTGATTTCATACAGCTTGGTCAGAAATTCTTCCAAAAAAAACCTTAAGAGCGTGTCCAATTTTTGCATATTTTGTTTCTATCCTAGTCTATATGGTACATGGTTAGGCAACCAGCTTTTCATATACTCTTTTGAAATATTTGAGACACGTTCAATCCATTCTTGTGAGTAGGAGTTTTCTCAGCAGTACATGAGCCGTAAATAATGTACTATTATAAATTCTTAAAAATTAAAATTAAAAAAAAAAGAAATTATAGATTTGTTAAACGCGAATTGGTAGATGGACTGATGAGGGATTTTACACTGGCGGCTAGAAATAATGAATACATGAATATATAAATATAGAAGAGAGCCTCATTATCAAAAAAATATATTATAGCTTATCACCCCGAAGAATACATAAATGGAAAGTATCAAAAATATCAAATCAGCACATAATACGCAAAAAAATTGGCTACTTTGTAAAAAATTAAAATGGTAGCGGCATATATTGGCGCCGACATTGAATTGGAGCGTGTTCTTTTAATATATGCGTGCAGATTTAGGTGAGAACCTATTATCCGTAGACCAATAACTATCAAAGTACTCAAAATCTCAGAAAAACGCCAAAAATTAAAAAAAAAAACTAAAAATACCCAACCCGAAAAAACATCCTTCGGGAGGAAAAAATAGAAGAACAAAGAACCAATATTAAAACTAATATAAAGACAGCTACAAAAAGAAACGAACGAAAGATTAGACGAATGATGAGATCTTCAATATGATGAGGGAAAGGAAACTGGCACAAGTAACGCTAAAGCAGTTAGTCAAAATTTCACCAAATCCACTATAGCACCACTCACAAGGCCAGATAATTCTATTGCTACAACACCTTTGAGAAAGCGAACTTGTTGGCCTATCTCTTTGCTTTTCATTCTGCTGTTGATTTCCGAGAAAAAACACTACCCCATAGTGCAGTTAAGGATGCCCGATGTTGTCTTGAGACAGCGTATCATAAAACTTATTTTAATACCAAAAAAGCTTCTGGCGCTGACGGAATACCTGACAGAGTACTCAAAAACTGCACGAGAGAACTAACACCAATTTTCTATCGACTTTTTAACCTATTCTACAGAAAGGAAAAATTTCCTTCCTGTTGGAAATGCGCCACAGCTCAGCCGATACCCAAAAAAGGCAAGAAGACCTTGCCTTTTTTGGGTATTTACTACTAAACTACCGACCAGTCGCACTGCTTTTAATAATATCGAAAGTCATGGAAAAGGCTATCAATCAACATCTTCTGAAATATCTTGAAGGATTCAATATTATTCGTGACCATCAATATGGCGTTCGTAAACATAGATCAACAAGAGATCTTCTAACTTATGTAACACATGCTTGGAAAAACGCAATTGAATACTTTGGGAAATCTCAAGCGGTTGCTCTTGATATATCCAGAACATTCCGCCGTGTTTGGCACGACAGATTGTTGGCTAAACTACGCTCTTCTGGTATGTCTAAAAAGTTCTGTTTGTGGCTCTCATATTTCCTTAAAGAGCGTTCTTTACGAGTGGCAGTCGATTGATTTCTTTCTAACACCTTCACTATCAACGCCAGTGTGCCCCAAGGCTCCATACTATCTCCTATTCTCTTTCTCATTTACATTAACGACCTGCTGAAAAAGACCGGGAATCCAATCTACAGCTTTACAGATGACAGTGCACTTAACTCTTCATTCACTTTGAATGCTCGAACATCCGCTGCTCAGGCAAATATCCGCAGACAGCAGGAAGTCATTCTACTTAAGAAAGAGCTGGAAGAAATTATATCTTGGGGTGACAGTAACCAAGTAGAATTAATCCTACAAAAAGCCAGGCGGCAGTTTTTTCTAAAAAGGTTAACGTTGCTGAACCCGACATAGTTATGTCGGGGCACTCCATTCCTCACTCAATTTGCTGGGCATTAATTTGGGAGCAAATATGTTTTAGCATAGCAAAGAGAGCTTCTCAAAAGCTTGGAATATTATTTTGAACTAAAAAGTTTTATACTCCACAACAACTGTTAATTCTTTACAAGACTCGAATTCGACCAACTATGGAATACTGCTCCCGTGTTTGGGACTTTGATCCCAAACATACCCTGCATTTGTTGGATTCTATTCAGAGAAGAGCTGTTCGCCTGATTGGAGACCCGGAACTGGCCAGCAACCTTGATCCATTGGAACATTGTGTGTGGAACAAAGTGTTCGATGGATGTAGCTCGCTTAATTTCTCCCAGAGCGGTACTTACTAGAAATATTCGTCGCACTAATACTTCACATCCGTATGAGGTTCAGCTTGTTACTTCTCGTACAACCCTTTTCAAGCAGTTCTCTTGTATGGAGAACATCATCCCTTTAGAATAATTTGCCCGGAACTATGTTTCTCACCGAGTACAATTTACAGTAATTCAAGATCAACATAAATCGCCTTTTCCATACACATGTCTCTCCTGTAGCGCTTTAGGGATTTCCCTGCAGCACGTGTGCTGCACCTACGTATTAAAAAGAAAATCCAAAGACATCAGAGACTAAATACGCATGTGTAGTGCGAAGTATGACGCTTTTCACTTTCAAAATAAAATTAAAATTCAGAACTGACAAAACTAAGAAAATTATTATCTTAAAAATTCAAAAAGTATCCAGATTCTGACAAATATATAAGACCCCTGAAAAACCAGTATAGAGTATATACGTTGTTTAAAGTATTAATGTTGTTTAAAGACACCCGAACCATAGTTTTTAATTATATTTCCAATGAAATATCTCTCATACTAGAATTGAAAGTAGTATATATTCTTTCGACATTTAAAAACAAGGGAGAATCTGATTATAATAATGGACACCAACCAAAACTCTGCAACATATTCAATTCCATATACATCAAAGGAGATATTCCTACACATTTTTTGCGATTTTTTTTCCTTGTCTCTCTGAAAAGACAGTGACAAACTTATAATATTTAACAGAAACAACAAATATCCTTATGTTAACATTCCCTTTCCTTATTTTTTTTAAAGAATCTCAGTTTTCGTCACTTGAAGTGAGAGAATGAAGATACGACTATTTTAAATATGGTCGTTAGGAAGAATGCTGGAAATATCCCGGGTAGATCACATAACGGGACGAACAGGTTTTTCAAAAAGCAAATGCCGAACAGACGCTTATTAATATTATAAAATATTGAAAAGTATCGGGGTCACATAGTGTGAGATCCTAGCTACAAGCCTCAGGCAAAACTCATGGAGATAACCTCGACTCAAACGAATTTGGTGTAAGATCGCTGATGCTGTTACGCTATTTAGAACGCTAAAAAAACACTTTATACGCTAAACAACTGTTAGAAGAAGATATCTGTCAAAATTTGCATGACATATCTGATATATTGAAAAATATATCTCAGGGCTTACCACTGCATAGCAAAATCCGACGGAAAATACTATTCTCCATAAGATTTAATTATTTATATGTATATATATATATATATATATATATATATATATATATATATATATATATATATATATATTTGATAATTATTGATAAAGCCAAAATCAATATTTTGTATTACCCCTTAGCCCTTATTAGTGCTTCCAACCGGTTTTTCACGGAGTGGGTGAGCTTTTTCACCACTGTCTGCGGGATTCTTGCCCACTCTTCCGCCATCGCAACCTTTAAGACCCTCAGCGATGCAGGGGCTGAATTTCTGGCTCGAACCCTTCTTTTGAGCTCATCCCACATGTGCTCGATTGAATTGAGGTCAGGACTCCTCGCAGGCCAGTCTAATATGACTATTCCCATATTAGCCATTCAAGAACAACGTAGCGATTCAAGAACAACGAGAATCGCACACATGGCGCTCCTGGAGCGCTTTAGGGACTTCCCTGTAGCACGTGTGCTAGACCCATAAAACAAAAAATTCCCACTTCCGCCAATATTGCTGCACCGATGTGGCCTCGCATTGTCGTGCATTAGCACGAAACTATCGCCAACAAGGCAGGATGTCCTCGATGTACTGATTGAGCAGTTAATCCACCGTTACAAGTCTCGTCAGTCACGAAAACCAAATCGGTTTTCTCATCCAGTGAGATGCCTTCCCACACCATGATAGAACCTCCTCCGCAGTAATGCAGGACTTCGCATAGCGCTCCTATGGACTCGTTTTCTTCCATTACTGTCATGTAGGCACATTCGGGACTCGTCGAAGAATAAAACAGAGCGCCATTGCTCTGCAGTCGACATGTTCTCGGGCAAATCTGAGTCACGCTTGTCGATGGGGCTGCTGTCAATTTGGGTCCGTTAACTGGTCTCTTCGAACTTAAGTTAGCTTCTTTAGGTCTTCTTCTGACTGCCCAATGACTGACAGCTCGACCACGAATTTGTCGGAGCTCCTGCTGGACTTCAACGCCGGTCAAGTGACGATTTCTTAGAGTTGCATTGATAACGCAGCGGTCGTCCTGCTCTGAGGTACACTTCTTCCTAATCTTGGTCTCCGTGTAAAGGCGCCAGTCTCTTGGTAACGTCTGTAGACTTGGGAAATAGTTGACTGGCTTAGGGGCAGTTGCGCAGCGACTACACGTTGGCTACGCCCTTCTTGCAATAGGGCAATGACTTATGCCATTTCTTCCGGAATGGTATCCATTTTCCGATGACGAAATTAATAAGCAGGTATAGCAGAGATGTTGATGGTTCAAGTTCCGATAATAAAATGATAGGAAAATGCAGTTGCATGTCTTTTTATAGCGATGAATAGCGCGCAACCAGTACATTGCTGAGTGAGCAAAAACGGTTCTATTAAGTAAAACCGTTTTAATCAGTAAAACTTTTTGGAAACCCAAATGTTTTTGATATTATTGGAAATAGTAGAAAGTCAGCATTCTAATGATACCAAAAATAATACCACTGTTTGAAAATTCAAGGATCGGTGTTAAATGAAGCAAAATCGTTTGAGTCGATTTTTTGCTTACCGACATCAACCAAAAAACCAGGAAAAATTCTCAAAAAATTACGGTAACTATAAAATATTTAATGACTCTCACCCATTTCACCCCCTTCAAGAGTTAAAATTAAAAATAATGAAAAAATTATCTAACATTTAGATTCCTCAACTTCAAAAACCCTGAAAACATCATACAGCACAATGTATCTGACTACCCCTCTAATTTCTTTCCCCACCCCTTCGACACCTTACGTGTTTTACTGTAAATATTTATGCACATAATTTGTTTTTATTCAACAAAGATCCAGGAAAAATTGTCATATACTATGAAAACCTTACAAAATTTATCGAGACACTCCTTTCATCTGAAGCGAAATCGCCAAAACAACTGTAGATCTTATTCCAACGTAAGGTGTTATGTATGTATCAAGTTTAAAATTGATATCTGATGTCGTTCGAGAGTTATGCTAAGAGACTATGACTATGTTTTTCGTGATCTACGAACACTAATCGTAAAAAAAATGTGATTTTTTTTCATTAGCAGAAAAGTAATGAAAAAGGTAATCTTATTAAATATTAGAAATTGACATTGTTAGAACAGAGGTAAAGGTAATTAATATAAAATAAAGTTTTTATCGCAAATCACAGATTTAAAAATTCTAATTGTTTATCTATAGTAACTATAACTCCTACAAAAATGTTGATTGTTTCTGTATCCAAAATGTCGATTCCAGATATTTTTGGTTGTGTCAGTTTAGATATTCTTGCACATCCTATATATTTTTTTTTGGATAAAAAAGGGTTTACTTAATGCAAGTTTTAAAGAAAATTAGTGTTCTGAGAAACTCTAACTAAAAAATGTTAGGGCATAGTTCTATTTGGTTATAGTTCTAACTAAATAAAGTTACTTCGCCAATATAAAAGTTCTTACAAAATTGTTTGAATTAAAAGCCTCCCTAAAATTGCTAAATTGTATTTACTCGTTCGAGATATATAGTGTAGTGTGATTTTGAAAATTTCGTGTTTGAATATGGTCAGCATAACAGTGCTACCATAGGAAAATCACTTTATGATTTTATACTAATATGTTTGTTGTCTTCCGTTCTTCTTGCGTAAGTAAGAACTAACCAGTGCCGGATTAGCCACATAGCAAGAGTTAGCAAATACTACGGGCCCCGCGCCTTGGGGGGCCTCGCGCCTGTGCGCAAAAATATCTATCAAGTAAGATAGCTATGGTATACCACCCACCGTCCAATCGTAAGACGTAATAGTTATTCTAAAAGTGAGCAGTTGCCACATCATATACATTATATATTAGGTTGCAAGTTGACAAGACCTCAATACTTACAGGGGAATCCCCTAATATTGTTTTCGAGCTGTCCGTATAACCCGACCATTTAGAATAGTTTTCTATTGATTACCAATAAGAAAGTAATTAATGGCTATTTAATTTTATAAGTCTACTATTACAGTCCCGTCCACATTAAATTTATTTTATTTATCTAGAAGATATTAAAATAGTGAAAACGAGGAAAAAGAGAAGCACTGAAGCATAAGGCTATTTATTTTGCTCATATACTGTATCAAGTTAAAAAAAAAAAGCCAGGCATGTAGATTTTAGGGCCCAAACTCAAAAGGGCGATGACAATTCGCATCGCCGATATTGGTGATTCGACGCGAATTCGCTTCGCAAAGCGTCTTGCTCAAATTGCTTGGGTAACCACGGTAACGCGACGCGAATCACGCCGCAAAGCGTCGCGCGAATTCACGCGAGCTCGCCAATTTCAACAATATGAATTCGCATCGCCCGCCCGTTTGAGTTTCGGCCGTAAGATGCTAGGTATTTAGTAATGTTGGCATCAATTATCGGTGTTTGAGTTGGCACTAGCTTCAGTACAAAATGGATGTTATATTGTAATATCATCCTATGTTTAACGCTATCCTATTAAGTAGTAGAATTCCATTTCATTATTAAACTGTTTTATTTAGCGCCACAAACTTCACAATGCATATTTGTTTGTTTGTTTCAAATCAATCAAAATTTCACCCACTTCACGTTAACTGATTGTGCTAAAATTTTGTCAGCAGGTATATTTCCGGTGAAAATACAATATTATAACTTTTGGATCCAACTCCTCAGCCGTGATACTGCAGGGATACTGTCAGCAAAAACTATAACAGAGTAGACCGGCAAATTACTATTATGGGTCATGGGGAGAGATTTCGACACTAGTTTTTAAGTTCCATCTCCTCAGCCATGACTTTATTTTGTAATTTATTTTCTATTTTATACAGATCCAATATAAGCAGCAGACCTAGAGATACGGGCCGACAATACGCTTCTGGAAAGCGTAAAGCAAAAAATGAAAAAGAAAAAAGAGCCAAGCTGCTATATCAAAAACTTGTAAGCTGTCTAAGTTTTTAATACTCAGAATGATGTCCCTGAATCTAAAGAAATTGAAGTAGAAAACACAGAAGTTGCATCTCATTGTACAGATGATGACAGTACTATAAGAAATGCATTAGGATCTGTAAATATTTCCGATTCAGCCACATTTACTACAAGTGATACTGCACTCGAACGACAGCAAGTCCTCCCAATTCACCCATATCGTCTTCTAACCAAAAAGAAATTAAAAGCACAGCAAGTCCTCTAGACCCAGAAACGTCGTCTTCAAGCCAAAGAGAGGTCGAAAGCATATCACATACTTCCGATGTTACTACTTCTTCTACAAGCCAAAAACTAAAGAAAATGTACTCCAGTGATATTAGTGAATGGCCGAGCAACTTTGATCGAGATTATTGGATTGCAAAAGGAAGTACAGCATATGAACAGTAATTTTTTGTCTTCAGATAAAATATACGACAATGATAATAAATCCCGTTTCTGTTTCACATATAGACATAAACTAACGGATCAAACTCAAACGTGAGAGATTGGTTATGTTATTCAGAAACTAAAGGGCAACTCTTTTGTTTTGTTTAAAAAGTTAAGGTTTTAGACGGTTCACGGTTTATGAAAGACGGATTAGATGACTGGAGGAACGTGAATATTTCGTTGAAAAGACACGAAGAAAGCACTTCGCATAGACAAACAATAATTTCGCTGTAAGTTCGCAAAAACAAGGATGCGCGTGTCAATTTTCAACTTGTGAGCCAAATAGAGACCGAACAAAAATATTGGCAGGCACTCTTAGAATGAGTTTTAATTTTTTTAGCAGAACGAGGTCTAGCATTTCGGGGTAGTGATGAAATTATTAGTTCACCTCACAATGGAAATTATTTAGGTTTATTAGAATTAATAGCTAAATTTGACATTTTCCTGGCCGAACATTCATGCAAACAAAGGAAAGGCCCATACGTCATACTTGTCAAAAACAACATGCGAGGAATTTATCCATCTAGTTGCATCAAGGATACTGGATCATACTATTTGCGAAATTAAAGAGATGCAAATACTATTCAGTATCACTAGATTCTACTCTAGATATATCGCATGTAGACCAACTGACTCTGATAGTGCGCTATGTCCTGCCATCTGGACCAGTGGAAAGGTTTGTAAGATTCTTGGATATACTGCTGCCATACTGCTGAACAATTCACTCAAAGCTTACTAGATTTTTTAAATGAGTATGGTATTAATATCAAAGATTGTCGAGGACAAAGTTATGACAACGCCAGCAACATGAGCGGGAACTACAGCGGCTTACAAGCACGAATTAAGGAGATAAATAAGTACGCGGAATATATTCCCTGCTTTGCACATTCATTAAATTTAGTTGCCAAGTGCGCTGCGGAATGCTGTACAGAAGCATCCATTTTCTTCGATTTTGTTGAAAGCCTATAACATTTTTTTCCGCTTCAACCTCTCGATGGGGGTCTTTTTACACAAGCGTTAAAAGATACCAGTTCAAAAATTTCAATTTTGAAAAGATTATCGGACACTAGGTGGTCTGCCCGAGCTGATGCGACGAAGGCACTTTTATGTAGTTTTATCACTATCAAACAAGTTTTGGATGATATATCTAATAACAAGGTTCAAAATGTAGAGTATCGTAATCAATCTTACGGACTAGTTTCGAAAATGAATAAGTTAGAAACGGGATTAATGACTATTGCGTGGAACGAAATTCTAGAACGCATGCAACCGACTAACACTTCGCTGCAGTTGTCTGATCAAGACCTTAACACGGGATACGCTCTTTATAAATCATTACACGGGTACGTTCAAGCAATGCGGTACACATTTTCAGATATAGAGGCTAAACCCAAAGCCCTAACTGGCTGTAAAGAATATCGACTTCAAAAAAACGCAAGCGAAATACAAAGTATTTATATATATAAATTTGAGCGGCTCTACTACACTCAATGAAGTTATAGAAAATCAAACACCTGGACAACATTTTGACATTCAGGTGTTTATTGTCAAAATTGATAATGTACTGTCTGCATTAGTTAAACGCAGGGAAGCGTACCATCAAGTGACCAGTGTATTTGGCATACTTCGGCAATTAAAATCTTTAACGGCAGAAGAGAACTTGAAAATAACTCCAATTTACGTCAGTGCTTACCCAGACGATATGGAAGACAGTCTGGGCAGCAAACTGGTGCAGTTCGCTAAGCTGCTCAAAACAGAAGTGGCTGCTTCTATTGAGAGTAAAAAGCATGCGGCTCTGCAACTTCAATTTTGTAAACTTTTAGCGGAAAATTCATTAGAATCATGTTTCCCAAATGTAGAAACAGTTACTCATTTACTTGAGTTTGATGATCACCAACTGCAGCGGAGAACGTTCTTTTTCAACATTAAAACGCATTAAAAATGAGTTAAGGAACACAATGGAACAAGAACGTCTAAATGACCTCACTTTAATGAACATGGAACATGATTTAGTTAGAAATATTGATTTGACTAGTGTTATCTCTAATTTTGCCCGCTGTAAATTACGAAAAGTTTTTTTGTAAATGTGCTGTTTTATTTTATATCCTAAACTTTAGTACCTAAAACAAACCAAGGGCCTCTTGTTCGCATTTGCTACAGGCCCCGCGCTGGCTTAATCCGGCACTGGAAGTAAGGATACATTTTGAGGGGGCAAACCACTTCCTAGACGGGTCATATTCAAGAATCTTTACTCTTCAAGATTAAGACACTAAATTATTCCTGAATATACTTGTGCAATCGCTAAACTTTAATAAGTGTTACACGATCAAATCCCTAAAAACATGATTTCTCTTCTTATTTAACTAATTAATTAAAGTGTTAACTTTTAATTTTAAAAAAAAAATAATATATCTCAGCTCAGTTTGGGGAACCCATGCTCCTCCCACCCCCCCCCCCCCCCCCCCCCCCCACGGACTAGCCACTAGTGATATTTATTAACACAATGCGAGTATTACAAATGAAGTAATTTTAATGTGACCAGGTGACCAAAATAAATTAAAACTCATTATTTTATTAGTATTGACAACTTTTCTAAAAATCTTTGAAATACTGTCAAAACTTTAAATACCAAAGTTTGACGTATAGTTTCATTCTGTTAAATAGTTTCCAAGATATTTTTAATATTCCAAACTTTTTGACACTCATACTGATTGCTGATGTACTTACGTACTTGAACTATTGTGATTAAGCATTAAATTATATATTGCATTATTTTCTTCAGCGTTCATAATACTTGCAAGCTCCATTCCCGCACCTCTACAATTTATTCCAGCTTGAAACCAATTCTCCTAAAATAATAATATAGTTGGTAGCCATCAAGTCACCATCTAGACATACTAAGGGGTTTAGGTAGTGAAATTATTTTTTTTTTATTTTAAATTTTTATTTCAAAAAAATTTCTAATGCTTATAACTTTTTCGAAGAAATGCCCTACCAATGACAAGCCTTGGTTCGATTGAAAATACAAAGAAGCTGTCGCTTCTAAACATCTTGCCTACCGGCCATGTCGTGAAAAGCTTAACGTCATAAACCGAGATAACTTTGATTGTACCCGACATAGATGCAAAGAAATTATCGACGAAACCAAGAAATCACACAATTAAAGAATAAAAAACAAATTTTTTACATGCCCAAACAATTCCAGGTCCTTTTGGTCAGTCGCCAAGGCCATTAGTCAAACTAAATCCACTATACCACCACTCACATGGCCAGCTGAGGATTTCCAATATTATCTTCATACAGCGTATTGTAAAACGTATTTTAATACCAAAAAAAGCTTCTGATGCTGATGGAATACCTGCCATAGTACTCAAAACATGCACGAGAGAACTAACAACAGTTTTCTGCAGCCGATAGAAAGGGAATATTTCCTTCCTGTTAGAAATGCGCTACAGTTATGCCAATTCCCAAAAAAGACAAGAAGACCTTGCCAAACAACTACCGATTAGTACTGCTTTCAATAATATCGAAAGTCATGAAAAAGGCTATCAATCAGCATCTTCTAAAACATCTTGAAGGATCGAATACTATTAGCAACCATCGGTATGGCTTCCGTAAGCAAAGATCAACAGGAGCCTTTCTAACTTATGTAACACATGCAATTGTACACTTTTGAGATCTCCAGCAGGTGCATTTAATATATCCAAGTACGTCTATTTCTTCATTCACCTTGAACACTCGAACATCGGCTACTCATGCTAATATCCGCAGACAGCAGGAAGTCCTTCAACTTAACAAAAACCTGTAAGAACTTCTCTCTTGGGGCGACAGTAACCAAGGGGTGTGCGTAATACACAGGCATATAACATAATCCATTGGAGGACAGCGGAAAACTCTTCTTTTGAAGTTGAGGTACACAAGCTTGAACAAAACAGGTGCCTAAAACATCTGCGAGTTCTAGATCGCGTCTTTATCAAATAATCAAGAAAAAAGAGGAGAGATGTAGAAAATTTTTGGACGTTCCGACAGAATGACGGAAATATACGAAAAAAACTATAATACTTAGCTAAGCTAGCAGAAATAATACGCGGAATTATTGCTTCCAGATAAATTTAAAAATTAAGAGAGTGAGGGCTAAATAACTATTATTTTTGTTGAATGCTGCCATCGCCATCATAATATTTAAAGTCCACAGAAAAAAGCAATAAAGTAATTTACCCAGTACTTCCTTTACGGTACATAGTTCAAAAATAACCCCGATTTGACTTTCTTACACTTATTCGCAATTTCATCCAAATACTATAAATCGATATTTTAAATGTTAGGTAACAGAAAGAATTTCGGAGATATTTACAACTGAAATCTGACATTTCTCTCTACATACCATCTCTGTTAAAAAAAGTAAAAAAAAAGTCCGCTAAGACGATACATAGGAAACAACCTGTCTAACTCCCTCCCCTTTTCTATATGACTTGTTGAAAACAACAATACAATGTTCAGATTCCGCCATTTCAAAAACCCAGAAAAGAACGTATAATACGATATATATGAAGCAACACTTCTAGCCCCTCTCGTCTACCTTATTAACTTTGACCAATTGGAAATATTGAAAATAAAACACAATTTTCAGATTTCTTCACTTCAAGAACCCTGAAAATGACGCATAAAACGAACCCAAGGCTCTAAGTCCCTTCCCTACCTTATCAACCCTTTACAAGTTTGACCAGTCGAAAATGTTGAAAAAAAAAAAAAACAATTTTTATATTCACCGACTCCAAGCATCCTGAAATAGACGTATAACACAGTATATTCGAGGTAATCCCTCTAACCACCTCCGCTTTCTCATTAACTCCTGGCATGTTCAATTAGGTGATAATAATGATAAAAATAACACACTTTTGATATTCCTCGACTCCAAAAACTCTAAAATGGAATTATAATATGATGTATGCAACCTTCTTCCCTACCTTAATAACCCCTTATTTGTATGATTATAAATAATGGAAGATAGTAAAAAATTAACACAATTTTCAGAATTCTTGACTCCAACAACCCTGAAAAGTACATGTAATATGCTAAATACAAAGTGACCTTTCCTCCATTTCATTAACCTCTTATATATCATAAGTAACGGAAAATAATGAAAAAAAAGAGCGACTATGTTTCTCGTAATCTATGAACCCTAAGACGTGAATAAAATCAAAAATCTCGGAATATAATTTTTTTCCAAGTGGTAAAATATTTTCCTCCGCCTCCCATCGACATTCCCACAAATCCCTTTGATTATAAGATTTTAAAAATAAAATTTGCAAATCCTCTCTGTAATTGTGCCTCTGAGAGGCAAAATTTTACCTCCCACAAACTACGTCTTAACAGATAATACCTAAGACATATTCTGATAATAGCTCATAAAAATAAAATATTTACCCTGTTTAAAACTTTATTTAAAAACTTTTGAAAAGAATCTTAAGGATGGTTATATCAAATTAAAAGAGTAAACGTAAACTCTCAAATGAGACCAAATTCTAAGATTTTGAACCGTATGTTTCTCCTATATGTGTTCTTGGGTTAATGATTATATTAATTATTAATATGTTCAATGATCTTTATTAAAATAAAAATGTATGAAATTTTAAATTTAGTAATATTGATCCTCCGACTGGTTCTCTAACTGGTCCTCAGATTGATGGTCCGACTGACCCTCAGAATGATCGTCCGACTGGTACTCAGATTGATCGTCCGACTGATCCTCCGATTGATTAACATCTTGTGGGAATATTGGTGACAGATCCCACTTTTCATCATGATAATGTGTTGTGCACTTTATTTGGTGGAATATCCCAGCTTTCATACCATACCACTGTCGGCGAACTGCGGCGAAGTGGAGTGAGGAAGGAGCTCCAACCTTCTTGAACCATCCATGCAGAATTCAACTAACCCGAGCGGACTAACGTGATCGAAAAGATAAGTAAAACCAGCTATTTTGGGTCAGCGGTGTCGTTGAGGCTAAACTATGTTGCTGCACAATTACATTATTTTCATCGAAAATTTCAAACATATATTCGGTGATAATATGAACTTTAAATGCCATTGTATTTTTAATTTAGTTTTCGAAATATCGTTAGAATTTAACAACTAGTTCGAATGTAGCAATCAGTTTCAAAAGCTTGGCTTTTATATCTTGGCTATATATATATATATATATATATATATATATATATATATATATATATATATATATATATATATATATATATATATATATATATATATATACATATATATATATATATATATATATATATATATATATATATATATATATATATATATATATATATATATATATATATATATATATATATATATATATATATATATATATATATATATATATATATATATATATATATATATATATATATATATATATATATATATATATATATATATATATATATATATATATATATATCATTTAAAATAAAAAAGTAGGAGAAGGCATACGTTTCTGAAAGTAAAATTACGTAGGTGGAGTTAAATTTCAATACTTGTCACGCTCATTCCTTCCAATTCTCCCTCCTTTTTTTACTATAACCAACATTTTCCTACCACTTTCAACACACATATTTTTACCCAAATTATCGATTTTAAATCGAGGAAAAGGCCTCAAACCGATGTTTACGGGGACAGGGGGCTCCCCCTTTCCCGCTCCCTTACCTTCCCCCCTCTACTGCCGAACTCGCTTCGCTCCTTCGGCACCATCGAGCGCTCGCCCTCAATTAAGTACATAATAAACGCGCTTCGCGCGGCTCACTCGCTTCGCAGTTCGAGAGCTTCGCGCTCCATTTTACAACCAAACTCGCTTCGCTCGATATTATATAATAATACATTTCATACATTTCTTACTACACTCCTCTAATATAGTAACACTTTCGAGCACACTCTCTCTCTCTCTCTGTGCTCGTCGTGACACATTATAAACATGCTTAGAAGCAGATCGCATGCGAATCTCTTTGAAAAATAAACTATCTTGAACTAACCCGAATTTGAACTAACCCGAACTTGGTTTAATCAGTTGGCGGCTGGAGTAGGCTGTGGGCGGTGGTTAATGACGTGCGCCATGGGGGCCGGTAAACGAATTTAGACAGCAAGAAGCAGTGGCCAAAGGTTGGTGTCTGGGGGCAGTGGTTCAAGGTATTCGGTGGAAGCGGTGGACGAATTTAGGTGGCAGGAAGCAGCGGCCAAAGGTTGGCATCTGGGGATAGCGGTTCAAGGTATTTGGTGGGGGGCGGTGGTTGAATTTAGAAGGCAGCCACAGGTTAGCATTTGGGGGCGGCGGTTTCAGATGTTCGGTGGGGGCGGAGACCGAATTTAGGCGGCAGGAAGCAGCGGCCCAAGGGTTAACATCTGGGGGCGGCGGTTGAAAATATTCGGTGGGGGCGGTAATCGAATTTAGATGACAGGAAGCAGCGGCCAAAGGTTAACATCTGGGGGTAGCGGTTCAAGGTATTCGGTGGGGGCGGTGATCAAATTTAGACGGCAGGAAGCAGCGGCCAAGGGCTAACATTTGGGGGCGGTGGTTAAAGATATTCGATGAGGGCGGTGGTCGAATTTAGACAGTAATAAGCAGCGGCCAAAGGTTGACATTTGGGTGCGGTGGTTCTTCAAAGATATTTGACGGGGGCGGTGGTTGAAGATATTCGACGGGGGCGGTGGTTGAAGATAGGCGGTAGGGGTGGTGGTTGATAATCTCGGTTGCGCGGCGGTCAAAGGTGTACGGCGATGGTTGAATATTGACACGTGGGGGCGGCTGTCAAAGGCAGGCGTCAGGGTTGGAAGCATGGTGGTTACCAACTACTATACAATTACTAAAAAATAAAAACTAAAAAAAAAAACGATTGATAATCGTGGCACTGACCGGTCAGTGTAGAATAGTCAAGGTGGGGCGTTGTTGGCTTGACGTCACTAGATGTGTATAAAGCCTGCTTTGCGACAGGGCTTGATATTATTTTCTGATACTCGTCGTAAAGACTGTTAGTTAGTTTGTTACGTGCGATGTATTGGTATTCGTGATGTTTATTTCATTTTAAATTTTTCACAAATTTATTTGTTTATCTCCTTGTAACTTTGCAAATTTGTTTGAAGTATTATTTCTGTGTGAGTAATAATGAGTTTGAATCAAACTGTAAGTAATATGAAATTGATAGTTTTTGATTTGTCAAATTTAGATTTATCAGATTTTGATTTGGGTAATTTAGATTATTTTAATCTAGAAAATAATTTTTTATTAAGTTCCACTCATAATGGCGTAGATATTAAAAATTCTGATTCAACTATTGTTATTGAACAAACAGATTTTTGCAGTATAGATGCACTTATTAGATAACGCTTAATATAAGATGAAATTTTAACCTAAGAACCTTCTATTGTTGAAAAGACACAGGACAGTCAAAATTCTGAATTTAATTTGGAACATGTATTTTTTTTAAATAAAGGACCCAACTGCCTATGTCAGAATCTGATTTAGATCCTTTAAATCCAAATGTCTCGCTAGAGTCATCCCAACCTTGTGATGATAATGATATTTTCGAATTTTGTCGCAAAATTTTAATTTTTGAGGAAATTGATAATTTATCGCAACTTTTTTCTATTTCGGACGAGACTCTTGACATCGAAAATAATGAATCGGAGAATTGTTATAAAAAGCCGTTAAAAATATGAAATTAATGCGCGAATATTTCTTGGAAGAAAACTCTGGGGATATTAATCTGTCAATTGCAGACTCAAGCTTCTTCGCATTCTATTTCTCCAATTTGGTTTGATAGTGATAGCTCCGCTGACTTGGATATATTCATTCCTTGTTCACAACCCGATTCCAATCAAAAATCCGAATTTTCTTCACGTTCTATTTTTCCTGGTTTTAAAAATCCTACTGATATAGATTGTTTGATTATTACGGATAATATAATCCCTTGTTCACAATCCACCCCAAAATCTTCACTGCTAAGTCATAGTTTGATATTATTACTCAAGACCCTATTTCCGAATTTCCAACTTCTCCAAATTTATTTATTGAACCTTTTGACGAACTTTCCAACAATTCAATTTCGTCTCAAACTAACAAAATTGTAACTGACCACAGCACTCAAAATGACCCCCCTAATTCACTGTTAAATAAAAATTCGTTCATTGTTAAGGCTAAACATAAAAATTCAAAATTTTCCAGAACTTTAGTTTCAAATTTGTGCTTTGCCTCAAATTCCTATGAGAAATTCCGCAATGTTTCTTCCGAAGAAAAGATCATGTGGGATAGAATATAATTTTGTTTCAACAAAATGGCAAATGTTGACTTTTAATTTCTCTCTCTTTCTAGTATATAAACTTCTCCTTTTTTCTAATTTTACATTAGCTTTTCTCTTCATTCCAAACCATGCGCAGCTGTAAAATTTGTAAAAGACAAATTACAAGACGTGACAATCTCTATAGACATGTGAGAAAATTTTGTAATTCCCCATTAATAAAGGGACAAGGTAGTAACCCTCCACAATCTTCTATTCATAAACGAGGTAAGGTTATATATATATATATATATATATATATATATATATATATATATATATATATATATATATATATATTTCTATAATATATATATATATATATATATATATATATATATATATATATATATATATATATATATATAAAAAATTTATTTGTTGCATTTATTTAGTTTGCATATTTTTAATAACGTAAAGATACCAATTGCAATTGTGTTAACTATATTACACTCTAGCACACCAGGCAACAAAATTTCTTTTTCCCTGTTTGCTACTCAGTAACGTAACTTTCCCAAGATGGTGGAATAAATTTCTGTCAAGTCTAATTTCATTTTTCGTTTATTTTAGGAATGTCAAAATACTGTCAGGATTGTAGGGAAGATGTAATTAGAAGATCGTGGGGAAGCTATTTGGAATCTAACGCCCATAAACAAAATATTACCACAACTTCTACTGAATCTGGAATTGAAGTAATAAAGGCGGCTTTTAAGGAGCGTATCATTTGATATCGAGTAAATCCTGAGGAACATCGTGTAAATGTTACCAGTTTTTTTTGAGGAACTCGCCCAAAATGTAATTGGTTTAATAAACCGAGCATTAGAGCAGCACACCTGCATCAAGGCCAATGTGGAACTTTTCGGACTTTATTTACATCCTACGAATCAAAGTCTTTCAACACCCAATACGAAACGATTTGTGGCAGTTCAAATGTCTCAGATATAATTCAAGCGTTTTACGAAACAGTTGACAGAAAAGCAGACGAGTTAGCCGACAACGATTCTGGTAGGTGCAATATTTTTAATTTTTCCATATTTTTTCAGCCCTCTGTTCTATTTTCCCATTCCTTTTAATATCTATTTTTTCTTACTAACTTTTAATTTAAATATTTTAATATTTATTTTTTTTGTTGCAGGTTGGACCTTGATCAGACTTCTATATTTAGAGGTAAACGTAAATAAGCACAACCTCTCGAGAGCTTGCAAGTATATTTCTTTACCATATGAAATTGACAAATTATGCTACCATCAATATGCGCAATGAAGATAATAACTGCTTCTTATGGTCTGTGACAGCAGCTTTACACAACCCGAACGGATTAGAAGATAGCATTTCATCTTACCCCCATTTTTATTCTTTATATGACATCTCTGATTTGAATAGCCTTTTTAAGTCAAAATATATCCCTAAATTTTAACTTTTAAATAATATTTCTATAAATGGTAATGGATTAGAAAAGTTAAAAAAGACCTAAATATTGTTATGTATGTAGTAGTAGGACCATTGCATTATACAATACAAAGAACGTCATGTTAATTTACTTTGGATTAGTGATGATGATGGGAATTTTCATTATTGTTGTATTAAAGATTTATCTAAGCTCTAATCAATTTTCAAAACATTATGAAAAAAAGTTTCTTTGCGATGGATATTTACAATATTTTCCCAACAATAATAATTTAACGAGACCTAATGCTTATGACCGCCCACCCCCAAAATTGATAAATTTGGCAACATAGTACCTGGAAATATTCTCAAATTTATAATATTTAAAAACAAATTGAAGTTCCTTTTGTTATTTATGCTGATTTTGAATGTATTCTTAAACCATTAGCTAGCAACATGATTTAGATCCTAACAGTCCCTATACAATTCGAACATATTCCATATTCCTTTGCTTATTATAGAAAACGTTCATTTGATGAGAATTCATCAAAGTATGAGCCTTATAGAGGTTCTAATTGTGATCAGGTTTTTTATAAAGTTATTAGAACGAGATGTGTTTAATATCTATAATATAATAAATGTTTAAAATTAAATAAACCAATGATTAAATTAAACAACTTAGACAAGATTCATCATAATTATACAGACGATTGTTATATTTCCAACAAAGTTATTATTGGTGAAGGTAATAAGGTTACAGACCATGATCACCTAACGGCTCAATACCGAAAACCAACCCACTCTAAATGTAACTTAAATTACAAATTTTATTCCGGTTATACTACACAACTTAAAAAATTATGATGCCCATTTATTTATCAAAAATTTATGTCAAAATAATGAACAACTGCAAGTTATTGCACAGAATAAGGAAAAATATATTTCATTTGAAAAATATATCAATGTAGACACATACTTTAATAAGCAAACGAATATGCTAAAGAAGAAACAGTTTTGCCTAAGATTTATAGACCCATTTCAGTTTTTATCATCTTCATTATCAAAATTATCTGAAACTCTACAAGATCAACAATGTTAAGCAATTTTAAAATTTTTCAGTGTAAAGGAACAGTTTGATTTGATTCGTCAAAAAGGGGTTTTTCCTCGTAGCTACATTACCGATTATACAAAATTAGATGAAAACACCGGAAAAGGAACAGTTTTATAACGATTTAACAGGAGAACATATTACTGGTTCAATTGTAAATCGATATGTGAATATTCTGATATATATTTAAAATCAGATGTGTTGCTTTTAGCAGATATTTTCGAAAATTTTACAAAAACTTTTTTAAGTACTTATAAGCTAGATCTCGCCCATTATTATAGTATTCCTGGTTTAAGTTTTGATTCTTGTTTTAAATTTTCAGACGTAGAATTAGAACTTTTAACTGATCTTGATGTTACATTTTTTAAGGATAATATAAGAGGAGGAGTTAGTACTTGTGTTACTAGAAAATCTAGTACGGACAATAAATTCCTTTAACCTTTCGACTCATCTAAGCCAAGTAAATATATATTATACGAAGACACAACTAACCTATATGGTTACGCAATGTCTCAATACCTTCCAAAAAAAGATTTTGTTGGGTTATCTCAAAAAGAAATTGATAGCTTTAATGTCACAACCGTTTTAGATACGTCTGAAAAGGATATGTTGTAGAAGTTTATTTAATATATCCTACTGATTTGCAGAACTTTCACAACGAATTTCCTTTTTATCCTGAAAATTATAAGCCTCCTAATTCTAAACATAAGAAATTAATTCTAAATTTACAACATAAACAACGATATGTTTTGCATTATACTTTATTATGTACATTAACAATGTGTTCGAAATGGGCTTAAGATAGACAAAGTTCATGGAATATTACTGTTTACACAATCTCCATGGTGAAAGAGCTATATAGATCTAAACACGAGTTTAACAGAAACAATTTTAAGCTTGGCAATAATAGTATATATGGAAAAACAATGGAAAACGTTGAACGTCGATCAGAGATCAGACCCAGACTGAAAAAAATTGTAGTAAAGACGGTGTTGAAAATTTAATTGCAAAACCCCATTTTAAAGAATCAGTAGTTTTTAATGAAAATTTAGTTGCTGTTGAAATGAATAAAATACTAACTGAATACGACAAACCTGTTTAGGTCGGATTTTCTATTTTAGATATTTCTAAGACTATGATGTATGGTTTCTTTTATGATTTCTTAAAACCTTTATATATATGTGATAAATTATATTTATTATTTTGATACCTTCAATTATAAAACTAATAATATTTACGATATGCATATAACGACGCCTATAATAGGTAAATTTAAAGATGAATTTGCTGGTGAACCCATAGAATGTTTTTATAGAACTGGAACCAAAGCATATTGTGTAAAAACCAAAAGTAATTTAATTGAAAAGGTTCACGAAATTAAAAAAAGTAGTATAAATAAACTGGAAATTGGATATTATCGATTATAAGGATGTTGTAGAACGTAATTCTAAAACCTTTTGTTCCATGCATGTGTTTCGATCCAAAATGCATAATATATATATATATATATATATATATATATATATATATATATATATATATATATATATATATATATTATATATATATATATATATATATATATATATATATATATATATATATATATATATATATATATATATATATATATATATATATATATATATATATATATATATATATATATATATATATATATATATATATACATATTATATATATATATATATATATATATATATATATATATATATATATATATATATATATATATATATATATATATATATATATATATATATATATATATATATATATATATATATATATATATATATATATATATATATATATATATATATATATATATATATATATATATACGAGGCTGGTTTGAAAAGTCCATGCAAAGTCCGAGAGATGGCATCACAGGCGCGTATCGAGGTCATGTTTAGTTAGTAGCATCTCTTGAATGAACGCACACCAAGTTTCAGCCATATTGGTCTATTTCTTTGTGTTTGGCATTCGTGTGAATCAAGGAAGTCGAGTGATTTTCAAGAAATGGACGAAAAAGAATTTCGTGTGGTGATTAAACATTACTTTATGAAAGGCAAAACGCCTCAGGAGACTAAAGAGAAGCTTGATAAACATTATGCACTCTGCACCTTCGATTAGAACAGTTTATAAGTGGTTTCAAAATTTTCGGACTGGCCATATGGGCACAAGTGACGCTGAACGTTCTGGACGGCCTGTGGAGGTTACGACTCCAGAAATCATTGATCAAATCCATGATATGGTGATGGATGACAGAAGAGTTAAGGTGCGTGAGATTGCTAGTGCTGTGGGCATCTCGACTGAACGGGTACATAATATTTTGCATAAACATTTGGACATGAGAAAGCTATCCGCAAGGTGGGTGCCGCGATTGCTCACGCTTGACCAAAAACGGAATCGTGTGAAGTGTTGCAAGGATGGTTTGCAGCTGTTCCAGAAGAATCCGGAGGACTTTAAGCGTCGTTTCGTCACTGTTTGATGAAACATGGATACATTACTATACTCCTGAGACCAAACAACAATCTAAACAATGGGTTACCAAGGGGGAATCTGCACCAAAAAAGGCGAAGACCGTTCCTCCGGCCGGAAAGGTTATGGCGACTGTCTTTTGGGATTCGCAAGGGATAATCCTCATCGACTATCTGGAAAAGGGTAAAACTATTACAGGTAAATATTATTCATCGTTATTGGACCGTTTGAAAACCGAGCTGCAAGAAAAAACGCCCACGATTGGCCCACAAGAAAGTCCTTTTCCATCACGACAACGCACCAGCACACACCTCAGCAGTTGTGGTCGCAAAATTAATGGAAATAGGATTCCAACTCGTTTCACATCCCCCCTATTCTCCAGACTTGGCTCCCTCGGACTACTATTTGTTCCCCAATTTGAAGAAATGGCTGGCGGGACAAAGATTGCAGACACTAATGGATATTTTGCAGACTTGGACAAATCCTATTATTCGGAAGGGATCAACAAACTAGAACATCGTTGGACGAAGTGTATAAGCCTAAAAAGGAGACTATGTCGAAAAATAAAAAAGGTTTACCCCAAACACATAAGTAGTTTTTATTTTTGCACGGACTTTTCAAACCAGCCTCGTATATATGTATATATATATATATATATATATATATATATATATATATATATATATATATATATATATATATATATATATATATATATATATATATATATATATATATATATATATATATATATATATATATATATATATATATATATATATATATATATATATTTACGGAATTAGTTAGTAAGTTGGCTTTATCCTCAACAGATGATACAAGATTCAAAATTCCGAATTCTCACGATACCCTTGCTTGGGGACATTGCGACATTCTTCTTTATCAATGGGTTTGAGAAAATGATGAATTTTTTTATATTTCCTGTATCCCCTTTACTTAACATATTTTATATAGAGCACAGGAAGTTTTTATTTTTATCTTTCCATGTGTTGTTAAAAACTTAGAAATGTGTTTAGAATCTTTTGAAAAGAAAATTGATAATATAACCTATAGAACATATGAAAAAAGATTAACTTCTTTTAAAACTTGGAATGGAAGGTTGAATCCTAAAATATTAGCTGCCTCGCCTTTATTTAATAAAAGAAGATATTTGTAAATGTTAATATTGTGGTGTTAAAATATTTCAATGGAGGTATGACGATTGTCCTATTGATGAACATTATAAACTTTATAAACATTGTGATTCAGTAGTTTGTTCGCGATTAATTAAAAATAAAAATATTGATGTAAAAGTATTACAAATTACAAATTATTATAATAACATATTCTATTTGTATATTTTTATGATTTTTGTCCAAACTGTATGTACATACCTTAATATATAAATAATATAACAATTTGTAAATATTTTTATTATTATTAAACTCTTGGTTATAGTAATACTATTTTTTTAATGACCTCTGTTACACAGTTTATTGTGTTATATTACATTTATAACTGTGTGTTATAAGACCTACATATTTTCATATAAAATTTTTAATTTAAGAGAAAATAATAATTTTTTCAAAATTTTATATTACTATAATAACAAGACCATTTTTGGCACAACTGGATAGAAAATCTGTGTATGATAATTTATACAAGAAATAACAACAAAAATACGTGGATTCATTTTAATGTGATAAATAAAAAAACCTCTTTTAATTTTTCCTCAGACTATGAAACTATTGAGACCAAAGAAAATATACATTGTATTCTATCATTCATTTTAAATATTTTTATATTCACTTGTGTATCGTTACTCCTCACATTAACAGGAGTTATTATAGGTTATTATAGGTTACAAGAGTTATTATAGGTATTGGAAATGAGAAGGGGTCTGAAGGAGGGGGAATAGTGGTGAGGAAAGTAGTATAATAATATTCTGTCTATATCGGCTAATTCAGGTAATTACATATATTCAATCAATACTGAATATAGCAATTATTCCACCTCTGTTTCCATAATGAACAGTGGATACTCTACAATAAACAATGTTATTGTTGAACATAGGAGTAATCTACTTCTTAATTCCAAAATATATTATTTAAAGAAACCTTTATTAAAATTTGTAAATGTTGAAATCGGTTTATGTGATTTTTTGCCAAAAGTTATTATTGGTGGACAAAAAGGATTCAGGGTGACTTTAAATGAAGAAGATTGGAAGAATTTACTAAGATATGAAGGTGTTATTGCGAATTGTTTTTTATTCATGTATTGAAGATATTATATTAAATAATATAACAATATATTTTGAAAATTACAACAACCGTCCTATTATAAAAGTTCAAGAGAATGGTGGTTATTATGTGTGTTTGTCTTCTGATTCTATAGACAAATTGTGGGTATTATAAGAAGTTATTGATTACAGAGTTCAAATGTATAAAAGACAACATTTTAAAAAATACTTTAGTGTGTTCCAGTCATTCAATAATCAGTCACCAAATTTGTTAACAAATATCTATAACACTTTAAATCTTTTCAACTCGCAAATAGTGAAAATGTGTATACCATGATGGAGTTCATGAGAGTCTATTCAAACTAACTGGAAAATAAATTATCAACAAAGAAAATTGTTCGAAAAAATTTGTGACTTTCCAAGAGAAGCAAGATAAAATTCAATTACTAATTGCATGGGATTTTGCATGAGAAAATGTGAATGGAAAAAAAACTTATTTAGATATATTAAGATTTAAAAATTAGACCAAAAATTGTGAAAATATTTTTCTACAATTTTGAGTAAAAACCATAGAAATCCAATTTATAATGAAAGGTTTATTGATATGTATTATTAATAATAAAGATATATTCATACCTGAATTTTTTGTTTTATTTTTTTTTTATATATATTATAACACGCCTTTTTTTAAAATCCGTGAATTGTGATATTTGTCAAATCCTAACTATTTAACAAAGACTCTATTTCCTTTCCTTCTTAAAATCTTTTCTACAAAACATGCGTCCGGATGCCTTACTTTCTGCAACTCTTCAGAATAAAAACTTCCTTTAATATCTTTATTATTAGCATCTTTTAGGAGGTAAGTAGTTGGGTTTGTAAGCTGTACTTTTCTTATTTGAAAGATTTCAGTATCATTTTTATGGACCATAAAATGAAGTTTTACAGATCTATAAACTTTTTCAATATTTTTATTCATATCAGCATGCACCTTCTTAAAATTTTCCACTTCTTGTGAAACTCTATTACTGAGCATATCAGTAAAAGTTTGAAATTTTTTAAAAAATATTTTTATTAATATGATCTTGTACATTGTCAATTCTTCTCCTGACCTTTTTTCAAATTTATATAATTTGGTCTAGATGTATCTGATAGGAGATTGTTGAACGTATACGAAAGTATGGAAGTTAGAAAATGTAAAAGTAGTTTAAATAAAGACAGAGGGCCTATTTCTTATAGTCCCCTCTACTGGTTACGTGACCAGAACTGATGGCCTCGCCTATACCATTAGTTCCGCCTGAGTAATTCAAGTATTAGGCTAAGTGTTTGGTGTAGTGGTGATATATACTGAGTAGTGTCATTGTGCCTGACATTGCCAACATAGTTTGTTTATAAACCAGATTCCAAATTTTCAATTATTTTATTTTCAGCATATTTCAACTCGTAAAATCTTTAAATATTTTATTTTCAATATTTGAACTTACTGATTTTTCAATACGAGGAACAAACGAGTAAGTAAGTGTGAGATCCAAACTTATTAACCGCCATGTTATAAATGTATTAATTAATATGAAACATGTATTTATGATAACATCGGCTTCTTTGAGTTCTTCTATAATGGAAATAATTTCATTATAGTGTCCTGTGTGACCTGCAAACATAAATGATACTAATAAATGCAATCTATCAACCAACTCATTTACATCATTCCAATATATTTAGTCTGTATTCGGTTTATTAATCTTTAAATTTAAACTACCACCTTGTGTGGTTGGTTTATTAGATTTGGTCTGCCTAGAATTAATTGCCATTACACCTTGAAACAAATTTTAAGGGGGATTAATAGTTCTAGTTTTTGTAATACCTTTTCTTTGTAAATATGGTCCTATTATTGTAATATATTTGTATGAAGTGTTTCCTTGAACCTGCTCATCAGGATTGTAATTTTTACGATATGCATTAATTTTAAAATATCCATATAATTATCAAGGTCTTTTTGAGACTAGCCTCTAGATTCTTTTTTAAATAACAACTCAAATAATCCGGTTGTTCCAGGATATTTTACTCCAGCCACTTGTATATCTTTACCAATAATCTGAACAGGTACTTGTGTTAAACCTAGGTAAAATTTTTCATTTTCATAATCGTGAATTATTCCGTATTGATGATAAAATTTATGTTCGGTGTCCCTTACGCCACCATCAATACACTGACGAGGAAGTTTATCAAATTGATCCAACCAGATAGCGTATGTTTCTGCATTAATAAAAGTATTTATTTTTTTGTTTAGTTTGTTCCAATATATCAGAGAGATTGTGAGGTGTTGTCTCAGATTCTTGTGAAGATTTTGTTGTTTCTGCTACAGTGCTTGCTCGAAGGAAAGATGGTCCTTGAGTTGTAGTTAAATTACTATGAGAAAATGAAGGAGTTTTATATGGAAGATTTGGAGTTTTTCCGGTTTTTTTTGCCCTTTTGTAGAGGGCTAGCAAAGATATTTCTCCCTGGTGTTGAAATGTCAGCGAACAAATGTTCTGGTGGTGTTGATGATTCATACAATTTTTTAATTGGGGATTAAAACTTTTCACTAACATCTCTTAGTTCACTTTTCCCAAGTATTGACACTAGTTTTGTAGTGGTTCTGTAATTGGTTTATAAGTTGCTTCCAGTTTAGCTTGAGTCTCATTTGGCCTTTTTTAAACTTTGATATTTTTGTTTAACAGTTCTCTCGCCAATCGTTCATTCATAATTGGAATGTTACCAAGTTTTAGTCAATTTTTATAAATAAATATACGAATCGAATCCTTTTCTATACCTACCCAACATAATATTAGAAACTTTGTCTATTACCAGAAATTCAAATTTATCGTTCTAACCTGATAAACATAATTCAAACAGTTTCAATTTATTAAACGACATATCGACATCGTCATGATCATCATAAATATGTTTAAAATTTGTGTTGTCTTGCTGAAACATAATAATTAAATTTACATTATCCTGTATCAGCTGTTTCGGAATAGATGAGTATGTTTGACATAAATAAAAACAATCGATAGTCTTATGTCTTCCGAAACAAAAATAATCCTTTATTATGGTTTGGTTACAACAAACTATATCATCAAATATTACTATAGAGTTTGGTTTTATGTCTTGTTGTGAAATAATATTTTCTTCATTGTCTGATGTTGAGAAACCAATTTCTTTTAAAGGTTTAAAAAGTGTCTTTAAATATTCATATTTAGGTTGATATAGAGACTTAGAATAAATATATAAATTCTCAAAGCGTAAACCATTAGGATCTTCAACTAGGTAAATTACGACATTGGTTTTACCAAATCTCGAAGGACCTACTATTAATCCTCTTTTACTGTTTCCTTCAAACAATTTTCCATGTTTTCTAAAATTAGTTGATAAAGTATAGCGATTTTTAATTATTATGGAAATTTTGTTTTTCTATTATCATCATATATATTTGACTTATTCGGCAACTCTAGCCATTATTGTCAATACCTTCGTAATATATAATGTTTAAATCGCATCGTAAACAACACAAAAAGAGAAAAAAGGGGAGATGGTTTTTTAAACAATATAATAAATAAATTACCACTTAAACTACACTTACCGGGTTATAATTTTTGTGGACCGAGGAAAAATTTAGAAAAAATACTTATAAGGGATGATAAAGAAATTAATCCATTAGACGAAGCTTGCAAAGAACATGATATTTCTTACTTCCAATCAAATGATATAAATATGAAATTATTATCTGAAAAGGCTTTGGCGAGGTTTAAAGCTGCTGACGCCAGTTTTGAAGAAAAAAACTTCTGCTCTAGCAACAGCAATTAAAGTAAAGACAAATTAGGAATGGGGGAACAGAAAAGCAAGAAAAAAATATATATCATGTCATTATCTAAAGCTATATCGAAAGCTAGAAAGGGAATTATGGGAAAACAATTTCAAACTTCAAATGATAGTATCAAAACAGCTCTTAAGTCAATAGGAAAGAACGGGAAGCTTGTAAATTCTAAGACCAGAGTAATACCTATTCTCAAGACTGGGGGATTTTTACCTCTTATACCCATATTTGCTGGTTTGTCTGCTTTGAGTGCTCTTGGAGGAGGAACAGCTGGTATTGCAAAATTATGCGAGATCCGCCAAAGAAAGGTTATCTGAAGCTAAACGACATAATCAAATGATGGAATCTATTGCAATAGGAAAAAAAGGTAATGGTTTGTTTCTAAAACCGTATAAAACAGGAGGCGGATTGTTTTTAAAACCATATTCAAAAAACTGCTAAATTATATACCACAGAATCCGCTTACAAATTACGATCTAATAAAGTATGTCAAATTTTTACAAAATCGTAATTTTCGAGGTGTACTTATGCGGGATAAATTACCTAAAAAGATTAAGAAACGTGAATGTGGCATCGTTAATCTGGATAGCTATAGTGGCAATGGCACTCATTGGACAGCATATATAAAAAAAAAGGAGTTTTTAGTTTGACTGTTATGGTAATTTACGTCCCCCATCTGAGTTAAATTCATATTTTTATAGTGACAATAATAAAAACATAATAACATACAATTATAACAAACATTAACCAAACAAACTGTGGTCAACTTTCTTTAAAATTTATTTATAATAACATATGATGAATAATCTTACTTCAGTCTCTACAAGAATATTAAAGGTATATATCATGTAGTTTGGTTATTACTGGTAATTCTCCTAGTTTAATGGTAGAATTTAATCTTGTTATATATCTAGAAGATGCTGAGCATGTTATTGGACTAGTAAATTTTTAAACATTTAATGCGATACTTAATATTGACGAGTTTAATAATGCAATGATTTTTGATAATAATTATGTATTTTTGATACCTGAAGGAAGCTATGAATTGGATGACCTAAATAAATTTACACGTGATAAGTGTAGTAAAAGAGGTATTTTTGGTAATTGGTAATTTAACATGTTTACAAATAATAATACCTTACACACACATCTTATGTCATCTGTTGGCGTAACATTTAAGGACGCGACGATTGGTAAATTATTAGGTTTTACAAATAAATGATTAGAGTCGAATGTAGAACATATATCAGACATCATTATTTGAATAAATTCTATAAATATCGATTGTAGTATTGCTGAAGGATCATATCTTCACGGTAAACTCGTTCATATGATACATCAATTTTTTCCCAATATCGCTCACCGTTTTAAAATAATAGAATGACCACAAAATGTCATATATTTTCCAGTAACTGCAAAAACCATAGATAAAATTATTATTAAAATAAGAGATCAAGAAGGTGTACTTGTTAATTTTAGAGGAGGGAGAGAGAGTCCTAACGTCATCTTAAAAAAATTTCATGAACTATGGTAGTCCTCTATAACAAAAAACCATCCAACATTAATTTGGTTACAAAGTCTGGTATAAAAAAGCTTAAAAAGAAAGGAAACAAACATATTTTATTTAGTAATAAATCAAACACACAAAGGATCACATCTTCTAATAGATAATTTCTGAAAAGTTTGAGTTCTAAACTTAAACAGTAATGGAATATCTAAATGTAAAAGAAACCATTTTTTTGATGAATCCATTTTAACTTGGGAAGTACTTTCTTTTGATCCTTTTAATCCTACAAAATTAGGACCAAATTATGAAATGAAGAATTTTTTTACAACAAACTGGAAAATATCCGTTGCCATGCAAGAGTGAGATTTATTTACAGTTACGAAAGAGGATGGAAAAAACTCCCCTAACGAACACAGTTTTAATCAATAATGCCACTGCATTCTTATTTAAAGAGCTTCGTTATATTTTAAATGGTGTCCCTATCCATTCTGTTCGAGATGTTGGTACAACTTTAACACTTAGAGGTTATATATCTTACAATGAAAATGAAAGCACAAAATTAGAAAATGCCGGGTGATATCCAAATATGAAAACAGGAGAAAAAATTATGACTGATGATAAGGGAAATGTTTCTTTATTTTTTTATTTTTTTAAAGATGTACTCAGGATTATTTGAAGAATATAATAAAATTATTTTGAATTCACAACAAGAATTTATTTTAACTAACTAGAGAACGTGGAATCTTTGGCACAATGACACTACTCACTATATATCATCACTACACCAAACACTTTATTTTTTCAATCCACGCGCGTTTCGCTAACCATGTTAGCTTGTAATTATCGCTCCTGATGAAGATAAGTTGGTTAGCGAGACGCGCGTCAAGGGCAGAAATAAAGTGTTTGGTGTAGTGGTGATATATATACTGAGTAGTAAGAACTTATTTTAATAAGAAGTAATGATGATACGAATGCTCTAGTATCAACTATAGATAATGAAAAACCCAAAATTACAATAACAAAGCTTTGCTGGCGTGTACCTCGTCTCACCGCAGCCATCCCGCAAGGACTAATACTTACGAAACTTATCGATAAAAATAATGGCATACTTATTACTTTCCGAAGTTGGGAATTGATTGAATATCCAGAACTATTGGAAACTACAAGACACAACTGGTCTGTAAAAACTTCAACTAAGGTTGAAACATCGCGTCATGTTTTAGTTGCCTTCCAAGCCAATAGGCAAACAAACAAAAACCCTGATACGAGTAAATTTGATCATTGTGAACTGAGAAACATATATATATATATATATATATATATATATATATATATATATATATATATATATATATATATATATATATATATATATAATTACATATAATCTAATCGTATATCCCTTCTACCATATGGTGTAGGGCAGTTATACATTCTCCTTTTTTCCCTCTCAATCTTCACAAATAAACTTCTTCCATCTGTCTCTATTCTGTGCCATTTTCACTGCTTCCACATTTTCCCTACGTTTTTCACATATTTTTTTTGCTCCTTTGTACCAATATGTAGTCTATAATTGACCTCTCTTGTTTTGTATGTGCCTGCCTACTCTAGCATTAAAGTCCCCGGCAATATACAGCCTTCCCCTGGCTTCTTCCGTTATTGTACTCAATTCTTCCCAAAATTTGTCCTTTTGTTCGGCCTTTTCATTTTCATCTGGCGCATATATATATATATATATATATATATATATATATATATATATATATATATATATATATATATATATATATATATATATATATATATATATATATATATATATATATATATATATATATATATATATATATATATATATATATATATATATATATATATATATATATATATATTCATTATTTTAACTTATTCTTCCTTGTCCCTTTCTCTTTGTTTCGCAAATTGTCAATAATTCCAAACCTGTCCCTTCAAACTCATCTATCAATTGCACCTCCTTCCCATTCAGTCCTCTTATGTTCCATGTGCTCAGTTTCCAAGTTTCTATTGTTCTTTCTCTCCTCTCTTCCATATTAAGTTCTTGAGCCTTTTCGCCTTCCATTCCCGTTTCCTTGTCCTTTTTAATTGCGGTTTTCGTCATCATATTTTCTTTTGGTTTTTTGAATTTTCTTTCATTTTACATTTTTCAAGCATGTCCCTCTCCATATTCCAGTTCCATCTCTCTCCATCTATCATCATTCTTCCAAACCTCACCTTAACTCTCTTCCCATCTCTTTCCTCCTGTTTGGCTTGCATTCTAATTTTCTTCTGTATTAGTCTTTGTTCTGGCGATATATCATCATTGATGTAGATCTTTTGTTCCTTTACTCCTTTCAGCTTATTTTTATTTTCCATTACTGTTCGTTGATCTCTTCCATTTTTCAAGCAGACAAGTTTTTTCCCCCATTTTTCTTGCGTTTTTAATTCTTACTAAATATATAATTTGTTTTTAAATTCAGAAAGATATCCTTATAACGATCTTTAACTTGATTTGAATAGTAACAAGTTTGCTACATTATATGAAATGTTTTCTGAATTTCGTCAGTTATATTATAATTTGCCGACAGAATCAATTTTTAATCCCACAGAATTTAAGGAACATGCACCTATTCTTTATATTAACTGTTCACATTAAAGAGATTTACTGCAGGCTGGTTCAGTAACAAAAGAAAAAATTTCAGCTAAAACAACAGAATATTGTCTCATAATACATGATAAAATATTTAGCTATAATCCTTTAACAAAAAAAGTTAAACAACTTTGAATTTTACCCCCACCAACTCAAATAATTCAGATATTTATTGCAAGTATATTTTAAAATAATCCAGTTTTGATTATGTCTTTGACACATCGCGTTAATTCCGAAGACGTTATTAAAACTTTACAACTTCAACAAAGATTATAATCTTTCGTTAAGGATCTAGAAGAACTCAAGAAACGATTAGATGAATACTCAAAAAAAAAATTCTTTTCTAATTTAAAAATTAATTAGAATTCCTTAAAATTATGGTTGTAAGACTAATTCTGGATATAGAAGGATTCAAAGATGAAAAAAATAAATTTATTCCTAAAGAATTAGCAGTTTATTATGGAAATAAGATAAGCCACTACATATTTAAACAACCAATTCCCCCTCTTTATTGTTTCGCTGATATTATCAAGCTACTTACTAAGGACATCCAATTTGTTTATATTAAAGGAAACGAAAGAACAGAATTATTCATCCAATCCAGTAATTGAAATGATGAACTTTTATTCCAGCTTTAACACTAAAATGTTTTTATCACTCAAAGTCACCATCTATCTGTGCTTTATCAAATGTGTTTTTTTGTATGACAATTTTTTATGAACGAATAAAACAAGTTAAATATAAAACAAATATTGCTTTATTTAAATTCCAGTATACATTGTCACATTTTATTTTTCTAAACATATTTCAATAGCTACAACTATTTTATTTAATTGTAACATTTTTAACATAAAAATCAGTTTGCTTATATCATTCGTTTTTAAAAACTCTCTAGATGTTTCAATCACACTTTCCATCTTCCTAATATATTCGCTTAAATTAATGTTGAACTCTTGAACCATGGGTTCTCGTCTAGCGTCGTTAATAAATAATATGTTGAGTAACCAAATTTTAAATTCTCTAAACATATTCCACATATATTTCTCACTATTTTTTTTTTTTCCAATTAAGATACTTTCTGCATCTCCATCTCTTCTGCTGTTGCAGCCAAATGATTTGATTTAGTTTTTTTTTTTTTCATAGTAATTTTGGTATAACTAAACATGTTTAATGGGTTGGGGCATTTTATAACCCTAATCCTCTCTACTTTTCATTTAAACATTTTTCAATTAATATAATATTTTCATATAATTCTAATAATCTAAATACTTTTTTTAAGCCTTTTGTTTTCAGGAAGTTAAGACATGCTTGAGCGGCATTTTGACAAAGCTTAATATGATCTGTAAGTTCAAAATATAATGTCCAATTTTGTGCTTCATGATCACCTCCTACATCTCGATAGTAACGAGAACAAACTTCTGACATAATAAACTCTTCATATATTTCCTTCACTAATTCCCCCATCTTCACAAATTAATTGAATTTCACGAAGTTCAATTTCTTTATGGCAACCACCTTTGTCCAATTCCTTTACAAATTCTAGAATATTTACAGTTTTGAAATATTTCGCAAGAGCGTCTATACCTTGTGAATAATAATTAATCATATCATTACATAAACGGATTTGTTCTGGACAACTATACATAGCATAAAAAAATCTGTTCATCAACCAAATCACAAAATGTATTGTAGAATTTTTCAACTTATTGACTTAAATCAGTAACAGATTTCTCATGTGTAGGCCTGAATGTGTTATTGAAGAAAAGTAAATAGAATTCTAAGTTCTGGTTCTTCTTATAGCTCCAAATTGTGGTAAATGTGAACGTGTAATTTCATCGAGGGCAGGGAATAACTGCATTTCCTGCAGCCTGTGCTTGACATGGTACCACATAGGGTGTACTAAGCTCACTGCAACATAATTTACTGAATTTAAAAACTCCAAAAGGCATAATTGGCCTTGCGATGCATGTACCAAGGGTAAGTACAATGACAATTCTTGGAATGACCTTGGTGCAAAAATCCAGGAAAAACTGGTAAACAAAAAAATTGTGGATATGAGCGATATTGTCATAATAATCCTCCAGTTCTTTAATGCAATTAGTGATCAGAATAAGAAGATACAGGGTGTCTTAGAAGACATTAGAGGGATGAATAAAGTTAAGAATGATGAGATTATGGAGTTACGTGATGAAATGCGGTCTCTCCGTGAAGATATGGATAAATTGAAGAGTTCTACATGCTCCCGAAAATATCGTTGGTAACGAGACAACAACTGAGGACGTTTATTCTGAAATGCAGGATCGCGCAAATAGGAAGAAAAATATTGTGCTGTATGATGTACCTGAAAGTTCCGCCCACGCACCAGCAGAACGAATTGCTCACGACAAGACCAAAATAGAAGGCATACTCGATAGAGTACATGTGAATTGTAAGAATTACAGGGCTTTTCGTTTGGGTCGTCCGGGCAATAAACCCAGACCTTTAAAGGTGACACTTCATGATTCAGATATGGCATTGGTATGTCTCAAGAATAAAAAAATGTTGAAGGAGAACAACATCAACATAGGAGCCGATCTTACGCAGCGACAGAGAGAAGAGCTGCCTACAGGGAACTTGAAAATAGGAAACAAAATGGTGAGTTGAATCTTTTATATTAGATATGTAAATGGTTCACCTAAAATAGTGATTTCTAAAAGCCCCGAGGCCTCAAAAAAGGAAAAAAGATTTTGAATGTTTATTATCAGAATGTCGGTGGCATGCGTACAAAGCTTGATGATTTGAGACATGCCACAGCACTCTGTACCTATGATATTATCATAGGTACATTCGGCATCACCATATTCTGACAGCAGAATATGGTGATGCCGAATTGGGCTTGGGGCAATATTGCGTGTACAGACGTGACAGGGATAGTGATGCGAGTGGCAAGTTAAGAGGTGGTGGTGTTTTGGTAACAATTCATAGAAATCTCAATTCTACTGCAATTAACGTTAGCGAACATATTGTGGAACATGTTTTTGTTTCTGTGACATGCGGTTGTCAAAAGATTGTAATTGGTGCGGTGTACTTCCCCCCACAGTCCTCGATGCAGGTATATAATGAGCATGGTAGTGCTGTGATTGAATTAATAGAACGATTTAATAATAGCGAGGTTCTCATTTGTGGTGATTATAACTTGCCTGATGCTGTCTGGTTGGATGGAGACGATGGTTTAAGTGTGCAGTGCCCGCGTCCTCTTCGGCGAATATTGTGTGTGCGTGCTATGGATATCTCAGTATGAGACAACTAAACTCTATTCCCAATATACATGGAAGATTTCTTGATCTTGTGTTTTGTAACAGTCAAGAGGTCAATGTTTCTGTTGCCCTTGACTGTATTTTAAATGTTTCTCAGCACCATATTGCATATGAAATATCGATTCCCATCTATGTTGGCAACAATAGTTTGAAATGTGACATACTATACTACGATTATAAGAATTGCAATTTTCAATTAATCAATGTATTTTTAGCCTATGTTTCATGGGAGTCGATTTTCAATGAAACTGATATAAATGTTTGTGTCGAGATTTTTTACAATATTTTATGTGATGCCATTGCCATCTTCGTACCGGTTAAACGGTTTAAAACAACAAATTTTCCAACGTGGTTCTCTGCAAACTTACAAACACTGGTTATGCAAAAGAAAATTGCGCGCAAAAAGTATAAATCAAAACGGTTTATTCACCTCATACCAAGAGTTTTCTTTATTGCGTGATAGATGTAAACGTCTTCAATCAGCTTGCTATAAAGAATATTTGTCTAGAGTTGACAATGACTTAAGAGTCAACCCTGCGTTTTTTTTGGAGACACGTTAACAATTCCAGAAGGTGTACTTCTTATCCACATAGCATGTTTTTGATGGATTCACTTGCTAATAATGGCAATGGCATCGTGGATTTGTTCGCGCGTCATTTTTCGGCTAGTTATGTGAGAGAGAACTGTGACTTTTCAGCCTGTAATATTTATAACGCACTGGACGTGAACGTTGTGAGGGTCTCATTGGCCGAAGTATTTGAAGGCATTAATCAGCTTAAGATGAGTTATTTTCATGGCCCAGATGGGATTTCATCAGCATTCCTGAGACAATGTGTGTTTTCCCTGAGCAGACCACTACACTATATCTTTTGTTTGTCGTTGGACTTCTGCGTTTTTCCGCAATATTGGAAGACTAGCTTTTTGACACCCATTTATAAATCGGGAAATCGTGAGGTTATAACCAATTACAGGGGTATTTGTATTCAGTCGGCTATATCGAAGCTCTTCGATAAGCTTGTCGCTGATCAACTTTCATGGATTTGTAGGAACTTTGTGAGATACGAGCAGTACGGCTTTTCTTGGGTAAGATCCACAGTCACAAACTTACTAAGTTACGAACAGTATCTGTTGGGCGCGTTTGAGAGAGGTATACAGGTTGATGCTGTATACACTGATTTCTCGAAGGCGTTTGCCAGGGTTAATCATGAGCTTTTGGTGGAAAAGCTTCGAACCCTGGGATTCGGCACGAGCGTGAATAGGTGGATCGAGAGTTTTTTGACTGAACGTAGCCAGTGTATACGTATATTAAATCATATTTCAAGAAACATATCGGTATGTTCAGGTGTCCCACAGGGTTCACACTGTGGGCCTCTCCTTTTTAATTTGTTTATCAATGATATTGGTGAGATGTTCAACCATTCTGAATATCTTTTATTTGCGGATGACCTCAAATTGTACAGAGGAACAGAAAGTGTAAACGATGTTACGCGTCTGCAGGAAGATCTGAATCGACTCTATCACTGGTCAGAAAGAAATGGCTTAAGTCTAAATGTTAAAAAGTGTTTCTGCATTTCCTTTGGTAGGAAGCGGAATATTGAGCGTCATTGGTATAGTTTGAACGGCGCCCTGCTTCAGTCGGTTTCGGAGATTCGTGACTTGGGTGTGCTTTTGGCCAGTCAACTTAATTTTCGTGGCCATGTTAGTAATATTCTGAGACTGGGTCTCAGAAATCTTGGTTTTGTTACCAGATACGAGTATAGTAAGCAATTGTCGGCTAGCGCGTTTAGAGTGTTGTATTTTTCAAACGGTCCGCTCTGGTTTGGAGTATGCTTCGGTAGTGTGGTCACCATCTTACCAGTGCCATATTACTGAGATTGAGTCAGTGCAGCGTAGATTTCTACGAACTTTAGCTTTTAAAGCTGGAATAAATATTTATAAGGATGCAAGTTTTCATATTGACTATGGGGTGATTATGAACGCTTTTGGTGTGGCTACTTTGGAGAAGCGTAGGGATCTTGCAGATGTTTTATTCCTATATAAACTCCTGAATGGCTTTATTTCCTGTCCACCACTTTTGGAGAGCGTCCAACGTAATACTATTCATAGGACTCGTGGCAGTGTACTGCTCAGTATTCCATTTCATAGTGCTAATTATGGCTATTACAGTCCTCTCACGAGAATGTGCCGATTATTTAATACATACAGCCTTGATCCCTTCAGTTGTAGTGTTAGCAAGTTTAAAACGCTTGTAAGCGCGATCGGGATCTGACGTGTTAAACTGTTGTAATTATTGATTTTTTTTTTCTCCGTTTTCACGTTATGAATTGTATATGTGCATTGTGTTTTAACATTTTTTTGTTTTTATATTACTATTGTAATTTTGTTTTTATATTACTATTGTAATTGGCTTGTCCGTAAAATAAATAAATAAATAAATAAATTCTATTCCCCTACTTCCATCAGAAGGAGAGAGAGATTAGCTATTATATGTTAAGAGGTAATTTGTGGGAATGTTGGTGGGAGGCGGAGGCGGAGGCAAAAATTTTGCCTCAGAAGAAGCATAATTTTGCCCCCTCTTTGCCTTCCCACAAATGCACTACTACTAGTATTGTCCTTTAGGAAGGAAACAAAGAATTTTCAGAAATTGCAAGAACTCTGAAACGAGCGTATAACGCGATGTATACGAAGGAACTCCTTAAACCTCCCTTTATTCACCGCTTATATGTATGATCATAAATAACTGAAAATAGTGGAAAAATAATACAAATTCAAAATGTTACACAGTAAAAGAAATTGCTAGAAACTGTGAGCGCCGAAATTGTTTTTACCAGAGTATAAAGTAAAAACTGCCCACAGGTACTATTCTTAAACATAATTATGAACTTTAAACAAAACAATTTTCGTATTCAATGAAATGAGAGGTAAAAATATAATTCAATAAAAATTGTTCACGTTACACTGACAATAAAACACACATTAAGGAAATTAAAGGGAGCTTATTTTTGTCCTGTAAAAATTAATAAAGTTAGACTTAACACGAACATATAATTTCTTAATGATTTATAAAAATTTATTACACTTACTTGGTCCATAGACAGAAAATATTGAATCTCTGCATTTATAAACACTGCTAAGCAAAAGACAGCTATTAGTTTAAAAATCATTGTTCTAGTTTTTAAGTTAGAATAAAAACAATTAGAATATATATAACGATATTGCATTTATATAATAAATGTTGATTAGATAATATTCAATACATCTATTTAATTATACCTATTTTTAATCTTTTGAAACTACAGGGAAAAGTGAAGTACCTATAGATAAATATAACTTATTTACTTGTTATTAAAAAGGTATACTTGTGGCATACTCAGTCTGACTCAATGATCATATTTATTTTACTAATGGCCTCTTTTCTCGGTAATAGTTTAGTATCATAAGTTGCCATGAAACGGGGTTGTCTCGAAAAAAGACAATACAAAGAAGAATATATTTCTTGTTAGTTAACGTCAACATTTTCATTAAAACGATAGATTTATAAATAGTACAAATGAAGTAAAAAATTAAAACCGGCCAAGTGGAAGTCGGACTTGCGCAATTAGTGCTCCGTACGTTGATTGCTTTTAAAATAAACATTTTTGTTACGGAGGTATAAAATTATCAACGACTTCACAATGAGTTTTCAAGTTTTTGTTTTTTTTTTCATCATCTAGCCACTCTCGTCTACTGCTGGACATAGGCCTCCTCCAAGTCCTTCCAGTCCCCTCGATGTTGTGCTTTCGCTATTCAGTTCTGGGCAATTCTCTTTAGGTCGTCGGTCCGGCTGCTTCTTTCGTCTTGCCGCGGTGTCCACACAACAATTCTCTTCGTCCGTCAAGCGCGCCACATGACCGGCCTACCTCCATTTCAGCTCCGTAATACGCTTTATAATATTTACTATCTTTGTACGATCTTTCATGATTCTGTTCGAGATTCTATCTCTTCTTGTAACACCTAGCATTGACCTTTCCATTGCAAGCTGTGCTACTTTTAATTTCTGTGTTGTCTTCCTTGTCAGAGTTAGAGTTTCAACTCCGTATCTCATGACTGGCATTACACATTGCTTGAATACTTTTTGTTTTAGACTTAAAGATATATCGTTGTTCTTAAACGTATCACGTTGTCTTCCGAAAGCTGCCCACCCCAAAGCCAATTCTTCTCTGGATCTCAAATGTTTGATTGTCTCTGCCCAATCTTATTTCGTGCCCCAAATACTTGTAGTCGCCTACCTGCTTTACAGTTTATCCAGATATGTTTATCTCTTCACTTAACACAGATTAGTCATGAGTTTTGTCTTTTCCATGTTTAGTTCTAAACCAGTTCTTCCTACAGCTCGTTTCAGTTCTTCTACTATTTTTATTGCATCTCCCATATTATCTGCAATCAGAACGATGTCGTCCGCGAATCTAAGATGATTCAGATATTCGCCATCTACACCAATTTCCATATTATTCCAGTTCAAAGTTTTAAATGCATACTCCAACGTTGCTATAAAAAGTTGTGGGGATAAGGTATCTCCTTGTCGGATTCCTCTTTCAATTCGAAATGATGGTGTTGATTCATAAAGCTTAATGGTGGCTAAAGCAGTGCTGTATATATGTTCTGTTAATTTTGCGTATCTATAATCGATTCTGCATTCTGTTAAGGCTGCCATTATTGCTGGTAGTTCAATGGTATCCAATACTTTTCGGACATCAATAAAAACTAATACCAATGGTTTATTATACTTTATGACTTTTTCGATCAATATTTTTAGCGTTAGGAGGTGGTCATTTGGACCAAAACCAGTTCGGAACCCAGCTTGCTCCCGCGTTTGAGATTATTTTCATGAAGAACTGATTGGTCTGTAATTTGAAATATCAGTGATGTCACCTTTTTTGGGTAAAATGATCATGATGAAGTTGTTCCAAGCTTAAGGGGTGGCTGCATTATGTAGACATAAGTTGAATAATAGTGTTAATGTCTGTAACAGTTTGTCTCCTGTCCTGATTTGTTATTTTTCATTTATTTTAAGCTATTTTTAGTGTTCCGTACGGAACACTTATAAGATGACTTCGGTGTCTGTCTGTCTGTCACACCCGATTTTCTCCAAAACTATTTATCATAGAAAGTTGAAATTTGGTAATAATATAGGAATTGATGGCCTCATCAAAGTAGCCGTGTAGTTTTGAAAGTTAAATTTTGACTTAAGGGGTTAATTTTGGGGGGTGAAATCGGAAGTGAAAAAAAAATTTTTTTACTAGGTCATCGAGTGTGGTGTCAAATGAAAGCTTGTGAAAACACGAATAATATATATATATATATATATATATATATATATATATATATATATATATATATATATATATATATATATAAGAAAAGAGGAAGGACAGTAACAGGGCACTGACAACAAACAATCCTAAGTTTAACTACTGGGAACCGCCCTTATAAGGAGAAGAGATGAGCAATCAAAGATCTAAAGGCTCTAGTATCTGCTTTTTATTTTTTATTATCGAGCTTTCGCTGCCTAATGGTAGCTTCTTCTGGATTCTAAAAAATGTAGTTCGATGTAGTTTCATTGTTTACTAACATTCCTCTAGACCTTATTATATCAATATTAAATGAACATTTCACATCAATAGAATATAATATTCCTAAAGAACAGTTTCTACTAATCATTACTTTTTTATATGAACATACATTTTTCTCCTTCAATAGTACATTCTACAGACAAAAAATTGGCGTCCCAATGGGAAGTGCTATTTCACCAATTCTTGCCGAAATTGTTATGAATAAACTTCTTTATTTTGTTATTTCAAAGGTAGAATTTGAATTTCTCCTTCTATTTCGATATGTAGATGACTTACTTGTCGCTTTACCTACCGAAAGTGTACAGAACACTCTTAACATTTACAATTCTTTCAATCATAAATTAGTATTTACTGTTTAGGAGGAGACTGCTGTTCCGTTTCTGGATACTAAGGTTGTACGCTCTGAAAATAATACAGTCAAACTTGACTGGTATAGGAAAAAATCAAGTTCTGGTAGATATATCCCATTCCATTCTTATCACCCTATGAAACAGAAACTGAACAACATCAGAGGATTAAAGAACAGAATAGATAAGATTTGCCACCCCTCATTTAAAGAAAAAAATTTAAAACTGTTAGAAAACACCTTGTTGGACAATTACTATCCTCAAGCTCTAATTAAAAAGAATTTTCAAAGACCCCCCTTCAAATCAATCCAACTGTCACCACTAATGTCGACATTAAAGTAGGAAAGTTACAATACATTTTAGGCCTTTCCCAGTCCTTGTCTTCTCTTTTTAAAAATACAAACATTAAAATTGCTAATTACAACATAAACAGAATGAATTGTTTTTATACCAATTTAAAAGATAAAACCGATACTTTACAAAGATCTAATATAATCTACGGCATTCCCTATCAATGTGGTTTGGTCTACGTTGGACAAACTTCACAAAAGCTCTCTAAGAGATTAGCGTTACACAAAAGTGATAGTAAACACAGACCTAACGCAACTAGCTTGAGCTTACACATAAATAATACGATCACAGAGTACAATATAGCAACAGCTTTATTCTGGATGTCGAGACTAATTACTTCAGAAGAAGTTTCTTGGAAATGTGTTACATAAAAACCTGTAAAAATAATCTCAATCACAAAAAAGACATAGAAGGATTGAGCTCCATGTATACTTATTTACTAACACAAAACTATACCAAACCAATAGAAAAAGAACGATTTTTACGAAAAAATTTGTTTCTAGTAAAGTTGACGTTTCTTTTCCCTTTCTGTTATTTTTGCTGTTTATTACCAGTTACTTTTCTATGTCTTCTTGTTAAAATTAAATAATTAAAAAATTAAATATGACAAATAATAAATAACGTCCAGTATTAATATTCTCTTTCAAAATTTTTAAATTAGCCTATGAATCTCTCGGTTATAAAATTAAAGAATTAATATAATTAATAATAAATAACTCGTCGAAGAGTAACATTCATCAAATTTAAGACCCTTTGTTATAAAATTAAAATTGAAAAATAGATATCATTAATAATAAAAAATTTATCTAAGAGTAGTATCCACCTAAAAAATTTACCACATCTCTAACTTTAATGCTTTTATGGTTTTTTGTCGACCTGATGACGACATAGACTATCAACAATGTCCGATTTGGACTCAAATATCACTAAATAGTTACTAAACTCGATGTCAAAAATTTTTAAAATGGACTACCATTTCAACATCATGGTGTTTCTTGCAGTTATGTTTCAGTCTTCAAAAAGTGTTTTTTTAACTAATGTTTATTGACAAAGTTTTATTTTAAATATTTGTGTAACTCTCTAAGTGTCCTTTAATCATGTTTGTGTAATCATACATACTACCTGACCAACAAAAATGCAAATTTCATTGTGTTCACCAGAGATGAATTAACTGCTAAATTTTTGTAAGTAATTTCACATACAGTCTTACAATTCATTGAATCACATTTTAAAAAACGAACGTTTTGGTTTATTTTCTGTACCGGGTTTGCATTTTTAGAATCCAGAAGAAGTTACCATTAGGCAGCGAAAGCTCGATAATAAAAATAAAAAGCAGATACTAGAGCCTTTAGATCTTTGATTGCTCATCTCTTCTCCTTATAAGGGCGTTTCCCAGTAGTTAAACTTAGGATTATTTATATATATATATATATATATATATATATATATATATATATATATATATATATATATATATAATGTAGTACTTGGACTCACTTTTCTTTGTATTATTTTTAAAAAGTCGCGAAAAAATCGCTGTCCCCCCACCTTATCTCGAAAAGTACTGATCAAAAAGTTTTGAAAAAACTCTGGAATGTTCTCCATGGGGTGTAGATCGAACGAAAATTATCACGAGTGCATTACCTTTAATAATTTATTTGGTATATAAAAAACAAAAATTTCAAGGTCATCAATTTTCAGTGAAGATTGGAAACAAACTTTGTTGAAAACTCCTTTGGGGTGTGTTTTGTGAAGTCACTGATCATTTTATACCACCGTAACAAAAATTTTTATTTTAAAAGCAATCAATGTACGGAACACTAATTGTGCAAGTTCAACTTGCACTTGACCGGTTATTTATTTCTCCTATGGTTAGTCTGGCAAATCTTCAGATCCTTGATTTAGAAGTTTCCTCTCTCGAACCTATCTTTCTCTTCCGTTCATGTGTTTGCTTTTATATAATTCCCTGTAAAAGTTCTCTGCTATATTTAAAAGCTCCTGTCTAATTGTAATTACGCTGTTCTCATTCTTAAGTTTGAAGATTTCACGTTTTCATTTGTTAGTTTATTCTTCAAGACTTTTCTGTTCTTATTTCGTTCAACTGTATCTCTAATGATGTCTGTGTTGTATTTTCTAACATATTTTCTAATTTCTTTGGTTATTGTTCTATTCAATTGTTTGAGTTCGTTTGAATATACGCTTCCATTATTGGTTCGTAGTTGTTTTCTTTTTTCTATAAGGTATTTAGTGTTTTGACTAAGTTTGTTGCTTTCATGGTTTCGTTTTGGACAATGAATTTTTTCTGCTTCTTTAATTGCTTTGGTTATGTTTGTATTAAGGGTTTCGATATCTGGTTCCTCTGCACTAGATCTCTTCAGAGCCGCCCGGACAGTACTCTCGTAGGTTTTAGGATTAGCCGGAGTGTACCGTTTAGTTGGTTTGGTTTTATTGATTCATCACACTCTTTTTTTCAAATTTATTTTGAGATTAGGTCTAACCAGTGTGTGGTCGCTCCCAGTAGAGAAGAAATTCAGCCCAATGACATCGCTTACGATTTGTCGTTTATCGATAATAATAAAATCTCATTTCTTGTGCTGCCGGTGGGGCTTACCCAAGTTCAACGTCTGTGGCTTTTTCTTAAAAAAACTGTTCATAAGATATAGGTTGTTTTGTTGAAGAAAATTCAGCAGTTGCTGGCCCCGTTCGTTTCTTCCATCAAGTCCAAATTTTCTTAGTCCGAGTCGGCTTGTCGTGGACCAATCTTGGCATTGAAGTGGCCCATTATAAGATTGTAGTGTGAGCGGCTGTTATGTCTTCATAAAATACGTCGCATTCATCATCTTCATGACCTGTTGTTGGCATATGATTGAATAGTTTCTAAGCTGTATCTATTATTTAATTTGAGTATCAAGTATGCGACGCGAGATGATATTTTCTTTACGCTATGTTGGGATAATGTCGTTTGTTGATTAGGAAACCAATTCCACCACAGGAATCATCTATATTTCCGGCATAGTAGAATACATATCCTGACTTCAAGATGTCCCTTCGTCTGACTTCGGCCAGTCCCAGGACATCATAATTGACGCCTTTCAGTTCTGTTTCAAGCTCCAGCAGTTTTTCGTTAGATGACAATGTTCTGATGTTGTCTGTTGCGAGTTTGAGGAACAATGATTTTTGATATTTTTGCAAATTTTTGCCTCCCCCAGATTTCATGAGGCTGCCCTTCCTTAAGGGGTGGGATTTGGATTCACCCAACTGGGGACCAATTTCAACTGTTTTAAAATTCGCCATTCTTAGAGGAGTTGTGACCTTAATCCTCCGCGCTGGCCTTGCGTGTTGGAGTTTTTTTTTATACACCAGATAAATTATGAAAGGTAATCTTTCACTCGTGATAATTTTCGTTCGATCGTACATCCTGTGGAGAATATTCCAGAATTTTTTCATAATTTTTTGAGCAGTATTTTTCGAGATAAAGAGAGGTGGAGGACAGCAATTTTTTAAAAATAATAAAAAGAAAAGTGTGCGATAGTATTACGTTATATATATTTCTGAACTTGTGTCTTCACAAGCCTTCATTTGACACTGTACTCGATGACCTAGTAAAAAAAAGTACCAAAATAAACCACACACTGATCCAAGTAGTGCAAGAAATAGGGGACCCAAAGATTAAAATTAAAGTGAGCAAAAAGGTCTCAACAGGAAAGGCAGGGATGCTGTATCTCTCCGACACTATTTAAAATATATGTAGATGCTGTGTTAAAACAATGGAAAAGAAAATGTGAAGTAATGGGAATACCAGTAAATGATACACATATTTTCACACATCAATTTGCTGCCAGGTATTAATGGCACAGGACAGGGACCACCTGGAATATATTACTAGAAAGAAGAATAGAACGCTGGGGACTATCGATAAACTTGGCCAAGACCAAATATCTATGTGTAGGAGACATTGGAACTAACTTAAAAGTAGACAATAACGGAGAAAAAGAAATATGCCTGGGAGTTCATATTAACCAAGATGGTAGAGACACAGAGTAGATTAGAAAGAGAGTGAGCATGAGGAGAAGAGCTGTAAAGCGATTCAATGGGCTATGGTGGAGTGACCAAATTGCAAAAGACTTCGCTCCAGAGTCCAAATATATGAAAGAATAGTTAGGAACATTCTGTTGTATGAAGTTGGAGAGTGACAAAAGCGGATAAAAAGAAAATCCTAGCCGTGGAAATGGATGCACTAAGAAGATCCTGCAGAATTTCAAGAATAGAAAGAAAAAATGAAGAAATCAGAGTCAATGTCAAACACACAATAATAGATGAAATAGAGAAACGACAGCTAGTTTGATTTGGACACGTTAATAGAATGATGGACAGAAGGTTGCCAAAGAAGGTATGGACATGGATACCTCCGCAAAAAAAGAAAAAAAGAAAGACCCAGACGAACATGGGGTGAAAATATTAGGAAAGCGATAAGTGAAAGAAACCAAACATAGGACCAGTGTCAAGACAGAACATAATGGAGGAAAAGTCTGGAGATCGGTCAGCGACGACAGACGCTTTAGACCGACATATCTATTTATCTAAATCTACACGGCTCTGATGAAGCCATCAATTCCTATATTAGTGTCAAATTTCAACCTTCTATGTCAAATAATTTCGAGGAAAATCGGATGTAACAGACGGACAGACAGACACCGAAGTAAATCTCATAAGTGTTTCGCACGAAACACTCAAAACACTGAATATGCGTCACTTGTTATTGTGCAACATTTAATTTTTAAAATTTAAGATGAATATACCATATCTATGGTAAAATTAGATATACGGATAGATGCAATAGATACGATAAAGACGACATAGTTAATACCACTCACATTAATAAAGTAGTACTTAGATTAATAAATTTCAAGGCTTGTTTCAATAAGGGCCCGTTGTTTGAACGATAGTTAAACTAACTAGTGGTTAAATTTCACCATTAATTTTAAAATGGCTACAGTCAGTTAGCTACCTAACAGTTAAATTTCTTGACTACAGTTACAAAATTTTAACTACTTGACTATTAGTTATTTAAATAAAATAGACTTTTTATCTATTTATTTATTTACTGCACTTTACAGACTGATCACAGAGATCTTTCCAATTACAAAGTACCAGAACTTAAATTAACTTAATTTAAATAATACTACATAATAATGTACATGCACTTAAAACAACTCAGGCAATTTAGTTTTGAAAAGACTGCACTTATCATTAAATATATCTACACTATTCTGAATTCCATTATACAATGGAGATGCCAGGTGATGGTTATTATGGGCTGCAACTAGTATATAGAAAGTGTTATGATTTCTTGTGGTGTACGTTGGCACACTGAAATATAAGTTGGATAGAAATACCGGGTCATCAATGAGACCATTCACTACTTTGTACAAGTATAGAGCATGCAATATTGTTTTCTACGTTTCTCTAAGGTTACCATCCCATAGCGTTCATGCAACAGTGTAGAAGATATCATAGAGTTATATGAATAGATTTGTTTATAATGCATGTAACGCATCATTTTACTCTGTATCAAATGAGGTGTTCACTTCTGACAATTATAAAAGGGTGACCATACTATACTCGCATATTCTAATATACTTCTAACATAGGATATGTATGTTTTATGCAATTTTCACTTCTAAAATCTTTTGTGCTTCTGACAATTAAGCCATACATTTTGTTCGCTTTGCTTGCTGTATAACTTACATGATAGTTACACGTCAATTTGGAATCAAAGATCACTCCTAAGTCTTATCCTCATACAAGAGTGGGACATTTTCAATACTATATGTAAACTTTATCGGCTTCGGTTTTCTAGTATAAAAAACAACAGTACACTTAAAATAAATCTTATTGTCAACTGCCCATTTTGCAGTGTTGTCTATATCATTTTGCAAAACCCGGCAGTCAACAGGCAATCTGATTTCATAATAAAGTTTTAAGTCATCAGTAAATAACAGGCAGGATGCATTTTTAACCATACCCGTGATGCCGTTGATATTCAACAATATCGCAAATGAGACCTTATCGAATGACTTTTCAAAGTCTGTATATACAATATCTACTTGGCCGCGCCAATTTAAGACATCTGATGTTGCCTGCGTTACCGCTAATAAATTACTAATGACAGATCTACCCTCCATAAAGCCGTGCTGATAGGTAGTCATACTGTGACGGACCGACGTTGATATACTGTTAAAAATATTCTTTTTAAAAACTTTAGCTGCAGTTAAGAGTATTGCAATTGGTCGATACTCTTTATATCGTTTTTGTTACTCTTTTTAAAAACTGGATATATTCTTGTTCTTTTCCACAGGTGGGGAACCATTTTTGTTTTAAGACTCAAATTAACCAAAAACAGTAGCGGATAACATAATATATCCTCAAAGCCCTTAAATATGTATGGGGAAATACCATCTGGACCTATTGCTCTATTGTCCTTCAACTCCCTCAATATCTCTACAATATTACCTATATCAATTTTGTCAATTAGAACACTGTGATGATTGACATTTTCAACACTATCAAAGTAAATAGCAAATGCATTAGATATTTCATCTCCTCCATTAAACTCCTCTATATTGAAAAACATTTTATTTGGTATGTGCAATGACCCCTTTTTTTTTTTTTTTTTTTTTTTTTTTTTTTTTTTTTTTTATTTTTTTTTTTTTTTTTTTGTTTTTTTTTTTTTTTTTTTTTTTTTTTTTTTTTTTTTTTTTTTTTTTTTTTTTTTTTTTTTTTTTTTTGTTTTTTTTTTTTTTTTTTTTTTTTTTTTATTTTTGTTTTTTTTTTTTTTTTTTTTTTTTTTTTTTTTTTTTTTTTTTTTTTTTTTTTTTTTTTTTTTTTTTTTTTTTTTTTTTTTTTTTTTTTTTTTTTGTTTTTTTTTTTTTTTTTTTTTTGTTTTTTTTTGTTTTTTTTTTTTTTGGGGGTTTTTCTTTTTCTTATTTATAAAAGACCAAAATAAACGAGGGCTTATTCCAATATTGTTCTGTACTGTTATCAAGTATGAACATTGAGCACTTCTTATATCCTTTTTCAATTGAGCTCGTATTTTTTTAAATTCTAACAATACCAATAAATCATTAGTCCTTTTGTATTTTTTCCTTAATTTTGCCTTATACTTGAGTCTATTAATTATTTCTATGTTAAACCAAGTAGGATAATCTTTTGATTTATTATTAGTTTTAGGTATGCACTTATTAAATGTATCATATAGTTTCTCATAGAAATCGTTAAGGGCTAGATTAACGTTATCATAGGATTCAAGAAATGTCCAATCCGTGGCATGTAACATATGATATAGACAAATAGTCCGCTTTGCGGAACTTATAGCGTACATCGTTAGAGTTTAATTCTTTTATTCTCATATGCGGTACTGATACGGAAATACCCAGAGAAACCTGATCTGATAAGGAAATACCCAGAGTAACCTAACCTGAACTAACTGTTGTTTTACCAAGCAAATTTATAACAGTATCGTTTTATAAATAATAGATACATAGATGAGCCGGAGAGCTCTTCTGATGACAAACTTGTGGAAGAATACGTATTGTGTCGCCGTCCAAAAACGGTTAGGCCTCGTGTACTATAATTTGAGATACGGGATGATCAAGATTTTATGGAAAGATATAGGCTGTCGAAAGAAACGGTGCTTTGGATACTCGAAAAAATTAAGCATCCATTAGAAAGAAGATCAACCATATAGGTAAGCAACATTAATGACATCCCGTTCAGAATCGAAGATTTATTTTAATTTTATAATAGGTATGGGGTACATACGAGGCTGGTTTGAAAAGTCCGTGCAAAGTCCGAGAGATGGCACCACCGGCGCGTATCGAGGTCATGTTTAGTTAGTAGCATCTCTTGAATGAACGCACACCAAGTTTCAGCCATATTGGTCTATTTCTTTGTGTTTGGCATTCGTGTGAATCAAGGTAGTCGAGTGATTTTCAAGAAATGAACGAAAAAGAATTTCGTGTGGGTGATTAAACATTACTTTATGAAAGGCAAAACGCCTCAGGAGACTAAAGAGAAGCTTGATAAACATTATGGTGACTCTGCGCCTTCGATTAGAACAGTTTATAAGTGGTTTCAAAATTTTCGGACTGGCCATATGGGCACAAGTGACGCTGATCGTTCTGTGGAGGTTACGACTCCAGAAATCATTGATCAAATACATGCTATGGTGATGGATGACAGAAGAGTTAAGGTGCGTGAGATTGCTAGTGCTGTGGGCATCTCGACTGAACGGGTACATAATATTTTGCATAAACATTTGGACATGAGAAAGCTATCCGCAAGATGGGTGCCGCGATTGCTCACGCTTGACCAAAAACGGAATCGTGTGAAGTGTTGCAAGGATGGTTTGCAGCTGTTCCAGAAGAATCCGGAGGACTTTAAGCGTCGTTTCGTCACTGTGGATGAAACATGGATACATTACTATACTCCTGAGACCAAACAACAATCTAAACAATGGGTTACCAAGGGGGAATCTGCACCAAAAAAGGCGAAGACCGTTCCTTCGGCCGGAAAGGTTATGGCGACTGTCTTTTGGGATTCGCAAGGGATAATCCTCATCGACTATCTAGAAAAGGGTAAAACTATTACAGGTGAATATTATTCATCGTTATTGGACCGTTTGAAAACCGAGCTGCAAGAAAAACGCCCGCGATTGGCCCACAAGAAAGTCCTTTTCCATCACGACAACGCACCAGCACACACCTCAGCAGTTGTGGTCGCAAAATTAATGGAAATAGGATTCCAACTCGTTTCACATCCCCCCTATTCTCCAGACTTGGCTCCCTCGGACTACTATTTGTTCCCCAATTTGAAGAAATGGCTGGCGGGACAAAGATTTTATTCAAATGAGGAGGTGATTGCAGACACTAATGGATATTTTGCAGACTTGGACAAATCCTATTATTCGGAAGGGATCAACAAACTAGAACATCGTTGGACGAAGTGTATAAGCCTAAAAGGAGACTATGTCGAAAAATAAAAAAGGTTTACCCCAAACACATAAGTAGTTTTTATTTTTGCACGGACTTTTCAAACCAGCCTCATATAAGTAACTAATACCTAAATAAAGAACTGTCGTTTTTCAGAAATCATGCGTCAGTCCATTAGACAAGTTACTATTAACTTTGCAGTTTTATGCAACGAGAACTATTCAGCAATGTTGTAGAGATCTTTTTGATTTACATAAATCCGCCATATGTAGAATAGTGCACCAAGTTTCTCAAGTAATATGCATGACATATAAATATTTTATAAAAATACCTGCAAGAGCCATGGAGATGAAAGCAGCTATATCTACTTTTTATAATATCGCGAAATTTCCTAGTGTTATAGTTGCGACTGATTGCAATCATGTACCTATTATAAATCCAGGAGGAAATAATTCAGAATTATACCGGAATAGAAAAGATTATTTTTCCATAAATACTCAAGTAATCGCCAGGTTCCGTATACGACAGCACAATTTTTAATTCAAGTGTAGTAGACAAAGTTTGAACGAGGTTTTTTGGTTGTAGCTGCTTATTGGCACATCGAGGCTACGGTTTAAAAAAGTATTTAATGACTCCATTACATAATCCACAAAGCAGAGGTGAAAATATGTATAACAAGAGCCATATAAGAACAAACAAAAAAACAAATGTAGTGGAGAGAACATTTGGTGTATGGAAGAGGAGGTTTCCTATATTTGGATCAAAATTATGGGCCCATATTAAAAACAGTCAAGCAATCATTGCTGCTACAGCAATTTTACACAATATATGCATTGAGCACAAGGTAAATATGCCTATTAATGTACAGTTGCTTGAGGATAATATGCCAAGTATAGAAATAGCGGAAACTGTTGGGCAATCAGATTAAAGATATCGTAGAGCATTAATAGAACCGTAATTCTCCAGATTGTTCTATTGCACTAAAATTCAAAAGTATTTCATCAGGAGAACGTATCTAAACAATGGAAACGACATATTTGATATAGCTGCTTTCATTTCAAACGAAACCAATCCCAAATTTCTTAAAAAGTATTTGGAGAAATGAGTAAACTGGCTCCAAAGATGATTTGATGTCTCATTTGATTCGGTAGTTGGGACTCCCCAGGAGGAAATAATATTAATTCAAACAACGGATATATATAAAACTTTAATTAAGTATTAATTTAAATCACTAATGTGTAAAAAAAAATTTATTTAATAAAGCCTCGTGCTCCATTTTAAGTTTCTTAATTTCCTTCTTTTCACGTTCATTGCCGTGGCAACTCAATTAACTATAGCTGATTTTAACAATAGTTAAAAAATAAATGAAACACTTATCATGTTCTTTAACAAGAGATTAACGATTTAACTATAGTTTACAAACTATTTGTTAAAGTAACGATTGTCACTATTTGACTACAGTTCAAACAACGGACCTAAATCAATAAATTTAATTAAAGAGATCTGTAGAGTTTACGATCTTTTAGAGGGATATTCAGATTCAAACAGCCTTTAGATTTTTTAGATCACCTAAAAACAATTTAAACCAGACATTTTGCCTCAGACTGTTAAAATATTTCAATTTCAGGATTCGGAAGTGAAACACTAATAAGGCATGTTTTCTTTTCTTTATTAAAAAATTCTGGAAAATTAAGTTAAGAGATTCAATAACTAAAATAAACATGTCTTCAATAGTTTAATTAATAACGATAATAATAATTACACATACATGGTGTCTGAAATGAATCAAATAATGTATGTGTGTAAGCTTTTACTAAATATATTTTAAGAGACATTTCCTACCAGCTGTTTTTATTTCACAATTATTGTCAATAAGAAACCTTGTAAATTATTTGACACTTTATATTCAAAATATTATGTACTGATATTAAAAAATATATATGTCTCCATTGGATATGGTAAACAAGCGAGAACACTACAGGAAATATACCAACCTAATTAGACACGGATACAGTCTTTATTCCATCTTTTAATGGACAAAATAATAGAAGACGTAAAATCAGTAGGAATGGGATACAGAATGAGTAAGAACAGAAATAGTCTTGTTTGTTAAGCAAAAAAAGTGAAGACAGCTTACAGAGAAAACTTTTTAAATTTTGTCAAGCCTGTTGACAACTTAATATGAACATATCCACTGAAAAAATCAAAATCATCACTATTGCCAAAGATTCTATCAGGTACAAATTTGTAGTGGACGATGAACCCATAGAACAGTTAACCCAGTTCATGTACCTTGGCGTGGACCTATCCAGCTATCACGACCCAGAGATTAATTAATAAACCAGCAGTTAGCTCAGACTGCTTTAGAGGCATATGTATGGACAAATCGATATATGCGAACAGACAGCAGCAAGGTTAAAATAAACAAGACTTGTATCAGATCCATAATGACCTATGGTACAGAATCACCGATAAAACAGAAAGTATGCTACATGCATCCGGAATGAAAACCCTAAGAATAGCTGGTAAAACAAAGAGGGATAAGATATGAAATACTGACATCAGGGAACAATGTGGCAGACAAGACGTGTAAGATGGAGAAGACAAAGAAGACAGTAGCATAACAACATAAAAAGATGGAGGAGCACAGACTAACCAAGGATCGCTCTGGAGGGAAAACTAGCAGGCAAACGTCCACCGGAGAGACCACCAAAAAGATGAAGAGATAGTTAGCAATCTATCTCTCAAGAAACCTCCTACAACCTCGGAATTAACAGATCATCAGATCTATAAAAAGTTTCAGAAGAAGAAGGATATGGTAGTTGAAAATAACTCCTTTTTAAACAAAAAAAAGTAAATTAGAAATGTACTTTAACCATAGATTCACTAAAATCCTTTTTTGTGATAGGTAGTAAAAATCTACTATTTTTCGTACAAATTTAATTTTTTGAACAACTGTAAAAGGGCGTTTAGAACACCTTGTATCATCTTTATACTTAACTCCGTTTTAGAAATTTACAGGTAAAGATATTCCATACAAGTTTATAGCTGTCAAGTACAGAGTGCTAAATTAAATTCACTAAAAGAAAATAAAAAGTGAACTTTTTATGTGTGGTTATTACAAATTCAATATCTTAAAGCGTAACAAACTAAAGTAACTATGTACAAAATTAAGAATCAAACGGATTATCTAACTAATGCATATACTTTAGGGAGAATTTATCTAATACATTTGTAACCAATAGTTAACTGTCCTTCCTCAGGTCTTATTTCAAACCGCATAATCACTAGGTCCATCAAATTGTTCTAAGCTTGCAAGACAACCAGATCTTAACTAATAAATGCGATACATTTTAAGAAATCATGTTAAAATATTTTAAGAAAAAATTAGCAAAAATTCAACACGAGTGGCGAAGTATTGATTGCGACATAAAAATGGCCCTACTTAATATTGTAAAACCGAGAATGGTGCTATTCGTTATTTTATTGTTTATTTTAACATTGGGGGACTTGTGCCATATGAATACCATGAAAATATAACACTTTTTTCACAAACTCGGACAGATTAATTTTTTATTTGATAATTTACTAATATGAAAGTTTCAATATTTCAGGTAATTGTAATACTACTTAGATATGCATTTTATTTAAAAATACTTTTTTTTTTCATTTTTAGTGTTCATATATTAGTTAATACAAAGTTACTTAACAAATGATTTTAAAAAGTCATTCATCACCCTTAAAACAAGGTAACGCATGTCCAAAAATGTTTAGTTTCAGAGATACAGAGAGTTTTAAATTTGGTGCCTTTCATAATTTTGTTGAAATAAGTCCCTTGCATCAGAAAAAATAAAAAATTATATTCTTCTACACTTTTATAAAATTAAAAAACTAAATTAAGTTTAAATCATCTATATATACATATATATATATATATATATATATATATATATATATATATATATATATATATATATATATATATATATACATATATACATATATACATATATACATATATACATATATATATATATATATATATATATATATATATATATATATATATATATATATATACATATCAGGTTTAGATATACCCAATTATACAGCTCAGTCGACTGATATAGTATGTGCAAATTTTCAATATTTTACCCTAGATAATTTTTGAGATATCACAAAATACCTTTTTTATACATATTATATACATACATATATATACATATATATATATATATATATATATATATATATATATATATATATATATATATATATATATATATATATATATATATATATATGTATATATATATATATATATATATATATATATAGATATATATATATATGTATATATAGAGATGGTCAAAATTCAAAAATTCTAAAAATACGATTGGTCCACTGCTTAGTTTCTCCAATATTGACATATGGCTGCGAGACGTGGACGATGAGACAATCGGAAAGAAAAAAGATTGACGCTACCTAGTTGTTTTGTTGGAGAAGAATGCTGCGAGTTTCATGAACCTCCCATCGAACAAATAACTCAATTATGCAAGAACTAAGAATTACCAAGAGACTATAGAGCGGAATTCAATTTCAGCAACTAAAATACTTTGGACACATTATAAGAAGAAATAATGACAATATGAAAAGACCAAATAACCAGAATATGCAACAGACCAATGCACGATCTAATTCAGATGATAAGAGATAGAGACTTATGGAAGAGAGTTATTCACGACGTCACAAGGACCTCCACACTCCTTACAGGGGTTTCGGACTGAATATATATATATATATATATATATATATATATATATATATATATATATATATATATATATATATATATATTCATTCTAATATTTCTATTCTATTTTGACTATTGGTTTAAAACTATTTAATAAGTTTAAAATATGCTAGATAAACTTGGCCTAAAATTACAAGTAGTAATCTAAATGAATCAAGATAAACATCATAATTTGGTGTAAAACTAACAAAAAAAATCAATATAACCCCTTAACTGAGGTTAAGATCCATCCTTGCATTAAAAGAAAATCTTTTAACATACTTGAAAACAATTGCATTATTTTATAGACTAGGAAATATGAATATGTCATATCGTCTCCATTCTGGCAAACTAGAGAAATTAATGAAATGCCCAATCCACAGATAAAGTGGCAAACATCCTATTTATCTTTACTCTGACGAAATTGTAACTTATGTCATTTGGATATAAAGTTCTCCTGAAAATTCAGAACTTCCAGTTTCGCTAGTCTGCCAAAGGACCGATTATGTTTCTTCAAGAGTTTCATATTCCTTTTGAAAAACCATGAAGTAGTTTCAACACATAGTTTTTCTGTAATGTAACAACGTTATCAACATTTGAAATTCATAAACTTTCAAAATACCATATCATCACATAATGGTATCATTAAAAAAAAATCAACTTTAAGGGTATTTGAAAGATACACAATAACTACGTACCCAGATCATCAGACAATGGTATCATTTAAAAAACAAATCAACTTTAAGGGTACTTGAAAAATATAATAAATAAGTACATATTTTTAGCTAGTTTTCTTTTCTTCTACGTCTACATTAGGAGATGTCCACGAAAGTCTTTCTTCATAGAATTTTATCACAACTTGAGGGCATTTTATATTGGCTTGTTTAGCAGGAACTAAGTCTGCTTCATCAGTTCCTACCCATTTCATTAGGAACATAAGGGGACCTAAAAAAATTATACTACCCTGTATAATTTTATAAGATATAAAACGTACGGTTTCTGATGAATTTTTACTTGTTAGTAAGGAACCTGATCTCAGAGTTATTTGATAATATCAGGTTTTTGGAGAACCTTAATCTAAACGCGCTACTATATTTTTAGTGTTTCGTACGAAACATTTATGGGATCACTTTGGTGTCTGTCTGTCACACCCGATTTTCTCCGAAACTATATGACATATAAAGTTGAAATGTGGCACAAATATAGGAATTGATGAATGTAATACTTGGGCACATTTTTCTTTGTATTATTTTTTAAAAAATGGCCAAAAATCCCGGTCCCCCCATATCTCAAAAAATACTGATTAAATTTTGAAAAAATTCTGAAATATTCTTTATAAAGTGTAGACTGAGCGCAAATTATCACAAGTACGTTAAGTTCGAAATTTCACTGGTATAAAAAAAAAACACCAAAAATTATGTTTCACAACAGTAGAGTGGAGGTTAATATATTTTCAGTACCGCGCGTCGCTCCTCTAGAGACAAAATAATTTTATTTTAGTTAGTTTATATAGTTAAACAAATATTTAAGAAGTAAATATATGTTTTACACTTTTATTGAGGTTGGTTGAGTTTATTTGGGTTAATTGATTTATTGGTTATTAAGGTAGCTAAGATGCTACAACTAATATATCACGGCTATCTTGAACTGACTTTAATTTAAAGTTCTTGTCAATTGCAAGATTAATGGTGGAAAACGTTTGTGAAAGTACATAAAAAAAAAAAAAATTGTAATCTTTCCTCGAGCTATTTTTGATATAGCGCAGAACTGCCGGCAGCTTATTGTCATTTATATAAAAATTTATATCACACTTTAATAACTTATCTAAATTTTTTTGTAACACACCTTGGATTTAAGTCATTATATTTATTCCTTAAAGCACTTAAAAAATGTATTCCTATTTTCTGAATGTGAGAAGGCATGATTAGCATGACAAATTATTTTCTTCACCATTATATTTATTATTTTTAATAGCACGAGATATTTTATACCGAACTCAAGAACTAACGAAGTAATAATAATTTTGTATAACTAAGGGTAAACAAAAAGAGAAAACTCAGATTTTTTGTTTATGATTTTGTGAGGCAAGAATCGCGATTTCTTTTTATTACAATTTTTTTATTATTATACTTTTATTATTATAATTATCATAATTTTTTATTACATTTATATGTAATAAGCAATATCGCTTATTAGATATAAGCGAGTCAATTCGCAGAATTTTTCCAAAATAACATCTACTTCTATATGTATAAGTAAGTATACGGTAGCGCAAATTAGGGTGAAAAATTGCAGAAGTGGCGCACTTTAGTTGAGGAAAAAATATATATAACATACACAAACATACAAGCTCATCATTAATAACTTTCGGTTTTACTCATTTTAAGGTTTATTAAATACTTAAATAGTACTTCGCATTCCCCAATACACTTGTACTCGCTCGCGCACATATACAAACACAAAACACACGTGCCCACGCACACACTACACAGAATAATAAACGACGCACGTACATAAGCACGTACATACGCATTATTTTATTTTAAATAGTTTATATAATCAATTGAATTCGAAAAAAATACGTTTCTTTTTTTTAAATTTCGCGCTATATCAAAAATAGCTCGATGAAAGATTACAATTTTTTTTTTTATTTTATATACTTTCACAAACCTTTTCCACCAATAATATTGCAATTGACAAGAACTTTAAATTAAAGTCAGTTCAAAATAGCCGTGATTCATTGTTTTTTACTGCGTTATTATGTTACTACTTTCTCTGTACCTATACAGCAGATTGTGCAGTTCTGCGAACAAAAATAGTAAAATTTCAAGCAAAGCAATTGAAATAGGGGTATTTTGAGTTTCTAAATACAAATGTAACATCAGAATTATTTTAGCTCGCCACAGTTTTTTGATAAAACACAAAAACCGTGTATTTTTCTAAATATTAAACTTCATTAAGCATGGAAAAAAATGAATTCCGAGATTTCAGGGCACATTTCATGGCAAATGCGAATTCAGCGCGTCAAAATTTTCGTACATTAATATCACTACTTGAGTTTGTGAGTGCCTTGGGTTATTCATAACATACTGTATTACACCTTAGAAAAAATACTCTACAGTAAAAAAATTAAACAAGGGAACTGATAGTACTAATTTGAGTTGTAAAAAAAAACGGAAATAGCCTGAACTGACGTACTAATTTAGGATGTAGAAAAAGGTTTATAAAAGAAATCACAAATTTCTAAGTCCTGTGATTACAATAACAAAATTTTGATTCCTTTAGAATAGTCCTGTGGCTCAAATCTTACCAAATCCTATAGCAATTAGCAACTATAAAATTTGTAAACTATTTAATTACATTAAAACCTGTTACAAAAAAACAATAATTTTAAGTGTGTGAAACATAAGAAATATAGCGTGGAAGGTTCGGGAGGTAGTGATAAGATTTGTTACTTGTATGTCATTTTTAGAGTCTTCAGAGATAAGAAATTTGAAAATTATGTTGTTTTTCATTTTAATTATTTCTAATTTAAACTAAAAAATCAGTAAAAAGAATAGAGATGTAATTAGACGACTCGAGAATCAAAGGTTTATTTTTTTCATTTCTATTAGGGAGCACAAATACCGAATGAAATTTAAGTTTATGGTATTAATCACAAAAGAAATTTTAAGGTGATCGTAGAAAAGTTTTATCACTTTTAAATTGGTCGAAACTTACTCATCTCATCGTTGCCATGATGCGATGAGTATCACAGCAACTTAATGATTATTTTTCATATAATGTATAAAATCGACAAAATCAAAATTTGCTGATCGATTAAGGCTATTACGGACTTAGAATTAATCCCAACTTTAATAACGAATACTCTCTGCTCTCAAAAAATTCTCAAATCAAGTGAGAAGCTTTATTTCAACGTCCAGATGTTAAAGTTTTCATTATAAATGTAGTATATGGTATGTATGTATGGGTCAAGCCTGCCAGTACATTAGCAGCCTCCATTGTGCCCGTGCCCCGTTTTCCAAATTAATTATTGTCAACCAGATGAACCTACACTTTAATACAGGCTGCGAACCATAGCATACCCTAATACGTAGGCTGAGAAGTTTTTGGTCTAGCTACTTAAAAACACATTTTTTTTTTTTGCAAAATTCAACTTTATTCATCAATCCTTCAAGAGCGATACAATCGGTCCAACGCTTTTCTAACATTTCTATAACTTTCTTGTAGAAGGATTTGTCTTTGCCTTCAAAATAGGCCTCAGTTTCGGCGATAATATCTTCATTGGAGCCAATTCTCTTTCCGAGCATTTTTTTGAGGTCCGGAATAAATAATAGTGGCTGGAGGCTAAATCTGGGGAATACGGTGGAGGAGGAAGCAATTCGAACTTCAATTCATGCAATTTTGCCATCGTAACCATTGACTTGTGGCACGGTGCATTGTCTTGATGGAAGCGCACTTTTTTTCTTGTTCATTCGGGGCTATTTCTTTGCGACTTCTTCCTTTAAACTTTATATAATATTCACTATTGATGGTTTTTCCCTTCTCAGCATAATTGATGAAAATTATTTCCTGCGCATCCCAAAATACAGAAGCCAAAACCTTCCAAGCCGACTATTGTGTTTGGTCGCTTCGGGCGGCTTTCACCCGCTGCTGTCCACTCAGCTGACTGCCGATTTGATTCCGATGTGTAGTGGTAGATCCATGGTTCATCCATTGTCACATATCGCATGAAAAAATCCTTTTTCTTGCGCTTAAACAGGTCCAAATAGCGCTCAGAATCATCAACACGCTCCAATGTGAGCAAACGCACTACCCATTTCGACCAAAGCTTTCTCATGCCCAAATGTACATGCAAAATATGACTAACACGTTCTTTTGATATCTTTAAGGCGTCAGCTATCTCACGCAATTTCACTCTACGGTCATCCAAAACAATTTTGTGGATTTTTTTGATGTTTTCCGGTGTAACCACCTCATTTAGGTGTCCAGAGCGTTCAGCATCATTTGTATCTGTAGGACCACGTTTAAATTCAGCATACCAGTAAATGACGAGTGATTTTCCAGGGGCAGAGTCGCCGTAACACTTATAAAGACATTGCTTTGCTTGAACGGTAACGTCACTAAAACCACTGTAACTGTCGAAATCTCATGAAATTTTGACACGTATCAATTGAAGGTCCGTATTCCCTAAAAATCGTATGGACTTTTTGAAAAGACCAAAAACTTTTCAACCTACGTGTTACTTCGGTTCCGGTCGCCCATCCCTGAGGATGTTTTTTTAGTGGGATTTTTATCAGACGGTCTACAAGATGTGTATTCCCACGAATCGGACTCAGTTTGTTCAAATAGTGCAAAATCCAACAAAACACTTTGAGCACTAACCTGAATTAAAATACAATCAGCAAGGTGTCAATAAATCATCAAACAAACTAAAGGAAATATAAGATATTGTAAACAAAGAACTAGGTAATGGAAAGTGCTCAAATAGAATCAAACTCAAGATTAATGATAACCAAGTTACTGCTGAGACCATTTTGGAGAATATTATGCAAATGTTACTAAAGAAAAAAATCAGGGCCCATTTTGGATCAAAACTATCAAAAGCCCCAACCACTTCATCATACATGAACAATCCATGTTTCTCGAGCCAGTCACAGTAGATGAAAATATGTGGCTAATACATAGGCTAAAAAACAGCAAATTTAATGGGGTTCAAACAAAAATTGTTAAAAGTGTATATAAGAAGAAATGATACCCTCTAGAATTGCTTATAAATAAAGCTATACGGAAGATACATTTTAATCTCTCCTCAAATATGGTGTAGCATGTCATATGGAAAATTACCGAACAGTATTTGGCCTAAGTGTCTTTTCAAAAAGGCTCTTTATAAAAGGATGTTAAAATTTCTTCATCAATTCAATCTGTTCAATAACTAACAACATGGATGTCTACGGAAACTGCAGCTTACCAACTTATAGACTATATTTATGACCAAATTAAGAAGAATTACATGGTTGTCGGACTTTTTCTGACCTCTCGCGTGCCTTTGACTCGCTCGATTTCGGCTTTTTCAAGAAAAATTAGACAGAATTGGAATACGAGGTGCTGAACACAACATAATACAATTAAAAATACGTAAACAACTTTAAGAAAACTATAATCTTCAGATCGAAGCTCCGCAGGGCTTTATGTTGGTCCTATAAATTTTTTGTTGTTTATAAATGACTTTCCGTTACCAGGACTACTTATCAGGTTTGTTGACGACACTTCAGCAGTAATTTCGTAGAAATGAGGAAGAAGCAATAGTGATGATCAAGAAACTTTGTTATCAGGATATGAATACTTGGTGTTCTTCTAACAAACTGATCTCGAATGAGTCGAAAACAGAAGCACTTCTTCAATGTAAAGTCGTAACTAATAATGGAAGAGGGAAAAGAGAACACAAATATTCTAGGCACCTTCTTGGACAACCAACCGCATTGGGATACACAGTTGGACCATGTATATACCAAACTAAATAAGGCCTACTTTGTGGTACCGATACTTCGCCATATAGTGGACCAAAGAACACTTCTAATGCCCTACTATGAATTAGCGTATCCTCATATGGCTTACAATATTATATTCTATGGAATGGAAACAATTTACTAACGATGACATCAATATATATTTTAAAATGTGCATTATATGAAAATAGAGATCAGACAAACTAAATGAGAAGTAATTATTACACTAGGAGCTCTAAGGACCTCAACATCCCATGACACAATATCATCATTCATGTACGAAAAGTCACCCAAATAATCATGTATCAAGATTTTTAACAAAATTCCATCAGCAATAAAACAAATCAAAAATAAAAATATGTTCAGGAGAAAACTCCAGACTTTTTTATACGAACAAGATTTCTATTTTTTTAGAGCCTTCTTAATCTGGTCTAGTACACAGATGGATCAAAAACTTGAAGCACACTAGTAGCTAGCACATATGCAGAAAGGCCCAAGTGGTGCTTTAGCCTTCCACTAGGGACCAGTGCAACAATATTCGAGGCAGAAATTTACACAATACAAGCATGTGTTTACGAGAATATTATATGGGACTACTGCAACCAAGAAATATATAATCTTCTAGACAGTAACCCTGCTCTAAAGGCCTTAGATGCCTATGAGGCCAACTTCAAGATCACGATGGAGTGTAAACTATCCTCCAGGAACAACAGGGTTGAACTACTGTGGCTTTTGGGAATAAAAAATAATGAAAAAGCGGATCAATTATCAAGATTCCGAGCTACAAAACCATACAGGGATCTAGAACCAACATGTGGTATACCAGAACAGGTGAGGAAAAACAATAATCAACAGATGGTCATATTAGCAACATCTAGATCGTTGGCTGGACACGGCGGCCCGTCAAAGAAACTAACAACCGAAGGCTTAAAGAGCCCAGACCAAGCTAGCGGTGGGACTACCCACCGACTACCGTCACCTGCGGAAACATTTACAACAAATGGGTATCCACAATGGTCCCACAACATGCAGACTATGTGGTGAAGAAAAAGAATCCTATATGCACATCCTATATGAATGGGGGCCGAGGCCAATCGGTGGTGGTTTTGGTCAGCGATCGTCAACATTGAGTGTAGAATATGGAGTCCCGCAGGGATCTGTTATGGGCCCACTTCTTTTTTTAATATACATCAATGACCTTGTTCACATCAAAATATCTGGCGAATTTACGTTTTTTGCCGATGACATCCCCTTAGGTCGACGACTCTTTGCGGGAGGAACCGGTGGCCGGGTTTTTGGGTGTTCTTATTGGTACTGATCTCCGATTTAAAAATCATATAATGAAGTTAAGTAAGAGACTTTCTTCGGGTTGCTTTGCTATCAGGATTACAAGAAATGAACTGGGTCCTGATATTGCGCGAACGGCTTATTTTGCATCTCAGATATGGTATACCCTTTTAGAGTTTTGCCAGTCAATATCTTATGAATATTTTGTTTTTGCTGCAGAAGAAGGTTGTCCGTTTCATCATTGGTGCCCATTAGAGGGAATCCTGTAGACCTATCTTTCTCTCGCAAGGAATTCTGACCCTCACTTCCCTGTCCATCTTGGAGACCGTTCCTTGATATATAAGAACCGCGTAAGTATTCAGCGCGTAGCATCTCAAAGGGGCACTCGACGGGCTGCGGATCTACCGTTGTATGTCCGAGTTAGGCACTCACGAAGCATTCAATATACAACTGCCAATATTTAATACCTAATTAAACCCTTTTATTATATTAGGTAAATTTAATTGTTCTTAACAAGTGTCCATTATAAAATAGTTTACATAAGCCTTTTTGGTGAAATCAGAAACGAGGCGATTTCTCAGAATTCCAGTTGAAGTAAGAACTCATTTCAAGTTTCTAGGGATTATGGAAATTCCTAGTGACATTTTATGATAAAAACTATGTTATAAATACCATTGCCCTTTTGGTAATTAACCATTCGCAAATAGTACTTTGCCATTTATACAGGCTCAATTGTTTTGTGAAAATGCCAAAGAGGAAAGAAGTTTCCGTTGAAAATCGGGCTCTGATAATTGCGAGACATCAAATGATCGCTCGAGTCGACAAATCGCGAGTGATATGCGGATGCTGAGGAGAACGGTGGACTAATCGTAAAAAAAATTTCTGCGGGACATGGAATTCGCAACCAAAAACGTTGAGGAAGGCCTCGAAAAACGACTCCCGCTGAAGACAGAGCTATAACAATGTCCAGCAGATGTAATTGCCGCCTAACCGCACCAGAAATTACGGCTCAAGTAAACCTGGAGCGGCCCATCGCCATCAGCGTTTCAACAGTGAAGAACAGGTTAGCAGAAGGTGGACTACACCGGAGAGTTGCAATGAGGGAACCACTTCTTAGACAAGTGAATAAACGTAAACGATTAGAATGGACCCGAGAACATGAAAATTGGACATCAGAACAATGGAATTCCGTCCTTTGGAGCGACGAATCTAAATTCGAAATTTTCGGTTCAAATGGACGAGTTTACATGCGGCAGTCAGCTGAAGAGAGGATGTTCGAAGCCTGTCAGTTGCCTACAGTAAAACATGGTGGAGGTTCAGTAATGGTTTAGGGTTGTTTTGGCAACGGTAAAGTTGGAAAAATCTTTAGGATAAAAGGAATCATGCGAAAAGAACAGTATCAAGAAATTTGGCTAACTTAAATGCTTCCTTCTGAAATTTATTTTTCAACATGACAACAACCCTAAACATTCTGCTAAACAAATTAGAGAACTTTTGGACCAATGGAAACCCGATGACGTCCTGGAAGTGATGACTTGGCCTCCACAATCACCCAATTTGAACCCCGTCGAATTGCTGTGGGACGATTTGGACAGGTGTGAACGAAAGCTCAATCCAACATCAGAAAACCACGTGTGGGAACTTTTACAAGCAGAATGGGTTAAAATAACCGAAGAAACACTGAAGAAACTCCTGGACAGAATGCCGAAACTCTGTAAAGCGGTAATTAAAAACAAAGGAGGTCACATAGATGAGAAAAATCCTGGAAAATCATGAATATTTTTCTGATTGTCTAGGCTGTAAATAATGTGAAAATAAATAATAATTCATTAAAGTTAAAAAAATATATATATTATCTGGGTTTTTCTTGTCTTGGGACTGAAATAATTAGGTGGGCAAATACTTTCTGATGGTAGTATACGAGGTCAGAAAATTGTTTAACCTTTTGCCTACTCACATCAAGACTGCTAACTCACTTAGAGTGTTTCGAAAGTGTCTTAATAAATTATTAAATAACAAATCATATTATGATCTGGGCGAGTTTTATGATGATTCGTTCGCATGACCCCCTCTGTATGTTGGCTTTCATTGTTGTTTTAGTTTTATATACTAATGTTAATTTCACTTGAAGTGGTTCTGTGTTAACTAGTTGAACAACTCCCTGCTGTCATTTGCCCAAGTAGCTGATGTTTGAAAGTTTAAAATAAATGAAAATATAAGCGCACTGTCATCTGCAAAAGTGTAGATTGGATTCCTGGTCCTTTCCAGGAGATGGTTAATGTAAAGGAGAAACAGAGTAGGAGATAGTATGGAGCCTCGATACACACCAGCACTGCTAGTGAGGGTATTATATATATATAACCTTCGATATTACTGAAAGCCTTGTGATTGGTCGGTAGTTATTTAACAAAGTCTTCTTCCCTTTTTGGGCTACTGAACTGTAATGCTTTTCCAGGAGGAAGAAAATATTCCCTTTCTGTAGGATAGGTTGAAGCCTATAGATAACTGGTGTTAGTTCCCTGGTGCATTCTTGCAGTAATATGGCAGGTATTCAATCAGTGCCAGAAGCTTTTTTCTTCACAATTCACTCATCTTTGATTCTACATTGGAAATAGTGAGTGATGGCAGTGGTGAGCATCTGCTTAACAATAAGATTGAGTTTATTTAATTTTTTTTTAATTTTAACTATAAAAAGAGAAAGATGATTTATTTAATAACTTTTAACATCTTTTTTCTCTGACCTATCTCTAGCCATATGATTCTTCTCTTTTTACTCGTTTCATATGTGAACTGTATTTCCAATATACTGTATACTCTTTCTATTTGCATCATTAAATTAGGTCATAAAAAAAATTTTAACTTCTTTCATAAAGACTATTATAAAGTCTTATAGTCACATAAATAAGTTTGCAAAAATCTTTGTTCATTTTTCTAATGACCCTAACAGCATCTCTATGGGAGATCACATTCAAAATCATTTACTATGTGTATCTCTTCCTGCATCATAAGTTCTTTTTTGTAATTAAATTTTTAATTTGTTAAATATATATTTAAATCTCATTTTTGTTATTAATATAAACTCCTTGTCTAAAGCTTATAACAGACTCTAAAATGATCACCGATACTTATCCAAAAAGAAACTTTTTCACTACAGAAATTTTACCTGAACTATCTGTGGCACCAATAATCTTTTCAGGTTCAAGCCCCCTGTCAAATCCATGTAATTTTTTATCATCAGTTTTTCCTTTTTTTGTCGACTTTAAATCAGGAGTTGGTGTACTAGAGCTTTTTCTCTTTTTATTTTTTTCAGCTTCCTTGTCTGCTCTATCAGCTTCAAATGCTTTAATAAGGCTTGGACAATCCAGATTTCCTAAAAATATAGAAAAGACATTCCAACATTCCACTTATTTATTTAGATCACATCTAACAGCAGATTTTTCATTAAATCAGATGTAAAAATAATATATAATTAATATATATATATATATATATATATATATATATATATATATATATATATATATATATATATATACAATAAAGGGTGTAACATAAAAACATTGCAACTAAATTTACGCAAACTGCACACTGCACATTAAAATTACCAAGATATATTTCCATCCTTTTATCCTAAAATACTAGAACGAGAAAAATTAATTAATAACCTTTTAATTTCAGATTTAAAATTTAAATACTTTAAAGGGCTGAACTTTTCTCATATCAGTGCTAAGAGATTATGTTTTTATCAATTACAGAAGTGATAATATCACTATCTTCATTATATATTGCTAGAGTAAATGTAAATATTGTACCGCAATTTATATGCATGTGATGATCCAGTGCAATATTAATAGAAAAAACATTGAAGTCATCAGAAACCATATAGATCTCTGAATGATCCCCCAAACATCTCTACATATGATCTGTGACATGTGCTTAAAGGATTGGCAATATTCCGAACTAAATTGTCATTAAAAGTTTTCTTCTTTTATTGACAGTTTTTAAAAAACACAGTTCCAAAATTTCAAAACTCTTACCTGCAAAAACAGCCATTCATTTCAAGACAAAATCAAATTGCCAGTATGGTAGTCACAATGTTTTTTATTAGAATACTGAATAAATATGATATCAAAAAATATTAGTTGTTTAAGTATTTAGGACTATCTTCCAGAGATCTTTTCAAAATTATTATGCTATCTCACAGAGATCTCTTTAAAATTTCTAGAGATAATTTAAAATGTTTACCTTCCGGTTCCCAAGTGTTATCCTTATCATCATAACCTATCCATTTTAAAAGATATTCTTTTACACCATTTTTTATTCTACAATCTATAATTTTTTCAACGACATATTCCTCTGGTGGTTCGTTAGCCGGACTCCCTGAAGCTTTTTTTGAAGTCATTATTTCTTAATGACTATGTGCTGAAAAATATAGTGAAACAAAAACTTGACACTTTCGGTTTGCCGACTTTGCCGCGAAAAGTTAAAAAAGATGGCGGCTACAAGCGGAGCCAACGGGAGTGGGTAGAGATGCGTCACGCTTTTAAGGGTAATTCCAATTTATAACAAAAACAAGTAAATTGTTACAGTCTGATCAATTGACCTTGGCAGTCATGTGATCAACGCGACGTCAAGAGTATTCATACGATTCATTCGGCTGTCAATTCAGTGTCGGCGGTCTGAGTTTTGGACAATTTCATAAGTCAAAATAGAATTTAAAATTTTTCATCCGGTTTGGTAATTAACGAAAACTACGGATAAATTAAATGTGTAAAACACCCTAGTTCTTACCTGTAAAGGACATTTATCTCTCTGCATAAATCCAACATCTAATACCACCTATTTTTATTTTTGAGGTGCTATTAGATTATTTCGTGAGTAAATTTACTTTTTGAAAAGTTTACAATTGTTATCTGTTAGTTATTTGAAGTTTGTGTAATGTTTGTAATGAAATTACAATACACACTTAACACAGCTTTATCAAATTTACATATAAGGCATTATAAAAACTGTAAAAACTGCACTCATTAAATAAAATTTTAAAATAGAGAACTGAAATATAATACTTTTAAAAACAGAAATATATTTCATGACGAGGGTATAAAGTATAAATAGGAGATATAAATTGCATAATCCAATTTTAATATGATTTATCAAATCAAACTAATAGATTGATAGTCTATATTTGTCCTGCAAAATTTACAACGAATGTTTTCCAAAGGGCTTGGAACGTGTCAATAAGTAATATTTAAATTTTTAATTGAATAATGACACTAATCGCTAGAAGTAGATTCTTCACTCTCGCTTGCATCATTCCCAACACGAATAATGATTTCTGGAATCTCTTCGATTATTACCTCTCGATCATATCACTGTTGAATCAGGTTTTCTGTATGTTATACGCTGGCATGCTATACTACTGGTGTACAGTTTCTAAGGCTCTATTCCACATCTGAAGTACTTGTTTATCTCCATATCCCCTCTTCACCAATGTGCTTGTTATAAAATGTTTTTGCATTTGCCCAAATCAGCTCGATTACATTAAATTTACAGTGATAAGGAGGTAATCTCAACATTTCATGCTCATGCTCTTGAAAAATTTTATCAATTTGATATTCCTTTGATTTTTTATGAGCTTTTGCAATATCTAACAATTCTGTCTTAAACATCTGTTTATGAAGTAAACTATTCTTTTGTAACCACTGTTTTTCTACTTCAACTGAATAATATGAAGCAATATCCATTAAAATTAAAGATGGTTCTTCTAAATTAGGAATCAACTAGTTTCTGACCCATTTCATAAACATTTCACTATTCATTTCTCCATGATAATCAAGTGACGTTGACTTGCTAGCAGATAGTACATTGGCATTTTCCACAAAACCCCCACTGTGTCCAGCATGTAAAAAAATAAACCTTTTACCATCAATTCCCCCAGGCTTATGAATACTTTTAATGTTGTCATCCAGCCATGATTTTCTTTGACTGCCTTTTGAAAAACTCCATGTTTCATCTATGCAGCAATGTGTGCATTTTTGTTTTCTATATATTTTCTAAGAAAAGCTGCCCTCATTGAACAAATTCTTGGTGTCTGCTCGTCTGTTGTCATTTCTCTTAAATTTGAAACCCAAAGCCAGAAGTAATGTTCGAAGAGTTCCATAACTGATATAATTATCTCTTTTTGTAGCAGTTCTTTACATAAGTTGTTAATAGTAATATGTTTTTCTAAAAGTTCAATATGATTTACTTTCGATTTCATTTAAACTGATAGATATTAATAGCTACTTACTTTGTGCATACATATCATATAATATATTACGAATGTCCATTTTAGAACGTTCACTCAGATCATGGGTCTTAGCTTGTTTCCTCGGTCGTGATTTTCTGGGTGTTGAAAGTAATTCATTTTTATCACTAAGAATTTTGAAACTCACTACAGTTCTCGTAATAATCTGTAAAGCAGCAGCGACTCTCTGGAACCAGAACATTGTAAACACATTAAAAATATACACCTATGAGATTTATTTACCTCTTGTGCAGTAGTAAGAGATATAAGAGGACCCTTGTTATCCCTTTCTGATGTAAAATACACTATTAATTTCGAGACAAAATCTCTTGCTTGACTATTCAAACGTTTTCCAGGCATTTTGGTGGCTTCATATGAAAAGTATTTGGTCAATATTCCACAAATATTCGAGCTCTGAATAGAACTATGTATTAGTTGGCAAGTATATTCCAGAATTCAATAATGGGATAGAAACAATAGTAACCGTTTGCCGTAAAAACTAAGGAAATGCCTACTGCATGGTCAAATATACGTTGAATAAAATTACAGCACTGTTAACGTTTTTTGTGGAAAATTCTGGTTATGTTTGATCTTATGGTAAAACTTACGTAACGTGGCTTTATTTACTTTAAAAAGTTGTTATAAACACCCTTCCTGGATACCACAAATTTCCCACACAAACGTGGACGGTCCAGCAATTTTTATGTGGATGTCCAATGAACCGTGCATTAGACACTTCCAAAAATTAACCAAAAAGATGACGTAACCTCAATCCGTCAAAGAATTATCGATAATTTTTATTGCCTATAAACTCAACGGTACTGGCTTCTAAAATATGAAACTATATCAAATTCCAGATTGTTCGCTGTCTTTCTTGCATATGTACAAATAACCGAGACAGATAATAGAGCGAATGTCGTAAATAACTTTAAATGACAGAAGACCTACGTTTTGAAGTTTTTAAATATACTTGACATGTTGACAAGAAGAATAATATAGACGGATGTTTTTTTTTTATGGATCTACCACACGTGCTGCAGGGAAGTCCCTAAAGCGCTACAGGAGTGACACGTTGTTCTTGAATCGTTGTAAATTGTACTCGTTGGGAAACACAGTCCTGGGCAAATTATTCCAAAAGGATGATGTTCTCCATATAAAACACTGTTTGAAAAGCGTCGTACGAGGAGTAACAAGCTGAACGTCATACGGATGTGAAGTATTAGCGTGACGTGTACTTCTAACATGCACCGCTCTGGGAGGAACTAAGCGGGCTACATCCCTCAAACACTTTCCATGAAAATACTTGCAGAATAGGCTCAAGTCGCCAACTGCTCTTCGATGTTGCAGCGAGTCAAGGCTGCCCGTCAGTTCCGGGTCTCCAATCAGACGAACATCTCTTCTCTGAATAGAATCCAACAAATGCAGTGTATGTTTGGGAGCGGAGCTCCAAACATAGCAGCTGTATTCCATAGTTGGTCGAATTTGAGCTTTGTAAAGAATTGACAGTTGTTGTGGAGTGTAAAGCTTTCTGGTTCGAAATAATATTTCCAACTTTTGAGAAGCTCTCCTTGCTATGCCTGCAACATGTTCATGCCAGGACATATTTGCTCCCAAATTAACGCCCAACAAATTGAGTGACGATGAATAGGCTCAAGTCGCCAACCGTTCTTCGATGTTCCAGCGAATCTAGGCCGCCGGTCAGTTCCCGGTCTCCAATCAGACGAACAGCTCTCCTCTGAATAGAATCCAACAAATGCAATGTATGTTTGTCTAACAAATTGAGTGACGATGCTAGGGGAATGGAGTGCACCGACATGACTATGTCGGGTTCAGCAACATTAACTTTTTTAGAAAAAACTGCTGCCTGGGTTTTTGTAGCGTTAAATTTCACTTGGTTACTGTCACCTCAAGATAGAATTTCTTCCAAGTCTTTATTAAGTTGAACGATCTCCCGCTGTCTGCGGATATTCGTCTGAGCAGCCGATGTCCGAGCGTTCAAAGTGAATGAAGAGATAAGCGCACTGTCATCTGCAAAGCTGTAGATTATATTCCCGGTCTTTTCCAGCAGATCGTTATTGTAAATGAGAAAGAGAGTAGGGAACAGTATGCGCCTTGGGGCACACCGGCGTTGATTGTGAAGGTGTTAGCAAGAAATCTGTCGACTGCCACTCGTAAAGAACGCTCTCTGAGGAAACATGAGAGCCACAAAGAAAACTTTTCAGATATACCACAAGAGCGTAGCTTAGCCAACAGTCCATCATACGAAACACGGTCGGATGCCTTGGATATGTCGAGAGCAACCTCTCGAGATTCTCCAAAGTGCTCAATTGCGTTGTTTCAAACATATGTTACATAAGTCAGAAGATCTCCTGTTGATCTATGCTTACGAAAGCCATATTGGTAATCGCTAATAATGTTGAATTTTTCAAGATATTTTAGAAGATGCTGATTGATAGTCTTTTCCATGACTTTCGATATTATTGAGAGCAGTGCGAGTGGTCGGTAGTTATTTGGCAAGGTCTTCTTGCCTTTTTTAGGTATCGGCTGAACTGTGGCACATTTCCAGCAGGAAAGAAATATTCCCTTTATGTAGGACAGGTTGAAAAGTCTACAGAAAACTGGTGTTAGTTCCCTCGCACAGTTTTTGAGAACTATGGCAGGGATTCCGTCAGCGCCAGAAGCTTTTTTGGTGTTTAGCTTCATTAAGATATGCTTTATGATATGTGGTCTGAAGACACGCACTGCTCTATGGGAATAGTAGGTGGTATTTTTTCCTTGGACAGTGGAATGTGAAGCAAAAAGTTCAGCCAACAAGTTCGCTTTCTCAACAGGTGTCGTTGCAATACAATTATCTGGCCGTGTGAGTGGTGGCATGGTGGATTTGGTGAAATTTCGACTAACTGCCTTAGCGACTGACCAAAAGGACCTGGAATTGTTGGGACAAGCGAGAAGTTTATTTCTAATTCGTTAATTGTGTGTCTCTTTGGTTTCGTTGATAATTTCTTTGCATCTATTCCGGGCACGAACAAAGGTGTTTCGGTTTATGGTGTTAGGATTTTCACGCCATTGTCGGTAGGCAAGATGTTTAGAAGCAACAGCTTCTTTGCATTTTCGGTCAAACCAAGGCTTGGCGTTGGAAGGTCATTTCTTCGAAAAAGGGATATAAGCCTCCGTACCAGCCAGAATAACATCGGAAACCTCCCTAGCGCAGTCAGATAGGTCGTCGAATCCAAAACAAACGTCTAACCAAGGGAAAGTTCGAAAATATTCCATGAGATCTTCCCATTTAGCAGATTTATAGTGCCAAATCTTGCGCGGTTTAGGCACCTCTCCGTCACTGATTTGTAGGATACTCGATGTCGAAAGTAGTTTAAGGCCGGAAGAACCTAATGGCGGATTTACGGTGACCGTGTAAATCTCCGGATTGGTGGTTAAAAACAGATCAAGAAGATTGGCGAACTCCCCGTCTTGATCAGGGATCCGTGTTCAGAATGATTCAACTTCACGACCTTGTTCGTCGGTAGTATTTAAATATTTTAGCCAGTTAATATTGTGGACATTAAAGTCGCCCAGAATGGCAATTTCGGCATTTGGATAGTTAATTTGTAAATGATCGATGGTGTCTGCAAGAGAAGCGAAAAGTGTTCTAAAGTTAGTATCACTTGGTGGTCGATAGAGGATACAGACGAATCTTGTGGTTTGTTGAGTCGTTATTTTTAACCACATAACATCAAAGTTTGGGGGCTCCGGAGCCTCTTCTCGTTGGCAAAGGAGGTCGCTTCTGACAAAAAGACAGATTCCAAAGTTACGCCTAAATCGGGAACCCAGGATAAAAATAGTCGACTGTGCTGGTCGATGAACTGACCTTGGTTTCCCAGAGAGCGAGTACATGAGGTTTATTTGATTGCAGGTGTTGGTGCACTGAATTTATGTTCGAGTTTAAACCTCGTATGTTGCAAAAATCTATTTTAAAATTATATTCTCTGCATGTCGACGCTCCTGAACTAGCCCCCACCCAGAGATCCGAACGGGGGTCTATTTTACCTCCGGAATATTTTGTATCCAGGTGCCTCATCATGCTATTTGGTCCCACAGTCCGGGACTTCGGCACAGCCACGAAACGTTAAGCAACCTCACGCAGCCTAAGCCGATGCGATGGTATCACACCGGCCGATGCTGGTGGGATCTGGGCATCTACCATCTAGGTTGTTCTCTAAGTCGCCTTCTACGACAGGCAGAACGTACCGGGGGAGATATTCAATCCCGCTCCCCCACGGAATTTACACTATATTCAGACATTTATGACTTGCATGCAAAGAATTATTGATCGGAGTATAATCAATCATTACGATCTTCCATCTATTGTCGTATTTGTCAAAAAGAATTGGATCGATCCAAATCCCAGGCTAGAATTATTTTATTTTTCCCTTCCACGTTGGTGTATAGCGAATATAGCATATATGTCGCTGTTTGCGTTAGTTCGATCGTATTTTCTACAGTATCCATTTTTGTGCGTCATGCCAAACTAGATTCCAGTTTTGGTACTAATACTCCATTTAGCTAGTCTTTACTAAAGCCCACCAATTTTAGTACTGCGATGTTTTAATACTCGTAGCAACTGATAAAAAATTGGGTACTAGTTACTCCGTCTTACTGATTTGGTTTATGGTACCAAAATGAGCACTAAATTTGACACTAGCGTCTATTTTGGCATCAGGTTCCAAATTGCTTCTGACGCCAACACAGGTACTATGAACTAAATTTAGTGCTGGTTTGGTATTAAACATGAAGATAGTCTTAACATTAGGTTATAAACTATTTTCATGTTGCCTTGTTTATATCGTAATTTTCACCGAATAAACGTTTTATAACAACATTTAGTATATAAATTAAGAGTTATGGTCTCGGAATAGGCAAGAAATGTAGCAGTTATAGGAATTCGGACACAATATTTAATTTTTATCGTTTTAATGATAGATAATAACGAAGTTTCTGGGCGTTTAAAATACAGTTTTATAACTTACTTACTGATGCTCTTGCCAATATTATACGAGTAGTAACTACAGACTGCCAAATTAAAACAGTTGGACAACTAAACATTTTATAGAATTAGGCAATTATAGTTAGAGTGACAAAAACAAAATCGTTTAGTTGTCCAAATGACTTTGTAACATTCATTTTTTCCTAGATTTTAAGATCATGTTACAACACTGTTTTTTCCATCAATAATTCATGTAATACTTTCAGTTAAGCAGTGAGTTTAAGTTTTTGAACAGTGTAATTTGATTAAGCGGTGAGTTTTAATTTTTGACCAGTTTAATTTAAACCGGCAGTTTGTAATGTGTGTTGCCGACTTCACTTATTTGATTGCGCATTGAATGCGTCGAAATTTGCGTGCCGGAAGTGACCCAAGGAGAAGGGACAAAGATATTTAAGCAGCCATTTCGAATTTTTAAAGGCTTTTTCCTCCGAGATGCAGTAATGACTTTTTCCGCCAGTATGACGTAGTGACTTTTTTCTTCCGTCATGCCGTAGTGTAGTAATGGCTTTTTTATCACCAAGTGGGTGTTGTTTATAGATCTCACGTTTAATGCCTTCTTCCAATCTTAAAATATTCTGCTCATCCTAAGACATTTCGGGTCGAAAAGTGATTAGCTACCTAAATGAGATTAGGAGAGTGGCGGCTGAGATAATATTTTCGATGAGAATCTCACCAGGAGAGGCCAAGCAGGTTATGGAAATCCCACGAGGAAAAGCCAACCAGAGTCAGTAGTACACCAGTTTAAATATCTCACTTCCTGTCAACAAGTGTGTTTCCAACGACTACTCAACACGTGTAATTCGTGGAATTAATTTTACAAACTTTTAGATCGTGTTTTTTTTTACACTTAGGATCAATAATTCATAGAACTCTAGTTTAAATGTGTACATTCTCATAGCCTATGGGGTTTTATTTAGTTAATGTAATTTTAAGAGTGTAATAACTGCAAGAATTTTTGTTTTGTTAATATACTTTTCTCGGTATTAATGCAGCCTTTTACTGAACTACCCGCTCTTTCTTTCAGGACGTATAGGTTGTACGTAAATTAATTTTATTTCAACAACTAAATAACACTTCAGTATTTTTTCATTTTTTGAGCTGAAGTAAATTCTTTTTATTATAAAATGAATGGTGCCCAAAAACAGTACAACCAAATTTTAAACAACTATAGAGACTATTTTCCAAAGGCGTACAAAAATTACCTTTATATATATATATATATATATATATATATATATATATATATATATATATATATATATATATATATATATATATATATATATATATATATATATATATATATATATATATATATATATATATATATATATATATATATATATATATATATATATATATATATATATATATATATATATATATATGTATGTATATATATATATATATATATATATATATATATATATATATATATAATAATAATAATAATAATGATGACTTTATTGTATAATATACAAAAGGCGAAGTTGAAGCTTGGCTTCCTATCTTAACCTATCCTAACCTAACAATTATTATATTACTTATGTATTATATATAATTATGGGGCATACATGTACTGTTACAAATATATTTCGGATGTATCATGTAAACATAAGAAAACAATTTATAAAAATAATGATATAATTTTGCCAATTTCATTTTTAAATTTCAAGCCTTTGAGACTTTTTAAATTATCTGGAACTTTATTATAAATGCTATAGACCTGGTAACTGAATGATCTTTGATATTGTGCTGTTCTATGCAAGGGTGGTGATATTTGTTGTTTATGCCTTAAGTCTAGGTTATGAGCATCATGTCTAAATTTATTTTTTGATACAAGTAATTTGGGCGCTTTTTACAAATTATTTTATTAAATATTACTAAACTATGAAGAAGTCTCCTTTCTTTCATGGAGCGCCACCCAACTTCTTTCATCTTTGCAGTCACACCCTTATCATATTTTCTTATACCACCAATCAGCCTGACACAGTAATTCTGAATGCGCTGAATACGCCGAGCATCCCATTCCAGGAGACAGGGTCCATACACTGTATCACAAAATGTGAAGTGGGACAAAACTAAGCTATCGCATAATAGTTTTTTCAAATTTACACTTAATAAATGACGCTGGCTATATATAAGTTTAAGATTAGTAAATGCCTTTTTTATGCAATTATTTATATGTGCTGTGAATCTCAACTGTATATCCATTATCAAACCCAAGTTCCTAGCATTATCCAAGTTTTCTAGCCGCTCAGTACCTACAATAATGTTTAAATGATTAGAATATTGCTTTCTCCAAGCGGTACGTCCAAACAATAGCAACTGACATTTTTTTGGGTTTAGTACCAAACAGTGTTTTTCGGGGGCACTCACCAAAAGTGCAAGATCCTCGTTAATTTTATTATTACCCTCAATAATTTGTTCAGGCTTGAAAGACAAGTAGATTTGTGAGTCGTCAGCGTAAAGATGTAAATCTGAATATTTAAGATAGGTACAAAGCTGAGATGTATATAGAGTGAAAAATAGAGGCCCTAAGATAGACCCCTGTGGAACACCATTACAGATTTTTATTGGCTTGGACTTATGTCCATTTAGTTTTACACACTGCAGTCTTCCTGCAAGATAACTCTCAATCATAAGACAAGCCTCACCACTAAACCCAAGATATCTTAGTATAGCAATAAGCAGATGATGATCTAGTCTGTCAAATGCTTTATATATATATATATATATATATATATATATATATATATATATATATATATATATATATATATATATATATATATATATATATATATATATATATATATATATATATATATATATGTATGTATATATATATATATATATATATATATATATATATATATATATATATATATATATATGTATATATATATATATATATATACATATATATATATATATATATATATATATATATATATATATATATATATATATATATATACATGAGTTCTTCTGTACGCACTGTACGACGTCTCTGTGCATGCGTATTATCATTTAGAGTAAACGTGGTGCGAAAACGTTCCATAGTTAATCGAATTAATTGCTCTGATGGACGATTATGTTGACCGTAAAATGGACGTAGTGCGCGATACGTATTTCGAACAGAACCATGATTTTCAAAATAAATTTGCACAATTTGGAAGCGTTGTTCAGGCGTCAATCTATTCATGTTGAAATGCCAAACCAAACTAAACATAAATCACTTGACAGCTGACAAAATGGCCGCCAGTTAAAAAAGTGTTGCCAACTTAAAGTTTTATACCTCTATAAAAAACACCCTTTATATATACATATATATATATATATATATATATATATATATATATATATATATATATATATATATATATATATATATATATATGTATATACGGGCTGGTTTGAAAAGTCCGTGCAAAAATAAAAACTACTTATGTGTTTTGGGGTAAACCTTTTTTATTTTTCGACATAGTCTCCTTTTAGGCTTATACACTTCGTCCAACGATGTTCTAGTTTGTTGATCACTTCCGAATAATAAGATTTGTCCAAGTCTGCAAAATATCCATTAATGTCTGCAATCACCTCCTCGTTTGAATAAAATCTTTGTCCCGCCAGCCATTTCTTCAAATTGGGGAACAAATAGTAGTCCGAGGGAGCCAAGTCTGGAGAATAGGGGGGATGTGAAACGAGTTGGAATCCTATTTCCATTAATTTTGCGACCACAACTGCTGAGGTGTGTGCTGGTGCGTTGTCGTGATGGAAAAGGACTTTCTTGTGGGCCAATCGCGGGCGTTTTTCTTGCAGCTCGGTTTTCAAACGGTCCAATAACGATGAATAATATTCACCTGTAATAGTTTTATCCCTTGCGAATCCCAAAAGACAGTCACCATAACCTTTCCGGCCGAAGGAACGGTCTTTGCCTTTTTTGGTGCAGATTCCCCCTTGGTAACCCATTGTTTAGATTGTTGTTTGGTCTCAGGAGTATAGTAATGTATCCATGTTTCATCCACAGTGACGAAACGACGCTTAAAGTCCTCCGGATTCTTCTGGAACAGCTGCAAACCATCCTTGCAACACTTCACACGATTCCGTTTTTTGGTCAAGCGTGAGCAATCGCGGCACCCATCTTGCGGATAGCTTTCTCATGTCCAAATGTTTATGCAAAATATTATGTACCCGTTCAGTCGAGATGCCCACAGCACTAGCAATCTCACGCACCTTAACTCTTCGGTCATCCATCACCATATCATGGATTTGATCAATGATTTCTGGAGTCGTAACTTCCACAGGCCGTCCAGAACGTTCAGCGTCACTTGTGCCTATATGGACAGTCCGAAAATTTTGAAACCACTTATAAACTGTTCTAATCGAAGGTGCAGAGTCACCATAATGTTTATCAAGCTTGTCTTTAGTCTCCTGAGGCGTTTTGCCTTTCATAAAGTAATGTTTAATCACCACACGAAATTCTTTTTCGTCCATTTCTTGAAAATCACTCGACTTCCTTGATTCACACGAATGCCAAACACAAAGAAATAGACCAATATGGCTGAAACTTGGTGTGCGTTCATTCAAGAGATGCTACTAACTAAACATGACCTCGATACGCGCCGATGGTGCCATCTCTCGGACTTTGCACGGACTTTTCAAACCAGCCTCGTATATATACATATATATATATATATATATATATATATATATATATATATATATATATATATATATATATATATATAAACAACTCTCCGTCACTTAAGTGGAAGTATTATTTTTTCAAAGATTTTTTTTTTAATTTAGCTACTTATGTTAATTGATATGAGCTCCTGTTTTGATATTTTATTATCTTCTGGTCTCAAAATACATTGATTTTCTGGAGTTCCGACACATATAATTGACTAGGAGAAAAACATTCCTGTCTCAAGTCGATTCCCACGAGTTTGAAAGTTTGTCCCTGGGGCTTGTTCATTGCGAGAGCAAACGATACTTTCTCCGAAAACTGAAAGGAATCGACAAATCCGTTGGGTACATAGGAATACGCCGATTATGAGAAGAAATAAGAAATGGAACAATAATTATTTACAAACAAAATATTATGTACCAAATCAACAAACTATATCTAGTTCGTGTCAGGTAAGAGCCTGTTTGTTGTACCAGGTGTCGTACGTGATCTGAACTAAACTTCCCAAACGAAGAGTCAACTCAAAAGCGAAAAACTCAATTATAGGTCGTGGGTCATGGATCGACAAAATTGAATTGATTGAATATGTTGCCATAGTGCGAGCGCGTCGGCTGGTTTGTCGGACGTGATACGCACAGAGCGAGTCGATCCCCTGCACGCGATTCCGCCACCAGCCCATCGCTTGCCGCCTACCGCCCGCAGGGCTGCTCGCTCGTGGCTGTTTCTTTCCCCACCGCGTCTTGCCTCGCCCCCCACGCCTGATTAAATATTTTACCTAAATTTGTGATATAATATGACTCTAAAATCACCCCTAACATTAGAAATTAAGGTCTATGATACACACACATACACAGTACGGTCCCATCCGACTCATACACAGGCCGTCCAGTTATATTTGTGGAACTGTGTCGCTGCATGTGTAGGTACCTCTATTTAAGTTACGCTTACTCAAAAACCCGCTCGTAAAATCTATCCGAATGATATGGAAAAGGCAAAATTTTTCTACATTGAAACAACACTCGACAGATTTATGACTTGGTCATGTCTATTTTGATGACCTATGTTTCAATTTTGTGGGTTAACCTTAGCAGATAGACATATGCTGTCGCGGACATTTTCGTAGAGGCATTTATATTCTACAGTTCTTATATATAACCAGAAAGTCACCCGATTGACCCTTTTTTTAGTTGACTTGCGTCACTAAAAAGGTCAGCTCCTTTTATGGCAAGCTCATAAAATATAGCCTATGTTCCTACAAAAAGGCCAGAGGACATACTAGTAAAAGAATTTTTATATCGTATCATGTATAAATTTATATATATATATATATATATATATATATATATATATATATATATATATATATATATATATATATATATATATATATACTTACATAGAGTGTTATGGAATGCACTGCATATATTGAAACTGATGCCTCGTAGGATCATGTAGAAGCACATTCAATAGTTTTTTCAAATTCAAAAATTTTTGAAAATTTAAAAAACGGGATTTTACCGTCAAACCAACCCGCAAATGAGAGCCTGTGTTGCCAACCATACGATTTTCTTCAGCAGCTATAGGTTTTCAAATTTTAGGTACAATTTAGCTAATAACAACTAAAAAGATAATAGATAATACACCCTACATCTAGTAAAAATAATATTTAACCATAATTAGAAGATTTCGTAACTATTATTTCAAAAAAAATTCCTCGGTAAAGTCTGATCAATGGATCGTTGCAGTCATATTATGATCAACGCGACATTAAGAATATTCATATGATTCGATCGGCGGTCAATTCAGTGTCAGAGTTTTAAATAACAATTTCAAAAGTCAAAATAGAATTCAAAATTTTTCATCCGGTTTGGTAATTAACGAAAACTACGGATATATTAAATGTATATGATGTGTAAAACATCCTAATTCTTACTTGTGAAGGACATCGTCCAAGAATTATCAATTATATTTATTGCCTATAAACTCGGCGGTACTGGCTTCTAAAACATGAAGCTATACCCAAATTCCAAGTTGTTCGCTGTCTTTCTTGCATATGTACAAATAACCGAGACAGATAATAGAGCGAATGTCGTAAATAACTTCAGACGACAGAAGACCTACGTTTTTAAATATACTTAATATGTTGACAAGAAGAATAATATAGACGGATGTTTACACTATATTCAGACATTTATGACGTACATGCAAAGAATCATTGATCGGACTATAATAACAAATTCTATAGTGACGAGTTTGCACCAGCGCATTCACTAAATGGCGATAACTTCAACGTAGCAAATTTTGCGCATAGCAAGATTTACAAAAACAGAATAATAAAATATACCAAATTGAAGAACATATGCATTATAATAACACAGGAGCTTTTTTCCAGAGAAATGCGGAATTCAAGAAAGGCTAAAACGGCCTGTACTCTGAAACAAGCCGAAAGACAAATAATAACTTATCCTACAGAAATTTGAAACAAATAGCATGACTACTTTTATGACTTATTAAATAACATACCACTGATGTTAAACAAATAAAATTTTCTCTAAACAAATTTTGATATTTTGGTATTCTTTCGTTTACGTTGCAGTTAAATTTATCAAAAGAGACATAAAACATTATTTAAAACTGAAGTACCTGTTATACATACAAAATTACATTTTAATTGAATCTTATGTGACTTTTAAAATTTTATTTCCATTTTTGAGAATTGTTTTTGAATATCCATCGTAAGTCATTTTCCGACTTAAACTTGGTTCCATTTATAGCAACGAAGATTTTGTCCACAAATAGAACCAACTCTGCAGTTCTTTAGAAGCTGAAAATAGAAACAAAAATACTAAATTATGATTTCAAAAAGTTAATGTATAAGCTAAAACAAATTTTTAATATTCAAAAGATTTCATTTTTAGAATTGAATTGGTTTAAAAGGGCTTTTGCATAGATTTCAAATACCGTCTTTATTTAGTTGCAGAAATTATATATTAATTCAATTTTTATTTAAGATATGTAGATCCCTTATAGGTTGCTCTGACATATTCTCCCAAATAAACTTTCATGTTCCTTCACGAATTATCACTTGCTGCTATGTTTTACTTACCTGCACCTTCTACAAATTTTTTAATTAATACACCACTACTCGTATATCAGTTTATGGCTGTCTTTAATAAAACCTGCAATGACATTGATCTATTTTACTTTACCCACGCCATAAGATTCAAATTATCGCAAAATCTGTAAATAAGTTTGTATTAATCTTTATTTTCCCAAAGACTGAAATTAGCTAAACTTCAAATAGAGAAGACCCAGAGTGGCATCGCCCTCTACAACTGCAAGGGGGGTGAGAGTTGGATAAATAATCGTACCATTTGACGTTGCGGAAAATCATAGATTTAATAAAGATAAGCGGATGGCCGGCAAAGCTTGATTTTATTCCTTTAAAAAACCTCATCCAGAACTCAGCATTAGAAAATCTGAGAACACATCCTTAAAAAAAGAAAATGTTAATAGTTTTATGATCTGCTTGAAAAAATAGTAGTTAAAAACACATTACCGTCTACTAAAATATTTAACGTTAAAGTGAATTTTCCACCGTTCAGAAAAAATGTCTTAGGATTAAAAAGGACGAAACAAATCGGAGAAATAACAAGTGAAGAAAAAGAAGTTATTACTACAGCCGTGTGTAGTGCCAGTGTGGCTGGACAGTTTGTGCCACCAATGCTTATGTTCAAAAGAATAAGACAAAATTGTTAATTGGAGAATGGCGTGCCTCTTGGGAGTGTTGTCACAATATCAGACACTGGCTGGCTATATTAACTCAAACTTATTTGTAGAATAGATGAATCATTTTATAAGCATAGGAAAGCCAACGCCTGAAAATAAAGGGTTATTTCTGCTTGATGGAATGGACATACAACACATCGAAAAACCTGGAAGCGTTAAACATAGCAAAGGCTAATGAGATAATAATGTTACAACTGCCACGGCATATTACTCACCGGCTTCAGCCACTGGACATCTCTTTTTTTAAAACTTTGAGGAGTTATTATATTCAAGCAACAGAAAAATGGTTGAGGACAAATCCATGTCATCAAGTTGCCAGTTTATTTGCAGGAGCTTACCTAAGAGCTGCTATCATTGGCACCATTGTGAAGCGGCTGCAGTTTGGCCCGTAGACAGAAATGTCTTTCCCGAACATTTGTTTGAAATAGCTGAAAATATCAATGCTCTCTCTCAAAAAACTTAAGTTATGAAAGCACGTCGATTTTACAAGATGCTTCTATTATTATTAATAATGCAGCAAACCGATTCGGGAAAAAAAAGACCGATCCTCCAAAGTTATCTTCGCAGTCTCTGAATAGATTGCCACATCCACATATAGAAACTTAAAGATATAAAAAATAATGGTATGTATCAAATCGTTCAAAACTTTACAAGAATACAGCAACAATGATTGATCTTATAACTAATGAAAAAAGTATTGAATATCAAATTCACCACTCACCCAAAATAGCGGATCACTCCATTATAACTACAGAATTTCCTTCTTTTAAAAGAGTTAAGCAAAAAACAAGTTTCAAAGATACGAAAAACTTTAATGAACTTCAGTTTCAATTGGACATTATGAGCTGTGTATGGCCTATAACCTTGAAGTCCACAAACGCGATTGCAAACTATCTGGTACAAATTATAACTGAGAAATTAAACAAGCATGCTCCAGTAGTAGAAAGAGAAGCAATGTGCAAATGGGGACGCTCGAAATTGACGATGCAATTTGTAATAGAGATAGACTGTACAGAAGAGCAATGTTAACTAGACTTGAGGATGACTGCATAAGCTAAAAACAGAAACAGAGTGGTTCCGCTTATTAAAGAAAAAAACATATTATAATAGAAAAATAGACAAAGCTAAAGGAGATTCTAAAGAAATGTGGAGGACTCTGAAGGGTCTAATCACTTCTAGTAAAAATAATAAACGAGAAGAAGGCATTTTTTCCAATGGAAAGATGAAAAAGGATAACAAAATAATAGCAGACAAATTTAACGACTACTTTTTACAAAGTATTCGCGCCATAACAAAAGACATGGGGGAAATTGAAACCCAGGAAGTTCTAAACAATGTCGAAACCCCAATAAATAAGTTTAATAATTTTGAAACATTAGAACTGACTGACCTTAGAAAAATTGTAAAAAATCTAAAAAACAAGACAAGTAGTGTTGATGGCATCAATGTCCGACTTTTAAAACTAGCATTTGAAGTAATTGGTGATTGCTTTCTGAAAGTAATCAACACTAGCCTAGAAAGAGGAAGCTTCCCCCAAGAATAGAAAAAGGCAACGAATATTCCTACAGAAAAGGTAACTAATACTAACAGATGTGAAGAATATCGACCAATTAATATGGTAGCTACGTATGAAAAACTTCTTGAAACTATTGTAAGCAAACAAATGAGAAAATACGTAGAAGAAAACAGGTTGGCTTACATATTGTCAGGCTGGTTTTAGAAAAAATCATTCTTGTAAAAGTGCACTACAGACTGTTATTTCCAAGTGGACGTCTTCTATATATAAGAAAAAATTGGTCGGAGTAGTTCTACTTGACTTTCAAAGGGCTTTTGAAACTATAAACAGAAAGTTGTTGGTTCAGAAATTGAAACAAAATATGGTTTTGAGGAAAAAGTGTTAAAATGGTTCTGTGAATATCTGAACAGCAGAACACAACAAACAAAATATAATGGAGCGGTATCTCCTATTAAGATCAATAGTCATGGTATTCCACAGGGCATAGTGCTAGGACCTGACTTATTCGTGTTGTATGTAAATGATATAGTGAAAGTCATAAAAAAATGAGAATTACAGCTATTTGCAGATGATACAATCCTCTATTATGAAAGTAATAACATAACAGATCTAGTGCAAACAATAAATCAAGACTTAGATAGGTTACACAAATGGCTGTGTTGTAATGGTCTTAGTGTCAATGTTAAAAAAGCCAAATTTATGATATTAAAAGGCAAAAATAATACTTATAACGGCATTGTGATAGACAATGTCAGAATTGAACAAGTTAAAGAATGTAAATATTTGGGTGTAGTTATTGATGAAAATCTATCATTCTCTAGTCATGCCACTTATATAACAAAAAAAGTATAAAAAAAAAATTTAGTTTTTATGTAGAATAGGTAAAAATTGAAGTACTTGGGCTAAATTGCTAATATATAAGACGTTAATAATGCCTCACCTCAATTATTGTTCCACAATTCTCTTTATGTTTAACAAAAGAATATAGATAATTTCCAGAAAAAACAAAACTAGGCATTAAGATGTATAATAGGTTGTAATAGATATTCAAGAATAAAAGATATGTTGAAAACAACAGACTAATTGTAATTGTAGTGTAAAAGTGTAAAACAAAATATCTTTTTGAATACAATGCTAGTTGTTTTTAAAATTAAAAATAAAATGTACCCAGAACATATTTTAGAAAAATTACAATTTGTCAATGACATTCACGCATATAATACTAGAAATAGATTGGACTTTTATGTTCCCACTGTAAATTCCTCATACGCTGAAAATTGCTTATTCCATCGAGGACTTATAGGATTTAACAATCTTCCAATAAATTTGAAAAATGCAAACTTTGTAAACTTTAAAAAATTGTTAAGAAGCTACATAATACCATAGCATTTAAGTTAGTTTGTAATGATATATATTTTGTAATTGTATTTGTTTAGCTTGGCTAATAAAGATTATTATTATTATTATTTAAGTAGTGAACCGTCTTCGGGATTTGACGCTAAAATTTTAAAGAAAACTTTAAAATTTTTATGCTCAATATCTAAAAATTGTTTAAAGAGAAAAAATACTGTACAAAAAGCTGTGGAAATTACATCAAGTCCTTACAAAAATATGTTAAAAAATTAATCAACAGCCAAACAAAAGAAAAATACCACTAAAAAGGGTAAAGACCTCAATAAACAAAAGAAGAAATCAAAAAAAGACGCCAATCACAAAAATTATATACAGAAAAAAGCTGACAAATCTAAAAGAATAAAAAGATCATCTTCTATTACATCAAGTAGTGATGATTTGTGAAGATGAAGTGGTAACTAATGATGACGAGACTGATCATGATTTAGATAATGAAGAAAATATTTGTGCTCTATGCAATGGTCATTATTATGATAAAAAAGGGCCAAGTGTTGACTGGATTCGGTGCGTACATTGTCATAGATGGGTGCACGAAACCTGTAATTCTAATCCTGACATTTGTGACAACTGCTTGAACTGAAAATGAGAAATGTTGTGATAAAGTAGGGATAGATATAATACCAAATTTTTAAATGAATGATAATAGTAATTAAGCCTAATCATATTTTTGCTACATTTTTGCCACTACCGCAAAGATTTTTGCGATTCGCTGAACAGTTATTTTTTTATTACGAGTGATTATTTTATGTTACGTGGCTTCTAAAGCTTTTTTTTATTTTTTGATTTAGTATTTTTCCTGCTAATATCATTACCAGTGCCATAATTTATTAGAATAAGATTAAACCGATGATTATTTTTTGTTAATATCGCTTTTATAGCAAATATTTTGATTCTCACACATATAATTTTCTATGAAAATTTTTGATTGTTTTGTACTTTTCTTACATAAAAGGACACTCTCGTTCTGGATAAATAAAAGATTTATAATAAACCTATATATATTCTTTTATAAAGCAGCCCCTTAAAAAAAGCTCGTCCAGTGCAAGAAAGAAAGTTTTGGTATAGTAGTGATAACCTTGTGTAGTGTCATTGCGGTAGTCCCAACATACCTATATATATATATATATATATATATATATATATATATATATATATATATATATATATATATATATATATATATATATATATATATATATATATATATATATATATATATATATATATATATATATATATATATATATATGTATATATATATATATATATATATATATATATATATATATATATATATATATATATATATATATATATACATATATTATATATATATATATATATATATATATATATATATATATATATATATATATATATATGTATGTATATATATATATATATATATATATATATATATATATATATATATATATATATATATATATATATATATATATATATATATATATATATATATATATATATATATATATATATATATATATATATATATATATATATATATATATATATATATATATATATATACATATACATATACATACATACATATACATATACGTACATATATACATACAAATATACGTACATATATACGTACATATATACAAACATATATACTTTTTTTCTTGAACATGTAAAAACTATATTCTTTTTTAATGTTCTCGGCATTAATGTTCATGAAATTACAGCCTTGTTTTATATCATAGTACATATTTTGGACAAAACGTTTCGACCAGTCCTTTTGGTCTTCATCAGTTGTGTACTCTACAATAAACACATTTTTTTGCCTTGGTTTTTTTTAATCATGCTTTATTATTCCTATTTACATGCTGTCTATCCTACATAATATTATTAAAATTCGGCTTAACTGTTATTTATTTTAAAATACTGAACACATATAAATTAAAAACAAACTAAAACTATACATGAGAACATTATATGGAACATTTTGCAATGGACAAATTATATTTGAATGTAGTATTAGCATTAAGGTGATTTTTATATTATTATTATTTTTGTCTGGTTTTATTTTTTTGTTTATTTACGACTATCAATGTATTTATAGTAGTACATCCAAGGGTTTATTTTGTTTTATTATAGGCTGGTGTAGCATCATGTGTATTGTTTTGAAGTTAATATTATTAAATGATATTATAATATATTTTACTCAACCCATTGATATCTTTTTTATCATTTACTAGCCGTGCCTACGGTTCCGCTAGCGTGGACTTGATTCACTATTATCGTGATTGCTTATTCCTTAGCTAACGTAATAAAATATATCCTGTAACCTGGCCAGAGAACATATGTGTTTTATAAAAAAAAACACGTAAATCAGAGAAGTGGTTCTCGAGTGCTAAGCGCACTAACGGACAAACAGACAGACAGACAGAGAGATGTTGCATTTTATATATATTATAGAGTTTTTTTTTTGATAAATATTAAAAAAAAAAACACGTAAATCGGATAAGTGGTTCTCGAATGATAAGCATACTAACGGATAGACAGACAGACGTTGCGTTTTATATATATATTATATAGGTTATTATTATATAACCTGCCAAAGAACATATGTATGAAAAAAAAAACATGTAAATTGGATAAGTGGTTCTCGAGTGATAAGCACACTAACGGACAGGCAGACAGACAGAGAGACGTTGCATTTTATATATATTGTTACATGATATTGTTCCATATTTAACGGTTTAGGTAGCGTATTGAAAGAAAGTGCGCTAGCGACAAACTTTTTTTCCGATTTGATTCATTATTATCGTTACTGCTTATTTCTTATATTACCTAACATAATAAAATATATAGACATAAAGGATGGACTGAGCATTAACCTCATAAAATTGACCACTGTCTAGAAAGAGACAAAGCGATTGTACGGCCAATACCTGTCTCTTTTCTGTAGGCCTGTAATAAACAAGGCGTAGTACCCCGAGACGGAATTCAAGGCGAGAAAAGCCCCATACCCGATTTTAGTTCAAATAGAACACTTAGAAATATTATTTTCAAGAGAGCCATAGCTTTGCGGCATTTTAAAAAGAGACAGCTTCTGGCCGCACATTCGCTTTGTCTCTCTCACACTTTTGCGTCCATATTTACTTCATAGCGGGATACGGAATATGCAGTCCATCCTCTATGTCTATGATAAAATATATCCCATAGCCTGGCCAAAGAACATATGTATAAATCTAAAAAAAAAACACGTAAATCGGATAAGTGGTTCTCGAGTGATAAGCGCACTAACGAACAAACAGACAGACAAAGAGACGTTGCATTATATGTATATTATATTCTTTACTACATGATTTTTTTATGGGTCTAACACACGTGACAGGGAAGTCCTTAAAGCACTACAGGAGCGACACGTGTGCAGAGAAAGCGATTCACGTTGTTCTTGAATCGCTGTAAATTGTACTCGGTGGGAAACACGTTCCTGGGCAAATTATTCCATAGGGATGATGTTCTCCATATAAAAGACTGCTTGAAAAGCATTGTACGAGGAGTAACAAGCTGAACCTCATACGGATGTGAAGTATTAGCGCGACGTGTACCTCTAACATGCACCGCTCTGGGAGGAATTAAGCGGGCCACATCCTTCGAGCACTTTCCATGAAAATACTTGTAGAATAGGCTCAAGTCGCCAACCGTTCTTCGATGTTCCGGCGAATCAAGGCGGCCGCTCAGTTCCGGGTCTCCAATCAGACGAACAACTCTTCTCTGAATAGAATCCAACAAATACAGTGTATGTTTGAGAGCGGAGCTCCAAACATGGGAGCAGTATTCCATAGTTGGTCGAATTTGAGCTTTGTAAAGAATTAACAGTTGTTGTGGAGTGTAAAGCTTTCTGGTTCGAAATAATATTCCCAACTTTTGAGAAGCTCTCCTTGTTATGCTTGCAACATGTTCATGCCAGGACATATTTGCTCCCAAATTGACGCCCAACAAATTGAGTGACGATGATGAGGAATGGAGTGCCCTGACATAACCATGTCGGGTTCAGCAACGTTAACTTTTTTAGAAAAAACTGCCGCCTGGGTTTTGCTAGCGTTAAATTCCACTTGGTTACTATCACCCCAAGATAGAATTTCTTCCAGGTCTTTGTTAAGTTGAATGACTTCCTGCTGTCTGCGGATATTCGTCTGAGTAGCCGATGTCCGAGCGCTCAAAGTGAATAAAGATATAAGTGTACTGTCATCTGCAAAGCTGTAGATTGGATTCTCGGTCTTTTCCACAGATCGTTAATATAAATGAGAAAGAGAGTAGGAGGAGGCAAGGTCTTCTTGCCTTTTTTAGCTATCGGCTGAACTGTGGCACATTTCCAGCAGGAAGGAAATATTCCCTTTCTGTAGAATAGGTTGAAAAATCTACAGAAAACTGGTGTTAGTTCCCTCGCAGTTTTTGAGAACTATGGCAGGTATTCCGTCAGCGCCAGAAGCCTTTTTGGTGTCTAGCTTCATCAAAATACGTTTTATGATACGCTGCACAGTGATTCGGCAAGAACATGCTAGCGGGACAATATTCATGACGTACGTAATTTCCAGGAACCACTGATAACGACTTGTAAACAACCCCCCCCCCCCCCATTTAACGAATTCCAAGAATGAATTTGTTTATCACCTCATAAAGGTATCTTATCAGGGGGTCAAAGTAACCCTTATAAGAGAGGTCATTTTCATTTGCAAATCAGTTGCATTTTATGCACACTTGTGATAACATATTTTAAAATTGGTAGCAAAGTGAAACGAGTTTTTTGTAATGGAATATTCTGTTGAAGGTATGTACTCTATTATGACTTATATTTTTTATAAAAAATATGTATACTTTTGGTGTAATATCAATTTGTAAATGTATAGCTAAATCCAGCAAATTTTACATTAATTGTAAACTTTAAAAGTAGCAACTTTTTTTATCCACATATATCCACCTAGATTTGTCTATATGTAATACCTACAACATTCAGGCACAGATTCATATATATTATAGACCCCGAAAAGGCCCGAAAGTAAAATTATTTTATTTTTTTCAGAACGAGTCGTGACTATGACGAAAATGAAGTTTTTTGAAGAATGGCTAAAACATGACAAAACTAAACGAAACAGTGGCATTTTTTATTATATAAGTGAAAAATTCAATATGTCTGATGTTTCTGACGATTCTCTAAAACGACTCAAAATGAAAATATCAAGCCTTTCAGCAAAATTCAATCAAAAGTGGACTTCTTTAAAGTGTAACAAAGAAATGTTTCTAATCAAACATAAAGATTGGTTAGAGGGATCCGAAATCGAAATAAAGATGTGTGTTAACCAGCCGTGCACTTCAACATCATCAGCGGCTCTTTCCGTAGGGCGACCCAGAAAATCATTTGAAGACTCATCAACGAAAACGAAGAGACGGAGAGTAGAAGATCTTTTGGAATCGCGAAGTGCAAGTGAGCTTATTACAGCAGCTCAGTTAGCTACTCGAAAAGAAGGGCATCGAAGTGTTGCTAAACAGATCCATAACGTCGCGGTCAGTGAAACTAGAGAAAAGAATAAGTGTTCTGAACAAAGTCGGCAGTTAACACCAGAAGAAGCTTTAGCTTATTATGTGGACTCGAAATCGACTTCTCACTCATATAAACAAACAAGAAAATGGTCAATGAAAGCGGGACATCAAGTGTATCCATCGTTTTATAGTTTAGGTAAGTCCAAAGCTACTTGTTGTCCTTCTGACGAATATATTTCTGTGACTGAATCTCGAGCTGAAATTAAACTTCACGCGATTTTGGATAAAACGGCTGAATGAATAGTTAAAGCTCAGACGGAAGTCATTAGAAGTGTGTTACCTCGTTCATATTATACGTTGGTAAGCAAATGGGGCTGTGATGGGAGTTCGGGACATAGCACGTATAAGCAGAAATTTGAGAACACTAACGCTACAGACGAATTTTTGTTCGTATACTCATTTGTCCCTTTGAGACTGCTTGATGGCGCAACTGTGATCTGGCAAAATCCAAGACCTTCCTCTACTTTATATTGCTGTCCTATTAAGTTTATTTTTGCCAAGGAGACAAAAGAGTTTACGAAAGAAGAAACTTCTAAAATTTTAGATGAAGTAAGTCAGCTTCTTCCAACATTATGTAACGTTGCTGGATCTCAAATCTCTGTTAAACACGATTTGTTGTTGACAATGACTGATGGCAAAGTGTGCAATGCCTTAACAGACACAAGTTCAACACAAAAGTGTTATATTTGCGATGCCACCCCGTCTACTATGAACGAGGAGTCAAAGAAATATCCCAGCAACGAAGAACGCCTTGCATTTGGTTTATCTACTTTACATGCATGGATCCGCACGTTTGAATGTTTGCTTCACATCAGCTATCGTTTAGAAATAAAAAAGTGGCAAGTCAGGGGAGATAACGACAAAGCTATTGTGAAGCAACGCTCACAAGAGATACAAAAAGTGTTTAAAGATCGTATGGGTCTCATAGTAGATAAACCAAAACCTGGGTATGGTAACACAAACTATGGAAACACAGCACGTAGATTTTTTTCCAAAGCTGAATTGAGCAGCGAAATTACAGGATTAGACGTAAACCTTATTCGTAGATTTCATGTAATTTTAAGAAAACTTTGTCATCGGGATATGACATAAATTATATAGAATTCGAAAAGTTTTGTGTTGATACTAGAAAATTATACCTTGATCTGTATTCGTGGTATTCCATGCCCGTTACTGTGCATAAAATTCTTGTACACAGCGCGGAAGTTATAAAGTCTTTTCTTCTTCCCATTGGACAACTCTCCGAAGAAGCCCAGGAGGCAAGAAATAAAGACTGTCGTAGATTCCGTGAACGGCACACCAGGAAGCGGTCACGTATTGCCACAAATACAGATCTTTTGAGAATGCTTTTAATTACGTCTGATCCTGTTATCAACTCGTATAGAGAATTACCGCGAAGAAAATTTACTTCTTTGCCATCGAAGGTTCTGCAATTGATTATCCCACCTTCATTGCCAACCGAAACACCATCAGTAAGTCATCATCACGAATTAAATGAGGAGGATTATTTACTCTCTGAATATTCTACTGAATGGGAGAGCGGTGATGACGACTCATCTGATGGTGATTAGTAGGTTTAAGTATTTTTTTTATTGTAATTATTATTCTTATTTTATTGTGTGTTGTAGTTGCTTATAATTCATGCCTTAGTATATAAGTTATTTAATATTATATTTCTTTTACTTATACACCTTGTTATTGTAAATAATTGATATATAGATACTGTTATTGTACTAATTTATTTTAAAAGAAATAATATTTTGTAAATTAATAAATGTGGGTACTATCATTATGATTTTTATTTTTTTTCTAGAAATTTCTTTGTAAACAAACATGATTGTGCTTTTCACACATAATGAGTAGGTAGACGTATGTAGCTAATTAAAGAACAATTAGCTACAATAGTGAACAAATGAGACACATTAGTAAACCACTTCCGTCTTGCAGCTACATATTTCGATTAATACACATACAGTACACATTTTTCAACTTTTTTTTTTCTTAAAATAGGTTAAGATACCTGGAATATACATAAAAAATTGAAATAAGTGAAGAAATAATATTGTCCCGCTAGCTTGTACTAGTCGAGACACTGTGCGCTGTCTGAAGACAATATCGGGCATCCTTGACTGCACTATGGGAATAGTAGGTGGTATTTTTCCTTGGAAATCGACAGTAGAATGTGAAGCAAAGAGTTCAGCCAACAAGTTCGCTTTCTCAACAGGTGTCGTTGCAATAGAATTATCTTGCCGTGTGGGTGGTGGTATGGTGGATTTGGTGAAATTTTGACTAACTGCCTTAACGACTGACCAAAAGGACCTAGAATTGTTGGAACAAGCGAGAAGTTTGTTTCTAATCCGTGGATTGTGTGCCTCCTTGGTTTCGTCGATAATTTCTTTGCATCTGTTCCTGGCACGAACAAAGGTGTTACGATTTATGGTGTTAAGATTTTCACGCCATTGTTGGTATGCAAGATGTTTAAAAGCAACAGCTTCTTTGCATTTTCGGTCAAATCAAGGCTTGCCATTGGAAGGGCATTTCTTCGAAAAAGGGATGTAAGCCTCCGTACCTGCCAAAATAACCTCGGAAACCTCGCTGGCGCAGTCAGATGGGTCGTCGGATCGAAAACAAACGTCTAACCAAGGGAAAGTTCAAAAATATTCCAAGAGATCTTCCCATTCAGCAGATTTGTAGTGCTAAATCTTGCGCGGTTTAGGCGCCTCTCAGTCACTGATTGGTAGAGTACTCGATATCGAAAGTAGTTTATGGTCGGAAGAACCTAACGCTGAGCGTGTGTTGTTATTTTTAACCACATAACATCAATGTTTGGGGGCTCCAGAGCCTCTTCTCGTTGGCAAGAGAGGTCGCTTCTGATATTGTTCCATATTTAATGTTTTAAGCAATGTATTGCAAGAGAACGCGCTAGCGGCAAACTTTTTTCCGACTTCATACACTATTATCGTCACTGCTTATTCCTTATGTTACCTAACGTAATAAAATAAATCCCATAACCTGACCAGGGACCAAATGTATGTTTTAAAGAAAAAGCACCTAAATTGGAATGGAAGTGGTTCTCAAGCGATAAGCGCACTAATGGACAGACAGACAGAGAGACGTTGAATTTTATATTTATTATAGAAGATAGATAACCTGTCCAAAGAGCAAATGTACGAATTAAAAAAAAAACACGTAAATCCGATAAGTGTTCTCGAGTGATAAGCGCACTAACGAACAAACAGACAGACAGACAGAGAGACGTTTTATTTTATATATATATATAGAATATGATAATCTGACCAGAGAACAAATGTATGAATTAAAAAACAAAAACATGTAAATCGGATAAGTGGTTTTCAAGTCATAAGCGCACTAACTGACAGACAGACAGAGAGACGTTGCATTTTATATATATTATATTCTTTGCTACATGATATTGTTCCATATTTAATTGTTTAGGCAGTGTATTGCAAGAGGACGCGCTAGCGGCAAACTTTTTTCCGACTTGATTCACTATTATCGTCACTGCTCATTCCTTATGCTACCTATCGTAATAAAATATAGTCTAGAACCTGGCCATAGAACATATGTATGTTTTAAAAAAAAAGGTACGTAAATCGGATAAATGGTTCTCCAGTGATAAGCGCATTAACGGACAAACAGACAGACAGATGTTGCATTTTATATATATTATAGATTATAAATAAACGAATCATCGCATCACCAATGTATACACTCGAGCAGTGCCATACCGAAAAATATGCAAAATAACTTCAACACATTTCGTCTAAAGTTACAATTTACCATTGAATCAGAAAGAAATAAAAAAATATACTTTTTAGACACGATCATTCATCATACAAACAACAAAATCAAGACAGAATGGTATACCAAAGAAACTTGGTCAGAAAAATACCCTAACTACTACTTTCAACGTTCAATACCCAAAAAAAATCAGTAATAATAGAATTAGCTGACAGAGCCATAAAATTAAGTGACTTAGAATACAAACAAAAAGCAAAAAAAACTTTGATTAGAAATAAATTAATAATTCAAATCAGTTGAATTAAAAAACAAAAAGATACCACACGAACAAAACAGGATCACCAAGGTAAAAAGGAAAACTATCCAGTTGTACAGTAGATAAACGGTCTGTCAGAAAAAATTTCCAACCTATGTTCCAAAAACATAATATAAAGACATGCTACAAAGGTTATAACTTAACATTAAAAACTAAAACATACAAAAATAAAAAAAAAAAAACACATGTTATATATGAAACTCCATGTAATGACTGCTCGGGTGTATACATTGGTCAGACCTCTCAACACCTTTCTAATAGATTAAATGGCCATAAATTTAACAAAAAAAAGGACAGCGTTAGGCAATCACGAAAACATAAAAAATACTTTTTTAATTTTGATAATGTAAAAATATTAAAAACTGACCCAAACCAACATAAACGAGAATTTCTAGAAATGATTCATATTAAAAATAATAAAAATCCATAAATGATAAAAAAGATATCAATGGATTGAGCAAAATATAATATTATTTAACAATATTAACTTCAAAACAAAATCACATGATGTTATACCAGCATATAATAAAACAAAATAAACCCACTATCACAAATACATTGATGTTCCGAAATAAACAAAAAATAAAACCAAACAAAAATAATAATAATAATAGAAAAATCACCTTAAGGCTAATACCGTATTCAAGTATAATACATAGACAAATGACTTTGTGTTTGCCTCTTTCGGCATTCTGGCCTTTTTTCAAACAGCGAACGGTTCAAATCGGTCAATTGTTGTTGGTAACGTTTAGTATTAACCGTTTCTCCAGGTTTTAACAGCTCATAATAGACCACGCCCCCCTTATCCCACCAAACACAGAGCATCGTCTTTCTGCGGTCGATGTGGATGGTGCGCCTGGGTCTACCCATGATTTTTTGCGCTTGGGATTCTCAAAATAAATCCACTTTTCATCCCCTGTCACTATACGATGCAAAAACGACTTCCTTCTGTACCGAGCGAACAAAATATCACACGTGTTTTTGCGCTTTTCCATTTGCCTGTCGTTCAACTCATGTGGCACCCATCTACCGGTCTTCTGAATCTTTCCTCAGTCTCGTAGCCGATTGGAAACAGCTTGTTGACTAACGCCCAATTGCTCGGCAAGTTGTTTTTGTGTTTGCGAATCATCTTTATCCAACAATGCTTGCAATTTCACATCTTCGTATTTTTTTGGCGGTTTTCCACGTTCCTTATCGGCAACATCGAAGTCACCACTTTTGAAATGCCGAAACCATCGTTCACACGTATCTTATGATGGAGCATGTTCACCATAAGCTTCTCGAAATAATCGGTATGATTCAATAGCAGTTTTCTTCAAATGAAAACAAAAAATTAATGCTGTCCGCGAATGCTCTTTGTTCGGTATAAATTTCGACATATTGAATACAACAACACAAAACTATGCACAATGCACACACTTGTCCAATTTATCACTCGTGCACACTTGTTGATGACGCAGCAAAATGGCGCTGTATCAAATCTTTATAGCACAAACTGCATTGGTGCACCATCTGTTGTCTGAAATCCGCATTTCATACTTGTACACCTGGTATATAGGATAGACACCATATAAATAGGAGTAATAAGGCATGATTTAAAAAAAAAAGTTAACACTACAAAAAGAACCAAAAAGACTGGTCGAAACGTTTTGTCCAAAATATTTACTACTAGCCGGGCCCGCGGCTCCGCTCGCGTGGACTTAATTCACCACTATCGTCACTGCTTATTCCTTAATTTACCCAACGTAAGAAAATGTCTCCCATTATTTCCCCTTATCTCTCAATATTTCTCCTTATCTCCCATTATCTCTACATAATTTCGATTATCTAGGCTTAACTCTGCTCATCTCCCATTATTTCTCCTTATCTCCCATTATTTCTCCTTATCTCCCATTATTTCTCCTTATCTCCCATTATCTCACCTTATCTCCCATTATCTAGGCTTATCTCGACTTATCTCTCAATATTTCTCCCTATCTCCCATTATTTCTCCTGATCTCCCATTATTTATATTTATCTCCCATTATCTCACCTTATCTCCCATTATCGAGCCTTATCTCGACTTATCTCCCATTATTTCTCCTTATCTTCCATTATCTAGGCTTATATCGAATTATATAGAATATATGTTTAAATTTATAAAAAACACGTAAATCGGATAAGTGGTTCTCAAGTGATAAGCGCACTAACGGACAGACAGAAAGACGTTGCATTTTATATATATTCTAGATAGAAGATTATAGATAACCTGGCCAGAGAACAAATGTATGAATTAAAAAAAAAAAACACGTAAATCGGATAAGGGGTTCTCGAGTTATAAGCGCACTAACGGACAGACACACAGACAGAGAGACGTTGCATTTTATATATATTATATTCTTTGCTACATGATATTGTTCCATATTTAATGCTTTAGGCAGTATATGGCAAGAGAACGCGCTAGCGGCAAACTTTTCTCCGACTTGATTCACTATTATCGTCACTGTTTATTCCTTATGTCACCTAATGTAATAAAATATCTCCTATAACCTGGCCAGAGAACATATGTATGTTTAACAAAATAGCACGTAAATCGGATAAGTAATTCTCCAGTGATAAGCTCACTAACGGACAGACAGACAGACAGAGAGACGTTGCATTTTATATATATATTATAGATATTCTTTGCTACATGATATTGTTCCATATTTAATGGTTTAGCATGTTTAAAAAAAAAGCACGTAAATCGGATAAGTGGTTCTCCAGTAATAAGCGCACAAACGGACAAACAGACAGATATACGTTACATTTTATATATATTAGAGGTGTAATAAAATATATATCTATAACCTGGTCAGAGAACATATGTATGAATTTAAAAAATCACGTAAATCGGATAAGTGGATCTCAAGGGATAAGAGCACTAATGGACAGACAGACAGACAGACAGAGAGACATTGCATTTTATATATATATATATTATAACCAATTAAAAAATGCTCTGATAAAAGCTATACACAAAATTAGTAACTATGCTGTTGTTATAGACCAGTTTCTCTTCTTCCTAATATCAGAAAAAAATTTAAAAGAATAATCTGCAGTAGATTTATAAATTTTTTGGAGGGACTCTTGCTTATTGCTGATAATCAAAATGGCTTTAGGAGGGGTAAGTCCATCATAAGGGCAATATATCAGGCTGCAGGCTTCATCCAGTGTGTTTTATTCATTGAACAACAAAAAGTTAACTATGACTATGTGTACAGACCTGTCAAAGGCATTTGACAGTGTCAATCACAATATTCTCCTTTTTAACGTTGGAAAGTATGGTATTAGGGGAAATGTCCTGTACTTAATAAAATGATACATGGAGAATAGAACTCAGCAAGTTATGTGACTCTTATGGTATACTTATCACTACTGACAGACTCAAAATTGCTAGGGGTGTGGCACAGGGATCCATCCTTGGACCTCTACTGTACATAATGTCCGCTAATGAATTATGTAATATTACTGACCAGGGCACATGCGGACGATACCACGTTGATCTTTGCAGAGGATGGCCCGGAAAGGATGATGGAAAGTGTACATGTGGCTTGTAATGCTTTTGACGTGTACTTTTCGCCCCACGACCTGCTGTTAAACGTGTCAAAAACTCAATGCCTTGTTTTTCGAAATCGGGTCGAACATGCCCTTACATTTTACTATGGAATCAATGAATTTAAAAATTCAGAAAGCATATATTTTCTTGGCTTGACAATTGACGGACGGCTGGACTGGGAGGCGCATGTTGGGGTCGTAGCAATGAACGCAGCTAAATACTGTTATGCTCTAAAGGTGGTAGCACAACATGTTGGCACTGATGCAGCCATATCGGCTTATCATGCTTTTGTTCAGTCTAGGCTGAGATATGGTCTAATTTTTAAGGTAACTCATTAGAAATTAAAAGAAGTGTTTACGAAGTATATTTCAGATGAACTAGCGAGAGGACTGTAGATCGGTGTTTATAGAGTATAAGATTTTGACACTTATCAGTATACTACTCAGTATATATCACCACTACACCAAACACTTTATTTTTGCGCTCGACGCGCGTTTCGCTAACCATGTTAGCTTCATCAGGAGCGATGATTGACTGCCAAAGATTCCACATTCCCAACTTAGTAACTTATCAGTATGTATATATTAGATTCGTTTATCTATAATCTATAATATATATAAAATGCAACATCTGTCTGTCTGTTTGTCCGTTAATGCGCTTATCACTGGAGAACCATTTAGCCGATTTATGTACCTTTTTTTTTAAAACATACGTATGTTCTATGGCCAGGTTATAGACTATATTTTATTACGATAGGTAGCATAAGGAATGAGCAGTAACGATAATAGTGAATGAAGTCGGAAAAAAGTTTGCCGCTAGCGCGTTCCCTTGCAATACACAGCCTAAACCATTAAATATGGAACAATATTATGTAGCAGAGAATATCTGTAATCTATAATCTATAATATATGTAAAATGCAATGTCTCTTTGTCTGTCTGTCCATTAATGCGTTTATCACTTAACCGATTTGCGTGTCTTTTTTAAAATTCATACATATATTCTTTGCCCAGGTTATATAATAATAATAATAATATATAAAATACAACATCTCTCTGTCTGTCTGTCTGTCCGTTAGTGCGCTTATCCCTCGATAACCACTTATCCGATTTACGTGATTTTTTAAATTCATACATATGTTCTCTGATCAGGTTATAGATATATATTTTATTACATCTATAATATATAAAATGCATCGTATCTCTGTCTGTTTGTCTGTCCGTTAGTGTGTTTATCACTAGAGAACCACTTATCTGATTTACATACTTTTTTTTTAAAAACATACATATGTTCTCTGGCCAGGCTATAGGCTATATTTTATTACGATGGGTAGCATAAGGCATAAGCAGTGACGATAATAGGGAATGAAGTGGGAAAAAAGTTTGCCGCTAGCGCGTTTTCTTGCAATACACAGCCTAAACCATTAAATATGGAACAATGTTATGTAGCAGAGAATATCTATAATCTATAATATATAAAATGCAACGTCTCTCTGTCTGTCTCTCTGCCTGTCTGTCTTTTCTTGTTTGTTATAATTTTAAAATGCCTTTTAAAGTTAGTTTTCAATTTTTATTCATGAAATTTTTTCGAAGTAATAAAGCAAGCAGAAAATAGTATTTTATTCAACTAGGGTGCAAAGTAAGATTTTGCGCACCGAGTGTAATCGACGAAACACGAGTGCCGGCATAGCCGGCTTGAGTATTCCGTGCGAGCACGAGTGACGGCGTACAGCCGGCTCGAGTGATTCGCTCAATTACGAGAGTGCGCGAAAAAATTGCGCCTGTGTTGCATACATCGTTTTATGTAATAGAATGAGCAAAGTATCCGGATAATTCGAATTTGTTTTAACAGGGGTCATTCAAATAAATTCCTTGTTGAATAACAAACCCTTTTTTCCTAAAAACCTGGGTCCTGGAATATGCCGCTTTCGTAAAAAAAAAATGAAAAAATGTATCCATAATTTTTTTTCTCGAAATCAGCGCATTTTAGAATCCAGGTTCATAGAACAAAAAACTTTTGTTTTGCTATGAGGAACACGTATGAATTTCTTTAAATTTTTTCAAGCGGTTTTTCGAATTTTGAATGTTTGCACCAACAAAACCTGTTGTATCTCGCTATCGAGACTTCCAAAAAAAATCCAGGGGGGTCATTTTTTTTGTTTTTCGAAAACAAAGATAACAGTTTAGTGAGGTTATAAAAAACTGCCATTCTACCTGTTTTTTTTTTTCATTTTTAATGATTTCTTTATGGAAAGCAGTTTCCTTTCGGGGACCTCTGCGCATGCACAACATTTTATTTTCAAAATCGCCCAACGGCTTTCAAAACTAGAGGCTTCAAGCTTTAATTTGCCCGGCGTAAGCCGCTCTACGCTTACTTTTATAAAAGAGGTTCTTTTAAGGGAGGGCTCTTAAATTCCTCCGGGTGAGGATATTTATTTACTTTCTATGAGACAAATAATACTTAAATTCAATTCAATTCAAAAATCTCTTTATTGTTTTTAGTTAAATTATATATACAAACACTATGCACTAAGCACATTCATTTACAGTTGGCCTTATGGCTGGCTGATGTACTGCCTGTTGGTAGCTTAAACCTTATGTACTTGAAAATATTTTTGTTTTACTATTTCCTAATTAACTTACATAGCAATTTAATGAATATTACTATTTATTTTTGTGTAGATTTAAGTTACTGGTCTGCTGGGAAAAATTACTTTAAAAAAAACGCAGGCTGGCCGCCTGTTGAAGATTTGGCTGCTCATTAGTTAATTTGACACCAAGCGACAGAGGATAATAGGAACTAATTACTTAGTCTATGGTTTCAGCTTCATAAATTTCGAGATAATTATAAACTGACGTCATCAGCGGTAAATTAACCCACATTTAAATATAAAAACGCTGTGTTTTGTAAATAAACACCTTTTTGTCTCTTAAAAGACATTACGAATAATTCCTCTGAATTAATTTTTAAGTTTAATGAAAAATTTTAGACATTAGACTACAATAATTGTTATTTTTTTAAAAAGACTCCTTGTTTGAAGTTATGTTTTATCCATCAAACCACTTTCAATAATCATAAGGCACGGTAGGTACTGATGATTACAGAGAGATTTTGCAACACTTATTCTTCACATGCCTATGTCCTTATCGTTATTCCAAGCATGCGCAGTATTAACGCAAGGAATTATAAGATTAGATTAGGTTAGCATTCACCTTCTATAAACTTAGGATTTTTTTTTTCATTCATTTCTTGGTTAAGCACAGCGGATATTAGTATTTGATGGATTAACACAAGTTTCTAAATTAAAATTGTCTCTAGCAGGTGTCTATCACTTCCTTCAATAGTTTAAAGATAATACGAATGTGTAATAAATAAAATTTCATTTGAAATTAACACTTGATTGAGCACCCCTGTAATGCAGGGGTGCTCAAACGGTCGAGCGCGATCGACAAGTCGATCGCGAGTGCTTTTTGAGTCGATCTCGAGAAAAAAATTCCGATATAGAACTATTCACAGATTTTGTTTTAGGTAACTAAAACAAAATGTAATGAATAAACTACTAAAATTTATTCGATCCACAATCAGGCCAGAATAACCCCCTCATCACTTTCTTTTATCGTAATAACTCCCTGCTAGAGGTGAAAGGCGGCTTTATCAAAGGAACGCGCGGTACTTGTCAAAGAAAAGCCGCATTTTTGATTCCCGCCGATTTTTCTAGAAACTTCGGGCGGCGTGTTTGACGGGAACATTTGAGACTTCGTTCGCGCCGATATAAATGTTGCGCCTGCAGGAATAGGAGTCAGTCTGAGTTGTAACTTGAAGGCGATACATCGATACAAAGTTTAATAATAAATAGTCCAAAATGAGTGCGGCGAAGAAACGTAAAACTTACCATTTTAATAACGATTGGGAGGAAGAATTTTTCTTTTGTATGGTAAAGGATAAGTGCATTTGTCTCATTTGCCGTGCGTCAGTTGCAATACCTAAGCGTGGGAACTTAGAGAGGCATCATAAAACGGTTCATAAAAACTATGAAAAGGATTTTCCGTCACAGAGTGAATTAAGAAAACGAAAAGTACGTGATTTGATAACTTGTTTGAAAAAAGAACAAACCATGTTCACAAGACCAGCCAAACAATCAAAAGCTGCAACGATCGCGTCATTTAAAATATCTCATATATTGGCGAAACACAAGAAACCATTTGATGATGGATTGGTTGTGAAGGAAGCATTTATTGAAGCGGTTGAGACTTTATTTGGAGATTTTAAAAATAAAACAGAGATTATGTCTGCTACTCGTATTAGAGAACTTCAGTTATCTCGTCCGACTGTCACAAGGCGTGTTGAAGTCATGAGTCAGGACATGGCAGATAAACTAAAACATGATATCATGGAATGTACATACTTTTCTTTACAGTTCGACGAATCCACCGATATCCAGCTGTGTATTTTTATTCGAATGGTATTCAATGACATGTCGGCTAAGGAAGAGTTTTTGACAATGATTCCTCTGAAAGGAAAGACCCGTGGTGGAGATATATATGACGTTTTCTTCAATTTTGTAAGAAACTACAAGCTACCAATATATAAACTAGTGTGCATTCCAACCGATGGAGCACCAGTAATGACTGAAAACGAAAACGGTTTTGTGGCATTGTGTCGAGCTAATAATGATTTCCCTTCATTTTTCTCCTTCCATTGCATTATACATTAACAAGTTTTGTGTTCAAAAGTTCTAAACATGGAGGAGATTGTGGGCATTGCAATAAAAATTGTGAATTCTGTCCGTGCACGTAGCTTGCAACGACGGCTTTTTAAACTGCAGTTGGAAGATAGTGAGTCAGCTGAACACACTGATTTAGTTCTTCACACGGACGTCAGGTGGTTGAGTCGCGGAAAATTCCTAGAAAGGTTTCAAGAATTATTGCCCGAAATAACAGCTTTTCTGGACGAAAGAGGTGATGACACTCAGATGCTGAAAAACGGAAAATGGCTGACTGATTTGGCATTTTTGACAGACATCACAATGCATTTAAACACCATTAATTTGGAGCTTCAAGGTAAAGGAAAAACTATTATTGAGATGATTAGCGCAATAAACGCTTTCAAAAGTAAATTGCAACTTATGATAGATCAACTGAAAAGAAAGGATCTGAAAAATTATCCGTCTTTGAAAGCAAGGATTCCTCAGTTGAAGTATGATATTTATGAGGCAGAATTATCAAATATTTTGGGCCAATTCGAAATACGTTTTTATGATTTCAGTAAATTGGCAAATATCGCATCATTTATGAGTTATCCTTTTTCGTGTAAAAACATTGAGGAATTAGCTACTGAAATAGCAAGTCAGTTTAACATGGACTCATGTTCTGTTGAAAATGAGTTAGTGCAGATTATATCAGATATACATCTCAAAGCCACAGCATCTGATACAAAATTCTGGTGTTTTATATCTGAAGATAAATATCCGAATCTAAGGCAAATCGCCCTTCAACTGTCGGCAATGTTTGGGTCAACTTACTTGTGCGAGTCTGCATTTTCTGAAATGAAGATAATTAAGTCAAAATATCGCAATCGACTAACTGACGAACATATGTCATCATGCTTGCGATTAGCACTCGGTAATTACGTACCAACTTATGAAAAGTATGTTGAGGACATGCAATGCCACGCTTCAACATCCAAAGTCACTCTTTAGTTAAGTTTAGACACTAGAACTCGTTTGTTTTGTAAGAACCAATAAACTCGCAATTTTGAATAATTATGAGTTTTTTCATTGACATTTTAGAGCAGACCTACACTTACCTTGACTAAAAAAATGCATATTGTGCGGAAAACTAATATCTATGCCACGATACACCATACCTAGACGACAATCCTGCATCACACTTACTTGCAGCCTCTCAGAGTCGATCGATCGTAGTCTAACAATATTGAGGTAGATCGCCAGCAGTTCAAGTTTGAGCACCCCTACTGTAATGCCATTGTGCCAAAGATTGTAAAATCCCAACATAATCTGAACAATGATTCACTGTTGTCAGTCTTATTGGCAATAAAAGATTACCATTTCAATTTTACTGTATTTTCTTAGCGGTTTAAATACCTATGTAGGAAAAAAAACAGGCCCAACCATAATAGCGATAAGAATAACGAACTTCAAATAACCTCTCTTAGAAGTTCCTAAATAAGGGAAATTGTTATCCTCGATAAAAGATTCTTTCATTTTTGTTTTAATATTGCGCAAGCTTTGAACGGTAGGCGCATGTTACAAATAACAGTCCTTATATTCAATTTCTTCCCTTTACTACTGCGCAAGCTACAAATGGTGGGCGCATGCTCCAAATGAATAAAAAATAATCGTTGCAAAATCTCTCTTATGAGAATCACTGGTGGACTGACGGATGCAACAGTAATTTTAAAACGGTTTCGGTGATCAACGGAATAATTTAGGAACGAAATCATGTCAGCGATGTCACCGATGAATACAGAAATGCGCCTTGTGGTTATCCTTTTCTAATTTAATTTATTTTTATTTTCATTTTGGATAGTAGTATTCCTAAACATAAATGATCCAAAACAAAAGAAAGATTTTGCAACGCTTATTTTGGTAGGTCACTGTCTTTATCTTTGTTTAAAGCATGCGCCTGCCGTTTGGAGCTTGCGCAAAAGTAAAGAAAAAAAATTAAAAATAAGGACTAAGCTGTTATCGTTATTTGAAGCATGCACCCATCATTTTGAGCTTGTACAGTATTGAAACAAAATAAGAGAAACCTTTATTAAGGATAACGTTTTCCCTTATTTAGAAACTTATAAGAGCAGTTATTTGAAACTCTTATGGTAGAGCGTGTTTTTTTTCCTACATAGGTATACAAGCCACTAAAAAAATACAGTAAAATTAAAATGATAATCTTGTATTGTAAATAACACTGACAACAGTTAATTAGTGTTCAGATTATATTGGGATTTTACAATCTTTGGCACAATGGCATTACAGTGTGTCTAGTGGTAATTTCAAATGAAATTTTATTTATTGCACATTCGTATTACTTTGGATATATTGAAAGAAGTGATAGAAACCTGCTAGACACAATTTTAATTTAGAAACTTGTGTACCCATCAAATACTAATAACCGGTGTGCTTAAGCATAAAATGAATGAAAAAAATCCGGAACTTCCGTTCGAAGCACGAGGACATGTGTTCCCGGTTGGGGCTTCTGAGGGCGAAGTTAGCGCGTTTTGGGGCTCCGGAGTGTGGAACGGCGGTCCATAAGTAGGGGTTCTAATCGCAGAGGATTGCTAAGCGATGTGCGGAATGATTCCGTGATTCCTAAAACGTCTGTTTGAGGTTATGTGATTTGAGGAACTGGTTGAGCACGTGTAGCCGTGCTTTTTGTGAAAGTTGCTTAATCGGACTGACGAGCTGACAAAAACGGTTATATCCAAAACCAGTAGCAGTTTCCCGAGGAGAACCTTTATTAGAGCCCATGAAATATATGAAAAGCTAAATCTAAATATTTAAAATATAAAATCCCAATAAGGTTATGGACATAGAATCCAAACTCGCATTGTTGTGGATTTTGTTGGGAAACATTTAATACAACGTAAAAATAAAGGTTTTGAAATAGAAACCGACACTAGGCCGAATAGTCCTGGCAGCTCTGGCCGTAAAAACGTATAGAGAAAGAAAGAGAGAAAAAAAAAACCTAAGTTTATAGAAGATGATCGCTAACCTAACCTTGCAATTCCTTCGCGTTAATATTGCGCATGCTTGAGATAACGATAAGGGTAAAGGACTTGAAAAATATTGCGAAATTCTGTTTGTTGAAGTGTGTCCTCAAAAGTAAAGTATAGTAAGAAAAATGTTTACCATTTTAAAAGATGAAATTATAGAAAAACTAATTTGCTCAAAGTGTAATGGATTTCTGACAGTAGAACCAACAAAAGTATATAAAAACAAAACGGTAAAATGTGGCCGCTGCAGCAGTTCAAATGACTTGGGAACCGTTTCCCTGCTAGATACAGTTCTACAAGTTGCCCTAGTCCCATGTCAAAATAAATTCGAAGGTTGTACAGAACTTCTGGCTTATGGAGAAGTTAGAGCACATGAAAAAATATGTCCTAAAGGCATATATAGTTGCCCCCTTGCCACATGCAATAATTTCAAGGAATCTGCTTATAATTTATTAAAACACTTTCAGTTTTTACATAAGGATAAAATTCTGGAAGGTAATCTAATATATATAAAGCCGAGTCAAGTTCATGCTGAATTTTTTTTATGTAAGAATAATAATTATCTATTTTTTGTTAATGCATCTGTTCAGGTTCAATTAGACCAAGTAACCATTGGTGCTGTACATATTGGCCCAAAAGAACAATCCAAAAAGATGCAACAGTATTTTAAAATAAAGAATTTGGAAAATAATAATGTTCTTACTTCACGAAAAGTAATCTGTACCAATATTGAAGACAAAATTCAAGATTCTAATATAATTATCCCACTACCATGGGATGAGGTGTCCATTTTGGTGTGTGAAATTTTTATAGAGTCTTATGACATTCCCAATATAAGATGGATTGAGGAAAGAAGAAAAGTAAAAAAAAAGGAAAGTATTATCTCATTTTGACATACTAGAAAGCCATGTAGTGACAGATAATCAAAGACAATTTAAGTTACTAGATAATTATAATATGCCAGATAAATTTTCATTATCATTTTCTGAATGCAGAACTATGGTGATTATTAAAAAAGGAATAACTAAAAGAATATATGACTTACGGTGTTCAGGATGCAAACAATTCTCAACAGGATTTTTTTTAAAAGGTGGAAAGTTTGTTCTATCAAATAAAATATTAAGTTGCCCCTGTGAAAAATATTTGATTTGTTTAACTTGTTTCAAAAATGCAGGTTTTATTCGGTGTAGAATGGGTCACATTTTTAGTGAACAGAGTGATCTGGGTGAAATAATTTTAGATTTACAAATATCTTGTCAGTGGAATTGTAATTCATTTTTTAACTTTTATAATTTATATGAACATGAAATTTCTTGCAGTCATATGCCATTTGGTCCTAATGGAACTTGTCCCATACAGGAATGTAAGGAACAAGTAACAGACTTAGCAAAACACCTCAAATATTGTCATAATATGAAATTATATGATAATTTAAATATCCGTATCTTTACACTTCATTTTCTTCAAAGAGAAAATATTAAATATATTTTTAATGTTCTTGGTTATTTTTTTATTGGTGAAACAAACTTCATTGATAAAAACGTCTGTAATATCCAATTACACCTCTGTGATAATTCTCCAGTTTTTCCTTATAGTCTTGTTGCAGTCATAGTTTTCATCAGAGATAATAAAAAAAGATTCGAAGTGTGTTATGCAGACAATATGACAATAGATGTATTGGAATTAGAAGATTTTTTCCTGACCTGTGTTTAGAATGGTAGACTTTTTTTTAATTCTGTGTTTCTTAATTATTTAAACATGTCTATTTTCATCACATGAAAAAAATAACCAGAGTAATTACTAGTTTTGTCTAAAGTGATAATATCCAATTACAGATCTGTGATAATTCTCTAGTTTTGCCTAACAGCCTTGTGATAGTTATGGTTTGGGCCAGAGATAATAAAATATTTGAAGTGGTGTATTTATGTAGATAATGTCTCAATAAATGTCTTGAAATTACAGGATTTTTTACTAACCTGTATTTAGAATAGAAAAACATTTTTCTAAAAGTTACTAATGAATTTGTTTGTTACTTCCTGATGAACCTTATAAATGTTAAATATGAACAATTTACACATTGCTTTTGAAAATGTGGCAGATCCGTGAAACTGCAGTCACACAGAAGGTAAATAATAAATTGTAATAAAATAAGTGTTCATATTTATTTATTTTTTTAAATCCTTCCTTCCAAATCATTTAACGATCCCTCTTTCTAACATATAATAAGAATAACCAGCATAATTACAAGTTTTGTCTGAGATAATTTTTTTATTATTGAGTGTTAATAATTATTAATATGTAACATACAATAATTCCCTTTAGCAAAGCCAATAAAAAAAAACTGTAACCAGGGCATGTTATTCAAACAATTTGATGCAATATAAAATAAACCTTTAGTGTCTTTAACATAGAAGCAACTCTGCCGCAGCCACTAGTGGCAGGTGTTGACGGTTTTCTCTTATAACTCGTTGCCTTGTTGAATGTCAAATGAAAGTTAGATCTGATTACATCAGGTATTATTTCTGTCTAGTACTAAGTACCTTCCTTTTGATCAAAATGAAGGTACTTATCACTATGCTGTCTTTTTGAGCTTCTTTGATTAGATGTAATTGAATACTACATAGTTACACTTTTTTTTTTGGGCTGATATTTATTGAAAATTATTCAGAATTATTCAAATTATGAAAGTGTTTAAAGCTAAGGATATATTAAAGAAAAAATGATAGGTATTTAAAATAATTAATAAGCATCTTTCTAGTGTTCTGTACAGAACACTTATGAGATCACTTCGAGGTCCATCTGTCTGTCACCCCGATTTTCTTAGAAACTATTTGACATAGAAAGTTAAAATTTGGCGCAAATATGGTAATTCATGGTCCAATTAAAGCCGTCTAGTTTTGAAAGTTAAGGTGTTTCTTACAAGTAACTATTAAAAGTAGTTTTCTTTGAAATTTTGAGAAATAATAGATTTTAGGATCATGCATTCACTGCTTCAATATAAAGATGGTTTACGATGCCATAATGCAATAATTAATTGTAAAAGTAGATAGATAGGAATCCATATTTTTGCTTAAAGTGAATTTTTGCTGTGGCAACGTAGCTTCGTCACTGCATACTCCTTAAGTTACTTAATGTAATAAAAGATATCCTATAACCTGGCCAGAGAATATATGTATGTTTTTAAAAATAAAAGAATGTAAATGGGATAAGTGGTTCTCAAGTGATGAGAGACGTTGCATTTTAGATTATAGATAATTAAACAAATAGTTAGGTAGTAAATATTATTTTACCCTTTGGTTACTAGATTCTATATTGAGCTAGATTCATTTATTCGCTATTAGGTAGCTAAGATACTGTAAAAGTAATCACGGTAAAGAATGCTAATTGCACAAGTCCAAGTTGCACTTGACCATTTTTTTTTTTTTTTTTTTTTAATATATTAGGTTTAAAGCTAGAGTTTATGCCATATTGAAAGTTTGTCACATGGTGCAGTAGGAATTTAGGAATTATTCTAAGTAAACAGTGACGATTGTATTATCTTAATTATACAGGGATAATTGTTTTTGCTTGTTTTTAGTAATTTTATTTATTATTTTATGTAAACATATTATGTTATTTTTATTGCTTGATTCTGTTATTTTCTAGATACTAGATTTTTATTAGAGTGATAAATTAGTTTTTGTAAATAAAATTTTGTGATATGTTTATGTGCATAAAAATAAATTGAAAGAAATAAAGTTTGCTTTATTATTGATCATGTAGTCAATCTTATCTGTCAAGTGCCCCTGCAATAGCAGAGCAATGAGCACTACAACCCTTAATGATAGGTACTTTATGATGAAATATTAATAAAAAAAAGTTGAGCGCAAAAAGGGCTTCAGGAATATTTACAACTAAATCCTGATATACTATCTCCATTACAATTGAAAATAATATAATGTCCAGATTCGTCAAATCTTAAAATGCTGTTCCCTGTTCTCTAACTCCAATAAAATGAATTTCAGATTCCCCGATTCTGAGAACCCTAAAATTAATATAAAATAAGATATATTTGAAACAACTGAAACTCATCCTTTTAGCTCCTTATATGTTTGACTCCATAATTTTATTTAAAATTTGTTTATTGTTGCAACCAAAAAAATCCTTATAATAATACTATTGAAAATATACAAAACTTATTGTCTCCCGCTACCTACCTTCCTAATTTTATGGATGTCTTCAAAAAACAAATCCATTTTTAAACTGTTAGATGGGATAATGAAAACTAACTTGTAATTTAACATCACCAAAAGTAAGTACTCTTGCCAAAAAAAAATATCTGCAGAATATATGTATAGCTTCTTATAAATAAGTATGCAAAAATTAGTTTAATGTATTGTTTCCTAGCTTAAACAACTGATAACCCATCCATCTGATAATGCTAGATCCTGCTTCGGGCACTTGAAGAGGAACATTATGGCTTATATGCTGGAATAAAACCACTTGACGTCATTTCATTATTTTGATCCAGCTATCATTGTTGAATTATGAAAAGAGTTTTCACAATAACTGTCCTTCTATTCTAGTAGTAATACTTCTTGAAGATACATCGTCTTTAAAAGGTGGAGGCTATGCTTACATGGCCTGTTCGCAAGGCCGCGCCGCGCTTGATCTGTGAGTGGTATGGTTAGCAATATTCGTACGGCTATGGTGATATTAGGGCATACAGCTGTCAAATTATATATATATATATATAAATTCGAGAATTTTCACCCCATCGTTGTTGAATTAAAAAAAAAGACTAACGCGATACAATTTCATCCTGCAAATCATCGGCATCAATATTTTTTTTTTTTTTTATTGATCTGGCACACGTGCTGCAGGGAAGTCCCTAAAGCGCTCCAGGAGCGGCACGAGTGCGGAAAAAGCGATTCACGTTGTTCTTGAATCGCTGTAAATTGTACTCGGTGGGAAACACAGCGCTGGGCAAATTATTCCAAAGGGATGACGTTCTCCATATAAAAGATTGCTTGAAAAGCGTTGTACGCGGAGTAACAAGCTGAACCTCATACGGATGCGAAGCACCAGCGCGACGTGTATTTCTAACATGCACCGCTTTGGGAGGAATTAAGCGGGCTACATCCTTCGAACACTTTCCATGAAAATACTTGTAGAACAGACTCAAGTCGCCAACCGTTCTTCGATGTTCCAGCGAATCAAGGCCGCCGGTCAATTCCGGGTCCCCAATCAGACGGACCGCTCTTCTCTGAACAGAATCCAACAAATGCAGTGTATGTTTGGGAGCGGAGCCCCAAACGTGGGAGCAGTATTCCATAGTTGGTCGAATTTGGGCTTTGTAAAGAATTAACAGTTGTTGTGGGGTGTAAAGCTTTCTGGTTCTAAATAATATTCCCAACTTTTGAGAAGCTCTCCTTGCTATGCCTGCAACATGTTCATGCCAAGACATATTTGCTCCCAAACTAACGCCCAACAAATTGAGCGACGATGCTAGGGGAATGGAGTGCCCCGACATAACTATGTCGGGTTCAGCAACGTTAACTTTTTTAGAAAAAACTGCCGCTTGGGTTTTTGTAGCGTTAAATTCCACTTGGTTACTGTCACCCCAAGATAGAATTTCTTCCAGGTCTTTGTTAAGTTGAACGACCTCCTGCTGTCTACGGACATTCGCCTGAGCAGCCGATGTCCGAGCGTTCAAGGTGAATGAAGAGACAAGCGTACTGTCATCTGCAAAGCTATAGACTGGATTCCCGGTCTTTTCCAGCAGATCGTTAATGTAAATGAGAAAGAGAGTAGGAGACAGTATGGAGCCCTGGGGCACACCAGCGTTGATAGTGAGGGTGTTAGAAAGAAATCCGTCGACCGCCACTCCTAAAGAACGCTCTCTGAGGAAACATGAGAGCCACAAACAGAACCTTTCAGACATATCATAAGAGCGCAACTTAGCCAACAGTCCATCGTGCCAAACCCGGTCGAATGCCTTGGATATGTCAAGAGCAACCGCTCGAGATTCTCCAAAGTGTTCAATTGCGTTGTTCCAAACATGTGTTACATAAGTCAGAAGATCTCCTGTTGATCTATGTTTACGAAAACCATATTGGTGATCGCTAATAATATTGAATCGTTCAAGATATTTTAGAAGATGCTCATTGATAACCTTTTCCATGACTTTCGATATTATTGAAAGCAGTGCAACTGGTCGGTAGTTATTTGGCAAGGTCTTCTTACCTTTTTTAGGTATCGGCTGAACCGTGGCACATTTCCAGCAGGACGGAAATATTCCCTTTCTGTAGGATAGGTTAAAAAGTCTACAGAAAACTGGTGTTAGTTCGCTTGCACAGTTTTTGAGAACTATGGCAGGTATTCCGTCAGCGCCAGAAGCCTTCTTGGTGTCTAGCTTCATTAAAATACGCTTTATGATGCGCTGTCTGAAGACAACATCGGGCATCCTGGACTGCAATATGGGATTAGTAGGTGGTGTTTGTCCTTGGAAATCGACAGTAGAATGTGAAGCAAAAAGTTCAGCCAACAAGTTCGCTCTCTCAACAGGTGTGGTTGCAATGGAATTATCTGGCCGTGTGAGTGGTGGTATGGTGGATTTGGTAAAATTTTGACTAACTGCCTTAGCGACTGCCCAAAAGCGAGAAGTTTGTTTCTAATTCGTTGATTGTGTGCCTCCTTGGTTTCGTCGATAATTCCCTTGCATCTGTTCCGGGCATGAACAAAGATGTTTCGATTTACGGTGTTAGGATTTTCACGCCATTGTCGGTAGGCAATATGTTTAGAAGCAACAGCTTCTTTGCATTTCGGTCGAACCAAGGCTTGCCGTTGGATGTAAGCTTCCATACCAGCCAAAATAACATCGGAGACCTCCCTGGCGCAGTCAGATGGGTTATCGAATCGAAAACAAACGTCCATCCAAGGGAAAGTTCGAAAGTATTCCATGAGATCTTCCCATTTAGCAGATTTGTAGTGCCAAATCTTGCGCGGCCTAGGCGCCTCTCTGTCACTGATTGGCAGGATACTCGATGTCGAAAGCAGTTTATGGTCGGAAGAACCTAACGGCGGATTTACGGTGACCGTGTAAATCTCCGGATTGGTTGTTAAAAACAGATCAAGAAGACTGGCGAACTCCCCGTCTCGATCAGGGATCCGTGTTGGTTCGTCAATAAGCTGAGTTAAGCCACAACTGATTGAGAATGATTCAGCTTCATGACCTTGTTCGTCGGTAGTATTTGAATATTTAAGCCAGTTGATATTGTGGACATTAAAGTCGCCCAGGATGGCAATTTCGGCACTTGGATAGTTACTTTGTAAATGATCGATGGTGTCTGCAAGAGAAGCGAAAAGTGTTCGAAAATTGGTATCACTTGGTGGTCGATACAGGATACAGATGAACCTTGTGGTTTGTTGAGTCGTTATTTTTAACCACATAACATCAAAGTTTGGGGGCTCCAGATCTTCTTCTCGTTGACAAGAGAGGTCGCTTCTGACAAAAAGACAGATTCCAAAGTTACGCCTAAATCGGGAATAGAAGTCGTACCCAGGATAAAGATAGTCGACCGTGCTGGTCGATGGACTGACCTTGGTTTCACATAGAGCGAGTACATGAGGTTTATCTGATTGCAGGTGTTGATGCACTGAATTTATGTTCGAGTTTATACCTCGTATGTTGGAAAAATCTATCTTAAAATTTTGATGTCTGCAAGTCGACGCCTCCGAACCAGCCCCCACCCGGAGATCCGAACGGGGGACCATTCTACCTCCGGAACTTCTTGCATCCAGGCGCCTCATCATGCTCTTTGGTCCCACAGTAGTTAATGTGGAATTTTCCTGTTCTGTCACATGTTTATCTTTGCCTTCTTTGGCTTTGATCCAGGGGGTGTTATTATTGGGTAGTTTGGGTTCTGACCAGATACTTTTCCAATGATCCAAAAGTAAGTACTCTTGCCAAAAAAAAATATCTGCAGAATATATAGCTTCTTATAAATAAGTATGCAAAAATTAGTTTAATGTATTGTTTCCTAGCTTAAACAACTGATAACCCATCCATCTGATAATGCTAGATCCTGCTTCGGGCACTTGAAGAGGAACATTATGGCTTATATGCTGGAATAAAACCACTTGACGTCATTTCATTATTTTGATCCAGCTATCATTGTTGAATTATGAAAAGAGTTTTCACAATAACTGTCCTTCTATTCTAGTAGTAATACTTCTTGAAGATACATCGTCTTTAAAAGGTGGAGGCTATGCTTACATGGCCTGTTCGCAAGGCCGCGCCGCGCTTGATCTGTGAGTGGTATGGTTAGCAATATTCGTACGGCTATGGTGATATTAGGGCATACAGCTGTCAAATTATATATATATATATATAAATTCGAGAATTTTCACCCCATCGTTGTTGAATTAAAAAAAAAGACTAACGCGATACAATTTCATCCTGCAAATCATCGGCATCAATATTTTTTTTTTTTTTTTATTGATCTGGCACACGTGCTGCAGGGAAGTCCCTAAAGCGCTCCAGGAGCGGCACGAGTGCGGAAAAAGCGATTCACGTTGTTCTTGAATCGCTGTAAATTGTACTCGGTGGGAAACACAGCGCTGGGCAAATTATTCCAAAGGGATGACGTTCTCCATATAAAAGATTGCTTGAAAAGCGTTGTACGCGGAGTAGTAACAAGCTGAACCTCATACGGATGCGAAGCACCAGCGCGACGTGTATTTCTAACATGCACCGCTTTGGGAGGAATTAAGCGGGCTACATCCTTCGAACACTTTCCATGAAAATACTTGTAGAACAGACTCAAGTCGCCAACCGTTCTTCGATGTTCCAGCGAATCAAGGCCGCCGGTCAATTCCGGGTCCCCAATCAGACGGACCGCTCTTCTCTGAACAGAATCCAACAAATGCAGTGTATGTTTGGGAGCGGAGCCCCAAACGTGGGAGCAGTATTCCATAGTTGGTCGAATTTGGGCTTTGTAAAGAATTAACAGTTGTTGTGGGGTGTAAAGCTTTCTGGTTCTAAATAATATTCCCAACTTTTGAGAAGCTCTCCTTGCTATGCCTGCAACATGTTCATGCCAAGACATATTTGCTCCCAAACTAACGCCCAACAAATTGAGCGACGATGCTAGGGGAATGGAGTGCCCCGACATAACTATGTCGGGTTCAGCAACGTTAACTTTTTTAGAAAAAAAACTGCCGCTTGGGTTTTTGTAGCGTTAAATTCCACTTGGTTACTGTCACCCCAAGATAGAATTTCTTCCAGGTCTTTGTTAAGTTGAACGACCTCCTGCTGTCTACGGACATTCGCCTGAGCAGCCGATGTCCGAGCGTTCAAGGTGAATGAAGAGACAAGCGTACTGTCATCTGCAAAGCTATAGACTGGATTCCCGGTCTTTTCCAGCAGATCGTTAATGTAAATGAGAAAGAGAGTAGGAGACAGTATGGAGCCCTGGGGCACACCAGCGTTGATAGTGAGGGTGTTAGAAAGAAATCCGTCGACCGCCACTCCTAAAGAACGCTCTCTGAGGAAACATGAGAGCCACAAACAGAACCTTTCAGACATATCATAAGAGCGCAACTTAGCCAACAGTCCATCGTGCCAAACCCGGTCGAATGCCTTGGATATGTCAAGAGCAACCGCTCGAGATTCTCCAAAGTGTTCAATTGCGTTGTTCCAAACATGTGTTACATAAGTCAGAAGATCTCCTGTTGATCTATGTTTACGAAAACCATATTGGTGATCGCTAATAATATTGAATCGTTCAAGATATTTTAGAAGATGCTCATTGATAACCTTTTCCATGACTTTCGATATTATTGAAAGCAGTGCAACTGGTCGGTAGTTATTTGGCAAGGTCTTCTTACCTTTTTTAGGTATCGGCTGAACCGTGGCACATTTCCAGCAGGACGGAAATATTCCCTTTCTGTAGGATAGGTTAAAAAGTCTACAGAAAACTGGTGTTAGTTCGCTTGCACAGTTTTTGAGAACTATGGCAGGTATTCCGTCAGCGCCAGAAGCCTTCTTGGTGTCTAGCTTCATTAAAATACGCTTTATGATGCGCTGTCTGAAGACAACATCGGGCATCCTGGACTGCAATATGGGATTAGTAGGTGGTGTTTGTCCTTGGAAATCGACAGTAGAATGTGAAGCAAAAAGTTCAGCCAACAAGTTCGCTCTCTCAACAGGTGTGGTTGCAATGGAATTATCTGGCCGTGTGAGTGGTGGTATGGTGGATTTGGTAAAATTTTGACTAACTGCCTTAGCGACTGCCCAAAAGCGAGAAGTTTGTTTCTAATTCGTTGATTGTGTGCCTCCTTGGTTTCGTCGATAATTCCCTTGCATCTGTTCCGGGCATGAACAAAGATGTTTCGATTTACGGTGTTAGGATTTTCACGCCATTGTCGGTAGGCAATATGTTTAGAAGCAACAGCTTCTTTGCATTTCGGTCGAACCAAGGCTTGCCGTTGGATGTAAGCTTCCATACCAGCCAAAATAACATCGGAGACCTCCCTGGCGCAGTCAGATGGGTTATCGAATCGAAAACAAACGTCCATCCAAGGGAAAGTTCGAAAGTATTCCATGAGATCTTCCCATTTAGCAGATTTGTAGTGCCAAATCTTGCGCGGCCTAGGCGCCTCTCTGTCACTGATTGGCAGGATACTCGATGTCGAAAGCAGTTTATGGTCGGAAGAACCTAACGGCGGATTTACGGTGACCGTGTAAATCTCCGGATTGGTTGTTAAAAACAGATCAAGAAGACTGGCGAACTCCCCGTCTCGATCAGGGATCCGTGTTGGTTCGTCAATAAGCTGAGTTAAGCCACAACTGATTGAGAATGATTCAGCTTCATGACCTTGTTCGTCGGTAGTATTTGAATATTTAAGCCAGTTGATATTGTGGACATTAAAGTCGCCCAGGATGGCAATTTCGGCACTTGGATAGTTACTTTGTAAATGATCGATGGTGTCTGCAAGAGAAGCGAAAAGTGTTCGAAAATTGGTATCACTTGGTGGTCGATACAGGATACAGATGAACCTTGTGGTTTGTTGAGTCGTTATTTTTAACCACATAACATCAAAGTTTGGGGGCTCCAGATCTTCTTCTCGTTGACAAGAGAGGTCGCTTCTGACAAAAAGACAGATTCCAAAGTTACGCCTAAATCGGGAATAGAAGTCGTACCCAGGATAAAGATAGTCGACCGTGCTGGTCGATGGACTGACCTTGGTTTCACATAGAGCGAGTACATGAGGTTTATCTGATTGCAGGTGTTGATGCACTGAATTTATGTTCGAGTTTATACCTCGTATGTTGGAAAAATCTATCTTAAAATTTTGATGTCTGCAAGTCGACGCCTCCGAACCAGCCCCCACCCGGAGATCCGAACGGGGGACCATTCTACCTCCGGAACTTCTTGCATCCAGGCGCCTCATCATGCTCTTTGGTCCCACAGTAGTTAATGTGGAATTTTCCTGTTCTGTCACATGTTTATCTTTGCCTTCTTTGGCTTTGATCCAGGGGGTGTTATTATTGGGTAGTTTGGGTTCTGACCAGATACTTTTCCAATGATCTGTGACTTCTTGTTTGTTTGGTGGTTCGGTCACTGCTGTCTGTTTGCTGTGCATAGTTTTCCGGTAGAACTGTGTTTGGCTTCTTCGGAAGAGGTTGTTGGTATCTTTCCTCTCGTTTGGTTCTTTGTATCTACGAAGTCTTGCGGCATATACGGATAATTTTTGTTTCAGAGTATCCAGGATTTCTGGCAGTGTTCTGTTGGGAGACCCGGACTTGATCTTGTTTATACTCTGTGTGACTCGTTTGGACACGTTCCCGTTGATAAACTGGGTAAGGTGTCCCAGATATCTCCTGATGTTGTTGATTTGGTTTTCTATTCTTATTTGCCGTTTGAATTTTGGTTTTGTGCTGTTGGGATTTCTTTGTCGTTGCGGGAGTTTTTGATTAAATACTTCGTCTGTTACGTTTGGGATTGATGGTGGTGGGTCTAGGCGGCGAGTGATTCCCTTCTCAGTGGTTTCTTTGTCAGGACTTGTGCTTTTATCAGAGCAACGCATGGTATGTTCGTTTGTTCCTGTAGTATAACTCATGCGTTGCCTTGATTTTCCCGCCTTGGTGGGTGTCGGCTTACTCGCCGGCACAACACTTTTGGCAGGTCCATTGTCAGTTGCCCGGTCTTCATCGTGTTGGTCGAGCTGCCATTTCCCGCGACGTCCTCGACCGTTACGTCGCTCGCCCGATGCTTCTTTTATTGGTCTACTGTTATTTGGGATGTTTTTAGTGTTTTGTGGTGTCAGAAGCTCAAAGTGTCCCGACATTGGGTTGCCTGTTAGTAGAAGGTAAATAGTTTCGGTGTGTTTTCTTGTGCTTATTATTGTTGGCTTGTCCCTAAAAGTTATTTTTGTATCACTTGTTCTTCGTTGTTTTGAGAAGATATGAAAGTTGCTATTCTGGGTTTCCGAGAGGGCAAGTATCTCTAGGCTCGTTCCATAGGTGCCATTTTTCCTCATATAGTTATAGTAGTTATTGAAGTCTTTCATATCGTCGTCCTCAATTAGTGAAAATGTGTTAAGTTCCGACCAGTTTTGTTGTATATATCTTAGAGCAGCCTCTCGGAGTCTTTCATGATGGTTTTGGTGGCCATATAAGTGTAAGCTAACTGCACGGAAAAGGCAATTTCCATCACCTACAATGTCGGATCTGGTAAAACTATCGGGAGTAGTTTCAGCTGAGGCGGTTGGTTGGATCGTTTGTCGTTGTTGTTGTTGTTGTGGTGGTGCTGTAGCTGTTTGTACGACAGGGGTCCGCCTCCACAACACCCTGCCATTATCACTAGTATAATTATTATTATTTGACATAGTGCATCGCATCATTCGCAAAAAGTTTTTCCTGTAAACGATTACAACTGGTCCCTGGGCTTTGTTCAGTTTAAATAAAAAAAAAATGACTACACCGTTATGATTATTTATCAAATTAAATCTTTCATCCACGGAGGATGACGCTTGATCTAATATGTCAAAAAATATAATAACTTCAAAGGAGTTTTTTTGGATCATTTACAGTCTGGTCTTCGTGTTCATAATCAAAACTTTTTGGAGTTTTACGACGTCTTAAGGGTCTGGAAGTTTCAACTTCAGTCTCAATACCTAATTTTTCGGCAATTTCTTTAGTATTGTTTACAATTTTGTCAAAATTTTCTCATTTCTCTCAAAAATGTCTTTAATTCTAATAAAGCATCTAAAACTACTTGCATATTCATATCACTGGATTGTAGTATTTTGTGGAAATACACACACAATACTTTACTTAGCATGTGTATGCTTATTTGAAGGCTGAATTGATTTAGAAACAGCAGTGGGTATTTTTAAATAATGGTTATGGACAATTCTAAAAAGTCTATTTTGTCCATAAAAGTCCCGAAGAAATTAATATGTCAAAAACATTTATTGTAATTTTCAAACCAAACATAAAATTTGTTTAGATCAGTAACTATCACTACGTAATAATTCCAATGAAGTTGATATGTTTAAATGCAATTAATTTATTGTACATAAAAATTACAGTGTGATTAATATTACTTAGTATATATCACCACTACACCAAACACCTCAATTTTGTGCTCGACGAGCACGATGATCGAATCTATGATAAAACTAATATGGTTAGCCAAACGCGCGTCGAGGTCAAAAATAAAGTGTTTGGTGTAGTGGTGATATATACTGAGTAGTGTCATTGTGCCAAAGATTCCACATTTCCAATATAGTTGTTATACACCCCTAGACAGAATGAAATAAAGGTTAAAGAAGAAACAATAAATGAGAATGGAGAACAACTCATCGAAATTTGCCTAATGAACAGTCTAAACAACACATATTTCAATCACCCCATGCAACACAAAATCACTTGGTCAGATATCATAACAAACAAATATCAATACAACCCAGAAATATAATCGATATAAGAACTCTGTCATCAGCCAGGAACTTGTATTAAATATAATAACCGAAGAACGACTAAACATGGAAAATCTAGGCAGTGAAGGAACTAAAAAGTTCTACCAAAACAGATTAACAGAAAAACCAAACATTCATAACTTGATGATGAATGGTTAAAGATACAGAAGAAATCTGGAAAATTGTCAAAGAAAGTATCCAACGAGCAGCGAGGGAAGGAAGCTCAGAGCAAGAGAAGGATAAATTGAAACAAACGTGAATATAAAACATCATGGTACCACTAAAGAGTAAAAATTTTAGCCAAGGAAAAGAAACTAGCGTTCCTCAACTACAAAAGCAAACAAACACCTGAATCCAAAGAAGAATACGTTAAAGAAACCGAGTTAATCCAAACCCAGGCAGCATCAAGAAAGAACATTGGGAAATTTCACAACAGATATGGACCATGATCTATACGGACCCCAAAAGAAAGTGTGGAAAATGATAAGGAGACAAAGAAAGGACATGAACGAATTTAGACGTGTCGATTATATCACCGAAGAACAATGGAGCAAACACTTCGCCAATTTACAACAACAAACAACACTGACAGAGTACAAATAACACAAGAATAAAAAATACAAAAAACAGAATGGCGCCAGGCCCCGATGGAATACATAATGAGCTCATAAAATATGGGGGGATGTTATACTCCTGGATACTAAAACTATTTAACATTATAATAACAATCCCAGAAGAATGGAAAAATAGCGTCCTATTACCAATACTTAACAAGGCCGACAGAAAAGACCCGGGAAACTATATGAGCATTAGCTTAAAACTGTAAAACTAGTAGATATAGTGGAAGAACAACAAGAGTTCAGAAAGAACCGCAGTACATGAATACAACATTTATTGTTAGAAAAATATTGGAAAAGTCAGTCGAATATAACAAACTCGCATATATGTGCTTTGTGGATTTAAAGAGTGCCTTCGATAGATTGAAAAGAAACGACATTCTGAAATTGTTAGAAATGCAAAATGTAAACTATTAGCTACTTTGGCCTCGATGGAATACATAATGAGCTCATAAAATATGGAGGAACAACGTTACACTCGTGAATATTAAATCTATTTAACATTATAATAACGACGGGGACAATCCTAGAAGAATGGACAAATAGCGTCCTATTACCGATACTTAACAAGGCCGACAGAAAAGACCCATGAAACTACATGGACATTAGCTTAAAACTGTAAAACTACTGACGGCAATAATAAAGGACGAATTAGAAACACAAGTAGATATAGTAGAAGAACAGCAAGGGTGAATACATGTGAAGGATTCAACATTATTAACGATCACCAATATGGCTTCCGTAAACATAGATCAACAGGAGATGTTCTGACTTATGTAACACATGTTTGGAACAACGCAATTGAACACTTTGGAGAATCCCTCTTGACATATCCAAGGCATTACGAGTGGCGATAGACGGATTTCTTTCTAACACCTTCACTATCAACGCCGGTGTGCCCCAAGGCTCCATACTGTCTCCTACTCTCTTTCGCATTTACATTAACGATCTGCTGGAAAAGACCGAGAGTCCAATCTATAGCTTTGCAGATGACAGTACGCTTATCTCTTCATTCACTTTGAACGCTCGGACTAAAATATCTTGAACGATTCAATATTATTAGCGATCACCAATATGGTTTTCGTAAACATAGATCAACAGGAGATCTTCTGACTTATGTAACACATGTTTGGAACAACGCAATTGAACACTTTGGAGAATCTCGAGCGGTTGCTCTTGACATATCCAAGGCATTCGACCGGGTTTGGCACGATGGACTGTTGGCTAAGTTGCGCTCTTATGATATGTCTGAAAGGTTCTGTTTGTGGCTCTCATGTTTCCTCAGAGAGCGTTCTTTAGGAGTGGCGGTCGACGGATTTCTTTCTAACACCCTCACTATCAACGCTGGTGTGCCCCAGGGCTCCATACTGTCTCCTACTCTCTTTCTCATTTACATTAACGATCTGCTGGAAAAGACCGGGAATCCAGTCTATAGCTTTGCAGATGACAGTACGCTTGTCTCTTCATTCACCTTGAACGCTCGGACATCGGCTGCTCAGGCGAATGTCCGTAGACAGCAGGAGGTCGTTCAACTTAACAAAGACCTGGAAGAAATTCTATCTTGGGGTGACAGTAACCAAGTGGAATTTAACGCTACAAAAACCCAGGCGGCAGTTTTTTCCAAAAAAGTTAACGTTGCTGAACCCGACATAGTCGTGTCGGGGCATTCTATTCCCTTAGCATTAAATTTGTTGGGCGTTAATTTGGGAGCAAATATGTTCTGGCATGAACATGTTGCAGGCATTGCAAGGAGAGCTTCTCAAAAGTTGAGAATATTATTTCGAACTAGAAAGCTTTACAATCCACGACAACTATTAATTCTTTACAAGGCTCAGGTTCGACCAACTATGGAATACTGCTCCAATGTTTGTGGCTCCGCTCCTCAACACACACTGCATTTGTTGGATTCTGTTCAGAGAAGTCTGATTGGAGACCCGGAACTGACTGGCGGCCTTGATTCGCTGGAACATCGAAGAACGGTTGGCGACTTGAATCTGTTCTACAAGTATTTTCATGGAAAGTATTCGAAGGATGTAGCCCGCTTAATTCCTCCCAGAGCGGTGCATGTTAGAAATACACGTCGCGCTAATACTTTACATCCGTATGAGGTTCAACTTGTTACTCCGCGTACAACGCTTTTCAAGCAATCTTTTATATGGAGAACATCATCCCTTTGGAATAATTTGCCCAGGGCTGTGTTTCCCACCGAGTACAATTTACAGCGATTCAAGAACAACGTGAATTTTTTTTTCCGCACACATGCCGCCACTGGAACGCTTTAGGGACTTCCCTGTAGCACTTGTGCTAGACCCATGAAAAAAATTCATTGTTAGACAAATAGTTGAAAAGTCAGTCGACTATAACAAACTCGCATATATGTGCTTTGTGGATTTAAAGAGTGCCTTTGATCGATTGAAAAGAAACGACATTTTGAAATTGAGGAAATAAATAAAAATTACAAAATGAAAATCTTTAAATGGAGGGATACGACAAGGAGACTCACTTAGTTCATTACTGTGCAACATAATAATGAATAAAATAATAGGCGAAGTACAAAAGGAGAAGGATCCAGAATGGGACCTAACAAACATGAAGAGCTCTAGGGAAAAAACAAAATGCATGGTGATTAGTAGAGAGCCTTGAAGGTGCAAACTGGAAGTGGAAGGCAGAAGCATAGAACAGGTGATAAGTTTCACATACCTTGGAATTGACATAACGAGCGACAGGAACATAACAGCAGAAGTGCAAAGACAGGCAATGAAGGCATCAAAAGTCAGTGGCTGCTTAAGGGAATCTATTTGGAATAATAAACATATGTCCACAGAGAGCAAAATGAGAGTATACAAAACAACTGTGGGACCAATCTTAACCTACGCAACAGAAACCGAGCAGACACTAAATGATTAAAGTCTATAACGGGGCATAACACTCATAAAAAGACAAACAATTAAGAAACTGGGATGATGACGTGAACAGAATGGCGCCTAACGGACTGGTTAACATCTGTAAAAATAACAAACCGTACAGTAAAGGACCGACAGGAAGATCAAAGAGGAGATTGAAAGATAACCTACTAACAATCGAAACGGAATAAGAGGCAAGCAAACAGGAGCAATCCTAGTAATGCGAAGAAGAAGAGACGAAATTATATGTTATTTTTAGGGTTATTGGAGTCGAACAATCTTAAAATTGTATTATATTTATTATTATTTTCAATTTTTTGCCAAAACCCATCCACTTTTTTTTATTAATATACCATATTAAAGTTTTTATCATTTAAAATAGAGTTGTAGTATTTGTATTCTATATCGTGACAAAGTCAAATTAAGTTTTTATTTTAGAGAACTAGGTAAAATACTTTTTTTACTCTATTTAGTACAACTGAAATTATAATGAGCACAGTTTAGAACGTCAACTTTAGAATTTTCTTGGGCAATATAGGGTTGTTTATAGAAGTTTTTATGTAGCAATAGATGTCGCTTTAAACCTATTGTATGTTTTGTTTGAAAATTACATTTTCACTTATTAATTGTTGTCTACTCGCGCATTAAAATCACCTAGAATAATTGTTTTCGCATCATTCTTTGTTGTGGTTAGGAGGCTTTGTAGATTTTCGTAGAAAGAGTCTTTTCTTTATTGTTTTTTGTACTATCTGATGCATATACTGGGATAACATTTAGTAGGCTATTCTTTATATTTAATGTGACCATCATCATATTTTGATTGACATATTTTATGTCAGAGATATTATTTTCGAAGTTCTTGTGTAACAGCAGTCCTATGCCTCCCTGAGCTCTTTTTTCTTTGCTTACATCGCTATATAGAGGTATGAATTTATTTGAGCTCATGTTTCATTTTCCTTTTTTCTTTGTTTCACTCAGAGCGCATATTTCGATTTTGGGGGTCTCTAATTCTTGAAGTATTTCCTGTTCTCTGTTATTCTAAGAAGCAATATTCCTTATAGTATAGGTCATCATCCTTGTGTACGTTTTGTTCTGAGGGTTCCCTTCAGTTCCGTGAACATGTTACTTTTTTACCTCTGGTAGGTTTGCTAACTTTGCCTTTGAACCCTTCTCCTTTATCCGGGCTTGGGACCGGCAATATAGCCGCTGAGCTACTCAATACGCTCAGCAACTATGCATCGTAATTTTCAAATGAAATATAAAGGAAGTTTAGACCAGCACCTATACCTACACCCAAAAAAATGCCAGTAAAATTGATATGTTTAAATGCGATCAATGATCAATTTATAGAAGAAAACAATTTATTGTACATAAAAATTACAGGACATTACAAGGTTAAGGTTCTAAAGCAGGTTGACACAAAACAGATCACATACCTTTTCAACAGAATCTACGAAACCGCACTAATTCTAAATGATTGGCTAAGATCAACATTCATAACCATCCCTAAAAAGCATTCTAGACGCTGTGAAGACTTCAGACTTATAAGCCTAATGAGTCGCACCCTCAAAGCTTTCCTGAGAATAATTCATTCCACAATTGTCAATAAGAGCGAAGAACTAAATGAGGAAATACCGTTTGGAATTATGGAAGGTTTGGGAATGAGGGAAGCATTATTTTCAATGAAACTTGTACAAAAATGTTATGACCAACGACAGAATGTATCGTCAGGCATTTGGCAACATAAAAGTATTAACTTTCTGATGCAGCGACTCCATGAGATTAGCATAGATGATAAGGGTGTACGAATAATAATACAGCTATACTGGAATAAATCTACCAAGATCAAAATTAATAAAGACATTTCAACAAAACCTTCCAGTGTCTTAAAGGGTGTTATGCAGGGATGCATACAGTTGTCAGTATTATTTAATATCTACGTACAGAAAATATTTCAACTTGCTCAACTAACGATGGGATTGTGATGAGGAGGTTAAGTTAAAGTTGAAAAATAAGCTGCTTCAAGAACATTTTCCATTCGCACTGCGCTTAGGAGTAATAAGATGCTATGTCGGTCCGGTTCTCTTATATAGTGTAGACACAAAAGTGAGATCATGGAATCGTATCGAACGAAGCTTTCGAGCTGTGGATACTGCGACGTCTGCTGTGAATTTCTAGGATGGAACTCCTAACCAGTGAAGAAGTGCATCGAAGGGCCGGGGTGGAGAGGCAACTACTTAATATCGTAAAGCAGAGAAAAGTCTTATATATATCATATACTAAGAGGTGACGGTTATTCGATTCCAAAACTTGTTCTTCAGGGAAAAATGGAGAGTTGACGAGGTCTCGGTAGAAAACAGCACTCGTGGCTCCGGAATATTAGGGATTGGTGTGAAGTTCCGGACGCTGCGACCATTTTCCGACTAGCAGAGAATAACGACCTCAACATAAAATGAAGAAATGGTACAGAGACTCCGACGTATGTAAATACATGGGACAAGAAGAAGAAAAATTACAATTAGTGTTGAAATGCTATCAACGTAATATTAAAACAAAAAATGCATGCAATAAAAATGTAACTTATAATATGGTAGAGTTTAGAGACTTTTAAAAATTAATATCTGCACTTTAAATATAATTTATTAGGCCTATGTATTTTATTTTAAGTTATAATTTATCTATACATATTAAATTACTTTTAGTTTCTACTTCTATCCTATTTATATATTCTTACGTAAAAAATACTTTGAATTAGTTAGATATCAGATAGTTCACCGAAACAGAGCGTTGGCAATTTTCTTTGGTAGTTAACCTCTCTTTAACCATCGACCTCATATTTTAATCTAACCCGATAAACTATCAATATGTCATAACTTGCCGAAACAAAAGAAAATGTATATTATCACTTGGTAAAGGGAAGTATTGTAATTGTGAAAAAAATCACACTACATGATTTCTCCTAAATCGCGAAAAAGATAGTTACTCATTTCCGTCCGTCTATCTGTTGGCAAAATACCTTCCGAAAGCAATGGGGTAACGACTTCAAATTTGGTACATATATAATACTTAAAATAGGAATGAAACCTACAGATTTTGACCAAGGCTGCTAAAGGGTCCAGAGTCGATGAATTTTATTAATTTTTTTAAAGCAGAGGATTTTTCATGGTGTTTATTGACATAATGAACAAATTTATAATCCAAATGAGATAGTGGATGAAACCACACTTGAATATCGTGTTACGAATCTTTTTCTGGATTCTTGGACTTAAGTAATCTAAAAATTGGTATTTATTTTGTTATTTTCACTTACTTTTGGAGTTGACAAATTTTGAAATTGTGTTTTTTTCATTTGATCAAACATTAAGGTGTTACTAAGGAAGGGGAGGGGTTAAAGATGCTTTGTATATATCGTATTTATGTTAATTTCACAGTTTTTGAAGTGAAGAAATCTGAAAATTGTGTTATTTATTAATTTCAATCGGTCAAATATGTCAGGTTTTGGGGTATGGGAGGGGGTTAGATGGATTACTTCCAATGTATTGTGTTATACATCCCTTTTAGGGGTCGTGGTATTTTTAAAAAATTTTCAGTTTTAACAGAAATGCTATGTAGAAGGAAATGTCACATTTCAGTTGTAAAGATCTTTGAAACTCTTCCTCCTCTTAATTTTTCATTGTGATTAATATTTTCCATAAAGATCTATTATTTAAAACATTAACTTGTAGTATTTGGATTAAGTTACTTTTTAGTGTGAGAACGTCAAATTCAGTACTTATTGTAGAATTACATGTTGCAAAGGAAGATAGGATTTGAACCTTTCTGGTCAGTAAGGAGAAAGTAGAAAAATAGGAAATTAAACCAGAAATTGACAAAAATTCTAAATATTTATTTCTAAATAATTTTTATTGTATAATGCACAAGAATACAGTACGTACATAAATTGTCACCTTGAAAATCAATAGGGGAAAGATTAATCCTAGAAATGTAATTTGAAAGAATTCTGTCTCCTATTTTAATAACCATACAGTTGCTAAAATCCAATAATCGTGAAAGTTTTTTAAACCCTTTTGCATTCAAGATGACAAAATACATGTAATTTTGGAATTTAATGTGCCACAAACCAAGTTGCA
>CM032448.1:52175325-52245325 GCA_019049505.1 Pachyrhynchus sulphureomaculatus
ATAATTCATTTCTATATGTAATAACCGGTCAAGTGCAAGTTGAACTTGCACAATTAGTGTTCCGTACGTTGATTGTTTTTAAAATAAAAAATTTTGTTAGGGTGGTATAAAATGATCAGTGACTTCACAAAACACACCCCAAATGAGTTTTCAACAAAGTTTGTTTCCAATCTTTACTGAAAACTGGTGACCTTGAAATTTTGTTTTTTTTTTCTATACCAGATAAATTATTAAAGGTAATGATAATTTTTGTTCAATCTATACCCTGTGGAGAATATTCCAGGATTTTTTCAAAATTTTTTGATCAGTACTTTTCGAGATAAGGTAGGGGACAGCGATTTTTCGCGATTTTTTAAAAATAATACAAAGAAAAGTGCGCGCAAGTATTACATTATATATATATATATATATATTTTTACTCGTGTTTTCACAAGGTTTCATTTGACACCACACTCGATGACCTACGTACGTTGATTGCTTTTAAAATAAAAAAAAATGTTGTAACGGAAGTATAAAATGATCAGTAACTTCACAAAACACACCTCAAATGAGTTTTCAACAAAGTTTGTTTCCAATCTTTACTGAAAATTGATGACCTTGAAATTTCTGTTTTTTATATACCAGATAAATTATTAAAGGTAATGCACTCGTGATAATTTTCATTCAATCTACACCCCGTGGAGAATATTCCAGAATTTTTTCAAAATTTTTTGATAAGTACTTTTCGAGATAAGGCGGGTGGACAGCGATTTTTTCGCGATTTTTGTAAAAATAATACAAAGAAAAGTGCGCGCAAGTATTACATTATATATATTTTTTTTACTCGTGTTTTCACAAGCTTTCATTTGACACCACACTCGATTACCTAGTAAAAAATTTTTTTTTTCACTTCCGATTTCACCCCCCAAAACTAACCCCTTAAGTCAAAATTTAACTTTCAAAACTACATGGCTCTGATGAGACCATCAATTCCTATATTACTACCAAATTTCAAATTTCTATGACAAATAGTTTAGGAGAAAATCGGGTGTGGCAGACGGACAGACAGACGGACAGACACCGAAGTGATCTTATAAGTGTTCCGTACGGAACACTAAAAATGAAATTGACATGACTTGGCTAAGAATTTTAGAGTTAGGCTAAGTTTTTTTTAAAATTTACTTTTATGTTTGTTTATTATATTTGAGATAGGTTAATTTTTTTGTAAATTTACCTAATAATAGAATTATAAATGCCAATAAGTTAAAAATAAGAAGGGAAATAAAAATATTAACACTAATTTTTTCATATTCGCAAAACAAATATTTATGCAAAACAAAAATAAAAATAACGAATTTTATATAAATTGATCTTTTAGAACTTATCTGAACTCATTTTAGCTGCAACAAAAGAGCACAAATAGTTTTGTTTAGTTTTTTAAACAGTTAAGGACGCAGTCGTTTTAGCCCATTTTATTCATAATTATTTCCAAATAAAAGGTAAGTTCAAACTAAAATTTGATATATATTAACGATCAACTCTTACTTTAAAGGAAGGTATGCCTATTTACTAAGTTGCGTCGGTAACAAATGGTGCCTAGAAAATTAAAATTGTGTGTAAAAGTAAAAAAATTGTACCTATAGTCGTTGTGTATGCGATTAGTTGCGTCATGTTACAGTAATGTCTGAAACGTCTGTTATTCTAATAATGAGAGCACAAACCCTGCAATGTTTGCATCACTTTTTATTTCATTAACATGATATGACCTCTGGTAACTAAAAGTATTTTACTAATACCGCGCTATTAATTTTTACTCTTCAAAATTTTCTTTGTTGCTAGAAAACTGCTTACGCCGATCACAAGTTTGGACGGCACCCTCTTAACCTGTAATTTATAAATACTATAACTCTTACCTGGACTATCTGTAGCTCCAATAATGGTATCTGGTTCTAAACCTCTGTCAAAACCAAGACATTTCTTTTCGTCACTCTTCCTTATTTTTGCGATTTTATTCTCTTTCTCTTGCCCACCTGTGCTGTTTTTTCTTTTCTTTGCCTCATTTTCCTTACTTTTCTTTGCCCTCTCAGCTTCAAATGCAGCAATTAGACCTGGACAGTCTGCAATCAAAATATGTTTAATCGGTCATTTATGTTAATCTTATTTACACTAAATTCAGAATTCACCATACCATTTTTTTTAAAAAAAAAACCCTTACATTATTTTGTGTGATTTAAAATACATATTATTAAAATATGTGTATTAAAAGCTAAATAAAACCGGTCAAGCACATGTTGGACTTGCGCAATTAGTGTTCTGTACCGTGATTGCCTTTAAAATAAAATGAAATCCTTACCTAGGATAAGTTAATTAGGTTCATGACATGTATATATCTTAAAATTCAATAAGTATTTTGACGTTCTTTTTAGCCGCAATAAATAATAGTTATAGCAATTTAGCTACCTAATAGTCAATAAATCCATCTAGCTCAGTTTCAGTTCAGAATTTAGCAATAAAAATGAAAAACAAATATTTACAGCCTAAATATTTATTTAATTATAAACAAATAAAATAAAATTATTTTGTCTCGGTACCCATCCGTGGGTGTACTGAAAAGTATATTAACAAAACTTCCACCACTTTTCATAGCTTTTTTTATACCAGATAAATTATTAAACGCAATGCACTTGTGATAATTTTTGCTCAATTTACATTTTATGAAGAATGTTCCAGTAATTTTTCATTATTTGAACAGTAATTTTTCATTATTTGAACAGTATTTTTTAAAAAATAATACAAAGAAAAATACGTGCATGTATTACATCATACATATTTTTTTTTTTGACACACCACTCAATGACCTGTAAAAAAAAAATTTTCACTTCCGATTTTACCACCCAAAATTAACCCCTTAATTCAAAATTTAATTCCTATATTTGTGCCAAATTTTAACTTTCTATGTCAAATAATTTTGGATAAAAACGGCTGTAACAGACGGACGGGTACCGAAGTGATCCTATAAGTGTTTCGTACGAAACACTAAAAACAAATGTCGAGCAAGATGTATAAAAAAATTGATGTGGCGCTATGGTTTTTCCGGCTGTACCGCCTAATTATGAGTCAGGTTCAAATGGAACTTTAATAAACTGTATAACACCTACCTTATTGTTTATCTATAGATCTAAAAAAGAATTAAAATAAGCTGAAATCGGGCTTATATTATATGATACGGGGGCTACCTTTTAAGTTTTTATAAAAACAATGAAAGAAAAAAAAAATTTGGTACAGATTTATACACTTTTGCATGCGTTTGAATCAATTCTCGAAATATTTTTTCCACCCTGAAGGTGGTACCTCAAAAACATGGTTTTGGAAGGATTCAACATGATGAAAATCGCTGTCCACGCATTTTTTTTGACATTCGAGAACAAAAAGAAGTCATTAGGCGATAAAGCAGGTGAATACAGGCAATAAGACATCAATTCCATGTTTTTCTCCGTCAAATAATCAATTGTTTAAAGTGCTGAGTGAGAGCTTGTCATGATGAAGAATGATGTGACGTTTTCGATTGTTTTTCATCGATGACTTCTGGCAAACAAATTGTTGTATACCATTCAGCATTAACTGTTCAGTATAAATAAACAAGTGATTATTTTCTTGGAAATGCGTCGCGAACGAACCACTTTTGTTGGATTCGGTTCATCTTGGAACCTATTGTATACAGATTTTGCATGTTCTCGGTCGATGAGCATTTCCTAACACTCATTGATACAAACCTGTTTTTGAGTTTCGGTCAAATTATGCATGCATGTTCATGCAAAATTGAATGTACTGCGGTTTTCGATATGCCTAAGGAAGCTTTTATCTCACGGTAAGTCACATGCCGATCCTCTTCAATCAGGTTGCGCACAGCATCGATGTTTTTTGGAACAACAAACCGATTTTGGTCGATCTTCACGCAATTCACCGCTGACGAAAGGACGACCATGACGAAATTCTGCAAACCAATTGTAAACAGTCTTTTCTAATGGTGAATCATTACCAAAAGTTGAACAAAGAGATTCGAGGGATTGTTTTCGAGTTACGCTTTTATTAAAAAAGTAAAAACTCATCGAACAAAAGCCTTCACGTGAAATTTATATTTGTCAACAAAACTGTTTTTTTTTAAACACTCACTGTAAACACTATTCCGCCAATTTATGAGCTGCTACCGTTTTAACAATAACAAATGTAAAATTTTACAACGTCACGTCTCAACGTTTGTAAAAACTTAAAAGGTCAACTTTTAACTTGGAAAATCATATAGAGTCCAAGGTAAGTAAATATTTTGTATTGAAAAAATTAGAACAAATCTAGTTACCCAAATTTTCTTCAGGCTCCCAAGTATTATCTTTGTCATCATATCCAATCCATTTCAAAAAGTATTCTTTTACACCATGTTCATTTACCCGACTATCAATAATTTTTTCAACAACATATTCTTCCGGAGCGGCTGGCTCTGCCACGGTGGGCTCAGGACTGTTCCGCTTGCTCATTTTAAAAAGACTGGTAAGTGAGACACCTGGCTACAAAAATTTATAGTTCTTAACACCAAAATTACTAATACGGTAACATTAAATGTGACGCTAACTTGTATCGCCATCTAGCCAATTTGAACTCTTATTGTAATAACATGTGGTATTTGCAGTATTGATAACAAAAATAAAAAAAAAATAGTCAGCAATCGAATATTGCTTTATTATTAAAAGAATTATTTTCGCATTCGTAAAGGGCGTAAATCCAAAGAAGAGTAAAATTTAATATAAAGAAATAAGGAAAAACGTAGATATATAAAACACAGGTGAAAATATATTATTATTAGCCTGTCAAAGTCAACAAAATAAAATCACGACCAGAATAATATAGTATAAAATAAAACATTAATATAATAAAAATAATTAAAATAAAATTACAAGGACATGCTATAAGACGAACAACATTAAGTACTACTCAATATATATTACCACTACACCAAATACTTTATTTTTGCACTCGACGTGCGTTTCGCTAATCAGGTTAGCTTCCTCAGGAGCGAAGATTGACTGGTCGCTACTATGCTCCTGATGAAGCTAACATGGTTAGCGAAACGCGCGTCGAGCACAAAAATAAATTGTTTGGTCTAGTGCTGATATATACCGAGTAGTGTCATTGTGCCAAAAATTCCACATTCTCAGTATAGTTAACATTAAGTAAATGATTCATAATAAATAATAGGACTTTTCAGTTAGAAGTTTTCTTACTTTAACACGGCCAGATTCATTAAAAAGGTACAAATAGTTAGACCCGATCTAGTTACCGTGGAAGTCGAAAGATATCTCCTATTCGCCCTACATAACGACTTTTTAGTTAAAGCAGCTGTAAAAAAATAAATATGCTGGTAAGAGGTAAACTATTTTACGATATAAAAAGTGTTTTACAACTATCTCTAGGATTTGTATTACATAAAATTCTGATTGCATTAAAGATACAGAGTCAAATAAAAACCTTGAGTAAGAACTTAAGTAACAAACCCCACAACGAAGATGAGTTCCAATTAGCCAGAAATATATACTAATCACTATAGAAACATTTAGTTTTCTAACCAGAACTTTCTTTGACAGCTTTTTCTTCAAAATTATATGATCTTTGAATTTTAGTTTACTATCTATCGATCTGTGGCACAGCCAACGAGGCATATGCCCTCCCTCACCTTTGGATATAGAAAATATGCTTCTTAAAAACGGAACTTTTTTTTGTTGGAGTTTCTTTCATAAAAAAATATTCTCCTCATTGTAGGGTAGGGGATCTTTTTTAGGAAAAATCCCCCCCGGTTAACGATTTTGAAATTGGGTGTAAGTTTTAGAGATCCACTGTAAGTAGGTGTTCTTTTCAATTAAAAATCCCGCCCCCCACGGCATCAAAGTTTAAATGCAAAGCAAATTTTTAGATTTCCATTGTAAGAAACGGTTCTTTTATGTGAGAGAGCTCCCCCACTCCCGTTTCTAAATTATTAAAAACAATTCTGCAATAAATTAAGAAAGTTAATTTTTTTCTAAGTTTTGCAAACACGCCCGATTAGTTGGTGATTTAGATTTTTAGTCATTACTAGAACTTGACAAGATCAGTTATAGTAACTGACAGCTGTAACTAGTTGTAATAAAATTATTCGAATTCATTTTTAATGGTATTTTACGTATTTACTTAGAGGTTAGATCTTATCATATTCAAGCAACTTCTCAACGTTCTGACTAGGATTGCATAAGGCATCTCAGAGATATTTAATCTTTATGACGAGAACACTGATATAATTCATTTATTATTTATTGAGTGTTCTAATCTCGAAGAATCGGCAAAAGTCGAAAAGTCACTCTAATTTGACCATCCAACTAAAACCGTAAACGCTATCAATCCATGTCTGCTTATATGTGTAAAACTGACTTGTTATGATAGAAAATTCTTATTAAACCTTTTCATAGGACATGTTCAAGGTTTTTTATATCTGATGTATTGAAAACGGCATTTTATTTTTTAGAATAAACGATTTATCTTGAAACTAAACTACCAGAACTGATAAGTTGCTCTAACAACCCATTGTTTTTTTTTTATGTGTTTTTGAATTCATTCATGAGTAATAACATTAACAGTTATTACTGATGATATCGTATGAACTGCATTATTGGAAAAATATTTAAGTACTTCTACGGTATGTCACCACCCAAGCGAATAGGTTTTTAAAACGACGATTTCACTAAATTTTCTTTTTAAAATGAAGGATCAATGACTATCAACGAAGTCACCAAATTGTTGCTTCACAACTCTAGGGCCACAAACCTGTAAAGAATGTATATATATATATATATATATATATATATATATATATATATATATATATATATATATATATATATATATATATATATATATATATATATATATATATATATATATATATATATATATATATATATATATATATATATATATATATATATATATATATATATATATATATATATATATATATATATATATATATATATATATATATATATATATATATATATATATATATATATATATATATATATATATATATATATATATATATATATATATATATATATATATATATATATATATATATATATATATATATATATATATATATATATATGTATATATATATGTATATATATATATATATATATATATATATATATATATATATATATATATATATATATATATATATATATATATATATATATATATATATATATATATATATATATATATATATATATATATATATATATATATATATATATATATATATATATATATATATATATATATATATATATATATATATATATATATAATATATATATATATATATATATATATATATATATATATATATATATATATATATATATATATATATATATATATATATATATATATATATATATATATATATATATATATATATATATATATATATATATATATATATATATATATATATATATATATATATATATATATATATATATATATATATATATATATATATATATATATATATATATATATATATATATATATATAATATATATATATATATATATATATATATATATATATATATATATATATATATATATATATATATATATATATATATATATATATATATATACATATATATATATATATATATATACATACATATATATATATATATATATATATATATATATATATATATATATATATATATATATAAATATATACATACATTCTTTTCAGGTTTGTGGCCCTAGCTGAAATAGTACCTACTTACAGTACAGAATGTCTAGAGTTCAAATCTCGGCCGATAGATATACTAATTTATTCATTTCTCTGGGTGTATTTGGCGTGGTCAAATAAATAGGTACTAGTTGTTCCAGAAATCTAATAGTGCAAATATATGTTTCCACAGTTGGACAACGGTGATGAATATCACCGATATCCTTGACATATGGAAAAACGGTAAATGCCTCTTCAGGCGAGAAGATGAACAATCAAAAAGAGGTTCTTTCGAGTTGAGCAGTTTAAAATTAAATTATTTTCAATTTAAGCACACATAGTAAGTAGTGGTCGATGTCAGGTTTTAGGTCTAAATACCTCTGCTAAACTTTTTTGTGATTAATGCTTGGATCAAGTTATTCTTTAGTGTAAAAAAATCACATTCAGTATTTATATATACAAATATACAAAGAATATATAGAGCGGGTTAGTGAAATAAAATATCTTGGTTTTATATTGTTATTTTATTATTTTTGAAAAAAAATGAAAGTATATTCAAAATGAAAATTTGAAAAAAATTACTCTTCTATTTTGGAATAGCCAAAATATGTCTTTCTTTCCTAGAATTATAGTATTTAAAACAAAAACTCAACCGTACTTTGATTAATGTGAGACTTTTCTCCTTGATCTAATGACCGCAAATTTTATTTAACAGAAGTATGAGAATAATTTTAAAGTACAATTGGCACACTCCAATAAACCTAATACTCTGGAATGATGTTCGGTTAAACCACCGTATTATCTTGTAGAATTTGTTATTTTTAAGCCACGTACGCATATGCTCCCAACATATTTTAACAAATTTGTTAACTTGCGAGGGGAAATGCATTTATGCTTTACAAGAATATTAAAAATGTATGTCTTTTTCCAAGGTTTAGATTAGATATGTAAAACTGTCAATTTTTACAATGAGTGGCAATGATAGGTTTGAAGATACTATTACAGTTGCTCCCAGTTGGCTTAACATCCTTGCCTTAGTTTGTGATACTAGATACTAAAAAAGCTTCTGACGCTGATGGAATCTCTGCCATAGTACTCAGAAAATGCGAAGGCATGTTTGCCATGACAGATTGTTGACTAAGCTATGCTCTTATGGTATATCCTAAAGCTTTTGTTTATGGTTCTCATATTTCCTCAGAAAGCAAGTGGCAGTCGATGGATTTCTTTCTAACACCTTGACTCTCAACTCCAGCACCTCCCAAGGCTCCATATGTCTCCAACTCTCTTTCTCAATTAATTAATGATTTGCTGGAAAGGACCAGGAATCCAATCTACAGCTTTGCAGATGACAGTATGCTTATTTTTTTATTCACGCTTGAACATCGGCTACTCATGTAAATATGAGCAGACAGCTGGAAGTCGTTCAATTTAATAAAGACTAGGAAGAGAATCTATCTTAAAGTGACAGTAACCAAACAGAATTTAACGCTATGAAAATCAAGGCGGCTGTCTTTTCTAAAAAGGTTAACATTGTCTCATTCAATTTGCTGAGCGTTAACTTAGGAGCAAATATATCTTGGCATGAACATCTTGCATACATAGCAAAAAGAAGTTCTCAAAAGCTGGGAATATTACTTTAAACTGGAGAGCTGTACATTCCATAACAACCGTTAATTCTGTACAAAGCTCAAAAGTGACCAATGATGGAATACTGTTCCCATGTTTGGGGTTCTGCTCCCAAACATATGCTGCATTTGTTAGATTCTAATCAGAAGATAACTGTTTGCATGACTGGAGACAGAACTCACTGGTGACCTTGGTACATTGAAAAACAGTTGGTGACTTAAGTCTATTCTACAAGTACTTTCATGGGAAGTATTTGATGGATGTAGTCTGCTTAATTCCTCCTAGAACAGCCTCCTATATATGCGATTTAGCTTGTCACTTCTTGTACAAGTTTTTTTTAAGCAATCTTTTATATGGAGAACCTCATCCCTTTGGAATAAATTGCTCGGGACTGCATTTATCATTGAGTAGAATTTACAGCAATTCAAGACCAACCTAAATAGCTTTTCTGCACATGTGGCGTGCCTATAGCGCTATAGAGATTTTCCTGCAACGTGTGGGCTAGGCTGATAAAACAAATTGTTGAAATGTACATTCTTTAGTTTTTTATTTGGATGTTCAAAATTTGTATTCAATATGATAAGATTTATTTGAGAAGAATGTATTAGCAAGTGTACCTATCCACGAACTATTTTATAACTTTGTTGACGTGAAAACACACAAAAACACAATGTTGTCCTCTGCAACTTAACTCACGCAACTAATTGCATTTGGTGCATTATTTTTAAGATAAGATGCCTCTTTTTTCATTGCATGTGCATGTCTTAAGATAAAAAACATTGAACCATATAACCAAAACATTTATTTAAAATTGCACAAAATTAGTATAATAATGATCCTGATAATTTCTAATTTATTATATTATTATAAGTTAGTACTGAAACTATTCACTATAGTTATAGGCACATACCAAATAATAGCTGAGTACAATAGGTGTCTGTTCCTATTCACAAGGTACTTTGATACTGGTAAAACTATGAAAAAAAATACTGAAAATAAAGATCACTAGCATACTCCAACAACAAAAATTATTTATTATAATAATGACAGTAATCACTTACTTAAAGATATAAGTTTTATGATTATTCTTAAAAATGTACAAAAAAAATCTACTTAAAACAGAAAACAAATTTTGCTGAAAATATTTTTTTTGTTAATTTTCTTTGCTACTAAGAGTGCTAAAACCTAACTTTCCCGATGTAAACAGCTTTTAAAAATGCTGGCTTGGGATTATTCATAGACATTGTTAACAAAAAAGTAGGGTTTTATATTGAGATAAAATGGTTAAAAACAAATTTTTCTTCTTATCATATCTTACCTCTATCAAGAAACACAAAATTGCGGAAAAAAACTCACTAAAAACTAGATCAAATGTTTCTATTCCAAAAAAATGCAGTTCAAGCAATCAATAAGCCGACAACACCCGCCATAACAAACCAAAATTCTCTGACTCAGTGTTGCCAGATATTTTTTTTCCGTTTCTTGGAAGCAGTGAGAATCCAAGTAATAAAAAAAAATGATGGAAAACTAGACAGTGTTTTTTTTTATCATTTATAACTCTTGACAAAGTGTCTAAAATGTAGCATATAATTATTAGCTGTCATGACTTGTAAACAGTATCCTAACCCAGAATTATAAAAGGTTAAGCATGATTTAAACAATTTAATTTATTGCACTGGTAAATATTACATTATTGTTGATAAAATAGGATAAAAAAACTATTTCTATATTTTATCAGCTCCTTCAAATATCCACAGTATATAATTACTAATTATTTATATTTGACAACAGTGTTTTGCTTTCTTGTTGATCATCACTGCTTTATCGATGCTTCCAGATTTCTCACCGTTATTGTTTTGGTTATTTTTAACTAGATGACAGCAAACGCGTGGTAGTGGCTAAATATACTTTAACATCTGTTTCAGTCGAAAATGTAAGTCCAATTATAAGATTACTTCGGTGTCTGTCCGTCTGTCTGTCAGACCCGATTTTCTCCGAAACTATTTGACATAGAAAGTTGAAATTTGGTACTAATATAGGAATTAATAGCCTTATCAGAGCCGTGTAGTTTTGACTTAAGCGGTTAGTTTTGGAGGGTGAAATCGGAAGTGAAAAAAAAAATTTAGTAGGTCATCGAGTGGGGTATCAAATGAAAGCTTCTAAAAACACGAGTTCAAAAATATGGTATATGTAATGTAATACTTGCTCACATTTTTCTTTGTATTATTTTTTAAAAATTTGCGAAAAATCACTATCCTCCCCTTTATCTCGCAAAGTACTCATCAAAAAATTTTGAAAAAATTCTGGAATATTCTTTACGGGGTTTAGATTGAACGAAAATTATCACGAGTGTATTGCCTTTAATAATACAGGCCAACGATGAAAAAAACTTTTTTAATAATTTTACCTGATTCCTATCAGAATTTTATAAGGTTGGCAGCAAAATCAAATCTTATTAAGTTGGCAGTTCCGATAATTGTCACAGCTGTTTATTTTCTTCCAGTTAATATAACCTCGCATTTCAGTGGTTAACCCATGTACTTTAATTCGCACTCAAAGTATGGCTAATCGTGGTCGTAAAACCTCTCCCAACACTTTTTGTTACATATGTGGCGTGCTTGTAGTTAAAAAAACATCAAAGAAACATTACCGACTTTGTAAAAAAAAGTATACTTTGCATATTTTGGTGTAGAAATCGGTATTCAAGAAAAATGTTAGGCTCCTCACAAAGTATGTTATGTTTGTTTCGAGGATCTTAGGAAATGGTATAAGAAAGAAAAGAAAGCTTTTAGTCGGACATGTACCGGGACTTCCTGTCCCTGAGCTACTTCAGTTTACTAATGACGTTTTACAGTCCAGTCTCGAATTTAATAAAAGTCGACCAGATGATGATGAGTTTCAATGTTCTCTAGAAAATTTAAAAACACAAGCTGAATTAAATTGCTTTAGTGAGAGATTTGGGTTTGACTAAGGAAAAAGCAGAATTGCTTGGTTCTAGGCTGAAAGAAAAACATTTATTGGAATCTGGAACATCTATTTACCTTTATAGAACAAGAGATCAACAGTTTGCTCAGTTTTTCAAGTAGGAAGAGGATTTGGTTTACTGCCATAATTCCTATTTTGAAATTTAATCGATGTCATATTGTGAGAGAACTGTGGGTGAAAAAAACTGATACCAGAAACGGTTTCAGCACCCAAAAATACATAACACTTAGATGTATTCATTTAAAAAGTTTTTACAAATATTTTTTTGTTGGCCTGTGTAATTTATCTGGTATATAAAAAAATAAAAAATTCAAGGTCATCAGTTTTCTGTAAAGATCGGAAACAAACTTTGTCGAAAACTCATTTGGGGTGTGTTTTGTAAAGTCACTGATCATTTTATACCTCCGTAACAAAAATTTTTATTTTGAAAGCAATCAACGTACGGAACATTAATTGCACAAGTATAACTTGCACTTGACCCGTTATTCTTGTTAGTCTTGGTTCTAAGGATTCCTCCTTTTTACTCTAAAATCTACTGTAAAGTCACGTATCCGTCAAAATATAAACCAAAATAGTGAATCGATTTTCTCATCTTTCATTTATAGAAATTAGATACTGGAAAAAAGATTTTTTTAAACTACTTATTAGTTAACATCTATCTAAAATATAGTCAATAGTTTTCGAAGAGTTCACATTAGCTCAACCCGTGGGGCGCGCCTCACTAGGGGGCGTGATTACACTATTGGGGGGACGAGCGTTTCGAAATGTAATTATTATTAAAAACTTCCATTAAAAACATTTCATATAATTTATTGGAAGGAAAGCAAAACAAAATACATTCTGACATAATAAAAAATAAAATACACATATACACTGATATAATACACCTATTAATACTGCACAATGAATTTGCCTAATAATTAACATATCAATATTAAATTAAAAACAAGTTTAATTATTATTAGTGCCTCCTTTGGGCAGAGCAAATATTTTCGAAAGATGGTTTAATATTAGAAATAGACAGTCAGAGTTCTTTCCCTATATTTAGTTGAGATCGATATTTTGTTTTCAAAGCAGCCACCGCAGAAAATCGGGTTTCGCAAAGGTAGGATGTTAAAAATGGTAATAGTTTACGAAATGCTCTTGTTTTCAGTGCAGAAAACTCATCATTCACCCCTTCCCAAAATTCAAGGAGTGATTTATTATTAAATTGCCCTTCGATTTCGCCACCTGCCGTGAACTCTATTAAGATTTCTTCTTCGGAAGTTGAGAGCCCTTCGGAAGTATTTTGAAATGGATCCCTAACCCTCTCGTAAGTTGTTACCAAGTTGTCGTCAGTAAGAAAATACTTTTTAAAATTCTTTGTCAACATGACTAGATGATTTTCAATGGTTACTAAAGCAACTTTCACATGTTGTTCTTCAGCCTTGTATGTTTTAACACATTCACCCACATTCGCAAAGATTTCTAGATTTTTCGCTTTACATTTCTGCTCCACAATTCCAATTTTCTACAAAAAGCATTAATTTTATCATTTGTATCGAATATATGTGTATTTGTTCCTTGGAGTTGAAGATTTAAGATATTTAGTTTCTCGAATATATCGACCAAGTAGCTCAATTTCATCACAAATAAACTATCTCGAAACTTCTCGGCTTACAACTGTAATGAGCACAATATTCAGAGCAGGACCCATTTCTTTGGAAGCCAGAGCTTCTCTGTTGAGCTTACAATGCATCCACACACACAGTGAAGATTTTTGTTTCACAAGGGCTTGTACACTTTGAAATCTTCCAGACATTGAATGAGCACCATCGGTACGTAATTTTTCCCCTCCATATTTGCTTCGTTTATAAAATCATTTCATCAAGCTGAATTGAAAACAATTTCTCACGCAACTTCCCGAAAAGCTGATGCGGTACATCTTCAGCTATATCACCAATTCGACAGGTAACAGTATCATTTGATCTAGGTATGGATAACAGTTGTTTGGTAAAATTATCTCTAAACATAGTTTTTACAATCTCAATTGCTGCTGGCAAAACAAGCTCTTCACCAATGGTGTGAGGCTTTTTACATCTGGCTATTTTATATGAAACTTTGTAAGAGGCAAGTAAAACTTTTTCATTCACAGACAAAGTTTTTTTTAAAAAAGATTTCTGCTTTACATATGATTTCAATTTTAATTCGAAGAATTCTCAAGGTTTTTTAAAGGTACTCGCTATGAAGCATTTCCAAATGTTGTTTAAGTTTATTTGGTTTCATGCTGTCTGATGCCAAGATTTTTGAACAAATAACACACAGGAGCCTTTCTTCTTTATTTACTTCAGTACTGGTAAACCCTAAATTTAAGTATTCTTGAGAATATTTTCTTGATTTTATTTTTGGAACCACGCTCGTCTGTGCACTTGTTGATGCTTCACTATCGTCTAATGCTCGCTTACGCCCATTTAAATGTTTGTCCATGATTCTGTAGAAATTTGCTGCCGTGAATACTTAATACCTTGAATTTCAATTAACACGTAAATTACAACATACACATTCACGATAAATCCGATAGCAGTAGAAGGGTCAACTCGACCGAGACGAGCTATAATTGAACGAGGTGCAGCATTTATACACTTTTGGGCAGACAAAGAGCAATAGAGAGGCATCGATTCTAGTTTTGTCAATGCAGCAGATATGTGTTGCCAAATATGAATAAATTTACTTTTTCTTGGTAGATTGTGAGGTTTGTAATTAAGGTCATAGTGTAGCCTTAGCATCAAAATACTGAAAATACATTATTAATGCATGCATTGTTATTGTATGATAGAGGGGGGAGATGCGATGAAAATAATGTTTGAAAATTTGGTCGCAAATACTGAAAGGTTGAGAAACGCTGTATTATAGTGAAAAATCGTGGCGTTCGTCAAGGAAATTTTCAGCAGCAATTTTCTATAAATTTAGGAACTGGGATTGATAACAGATTATTTATTGATCCAGTTGAATTTCCCTAGAAGAATTAGTTGCACTTCTTTTAGAAATACTGGACCTGGGTTACTAAATGTCGTGCCTTTAAATGCCAGGCATGAAATGTGGTTTCTCCATTATGGCGCATTTATACTTTTTATATATAAGACATTTTTTTATTATTTCCAGTGGCTTCGAAAAGAAAAAAAAACAGTAAGAAATGAGACAAGCAGCAGCGATAAAGAGGAAGGGAATGCGAGGGCGCAACGTCAATAATCGACATCATCCACATATGGAATAGATGCTGCTAGGGTGGAACTCACCACAAGTTCAACTTGTGATACTTCGGAAGCAGAAAGGGAAATAGATGATAATGATAGTCATGAATTGACCTGAGTAGATATGTGGGACAGTCGTCGTTTCTCACAGAAGAGAAAAAAAACTGTTGCTGACAGATTGCTGGATTCCACCTAAGATCTACAATTTTGATGCCGATGCCGCTTACGCTCACCTAAAGAGAGAGTTTGAATACCAGTGGCTGAATACATATTCTCCATGGCTGGTATATTGTGTCTTATTCCCACCCTCTGCCAGCACAGTCAAAGGGGTTTTGGGATCCTTCATTGTAAGACCTTTCACTAAATACAAAGACATTCATTTGGCTTGTAAAAACCATCCAGTGGCATGTCTCGGCAATTAAATCAGCTAGAAGATTTACTTATGATATCCCTGTTAATATTCAGGTACAGAAATTTAACTATACATTTTTAAAGTAAAACAGAAAAGTAATATCTTCTCTCATATCTTGTGTTGCCTTCTGTGGTACGCATAATCTACCGCTAAGGGAAAAGCATCAAGATGAAGGAGTGTTTGAAGATTTGTGTCGCCTTCATATCGAAGCCTGAGATATATCATTGAAACAATAGTTTCGGAATACTAAAAAAATGCAAGCTATCGATCTGCTCAAATTCAAAATGAAATAATTAATCTATGCGGGAGTGTCATTAGGGAGTACATCGTTCAAAGTGCGAAAGAAGCATATGCGTACAGTATATTAGCTGACGATACTGCTGATATATCCCGCAAAGAGCAGCTCTCTATAGGCTTTTGCTTTTATACTTTGAAGCTGAATGAAATCCAAGAAAAGTGCAATGATTTCATTTAGTTAAAAGCACTTGCTTTTGCAACTGGAGCTTCTACCTGAGAAATGCGTCGGTATAGGTTTCGATGGCTATTCTACAATGGCTGCCAATGTGGGTGGGGTATAGACCATACTGAGAGAAAAGTATATAAACGCATTGTTCTTTTATTGTTCATCGCACAGACTTAATCTGGTAATGAATGATCTGAATTTAATACCCGGAATTCGAAACATCATTGCGACTGTAAAAGACATGTTTTTAAGAGAATCAGTTCCGAGGAGAGAGATCATTCCAAATCTTCCACGGCTGAGTGAAACGAAATGGTCTGAGAAATATAAGGGAATTAGAATTTTAAAGGATTTTTCAAAGAGATTGTCGAAGCCTTAGAGGCGATTTCTGTGGAAGGAAAGTCGCAAAAGCTTCTTTCAGCTTCATTCAGCAGTCATCAGATCATGATTCTTGGTGGCTATGCTTTTAATCTCAAAGTATTCTGCAGTATTACAATCTGTCGCAAATATTTTGCAATCCAAAAATCTTGACTTTGTTAAAGCTGCAGAGCACCTTAATCAAATAGTGAGTTTGTTAAAAAAACCATCGTGACAATGCCGAAACAATTACTAATGAACTGCTGAACAATGTAAACCAACTGGCAGAGTAGTTGGAAGTGGAACTGACCGTCTCGAAGACTGTAGGAAGGCAATAGCACAGGAGCAACCCTCCAGCACTTAATGCGTCCGAATTATGGAGGAGGTCTCTAGTCATATCGTATCTGGACTTCATAATTATATCTTTGAAATTATGCTTTTCTAATGACAACTCAACAGCCTTTGCACTCACATACCTGCTTCAATCGTAAATATTAATATCAAAGATCTGAAGCAAAGGAAATGTTATTTTGCCAGTTTTTATCGACTGGATTGCTTAGACTTAGATGCTGAACTGGAAGAGTTGAAAGATCTCGACTTGTTGAAAGTGATCAAAGAAGCCGATTGTTTTTTCCTACGACAAAGAAAGCTCTTTTTATTTTGCTGGCACAGCCATGCACGATTTGCATCATTGAGCGGTCTTTCAGCACCCTCAGAAGAATAAAGACTTGGCTACGAAGCACGATGGGAGGGCATCGCTTGACGGGGCTTGCTATGACGAGTGTCCACAGAACATTCATCTCTAAAAATTATGAAGGATTTTTAAGGGAGAGGTGGTTAAATTTGCGGCTAATCCAAGAAAATGAATGCTATACTAATAAACTAATTCTTATTCTATTATTTTTTATAGCTATATTCCTTAAAAGTACAATTTTTTTTCTTTCCATTAATGGGATTTTAAGTTTAGAGGAGCCGCCCCTCCAGCTCAGAGGCTGGCTACGACTGTGATAAGTAGGACGAGAAAAGCGAGTTCTCTAGCATCCAAGATCACCAGATGGTAATCTCCGTGATTCTTATCTCTACGGTTGACATGATAACTCTAATATATAAAACTGAAATTACAAATTAATTTAATTATACAGATGTATACAAAACACTTCAATATGTACAACTACATTCACTAAAAGAGTTTACAACTCAGACACGATCTAATTTCCAGGCAATTTTGACTTATCGGTGGGGCTTTTCTTTTTAGCACTCTTACATTTCATATGGTAAATGTCAGAAATATTTAAATAAGAAAATCAAAGATAATCGAGAAAATTTTTATAAGTTTAATCATATTGATCAGTTCAGGCTGATTTTGGTTCTAAACAATGCAGTGCAGGACGAAGAGATCATGTGAGATTTGTCTAGATCGTAGTCGTTATAGTCAAAGTTCAACCACACTGCTTATTTCAATTTGGTGTAAGATTTTTGAGTATATTGCCTCCGGCTGAATTGTTTCTGAACGCGCCCCTATTCTTCCAGAGGTCGCTTCTTTAGCTTCCGTTTCCGGCTTGGTCAAACTAAAAAAGCCACAAATTTTAATATTAATAATTTCGTATAGGGTTACTTTTGAAATTTAAAATATTTCACTTAATATTTTCTCTGCGAACTTATTTGAAATGACTAAACAAGGCGGATTTGTAACGTTTTTGAAAGGATTATATTATGACGAATTCAAATGGTGCGTAGTTTGTCGATTTCTAGAAAGTGAGGTTAGTTGACATTGATTTTTTTTGTAGGGCCCTAGTAAAAAGTATAGGAATATTCGCGCTTGGGATAAGAATAGCCCAAGAATGCCAAGGGATTGAACTTGTACCTTCTCAAGCTTAGTTTTAACTTATTAATGTGTATGTAGAGTATAAATTAAAGGTGTTTTTCAAAAATGACTTTGTGTGTTTTTTTGTTGAGACTCGTGTTCTGGATTTTCCTCGCTAATTTTGTTACTGTTAAATCTGTTCGAACCGATCGAGTACCTCCTAATTTTGTGTATATTCTAACTGATGATCAAGATTTAATGTTGAATGGTTTGGTAAGTATGAATTGACATGTTTAATTATCTAATGTACTATTACCATTCTGTAGTTTTCATGCTTTATAATTCATTCAAATGATTATCTTCCTTGAAATGATGTGGTCATTTACAAAAGGTTAAATCTAGTGGAATTAGTATGCCTTTTTGACTACTACTGTATTGTCTTATTACTGGAATTATGACTTAATTGCACCAATTACAATAATCTGAATAATTGATATGCACCCAATAAATTTAGCAGGGACTACATGGTTTGGTAAATGTATATTTTTAATTTAATTTTTAGAACATTCAACATTTTATTTTTTCAGGTAGCTATGAAAAAATCTTTGAATCTTATCGCAGACCGTGGGAAATTTTTCGTCCATGCAGTAAGTTTTTATATGTATTAATTTAAGATATCTTTTATAAACCTAAAATTGTGTGCTAGAATGTGTATAAGGAGAGGAAATTCTATTTCAAGTAGATTTATGGCAGTTATGAATCAATTGTTTTAGTAATTATTTGTTTTCACTTTAACTTGCACAGAGTTAAATTAAAAAGAAGTATATAAAGGATAGTAGTCTACTGATGGAATATAATTTGACCTGACCTGACCACAGAGTGACTGGAAAATTAGCCTGTCTTTTCAACCTCGATAACTTTGAGATAAAAAAAGCAAACTTAACATAAACAGTCTTAAATTAAAGCTAATTAAAAATCTAGGACATGTTTTTCCATTTTTTTATTTAGGGGTCACTACCCTCTATTTTGAGGGTTAAAAGGGTGAAAATAAATAGGTTTTTAACTTAACATGAAAAAAATATTTATGATGAGTAATTCATGAAAATAGGCCACTTTAATTATTATTTTTTTTTTTGATGAGTCTAGCACACATGCTATAGGGAAGTCCCTAAAGTGCTCCAGGAGAGGCATGTGTGCGGAAAAAGTGATTCACATTCTTCTTGAATCACTGTAAATTGTACTTGGTAGGAAACACAGCCCTGGGCAAATTATTTCAAAGGGATGTTGCTCTCTATATAAAAGACTGCTTGAAAAGCTTTGTAGGCAGAGTAACAAGCTGAACCTCATACGGATGTGAAGTATTAGCGCAACGTGTATTTCCAACATGCACTGTGAATTAAGCGGGCTACATCTTACGTCCACATTTACATATTCTCTACTCCATAGCGCATAGTCGGTCAAAAACCACCCTCTAAAAGGGGGTTACAGTTAATAGGGGATCATGCCATACTCGCAAAGATGACTCCCAAGACTGAGAAAAAATACAAAGAAATAGAATACTGTACTTATATGTCTCCCAAAATCACTAAGAGATAACCACCGCTTAAAAAGGGGTTGAAATTCATGTCGACCTATTTTCATGAATTACACATCATAAATATTTTTTTTATTTTCTGTTAAAAACTTATTTACTTTCACATGATTAACTTCCAAAATAGGGGGTAGTTGCTCCTAAATAAAAAAACTTGAAAAATATTTCCTAGATTTTTAATTCGCTTTAATTTAGGACCATTCATGTTAAGTTTGCTTTTTTTATCTCCAAGTTATGAAGAATATAAAAATGGGCTAAAATTCACACTTTTTTGCAGTTACTCTTTACAGGGAAAACCAGCTACTTGATAATATTTATTACTATTTCCCAAAGATATTTCAAAACCCAGTATTCCTAGATTAGTTTATAGCTAAAATCAGTCATCTATTTAAAATTGTAGTGAGTGGTAAGGACAAGTAGAAAATAGTAAACTAGTTTGCAACCCTGTCCAAGCCTTAGCCCATCATGATGATTTGCAAAAAATTACCTTACACTACCTCCATGCAATACTACAAGGAAAAGTGGAAAACTGAATGGATCCTGTAAGTGTTGTTAGGGTAGGCAAGTGTGCCTGTTTGTGCACTGCATCATCTTGGGTTATTGTGCTCCTTTTTCCAGATTACACACAGCATTGTCCCTTTAAGGAGGTTTATTAGATTCCCATTCAAGCCCTTTATGTGGTAATTTATTCCCAAGATGTGGCTCTCTGAACAATTTATGTCTGTTCCTAATTAAAGCTGTACATTCAGATAGGATGTGCATAGAGTTTTCTTTCTCTTCATCCCAGTATCTGCATGTTGTGGGACCATTGTTGATTTTCTGTAAATGTTTCTTGAGGTGACAGTGGCTGGTGTCCCGTAACTAGCTTGGTCTGAGCCCCTGTTAAATGAAGGACCTCAGTTGTTAGTTCCTTTGAGAGGTCTCTAATTATATCTCTACCTTTTCTTTGACCAGATGTTGAGAGGCAACAATCTACCTGTTGCTGATATGACTATTTGTTGACTGTCATTTTTACTACCTACTTACCTATACCAAATGCTTGTTTTGGAGCCTGGTATGGTTTTGTAGCTTCGAATCTTGCTAATTAGTCTGCTTTTTCATTACCCATCCCTTAATGTCTTGGAACCCACAGTAATTCAATTCTGTAGTTCCTGGAGGATAGTTCTTACAGATCACATTTATACTTTATCTTGATCTTAGAGTTGACCTGATAGGCATCTAAAGCCTTTAGAGCAGCTTGACTGTCTGAGAGAATATGTATTTTTTGGTTGTATTCCCGTCTAATAATCTTGTGAAGACATTCACATTCCGCTACATACTATGGCGTAAATTTTTGCCTAAATATTGTTGCACTTGTCCCTAGTGGAATGTTAAAGCTCCATTTGAGCTTTTCCGCATATATGCCTGTTGGAGTTTCAACCTTCATTCATAGAGTCGGTTGGCAAACAATTCTATATGGTTTTTTTAAAAGTTTGTGACATCGTACATTGGATGATTGATTTAATGTAAATATATGGAGGCATTTTTTAAATTTTCTTTCCTTAAAAATTGAAAATTGCTTAATAAGAACAACTAGTTGTAAAATGTTAAAATGTATAATAGTACTTACTAACAAACTAATTTTAAATTTGCTTAAAAGAAGAAAATTTATTTCTTCTGTTCACCTAACATCAAAAACACTATTTGTTACAACAGTAATTTTGAACATAATAATTCTTTTCATAGTCTTTTATTTGGTTTTTTGGACATGCAAGGTAGACAAGTAAAATTTGTCATAAGTAGTTGTGTTACAGATACTAATTATTGTGCTGAAGCTCCAAAAAAAACCTTTTTTAGTAAATTTATCATTTTAAAATTTTTTAGCTGTAACTTTGTTCAACAATCCTTCTATATATCAATAATAATTACTTTTTTACTAAATTTTTGTTTATATTGTACATAATATATGATTTTTATAATATTGTTTTTTAGTTATGAACTGCACTATCAATGTAAGCTCATTACAATGACTTTCTATTTTTAGTTTTTTGAATCATAAGAGTTTGATGAGAAGGAGGATTCAGAAACAAGAAAAAATGTGAGATTTTGTCTTTCTGTAACTACAGAAAAATAAAAAAAAAAACCACCAGGTGTCCATCTTAAAATTAATAGAGAAGACAAAGTCTCACATTTAACTTAGTATCTCTCTTCATCCCTATCCTGTATAATTTAACAGAAAGGAGATTCTACTATACAAAGTCTATGAAATATTAAAGTTGTAACAAAAACTTCAGTTGTATCCGTCACTTCAGGGGCTGATGTAGTGACACATTCACTATTATATTTTTTATGATTTTGTAGTTATTTTAATGTGTTCCTAAACTATAACTACATGAGAGAATTCTTAAGTTCTACACGCTATTTGCTTGTAATTTTACTAAGAAGGTAAAATGGTGATTGCATCACTACATCAGGGTCTGCAAGTCTGTATAATTTCAGTAACCATAAAAAGATAGTAGCTATATAGGGATTTCATCTGAAATAATTTTTTAAAATTAAATTTAATTGAGCTTTTAATTGTAACATGAGTTCTGGAAAGAAAAATCATAAGTCTAAAAGTTTATTATAAATTTATAGGTGTTTTTTTCTTGTTTAAAGTTTGTTAATACACCTCTTTGCTGTCCAAGTCGAAGTACAATTCTAACAGGAAAATACCCACATAATACAGGGGTTTTTAATAACTCCTTATCTGGAAATTGTTCCAGTGAGTATTGGCAGAAACATCATGAACCACATTCCGTGGCTGCCATTTTGAAGGCTCGAGCAAACTACACTACATTTTATGCTGGGAAATATCTCAATCAGGTATTTTATTTCAAAAATCTGTATTTTTTTGTGTAAATGTGGATGTGTTTTTTTGTGATTAAAAGATTATAAAGTATTTAGAGTTTTGTAAATTTGTTGGTTTTGGGTAGTAAATATTTTTAAAGTATTTTAAATTGCATAGAAGTGTTACATGAAATTAAGATATCATTGTTTTATCATTCATATTTTGAAGTTTTTAATATTTTCCATAATATTACTTCTCAAGTCATACTATTCATTTTAATGGAAAGTAGCACATAAGAGAAGCATTTGTTGTATGGATGGGGACGCTTCTAGCCAAGCAAACAGACCAGAGAGATACAGCTTTTTGGCAACATAGTCAGCCATTTTACATTTTTGTTTAGATTTTCCACAATATTAAGACATAACAGTGTTCCTCTCTACTCTCTGCTGGTCATGAACCATAATGACTGCTAGTATACCACTTACGAATTAGACAGCAAAATGTATCCTAGATTTCCATTGTCCACTCAGCCTCTGGTTTAGCTAGATGTATTAATACTTATTAGATTTTCAAATCGGGAAAAAGTCAAATTCTAGATGTTTAGTAGAAGTCACAAAATTTTGGGTATTTATATATATATATATATATATATATATATATATATATATATATATATATATATATATATATACATATATACATATATATACATATACCAGGTGTACAAGTATTTTTTTTCTAAAAAAACATGTTAAATTCGGAAGAAAGATATAAAGCGCTTTATTCAAAGTATACTTCTTCGCTTGTTATACATTTTTCCCATCTTTCGGGCAATTTGTGAATACCACGTCAGTAAAAATCTTCCCCTTTTGCTCCGAACCATTCATCAAGCCATTTTTTCATATCTTCGTATGAACCAAAGCGCTGCTCAGCAAGCGCGTGATCCATCGATGCAAACAAGTGGTAATCGGAAGGAGCCAAGTCTGGTGAGTAAGCTGCATGCGGTAGAACTTCCCAGCTGAGTGCTTCCAACGTGTCGGTAACTGGTTTTGCTGTATGTAATGGAGCATTGTCATGAAGAAAAATGACTTCGTGTTGCCTATTTCGGTATTCTGGCCTTTTTTCAAGCAGCGAACGGCTCAAATTGGTCAATTGTTGTTGGTAACGTTTAGTATTAACCATTTCCCCAGGTTTTAACAGCTCATAATAGACCACGCCCCTCTGGTCCTACCAAACACAGAGCATCGTCTTTCTGCCAAAGTGATTCGGTCTTGCGGTCGATAAGGATGGTGCGCCTGGGTCTACCCATGATTTTTTGCGCTTGGGATTCTCAAAATAAATCCACTTTTCATCCCCTGTAACTATACGATGCAAAAACGACTTCCTTTTGTACCGAGCGAGCAAAATGTTTTGTGTTTTTTTGCGCTTTTCCATTTGCCTGTCGTTCAACTCATGTGGTACCCATCTACCGGTCTTCTGAATCTTTCCTATCTCTCGTAACCGATTGGAAACAGCTTGTTGACTAACGGCCAATTGCGAATTCTTTTTGTGTTTGCGAATCATCTTCGTCCAACAATGCTTGCAATTCCACATCTTTGTATTTTTTTGGCGGTTTTCCACGTTCCTTGTCTGCAACATCGAAGTCATGAAACGCCGAAACCATCGTTCACACGTATCTTGCGATGGAGCATGTTCACCATAAGCTTCTCGAAGTAATCGGTATGATTCAACAGCAGTTTAAAATTAATGCTGACCGCGAATGCTCTTTGTTCAGTATAAATTTCGACATATTGAACACAACACTGTGCACACACTTTTCCAATTTATCACTCGTGCGCGTCTGACACTTGTTGATGACACAACAAAATGGCGCAGTGTCAAATCTTTATAGCACAAACTGCATTGGTGCACCATCTGTTGTCTGAAATCCGCATTTCATACTTGTATACCTGGTATATATATATATATATATATATATATATATATATATATATATATATATATATATATATATATATATATAAATTAAATTCATAATTTTGGTAGAGAATAAAAAAATAAGATAGGGCGACATATGTGCCCACTTTTGGGTAGAGTAAGCTATATGTTTGCGACAAGATCGTTAATATTTATCATAGAGTTCAAATATACATTAAAAATGTATAATTTTAGTCTATCCTGCAGAGCAAAATAATCTGTGCTGTAAAATTTTTAAAAAATATGCACCATCTGAGACCAAATGATAGAATTTGTTAAGGGGTGATGCCACCCAGCCAAATGATGCTTTAGGGACTTAGAAATAAGGTACAAAGGATTTTATGAGGGTAAGAGGGTTGTGAGTGTATTTTATCAAGTGCGCAGCGCTTTCCAAACTCTCCGAGAGTCGTTATGCTTCTCGCTGCTTAAATGACTGTATCTTTCTAAATATTGAAGAAATCTATCTATCTACAGAATTTAAGTTCATCTAGAATCTATCAACAAAACATCAATTTAGAAAGCTTATTATATGGTGCAGGCATCGCCGATTATAGGTATCTAAAAAATTTATATAACTTTAAAACACGTTTTCTCATAACTACATTTTTCAAACTGGCCGGAAACAATTCAAATTATCACCGATTTATTTGAAATTTTAACTGTACCTTTAAAATTACATTATCTAGCGAAGTATGTACGGATTTTACAATTTGTTTTGAACTTTTTTTTGTAAACAATTTTTTACGCGATTTTTTACCATTCATAAAAAAATCAATAATTTTAAGCGTTTTTATGAACTGAAAAAACTTTGCACTTTGTTCCAGGTAAAAAATTGGAGGAGAAATCTTTCCGGCCGCAAAGTACTATTTATAAGATGCATCTTCTTTAATAATGAAGATAACACATGAAATTGTGTGATACTCAGTATAATACTATTTTTTAGTATGGATCAAAGTTTGCTGGTGGAACAGCTCATGTACCCAAAGGTTATGATTGGTGGATAGGATTAAAAGGAAATTCTAAATATTATAACTATACATTGTCCATAAATGGTACCAATTTGCCGCTGAAGAATCTTTATTTGACTGACTTATTGGTAAGTTGATGATGTATTTTAATGAAACTTCTTTAATCATGAATAAGTTAATTTAAAATGTTATGATTAGTATGGATATTTTTGTAGTTTAGGTAACCATGATGATTTTTTTAGAGGTTGTTGGATTTATTATTGATTATATCAGTCGTAAATGAACCAACCACAAATAAATGTTTGAAGTGTGAACTAATCAAGTTCAGTTTTCAGCAATAAGTGGTCTTACTAAAATTGAATTGTCATAAACTTGTAATAACTTTAAGGCAATATTAATAAATCAAAACAATTTACCAATTACTCTTCATACACTGCTACTAGTAGTAGTAGTAGTAGTAGTAGGTACTACTAATAGTTATGGAAAGCCTCAGCTCCAAACCAGAGGGATCCTTTTTATCAACTGTTCAGACACTAATTAAAGACATGCTGCTTTACATTGTTCTAGTCATAGGTATTTCAATTTGATTTCAATATTTTTTAACGTATTTTAAAAAATAAATTGATATTATCGTGTAATTTTAGTTGAAAATATAACAAAATTTTAAACAATAATTTGGTTTTGGTTTCTGTTGGGCTTTGTATAGTAAACAAGGACACTATATTAAGTACTGCTTTACTTATTGACTTTCTGCATTTTTGGTAGATATTTTGAATTAAAAGAACTAAGCAAATAAGAAATGCACTGTACTTTTTTCCTTATTTATTACTCTACTCATGAAATATTCTCGGGAAATTCTTGCACTGGTTTTTATTTAGTCAAAAATTACTGGTAACAATTAGTATTTATTACTTTTAGAGAAAAATGCTTGAGCTAGAGGTCTTGCATTTTACTTTACTTGTTAAAGGAAAATATTGTATTCATGAAAAAAGTATCACCCTTTTGATATTTTTTCTTTTTTTCACATTTTGGGGATCATAAAAAACGCTATTTATTTCGGTCAGTCTGTCGGTTCATCAATGTGGACGGTTGGCACGATAACTCTCGAATAAAATGAGATATGTATTTCAAATTTTGCACACTTATAATACCTAAAGAGTTGATGAAACCCAGGATGACAACTGCAAATTTTAAAATACTCGAGCAGAAAATACCTACATCAAATTCATTTTTAAAATTATTCCTAAATAAAATGCTATCATCATATTTTCCACCAATAAGAACAACAAATCAGTTCTCACCAATAAATACGTATTTTCCACTTACTACCAGTGAGACCAATGAACCAATTTCCACAAATGAATAATAAATGCAAACACCAACTTTCCCATACAACGACCGAATTTTCCAATATCAAATCAAATGAGACCAAACCTTATGCAAAACCAAATAAGATCAAATTTTATGCCAAATCAAACAAGGCCGACGAACTTTCCAAATTCTCCAAATAGATTTAATACTCAAAATTTTTCCCCATATCCTATCCAATGTCAAACTAATACAAATCAAGTCCAAATAAATCGATAAAATAATAAACCGGAGCCTATGGACACTTCGTCAGGCAATAAAGAATATTCCAAAATCCAAGATGAAGTTTTGGCTTCACCAAATTACCTCAGCAAGATATGGAACCGGATGTTCAAGAACAACAAAGTTATAATTGCCCAAATACCCAATTTAATCCCTTAGAATTCCAAAATGAATCATTAAACCCTTTAACAAATTCCTATGCCCACATGATAAACGAATATCGTTATCAATAAAACTACTTACTCACTTTGTTAACTCTCACTAAATATATTTGTAAAGATTTTACAATTGCGTTATCGCGATTTCGTAGTACAACTACATTGTCAACCCCTTAACTAAGACTAAAACAGATTTTTTTGGGATTTTTATGTTTATATGATGAACAGATGTGGGTCTATTATATGTTAAAACAGTTGGAACAGAACAAAATTTGCTACGTCTAATTGACTATTCAGTAAATTTATATTATAGTCCTTTGAATGTCTGTAAATTTCTATGGATTCTAAGAAATTGAGTTTTGACCCTTTAGGTGCCATATGGAGTATTTGTAAACAATTGATATTGGGAAAAGTATGGCCTGTTTCTAAGAAATGTTCAGCAAAGTGTGATTTTTCATTTTTTTAGCCTTTAAGAGGCATTGTGTTCTGCGAATCTTGTTTTGAAATTCCGTTCCGTTTGGCCTACGTAACAGCTATTGCACTCTTGACAATTAAGTTTATAAACTCCTGATTTATTATTATTTATTAGTTTTATCTTTGGCATTGAAAAATATATTGGATAATTTTTGAGCGGGTTTTAAAGCTATTCTTGTTTTTTTTTTTTTTTCGGTTGTGAGAACTTGGGATATTTTATCTGAGATGGGACCAAAATATATCAGAGGTATGAAATAATTAATACCTTAATAAGCCGTAAACGAAAACAAATCACTTTCAGCTTAATCTACCCCGTAAAAGAATACCGAGAAAAGAAAACATTCATACCTCTGATATATTTTGGTCCCATCTCGGATAAAATATCCCAAGTTCTCACGACCGAAAAAACAAGAATAGCTTTAAAACCCGCTCAAAAATTATCCAATATATTTTTCAATGCCAAAGATAAAACTAATAAATACAATAAATCAGGAGTTTATAAACTTAATTGTCAAGAGTGCAATAGCTGTTACGTAGGGACGGAATTTCAAAACAAGATTCGCAGAACACAATGCCTCTTATAGGCTAAAAAATGAAAAATCACACTTTGCTAAACATTTCTTAGAAACAGGCCATACTTTTCCCAATATCAATTGTTTACAAATATTCCATATGGCACCTAAAGGGTCAAAACTCAATTTCTTAGAATCCATAGAAATTTATAAGACATTCAAAAGACCATAATATAAATTTATTGAATAGGCAATTAGACGTAGCAAATTCTGTTCTGTTCCAACTGTTTTAACATATAGATCCACATCTGTTCATCATATAAACATAAAAATACTTAAAATCTGTTTTAGTCTTAGTTAAGCGTTTGACAATGTAGTTGTACTACGAAATCGCGATAACGCAATTGTAAAATCTTTACAAAGATATTTAGTGACAATTAACAAAGTATTTAAGTAGTTTTATTGTTAAAATGTACTGTCACAAAGTAACGGACCAATCGATCAACTCGAATATAGTTATACCAACACTGATCTAGCTCAACATTATATGGATTGCCCTATTGACATATTGTATTGTATACAGAGTATACATTACAAACCAATGAACCTGCTAACTTAACACTTCAGTCAAATGAATATGTACACGAATTTTCTAACTATAATTCATTCTACGAAAATTGTCTAGAACAGAATAATAATAGTGTTGAAGGAAATTTTCCTTTACTCCCTTACCGGAAGGAGAAAGCCTAGCATTAGAAGAAACCATAATAGATTAGAAGATTTTTTTTTTTTTTTATGGGTCTAGCACACGTGCTGCAGGGAAGTCCCTAAAGCGCTCCAGGAGCGGCACGAGTGCGGAAAAAGCGGTTCACGTTGTTCTTGAATCGCTGTAAATTGTACTCGGTGGGAAACACAGCGCTGGGCAAATTATTCCAAAGGGATGACGTTCTCCATATAAAAGATTGCTTGAAAAGCGTTGTACGCGGAGTAACAAGCTGAACCTCATACGGATGCGAAGCACCAGCGCGACGTGTATTTCTAACATGCACCGCTTTGGGAGGAATTAAGCGGGCTACATCCTTCGAACACCTTCCATGAAAATACTTGTAGAACAGACTCAAGTCGCCAACCGTTCTTCGATGTTCCAGCGAATCAAGGCCGCCGGTCAATTCCGGGTCCCCAATCAGACGGACCGCTCTTCTCTGAACAGAATCCAACAAATGCAGTGTATGTTTGGGAGCGGAGCCCCAAACGTGGGAGCAGTATTCCATAGTTGGTCGAATTTGGGCTTTGTAAAGAATTAACAGTTGCTGTGGGGTGTAAAGCTTTCTGGTTCTAAATAATATTCCCAACTTTTGAGAAGCTCTCCTTGCTATGCCTGCAACATGTTCATGCCAAGACATATTTGCTCCCAAACTAACGCCCAACAAATTGAGCGACGATGCTAGGGGAATGGAGTGCCCCGACATAACTATGTCGGGTTCAGCAACGTTAACTTTTTTAGAAAAAACTGCTGCTTGGGTTTTTGTAGCGTTAAATTCCACTTGGTTACTGTCACCCCAAGATAGAATTTCTTCCAGGTCATTGTTAAGTTGAACGACCTCCTGCTGTCTGCGGATACTCGCCTGAGCAGCCGATGTCCGAGCGTTCAAGGTGAATGAAGAGACAAGCGTACTGTCATCTGCAAAGCTATAGACTGGATTCCCGGTCTTTTCCAGCAGATCGTTAATGTAAATGAGAAAGAGAGTAGGAGACAGTATGGAGCCCTGGGGCACACCGGCGTTGATAGTGAGGGTGTTAGAAAGAAATCCGTCGACCGCCACTCGTAAAGAACGCTCTCTGAGGAAACATGAGAGCCACAAACAGAACCTTTCAGACATACCATAAGAGCGTAACTTAGCCAACAGTCCATCGTACCAAACACGGTCGAATGCCTTGGATATGTCAAGAGCAACCGCTCGAGATTCTCCAAAATGTTCAATTGCGTTGTTCCAAACATGTGTTACATAAGTCAGAAGATCTCCTGTTGATCTATGTTTACGAAAACCATATTGGTGATCGCTAATAATATTGAATCGTTCAAGATATTTTAGAAGATGCTCATTGATAACCTTTTCCATGACTTTCGATATTATTGAAAGCAGTGCGACTGGTCGGTAGTTATTTGGCAAGGTCTTCTTACCTTTTTTAGGTATCGGCTGAACCGTGGCACATTTCCAGCAGGACGGAAATATTCCCTTTCTGTAGGATAGGTTAAAAAGTCTACAGAAAACTGGTGTTAGTTCCCTTGCACAGTTTTTGAGAACTATGGCAGGTATTCCGTCAGCGCCAGAAGCCTTCTTGGTGTCTAGCTTCATTAAAATACGCTTTATGATGCGCTGTCTGAGGACAACATCGGGCATCCTTGACTGCAATATGGGAATAGTAGGTGGTGTTTTTCCTTGGAAATCGACAGTAGAATGTGAAGCAAAGAGTTCAGCCAACAAGTTCGCTCTCTCAACAGGTGTGGTTGCAATGGAATTATCTAGCCGTGTGAGTGGTGGTATGGTGGATTTGGTAAACTTTGACTAACTGCCTTAGCGACTGCCCAAAACGACCTGGAATTGTTGGGACAAGCGAGAAGTTTGTTTCTAATTCGTTGATTGTGTGCCTGCTTGGTTTCGTCGATAATTCCCTTGCATCTGTTCCGGGCATGAACAAAGATGTTACGATTTACGGTGTTAGGATTTTCACGCCATTGTCGATAGGCAATATGTTTAGAAGCAACAGCTTCTTTGCATTTTCGATCGAACGATCGAACCAAGGCTTGCCGTTGGAGGAGCATTTCTTCGAAAAAGGGATGTAAGCTTCCATACCAGCCAAAATAACATCGGAGACCTCCCTGGCGCAGTCAGATGGGTTATCGGATCGAAAACAAATGTCCATCCAAGGGAAAGTTCGAAAGTATTCCATAAGATCTTCCCATTTAGCAGATTTGTAGTGCCAAATCTTGCGCGGCCTAGGCGCCTCTCTGTCACTGATTGGCAGGATACTCGATGTCGAAAGCAGTTTATGGTCGGAAGAACCTAACGGCGGATTTACGGTAACCGTGTAAATCTCCGGATTGGTGGTTAAAAACAGATCCAGAAGACTGGCGAACTCCCCGTCTCGATCAGGGATCCGTGTTGGTTCGTCAATAAGCTGAGTTAAGCCATAACTGATTGAGAATGATTCAGCTTCACGACCTTGTTCGTCGGTAGTATTGGAATATTTAAGCCAGTTGATATTGTGGACATTAAAGTCGCCCAGGATGGCAATTTCGGCACTTGGATAGTTACTTTGTAAATGATCGATGGTGTCTGCAAGAGAAGCGAAAAGTGTTCGAAAATTGGTATCACTTGGTGGTCGATATAGGATACAGATGAACCTTGTGGTTTGTTGAGTCGTTATTTTTAACCACATAACATCAAAGTTTGGGGGCTCCAGAGCTTCTTCTCGTTGACAAGAGAGGTCGCTTCTGACAAAGAGATTCCAAAGTTACGCCTAAATCGGGAATAGAAGTCGTACCCAGGATAAAGATAGTTGACCGTGCTGGTCGATGGACTGACCTTGGTTTCACATAGAGCGAGTACATGAGGTTTATTTGATTGCAGGTGTTGATGCACTGAATTTATGTTCGAGTTTATACTTCGTATGTTGCAAAAATCTATCTTAAAATTATGATGTCTGCAAGTCGACGCCTCCGAACCAACCCCCACCCGGAGATCCGAACGGGGGGCCATTCTACCTCCGGAACTTCTTGCATCCAGGCGCCTCATCATGCTCTTTGATCCCACAGTAGTTAATGTGGAATATTCCTGTTCTGTCACATGTTTAACTTTGCCTTCTTTGGCTTTGATCCAGGGGGTGTTATTATTGGGTAGTTTGGGTTCTGACCAGATACTTTTCCAATGACCTGTGAGTTGTTGTTTGGTGGTTCGGTCACTGCTGTCTGTTTGCTGTGCATAGTTTTCCGGTAGAGCTGTGTTTGGCTTCTTCGGAAGAGGTTGTTGGTATCTTTCCTCTCGTTTGGTTCTTTGTATCTACGGAGTCTTGCGGCATATACGGATAATTTTTGTTTTAGAGTATCCAGGATTTCTGGCAGTGTTCTGTCGGGAGACCCGGACTTGATCTTGTTTATACTCTGTGTGATTCGTTTGGACACGTTCCCGCTGATAAACTGGGTAAGGTGTCCTAGGTATCTCCTGATGTTGTTGATTTTGTTTTCTATTCTTATTTGCCGTTTGAATTTTGGTTTTGTGCTGTTGGGATTTCTTTGCCGATGCGGGAGTTTTTGATTAAATACTTCGTCGGTTGCGTTCATGATTGATGGTGGTGGGTCTAGGCGGCGAGTGATTCCCTTCTCAGTGTTTTTTTTGTCAGGACTTGTGCTTTTATCAAAGCAACGCATGGTGTGTTCGTTTGTTCCTGTAGTATAACTCATGCGTTGCCCTGATTTTCCCGCCTTGGTGGGTGTCGGCTTACTCGCCTTCACAACACTTTTGGCAGGTCCATTGTCAGTTGCCCGGTCTTCATCGTTTTGGTCGAGCTGCCATTTCCCGCGACGTCCTCGACCGTTACGTCGCTCGCCCGATGCTTCTTTTATTGGTCTACTGTTGTTTGGGATGTTTTTAGTGTTTTGTGGTGTCAGAAGCTCAAAGTGTCCGACATTGGGTTGCCTGTTAGTAAAGGTGTGTTTTCTTGTGCTTATTATTGTTGGCTTGTCCCTAAAAGTTATTTTTGTATCTCTTGTTCTTCGTTGTTTTGAGAAGATATGAAAGTTGCTATTCTGGGTTTCCGAGAGGGCAAGTATCTCTAGGCTCGTTCCATAGGTGCCATTTTTCCTCATATATTTATAGTAGTTATTGAAGTCTTTCATATCGTCGTCCCCAAATAATGAAAATGTGTTAAGTTCCGACCAGTTTTGTTGTATATATCTTAGAGCAGCCTCTCGGAGTCTTTCATGATGGTTTTGGTGGCCATATAAGTGTAAGCTAACTGCACGGAAAAGGCAATTTCCATCACCTACAATGTCGGATCTGGTAAAACTATCGGGAGTAGTTTCAACTGAGGCGGTTGGTTGGATCGTTTGTCGTTGTTGTTGTGGTGGTGTTGTAGCTGTTTGTACGACAGGGGTCCGCCTCCTCAACACCCTGCCATTATCACTAGTATAATTAGTATAATTATTATTATTTGACATAGTGTTCCCACGAGTATCCTAGGAAAGAATGGTCGACTGCGGCAGAGCCTGGATGCCACAGCAAGGCTACTTACTCCCGGAGGCCGCCCGGTATCCGGGGAAACCGTTTGCGACTCATAAACGCTGAGCCATTCATCTTCTCGGCACGGTAAACACCTTAAGATTGCGTTTTTGTTACATATAATCTGGACAACACAAGACAGCACAACATGACTCAGGTACCTCGGGATCGTCAATGCCCGTACTAGGAGAATCCTGGGATTCCCCTAGCCCCTGAGGGAGAGGAAGATCCCTTTGATGTTATATTACTGGATAAAAATGAAATAAACTTTATTGAAAAAATGGACACAGATAAAAATATCGAAATTGATAAATCCTCGGACAATCTACTAAAATGCAATCTAAAAACCTAAGGCTCAATGATTGTAATAAGGAAGAGAATAAAGCAATAAGAAACCTAGCCATTAACCTTTATCAATCAAATTAAACACAAAATAAGGTTAAGAGATGACACACTGATATACACTAAGATATATAGATACCCTGCATTTCATTAAACAGAAGTAAGAAGCCAAATAAACAAAATGTTAGATCAAGGAATTATACAAGACTTTCAATCTAGTCTAGCCCAATATGGATAGTTCCTAAGAAAATGGACACCTCAGGAAGAAAGAAATGGAGATTAGTGATAGATAATAGAAAATTGAACGAGAAAAGTGTATCGGTTTGCTATCCCCTCCCCAATAACACTGACATCCTAGACAAAATGCCAATATTTCAGTACTTTATACTTGGCAAATGGATTCCACCAAATAGAAATGGAAAAGGAAGATATTTCTTAACCAAAAATGGGCATTATGAATTCAGAAGAATGCCATTTGAACTTAAAAATTTACCCTCAACATTTCAAAGAGTTATGTACAATATACTAAGAGGCTTACAAAATGAGGAATGCTTAGTGCAACTAGACGACATTGTAATATTCAGGACATCTCTATAGAAGCACATAGAGAGATTGCAAGAAGTATTCGAAAGACTGAGACAAGCAGATTTTAAGGTACAGCTTGACAAATTAGAATTTCTAAGGAAAAAAGTCGGCTACTTAGGACACGTAAAAACAAACAAAGGAGTTAAACCTAATCCAGATAAAATTAGTGCCCTAAAAAACTTCCTAATACTCGGAACAAGAAGAGAAATTAAAAGCTTTCCAGGAATAATAGGTTATTATAGAAAATTCATCAAGAACTTTGCCAAAATCACTAAACCATTAACCAAATGAAAGACGCAAAAATAATACATGATCAAAAACATTTTAATTAATGCCCCTATATTGATTGAACATCAATGCGAGAATACGAATCAATGCCATCGAGCATGAATCAATTATAAATAACCCAGGAGACATTGATAAAGTCCATTTTGACACGTTTAAGATTTAGCCGAGAACTTCTCAACTTACGATATAAACCAACCCTCTACATCAAACGCAAACTCAGAAAAGGAAACAAAAAATAAAGGCAAAATTAAAATATTATCGCACTATTCAACCACCCACAGTAAAAACAGAAACGCAACACTCTATCCGAATTAAATCATTAATAATAAAGTGAACTAAATATAGTATTCCCGAACGCCTGCCCAAAATTAGACGTAAACCAGGAAAATTATAAACACTATAAAATACTAACTAACCCTAAAACAAGAAGCGAGAATTTTATTTTGCAGTTCTTAAAAGACTATACAATACATCAAAAAACATACTGTTAATACTTCCACACCAATGAATTTTACAAACAGTTTAATGAAATCATTTTTCTGAGAAAGGACCAAAGCTTATTCGATGCAAAAAAGTGCTGAATACAATACAAGATAAAGAACAAATTATGCTGTTTAAAAATCATCTTGAAGGTAAATTAAATCATCGAGGTATTAACGAGACATAAGAACATCTTAAAAGAAACTATTACTGGATAGATATGAAGACAAATATAACTGAATATATAAACTCATGCGACACCTGTCAAAGAGCTAAATACGCTAAGAAAAAAAACCATATGTTTCTTTAGTGATCACAGAAATATTCTCAAAATCATTCCAAATGGTGCACATAGATATTTTCTTTTACAATAATCATATATATTTAACCCTAGTGGCTGCTTTCACTAAATTTATGCAAGCAGTAAATATCACTAATGCATTGATTGAATATTTCACCTATTGTGTGTAGAACAATTGATAGCCGATAATGGAACGGAATTTAATAACTATACGATAAAAGAAAATACATAAAATAAAAATCTATTTTATTACCCCTAAACATGATGAATCAAATGGAGTAATAGAACGCTTCCACTCTACTATTATTGAACATCTACGATTACTGAAAGAAAGCTTTCCCAATGATGATGGAAACATCATGGACCATGCACTAATAGCTTGTAATAATTCTATCCACAGTTTAACTGGATATACACCTTTTGAGCTAATACATAGGCATACCAACGCAAAAAATCGTAACGAAATATTTATCCCAAAAGAGTTTTCCAGCAATTACTCAGAGAATCATAAAAACAAACGTATACGATCAGACAAAAACTAGAATTGAAAATAATAAGGAAAAAATAACAAGCAAAATAATTATACGGGGGGAAAAAAAAAAAGCAAAGAATTCACAAAACGGTATAATAAAACCCGTAGGAAAGAAGCAAAAATAATAAAATTCTTAGGACCCTATATAATTACCGAGATCATTGAAGGAAATAGAGTTCTGATAATTCTAAAAAATAACCCTCAAAGAGAAGAAATTATAAACATAAAAGAACTAAGAAAACCTAACATTGTTTCATATACTTCATCTACGGACGGTAGACCACAGTACTACCACTCAAGCTAACAAGAGCTCAAAACAAAAGTAGTACTTGATTATTTATACAAATTTTTGATATTACTAAGCTAATTTAAGGAATCGATATACTCCAAAATCAATATGTATGTATTTGAAATGCCTTTGAAAACCAAACTTACATATCTAAAAGTTATAAAGAAGATTTTTACAGTTCGCGTAGTCATTTAAAGACAAAATATCCAGGCAATTAAGACAAAAAAGATGATTAATAAATGGATTAGGCTCAATAATAAAATCAATAACTGGTAATCTAGATCATTCAGACGCTGAATAATACGATCGGGCAATTAAAACATTAAATTAAGTCAATTCTTCAAAAGCAAATATCACTGTTAGAAAAATATATAAATACATTCCAAGCGAGTATCCAAAACTTGACTCACAATCAGTTATTGATTGAACAAAAAATTGAGAAAATCGAAGACGCACTGCGAGAACTTGAATCGTATAATATAGAAACGTACTACTATTTTTATGTCGATATAATAAAATCTCATATTATAAAGTTTTAAATAATCTACAATCTTTCCGAAAAAATAGAAACAGCGATCACCTTTTCTAAACTCAACACTCTCCATAATTCAATAATAGAATCTAATGAACTAATAAGAGAAATTGAACTAATAAATCCATATTTGACTGGAAATCAATTACCTTTTGAACCAAAAATAAAGAATCTACTCCTTTTTAAAAAATTATAGAAATAAAAGGCTACACTACAAATAACCAAATAGTTTTCATAGTCGAAATACCAACAGCAGAACAAGAAATATATACCCATTTTCAATTATATGTGCTACCAATCTCTAAAAATAATCTGTTTTATTCAGTATTACCAAATTCAAATTATCTAATAATAAGTGAGCACACTTATTTTCCATTTAATACACCGTGTAAGGAAATAACTCTTGAAGAGTTTATTTGCTACGAAACTACCCCGATTAAAATCACTAAAAATTCCCATATGAAGTATAATTACTAAAATATTCCAATTTAACACAAAACTGCGGTGATAACAAAAATTGATAACATTAAAATTCAAAAAATAAAATAGAATAAGTGGATCGTGATAACACCAAAAAGAATCGTAGTGAACCAAAAAGAATCTTTATTGTCCATTTTGCAATAGCTTTAGACAGGGTTAAGACTTAAATTTAGTCCTAAACTACATACATATATAAAATTATCAGTTAATTACATAAAACAAGTATAGGTCAGATAAACAACAATAACTGCAAATACATGATACACAATACACATACTGAATTAATTAAAAGTTTTCCGCTTCAGAGGCGACCAAGATAATCCTTAAATTCTTGTACATTGTAAAATGCCTCTTCCAATAAAATATTCTTTAGTCTCTTTTTAAATCGATTAATGCCCAGGTTTTTTATAGACACAGGCAATAGGTTATAGAGTACAATACTTTGGTAAAATGTACTATTATAGTATTTGGCTGTCTTTGGCAGGACCGAGCGAATGAGGTCTCTTCTAAGAGGGTATGCCACAATCCTAGAGCCAGAAATATATTTGTTCTTCATTTTGTGCATTGTTAATAGGGTCTTATACATGTAACAAGACGGTAATGTAATAATAACGCGATCTTTTTTAAAATATTCTTTACATGAATCTCTAGGTTTTACATTATTAATTGCTCTCACACACCTCTTTTGAGCACGAAAAATGCCCAGACTTCCAGGCTCATTCCCCAGAACTGAACTCCATAAACCATCCTTGAATGGAAATATCCATAGTAAACCAGTTTCAAAACCTTGAGAGTCACTACATTTCTCAGAACACGTATGATTAAGCATATTGCATTAAGTTTTAGTTTAAGCTCTCTCAGGTGTGTTTCAAATTTAAGGTTTAAATCAACAGTTAAACCCAAGATTTTTGACTCTAAAATGGGGTTGATTTTATAATCATTTGTAAACATGTTTTCATATAGCCGTTCCGAATTTCTATTTTTGAAGACCAAGAGACAGGTTTTATCAACATTAAGCTTTAGCTTGTTTGCAGCGAACCAGTTAGTTAATTCATTTATACAATCTTTGGTCGCTATCTGCAATTTTTCGGGATTGTCGTCACTCAGGAGACAAGTTGTGTCGTTAGCATACATTACAACTTTTGCCTTGATATGTTTAGGAAGATCATTTGTATAAATACTGAATAACAAAGGCCCAAGCACAGATCCCTGAGGAACCCTAGCAGTCACATCCCCAAGATCAGAATCATAGCGACTCCCGTCGGTAAGAATTGAAACATATTGTTTTCGATCAGACAAATAGGAACAAAACCAAGTCAGTGCTACGTCTCTCATGCCATATTTCTCGAGTTTCTGTAATAAAATATTATGATCTACTACATCAAAAGCTTTTGATAAATCACATTGTACAATGACACAATACTTTCTCTGGTTTCGCACATCATAAACATAATTTAAAATTTCAAAAAGGGCACTTTCTGTTGATAAATTGGATCTAAATCCATACTGAGAAGGAGTCATCAAATTATTCTTTTCTAAGAATTTTTTTAAACGAGTATGTACAGTCTTTCGTAATAACATTAGCCAATGAAATCAGACGATAGTTTGTTATTTCATTATGTAGCCCTTTTTAGTGTCCCGTACGGAACACTTATAAGATCACTTCGGTGTCTGTCCGTCTGTCCCTCTGTCACACCCGATTTTCTCCGAAACTATTTATCATAGAAAGTTGAAATTTGGTAGTAATATAGCAATTGATGGCCTCATCAGGGCCATGTAGTTTTGAAAGCTAAATTTTGACTTAAGGGGTTAGTTTTGGGGGGTGAAATCGAAAGTGAAAAAAAAATTTTTTTGCTAGGTAATCGAGTGTGGTGTCAAATGAAAGCGTGTGAAAACACGAGTAAAATATATATATATATATATATATATATATATATATATATATATATATATATATATATATATAAATGTAATACTTGCGCGCACTTTTCTTTGTATTATTTTTAAAAAATCGCGAAAAATCGCTGTCCACCCGCCTTATCTCGGAAAGTATTTATCAAAAAATTTTGAAAAAATTCTGGAATATTCTCCACGGGGTGTAGATTGAACGAAAATTATCACGAGTGCATTACCTGTATTAATTTATCTGGTATATAAAAAAAAACAGAAATTTCACGGTCATCAATTTTCAGTAAAGATTGGAAATAAGCTTTGTTGAAAACTTATTTGGGGTGTGTTTTGTGAAGTCACTGATCATTTTATATCACCGTAACATAAATTTTGATTTAAGGGATTCGTTTTGAGGGGTGAAATCGGAAGTGAAAAAAAAATTTTTTTACTAGGTCATCGAGTGTGGTGTCAAATGAAAGCTTGTGAAAACACGACTAAAAAATATATATATATAATGTAATACTTGCGCACACTTTTCTTCGTATTACTTTTAAAAAATCGTGAAAAATCGCTGCCCCCTACCTTATCTTGAAAAGTACTGATCAAAAAATTTTGAAAAAACCCTGAAATATTCTCCACGGGGTATAGATTGAACGAAAATTATCATTACCTTTAATAATTTATCTGGTATAGAAAAAAACCAAAATTTCAAGGTCACCAGTTTTCAGTAAAGATTGGAAACAAACTTTGTTGAAAACTCATTTGGGGTGTATTTTGTGAAGTCACTGATCATTTTATACCACCCTAACAAATTTTTTTATTTTAAAAACAATCAACGTGCGGACCACTACTTGTGCAAGTTCAACTTGCACTTGACCGGTTTTTTTATAAACTGGTATTACCCTAGATATTTTTAACTGATCCGGAAAACACCCCTCAGCAAAAGATACATTAATCAGGTGTGTTAGAATGGGGGATAAGATCTCTTGATGAGTTTTAATAAATTTTAGTGGTATCTCATCAATACCTACGGAATTGCCATTTTTAATGATGAAATTATCATTTTTATTTCCATACTCGTCACAGGACTAAAGAAGAAATTGACAGGTGTATTATCTATTCTTGGTAATATCAATTTAGGAAAAATAAAGAAGTTTGCAACAGCAGTAAAAAAAGTATTGAAAATATTAGCAACTGCAGTTCTATCCGTTATGTCATCATTATCTATAGTAATTTTCCATTCATAATTCTTTATATGCTTTCCCCTACCAGTTTCATTATTTACTGTTGTCCATACGGTTTTAGATATATTTTTCGACTGTTTCATTTCTTCTTCAATAACCATACTTTTTGCTTTCTCTATAATCTCTTTTAGCAATTTCGAGTAATTCTTATAAAAGTTATTAAGAACTAAATTAGGATTATTTTTAAGAAACCTAAAGAGTTGCCTCTTATGCCGACAGGAGCGTTTAATACCTGCTGTCATCCAGGCCTTCGATTTAAATTTAGTCAGCCTCTCGATAGGAAAACATTCATCAATAATGGGGTTCATCTTATTGTAAAAACAATCAAATCCTTCTTTTGTACCAACCTCTGGTATGGTCCAGTCTAGAGAATTCATGCAAACTGTACTCTTTTTAAGATTTTTGACAGAGAAAATTCTTTTAAATTCCGGCATATGTGGTATCTTACCGTTTTTAATAGAGAAAATAATAGAATTGTGATCCGAAAGCCCTATATCATGGACGTGACAATAAAAAAGTTCAGGATTCACATTTGTAATTATATTATCAATGGTTGTTGCAGAACCACCGTACTGTCGGGTTGGCACAAAAATCGTAAGCTTTAAATAGATACATGTATTTTACAAGATCTTCAGAAATTTTCCCAAAATTAAAGGTAAATTTAGAAGACGAAACGAATTTCACCAAAATTCCGAGATGAACCCCGAATTTTGAAGCTAAGGAGGGAGGAGTTATAAAACCCTTACCAAAGGAGACCCCTATATAAGATAAAGAAAAAGATCCAGGTTGCATTATCAGCAATCCTACGCAATATTGTGAAATCTCCAACAAACGAAAACACTCTCAAATGTATTAATTACATTGAGATAAGATCGAAGTTATAAGTTTGTAAATTTATTCTTTTTCGGCTCAGTTTAGTTTTTAAGAAATATAAGTTGTATTTTTGAAATTGTGAGTTTTTTAAAAAGTGAATTCTCTGAGTCCAACTTTTCACTTTTTTTATATTATATTTACATTTATTTATATTATCGATATTGATACCATGGCTGATCTAGTATCTTCGATATCTGTGGTTTTCGTGACTTGCGTTTATACAGGACTTTCGCACTTGAATCTCGGTAGCGTGCCAAGCATGCCGCGACGCATCGGGACGGCGAGGTGCGAAATTCCTGTACATATTTGTTTATTTTGGGTCGAGGGTTTTCGACTAATATTAATTCAATTTTGATTTGGTTTTTCTTCGAAATAAACTGGCACCAAACCGCTGCAACATATATTAAAACGTCTTATGATTTGTTTGTAAACTGTCAGTTTATTTTGAACCTCGAATTTTGAGTTTGGTGACAGTAAAGTATATAGTCCTTGCATAGGTACGAACGCTTTCTGAAGTATTATGATTTACATATCTGCGAAATCTTAATTGAGAATCCACGACAACGCTCAGATACTTTATGTGATTTTTGATTGGTATCTGGACGTTGTTTATTTTATGGGAAGATTGATTTTATTATCGGTGAATTTCCGTGTATGTATTAAATCCTCGGATTTAATCTCATTTAGTTAAATTTTCCATGTGTTCAGCTATGGTGTCAATATGTGTAAGTGCTTGTATAGATGAGACCTTGTAACGTTTCCATAATGGGAATGGTCATATATTATTGCGTCATCAGCAAACATTCCTATCTTTGTTAAGGGGTAACTTGGGAAGTCGGCCATGTATAAATTGTATAACCTGGGAGCGAGGACAGAGCCCTGTGGTACACCAGCTTGTAATGTTGTTGCCTGAGACAGGGATTGGCTTACCCTGACTTGAATTTTTCTATTGACCAAATATGTTCACGATATATAGTGGCATATTACGTGTCACTGTTAACTTGTACAGTAGTCCATTCAGCCTGACTTCCTTTGATAATATATACACCAATTGTGTCTTCTGACGTGAGCGACTCCAGATGGTAACGATACAATTTCCGCACTGTTATAAAAGTTCTAATTATTCTAACAATTTAATATTTGACATTTGAATTGCGTTATTTTTGCTTATTTTAGAATTTACGTATTTACTAAATAATAAATAGGGAATAAGGTATCATACCGTTATGTGAAGAAAACACAACAGAAAAATGGCGTAGTGATAAAGGAAAAATTAAATTTTAATGAAAATATTGTTTTCATCTTCATAATTTAGGCTCTGAAGATCCTGAACTAAAGGTTTTGATATAGTCATTTTTTCTTTTCAGGCAAATTACAGTTTAGCTTTCCTTAACCAAAAGTTTGCAGAGAACTCACCGTTTTTCATGATGGTTGCGCCACCTGCAAGCCACTCGCCTTTTATACCTCCAAAAAGGTATATACATAGATTTCCAGGTGTTGGAGTAGTTACCAATCCGTCTTTTAACTACACACCACATAATGTAAGTATTGATAGTCATGATAGGCAAAAGTTGTTTGACTTTCTTTTCTATATTATTGCAATATTTAGTTTGGAAAATTTTTTAGTTTTTTTTTTTCATTCTTTTAATTTCTAAAGAAAGAAGACTCTTTTGCGCTACTTTCATTTTTTCATAATAGATTCGAGACTTGCAAAAATGATTTCCAGTATGCCCTTTTTAATCTACAGCTTGGTTGTAGTTATAATATACAAGTCCTATTTATATGTTTAGTAATAATGTGGCCCTGTTTGACCTTTTTTTTTTTAAAAAAAAAAAAACTAAAACTGTTTATACATTAAAAAAGATGTTCAGCGAAGCTGAACTTCTATCAGTTTATTTCACTTGGTCCCTTTGCCCCAGAGAGAAATGTGAAATTAAAACAGCAAGAAATGACTTTTTTTTATTGTGTTATAATTTGCAAGAAATGACTTTTTTTTGTTGTGTTATAATATGCCAGTGCCCATTCCTCAAATTTTAAAATTAAAACTAGATGCTATGCTAGTTATTAAATTAAATTTTAGAAACACTGGATAGTTAAAATGCCACCCAAACGACTACCCACTAATATAACTATTCTCAACCAAATTCAGAGAAGAAGATTACAAACTTTGTTGGCCGTCGATGATTTGGTAGAAAGAATCGTTCTTCAATTGAAAAGATTAAAAGTTTTCCATAAAACGTATTTCATTATTAATTCAGATAACGGATTTCATATTGGTGAGTGTTTTCTCCTATCATTAGAAGAACAAATGTGTTGTAGTCAATTTTCGTATATGTTGCCCTTTTTAGAAGTTAATATTTTTCTCTTAAAAAGTAAAACATAAAATCTAATTGGTCCGCTGGTGTCGGCACGATGACCACACAACGATTTCGTTGCTGAGGTGGTGCGAAAATCTTATGACCTGGCAGCAAGTTAGTTAGTTTAATTTGAAATGAAATAACATTGACTTTGACGGTTCTGCTATTCAGCTAACTGGAATTTTTAGTATCATATTCGAAATGTAGTTCTTATAATTTCCATGTGTGTTCTCTCAAATCTTAAACATAGTTTAAGAATAAATTCTCTCATTTATTTTGGTGTTTAGGTCAGTTTGGACAACCTTGGGACAAACGACAACCATACGAGGCAGATACACGAGTGCCGCTCTTAATAAGTGGTCCAGGTGTAGGCAAGAAAATTCTGGAACACTATCCAGTATCAGCCGTTGATATGGCACCGACCATTTTAGGTTAGTATTTAGATTTAAATTTTTGGGAAGATATATCTTACGAAAAGCATAAATGTAAAAAAATGAGCGAAGCTTATTTTTGCCAGGTTCTTAAGCTCACAAAGTTATTGAGCCATATTTTAGTCTAGCTTTAAATACGAAATATTTGGAAGTCGGTTTTAAAATTGATTAAATCCACTATGCTATCTTACTGAAGACGCACATTTTTCCAGTTTATATCACCATAATTTACAAAATGATGGTTCTAGTGCAGTATTTAGAACTTTCATATACTCTTATAAATTTAGTGGATCTTCGCAAACTAATATTTCGCCTATGTCACTTGCTGATATGCACCCCCACAACATAATACTGCCGCCTCCGTGTTTTACAGTGGGTACTATGCAATCGAAGTTATACTCCATTTGGAGCCTGCCCTGTACGTAGCTAGCACTAGGAGTATCAAAAAGCTAAAACAATAGAAAAATAGCGAAAAATTAAAAATTACTTTAGGGTTCCTCATTTACTAAAATCCAGACTTGATAAACAATACATACCTTGAAGTTAGACTCGCCCGACCTTACGATATTATACAGTCAGCTATGTCACAGGCCGGTTCGCATGTCGGTTCGACATGTGCGATATACAGTGATAATTTTATAGTGAATTCAATGTTAATTGTGTGTGTTGTGCTAAGAGTCATCATTGCCATTTTGCAAAACTGAAGGATCAACTTGTTAAAGCGATCAATGAATCCAGGAATGTTTTTTGATTTTGTGATGATCGTTCCGCCAAAATATCAGATACATTGAATGTGGCGCAGAGGCTGCAAAAGGAAAAAAATCCAACAATGCAAGGGACATTCTTGCCTACTCGCAAGATAAACCAACGCAAAGTCTAGATAATGGTCGAATATAGCAAAAGAGTCGAGGAATCAAAACAGTTCAACAACAAAAAATATAGTTGAATGAAAAATTAGTAAAGTTTACTTATCGGTCTCTGTAAAGAAATTAAAATCTGTGAGGTAGGCTTGTGTTATTATTGAAGTTTATGACGAATTATTAAAAAATTACAAAATAAAGCAGAGACAGAATTTTCGGCGAATTATGAAGTGTAAATCCCTAAAGTCAAAAACCTGAAAATGGTTTTGATTGAAGTTAAGGACCAATATTTACAAGATGAGGAGGAATTTGTGCAAATAATAAAGAAACAAAAGTGTCTAGGAAATGTAAGTAGCCTGGATATAAAATTGATAAAAATGTACACTCAAAAGAAGTCTCATCTGCAGAATGTCATATCGTAAGTTTCGCCTGAAATATTCAAACGCTAATAATATTAGACTAAGAGGGCGACCCGAAATTTTGACCTGTCTAACCGTTTACCTAGTTGTTCGTTTTATCGGGCGAGTCGAGTAAAAGTTTTTAACGTTGATTTTGTGGCCCCCGTGCCCTGAAGTGTCCTCATAAGACCCAAAATGCTACAGCCAAAAATGGATTGTCGTTTAACCATCAAGTAACATAACATTTGTTGACACCAAAAAAGGCGCCCCAAAGAGCAGACTCCGCCGAGACCGGACCCAGCTTTAGGTCCCAAAAAACGTCGATCCAAAAATGGACTATCATATAACCATATAAAATCAATAAATTTAGTTCATTGAAATAGGAGGGAATCTGCTTTTTCCAGCCAAAACCTACTCTTTTTGGCTGAAAAAAGCGGGTCCAGCTTCGTCCTTCGGTATTGGCGGCGTCTGCCTTTTGCAGGTTCTCTCTTATTTTATCAAGTAGAAACTAAATTTATTGATTTTATATGGTTAAATGACAGTTCATTGTTGGATTGACATTTTTTGGGCTGTAAAGCTGGATCCGGTCTCGGCGGCGTCTGCCCTTTGGGGCGCTCGACTTTCTTAGTGTCGACAAATGTTATGGTACTTGATTTAAGTGGTTAAACGACAGTCCATTTTTCGATGTAGCATTTTGGGCCTTATCTGATCATTCCAGGGCACGGGGGCCGCAACATCAACGTTAAGGGCATTTATTCGACTCGCCGATGGAATGAACAACTAGGCAGACGGTTAGTCGACAGGTCAAAATTTCGGGTCGCTCTCTTAGTCTATGTGGTAAAAGAGGGTTTGTAAACTGGAAAAGTTGTGGTCTATGAACATCTTAGTGTGTTAAGATGTTATAAATATTGGAAATTTGAACATAAAGCCTATCACTGTCGTAAAGAGACCGTTGTGTGCCCACGGTGCAGCGTGAATCAGGTAAGGATTGCAATGCGAATACAGTAGAGTGCACTAATTGTAAATACACCCATGAAGTTTTGAGCATTAACGAAATTGAATTTAATCATACAGTGTTTGACGAGAAATGCGTCCCACACCACAGAACTATTGAAAGGGAGGAATCAAAAACGCATAACATCTAGCAATTAAATTGGGAGGAAAATATGAAGAAGAACGATTTTTTAGATTCTGCATATAAATATTCAAAAGCTAATATCAAATTTTGATGAACTTAGAGATTTTCCTCTGAAGAAACATAAAACTAAAATAATCAATCAAAAATCTGAAGAAACAGCCAATGATTGTTTGTATAAGTGAGACACATGGTACTTCGGATATAGAGATTCGTCAAGTTTTTGTGGTTGGATATAATGCAGTTTCATGTCTGTCAAATAAGACATAGTGGTGGAGTTACTATCTGTAATAAATGTTCTGATTTTGTAGTGATTTCTAATGAGTAATTGACTACATTTATTGGGCGTTAATAGTAAAAATTCAAGTACAAAAAACTGTCTATTAGTGACAGGCTCGTATAGATCTTCAAATTTAAATTATGTTTACTTTTTAAACTTCTTAGAGGACAAACTTATCAGTGAAGTGTTTCATCAACAACCATCATTCTTTATGGGAGACGTAAATATAGACTGGCTAAAAAAGAGTAGTGAGGTATGGAGAACTAAGGAGATAATAAATGAAGTGGGCTATATGCAAATCGTCACAAGAAAAAGTGGAGTCGCTAAGTGATTGAAGTGGATAGAAACTTTCATGCTTTTTGTGACCATGAGGTTGTTGGAGTAAATCTGACGTTTAATCACAAAACAAAAATTTCCAATTGTATGTTAACCAGGAAAATTAATGAACAAACCATCTATGATATTAGTAAAGAACTAATAGGGAAAACTTGGAGTTTTACTATGATTTTATTCAGCCTTTTATAAGACGATAGATAAAGTCTCTCCTCTAAGGAGTGTCACTTTGAGGACTGGCCTATGGATAGATAATACAGGCAAGAGATATGGCATATATAAGAAGTTTTGTCTAACGAAAGAAGCATCAGATTGGGGCGACTATAAAATGAAAAGAAATTTAGTAGTCGTCCTGCTGGAAATGTGCCACGGTTCAGCCGATACCTGAAAAAGGCAAGAAGACCTTGCCAAATAACTACCGACCAGTCGCACTGCTTTCAATAATATCGAAAGTCATGGAAAAGGTTATCAATCAGCATCTTCTAAAATATCTTGAACGATTCAATATTATTAGCGATCACCAATATGGCTTTCGTAAACATAGATCAACAGGAGATCTTCTGACTTATGTAACACATGTTTGGAACAACGCAATTTAACACTTTGGAGAATTTCGAGCGGTTGCTCTTGACATATCCAAGGCATTCGACCATGTTTGGCACTATGGACTGTTGGCTAAGCTACGCTCTTGTGGTATGTCTGAAAAGTTCTGTTTGTGGCTCTCATGTTTCCTCAGAGAGCGTTCTTTACGAGTGGCGGTCGACGGATTTATTTCTAACACCTTCACAATGAACGCCGGTGTGCCCCAAGGCTCCATACTGTCTCCTAATCTCTTTCTCATTTACATTAACGATCTGCTGGAAAAGACCGGGAATCCAATCTACAGCTTTGCAAACGACAGTATGCTTGTCTCTGCATGCACTTTGAACGCTCGGACATCGGCTGGTCAGGCGAATATCCGCAGACAGCAGGAGGTCGTTCAACTTAACAAAGACCTGGAAGAAATTCCATCTTGGGGTGACAGTAACCAAGTGGAATTTAACGCTACAAAAACCCAGGTGGCAGTTTTTTCTAAGAAAGTTAACGTTGCTGAACCCGAGATGGTTATGTCGGGGCATTCCATTCCCCTAGCATCGTCGCTAAATTTGTTGGGCGTTAGTTTGGGAGCAAATATGTCCTGGCATGAACATGTTGCAGGCATAGCAAGGAGTGCTTCTCAAAAGTTAGGAATATTATTTGGAACCAGAAAGCCTTACACTCCACAACAACTGTTAATTCAACTATGGAATACTGCTCCCATGTTTGGGGCTCCGCTCCCAAACATACACTGCATTTGTTGGATTCTGTTCAGAAAAGAGCTGTTCGTCTGATTGGAGACCCGGAACTGACCGGCGGCCTTGATTCGCTGGAACATCGAAGAACGTTTGGCGACTTGAGTCTGTTCTACAAGTATTTTCATGGAAAGTGTTCGAAGGATGTAGCCCGCTTAATTCCTCCCAAAGCGGTGCATGTTAGAAATACACGTCGCGCTGGTGCTTCACATCCGTAAGAGATTCAACTTGTTACTCTGCGTACGTCTTTTATATGGAGAACATCATCCCTTTGGAATAATTTGCCCAGCGCTGTGTTTCCCACCGAGTACAATTTCCAGCTATTCAAGAACAACGTGAATCGCTTTTTCCGCACACATGCCGCTTTTGGAGCGCATAAAAAAAGTAAGCAAATTAAGTATTATGATCAGAATATTCACCAGTGTAGAGGTGATAGTAAAACAATTTAGAGAACATTAAAGGAAATAATAGGGTCAAAAAAACAAAATATGGATTATTCCCAAATTAAGCTTGAACAGGATAGTGAAGAGATAGCGGATGGTTTCAATAACTTTTTGCAGATAGCACAGATGAGATATCAAGTAATATAGAAATCGGAGAATGGAAAAACCAATACGAATCTAGCATTAAAATGAACTTTCTACAGTTCAAGACGGTTACTTTGGCTGCATTAAAAAAGCCATTCGGTGGCTAAAAAACAAACGTACTAACGAATATTAAATTGGTAAAGTAGTTATTTAACGTGATAGGATACCCGCTCTAAATACATCACTGACAACAGAAAGAGTGCCAAATGAGTTCAAAAATCAGCCTTATTGCTCCGATATCTAAAGTAGATAAGCAGAATGTTTCCTCGGAATTTAGTCCAATAAATTTAGTCCCAGATGTTGATAAGATTGTTGACACAATAGTGTATAATGAGATGCGGCAATACTATGAGCAAATCAGTCGCTTTATTTGGGTTAATCTGGCTTCAGGAATAATCATTCATGTGAAGCTGCGATACAGTATGCATGTGCTGATTTTTTTTTTATGGGTCTAGCACACGTGCTGCAGGGGGAGTCCCTAAAGCGCTCCAGGAGCGGCATGTGTGCGGAAAAACTGATTCACGTTGTTCTTGAATCGCTGTAAATTGTACTCGGTGGGAAACACAGCGCTGGGCAAATTATTCCAAAGGGATGACGTTCTCCATATAAAAGACTGCTTGAAAAGCGTTGTACGCCGAGTAACAAGCTGAACCTTATACGGATGTGAAGCACCAGCGCGACGTGTATTTCTAACATGCACCGCTTTGGTAGGAATTAAGCGAGCTACATCCTTCGAACACTTTCCATGAAAATACTTGTAGAACAGACTCGAGTCGCCAACCGTTCTTCGATGTTCCAGCGAATCAAGGCCGCCGGTCAATTCCGGGTCTCCAATAAGACGGACAGCTCTTCTCTGAACAGAATCCAACAAATGCAGTGTATGTTTGGGCGCGGAGCCCCAAACGTGGGAGCAGTATTCCATAGTTGGTCGAATTTGAGCTTTGTAAAGAATTAACAGTTGTTGTGGGGAAAAGAAGACTCACCGAAGGAGAAATAGTATTAAATGTGTTTGTGGATTTGAAGCGAGCGTTCGAAAGAATTGATCTTGACATTGTAATAAAAAAACTTATGTCGTACGGGTGAATGAGTTTTGACTTGGATAAGAGACTATTTCGAAAATAGGTACCATAGGACGAAAGTTGATAAGTAAGGAGCAGGGAGAGTTTGTTCGGTGTTTCTGAGAGCAGCGTTTGGGGCTACTTTTTTCTTGTCATCTATGTTAATGATATATATCGTGCTCTAAAGAATTGTTTTGTTAGTCTCTTTGCGGACGATACCCTCATATATGTGTCGGTGAAAAATTTCCCTAAATTACTGATATCTTAAATAATGAAATGATTGTCTTATATGACTGGCTGTACCCGAATAAATTGAAATTAAATGCTAGTAAGATAAATCGTGTGGTAATTGGTTCAAAGGCTCATTCTAAATTGTAGTCTGATATAAGCTTAATTCTGTTTGTGTCCTTTTAATTTTGTCAGTAAAAAAATTGACAAAAAATTCGAGGATCTCTGCATGTGTCTCTCGATGGGCTGAACTAAGTATTTATAATGTTATCATTTTACCTCATTTTAACTATTGTGAGTCTATCGATTTCATGTTTAGATATAGACATTGTGAAATCGCAGATATAGCCGAACAGAGCAATGTGAATTTCGTTAGGCTGCAATAACTATACTTCCGTGGATAAAATGCTATGCTCTCTAAATTGGTTAAATGTCGGGCATGACATTGTTAGAGACAACCTTATTTTTTTATGTATCAAATCGAACGGAACTTGTTGCCAAACTATTTGAATTATTATTTAGGGACGATCTAAATTCCATAAATATTAGATCGAAAAATCCATATAATGTATCAGCAGTAAAAAACAACTGCGTTAAAAAAACACTTTTATGAAGGGGTTTACCGGTTTAGTGGTCTGCCTGAAGATACAAAAAATGCACCATTTTGTAAAAAAAAATTTCGACATTGCACAAATGGCAATGTATATATGTTTCTGTTTTGAATTGCGTCACAAACAAGTTTTTATATTCGTTTTGGATTATCAAGTGTTAAATAAATGTTATATAACAATCCTCTTCGTTGTAAGAGTTATATTTCTGGGCCCAAGTCAAGCGAATATTTTTATTCTTCTCCGAGAGCCAGAGTTTTTTCTAGCTTTGCAGCCTTTAAGCCTAACATTTTGAAGCCTTCTTCTCACTATGTAAGCAGAAATTTTCTTTAAAATGTCTTCAGAAAAATCACATAGCTCAGAAGACGTCTGTTTGCGATTATATATATATATATATATATATATATATATATATATATATATATATATATATATATATATATATATATATCCTTTAGAAATTGTTTTATTCTCTATTATTCTTACAATATAAATAAATGAAGTATATTTATTTCTCCTATATCCTTGTATCATGCTGCTTTTATTTTAAGCACCTAGATGTGAAACATCTGTATGTGCAATATTATTTGGAAATGTTTTATTAGTTCAATATTATTTGGAAATGTTTTATTAGTTATTAATACACTGATTGGTTACATTCATAAGTAGAAGAGAAGAAAAGCAAAAATAACAGTTTAACTCAAATTTACAAAATTACATGCAAAACAAAACCTGCCATCAAAATATACAATCAACTAAAATACCTCTCAAATTTATGACAATTTTCAAAAATGACTTTTTTACTTAATAATTTAAAACATTTTGTCTTAGTACAATTCCTTATTTCAGTTGGTAGCAAATTGTAAAGTTAAGACCAAAATAATTCATATATTTAGATTTTTAGTACTTGCTGGTAGTTTAATTTGCCACCTGCTGTGCTGGGTTCTTGTTTCATAAGTAACACATGGGCTGAAAAGTCCCGGGCCTAACACATAGATGGCGCTAGTTTTATTGCAGTCACCTTTTTTTCAGTTAATACTAACCTTCAAAAGACAGCTGTTAAAATTTCATGATATTCTATTCATTAGTTTGTGAGTTATTGTGCTAAGAGTGACGCTACTTTTGTTATTTTCAAAACAATGGATCAAAAACAATTTCGTGTTTTAATTTTACACTGCTTCTTGATGGGAAAAAATACCGTTCAAGCGAAGCAATGGCTTGAAAAGTGTTATGGGGACTCCGCTCCATCAGAAACAACAATAAAACGTTGGTTTGCTGACTTCAAACGTGGTCGTAGAGACACCGATGATGCAGAACGCAGTGGACGTCCAAATGAGGCGGTAACACCAGAAAACATCAAAAAAATCCATAAAATCGTTTTGAATGATCGAAAAGTGAAGTTGCGTGAGTTAGCTGACATCGTAAAGATATCAAAAGAACGTGTTGGCTTTATATTGCATGAGCATTTGACTATGAGAAAGCTCTGTTCAAAGTGGGTGCCGCGTTTGCTCACTGTTGATCAAAAACAAGAACGTGTTGATGATTCTGAGCAGTGTTTGGCCATGTTTAAACGTAACAAACCGGAATTTTTGCGTCGATATGTGACAATGGATGAAACATGGATCCATCACTTCACTCCGGAATCAAAACGATCGTCATCTGAGTGGACAGCAACTGGTGAACCTCGTCCAAAGCGCCCGAAAGCACAACAATCGGCTGGAAAGGTTATGGCCTCGGTATTTTGGGATGTGCGTGGTGTAATATTCATCGACTATCTTGAGAAAGGAAATACCATCAACAGTGAATATTATATAGCGGTATTGGAGCGTTTGAAGGCCGAAATTGCAGAGAAACGACCGCATATGGCAAAGAAAAAAATTTTGTTTCATCAAGACAACGCACCGTGTCACAAGTCAATCAAAACAATGGCAAAACTACATGAATTGAACTTCGAATTGCTCCCACATCCACCGTATTCGCCAGATTTGGCTCCCAGCGACTACTGGCTGTTCGCAGACCTGAAAAAAATGCTCGCCGGTAAGAAATTTCGCACGAATGAAGAGGTTATCGCTGAAACTGAGGCCTATTTTGAGGCAAAAGATAAATCGTTCTACAAAAGTGGTATTGAAATGTTAGAGCGGCGCTGGAATGATTGCGTTGCTCTTGATGGAGATTACGTTGATGAATAAAGCTAATTTTGAACCAAAAAAACCGTGTTTTCTTTGTTAGGCCCGGGACTTTTCAGCCCATGTGTTATGGTCAACAAAAGGTTTTAAATCAGGTCGAGTATGTATATAAGAACATACCGTAAAAATATAAATTGATCTAATATTAACAATGTTTTTATTAAAAAGCAGATGTGAAGGGTATAATCTATTTCTTTTATAAATAATTTTGAGTATATATTTTTGTATTATATTCGGTCTATACAGGTTGCTCTCATAAAGTTTACCCACACCAATATTCCATATCTTATAATTGATTCCACAAATGTTTTATAAATTGTAATAAGTGTTTTTTTATTTAAGAATTCTCTTAATAAATAAAATTTATGAATAAGTTTACGAATTTTGTCGGATACATAATCAATATGTGGTTGCCACTTAAGGAATTTATCAATTACAATTCCAAGATATCTTGCAGATGAAGTTTCTTTAATAGAATGATTATCAACAACAATAGTACTGTATTGTGGTCTGTTTGCACTAGTAAGTGAGAAAGCTATGTAATTTGTTTTTGCTAAATATAATGTTAATTTATAAGTTTGAAGCCAGTTTTTAATTTTTCTTAAACTATTAACTGTTTGATGTTTTACACTTTCTCAGTGATCTCCAGAAACAATCAGAGCTGTATCATCTGCATAAGATATGGTCAAGCCATCAACACACAATTTTAACAAGGAGTTGATATATATTATGAAAAGAACTGGTCCTAAGACTGTTCCTTGTGGAATACCAATCTTTATTTTATGTTTGTCACTCAAAATGCTTGACCATTTGTATACGCTCCGACAAGTAATCTCTGAACAGTTGCCCAGCTACTCCCCTTTTTCCATACCTTTCCAGTACCTTAAGAAGCTCATTATGAGGCACCGTATCGAATGCCTTAGCAAGTCTAAAAATACGGCTAAACATTTTTTATTTGAATTTAAATTAACAATTTCAGTTATTAATCTATGCATGGCATCTACAGTAGAGAAACCCTCGATGAATCCAAATTGGTTTGTTGAGAAAATACTATTAATTTTTAAAAAGGTAGTTAGCCTGAATTTTACACATTTTTCAAAGAGTTTTGCAAAATTACTGATTAGGCTCACTGGTCGATAATTATTTATGGAAGTGTTAGATCCTGTTTTGTGAATGGGTGTTATTGAGGTTTTAAATTCAGATGGTATTTTCCCACTTGTTATGATTAAATTTAATATGTGTAAAAGAGAGTTAATAATTTCTAAATGTGTTTGTTTTATAATATTAGCTTGTATACCATCGGAGCCCGGTGAACTATTGTTTTTTAAAGATGAAATATGATTGATCAATTCATTTTTCGTTATGGGATTTAAATAAATAAAATTTATTATAGGCGGGTCTGCATGATGTTCTACTTGTGGTAGTGGAATCTTCTTTTCCATTTCCATTCCAATATTTATGTAATAGTCATTACAGAAATTTGCTGTCTCAAGTGAACTAATGTAATATATAATATACATATATATATATATATATATATATATATATATATATATATATATATATATATATATATATATATAACATTTATTTAAAAATATAATTCGTTCTGTCTTACCATTAGGTTTTGTTATTTAATGTAAATTATAAATATTTTGTTATAGATTTAGCAGGAATCAAACCTCCACACCATATGGATGGAAAAAGTTTTAAGAAACAACTTTTGAACAAAAGAAACAGGATTGGCTTTAAGTTTGTTTTTATGGAATATTGGGGAGAAGGGAATGAAAAGACAATTGAACAAAGTTGCCCTTGGTCGTACGATGACAATCTTGCGGTGAGAGTTATTTGACATATAGATTGATTAGAATGTGTACTTGTTAGCAATACTTTCTGAATAAATAGATGAGTATTTTGGTTTCATCTTGTTTAGGTAGGGACGCACTTAATTTCACATTTAAATATATATGGTTGGAATTGATATATCTACTGTGAAGTTTAACGGGGTCTGGTATTTTTTTTTCAAAAATTCGATTTTCTAAAAATATCATTTTCTTATAGTAAGTATATGTAGAGATACGATAGAAACCATTATTTGCTCTGGAAAGGTCGAGAACAGCTTAAACAATGCGATAGAATAGAAGCGTCTCGACGCAGTCAGTGTATACCTTGCGTGCCGAACGTGCAGCTGCCGTATACTTACTGTCTCCGCCCCGTTTTCATAAATCCTCGGTCTATAGGCATTTCATTTTCAGCTTTCGAGCAGTTGAGTGTTGCTTTTCGTCAAGAAAGGAACAGTCGAGCGTCTGCATATCGTTTAGTAAACGGTTATTCGCTTTTGAAACTTTAAACGCGTTTTTTTCGATGCAACCTTTTTTGACCTGGTTGACATGATTTAGAAATATATAACCGGTCCAGTGCAAGTTGAACTTGCCCAATTAGTGTTCCGTACGTTGATTGCTTTTAAAATAAAGATTTTTGTTACGGAGGTATAAAATAATCAGTGACTTCACAAAACACACCCCAAATGACAACAAAGTTTTTTTCCGACATTTGCTGAGAACTGATGACCTCGAAATTTTTGTTTTTTTTATATACCAGATAAATTACTAAAGATAATGCACTCTTGATAATTTTCGTTCAATTTACACCCTGTGGAGAATATTCCAGAATTTTCTCAAAATTTTTGATCGGTACTTTTCGAGCCATTTTTCGCGATTTTTTGCAAAAGTATTACATTATATATATTTTTGAACTCGTATTTTTACAAGGTTTGATTTGACACCCCCCTCGATGACCTGATATATTTTTTTCACTTTCGATTTCACCACCCAAAACTAACTCCTTAAGTCAAAATTTAATTTTCAGAACTACACGGCTTTGATGAGGTCATCGATTCCTATGTTAGTACCAGATTTCAACTTTCTATGTCAAATAGTTTCAGAGAAAATGGGGTGTGACAGACAAACAGACGGACGGATAGACGGACAGACAACAAAATGCTCTTGTAAGTGTTCCGTAGGGACCACAAAAAAAACTATTGCACGGATCGAGCTCAAATTTTGATGGCTTATTCTACACATGAATGGCTATCGCCGCACTATGGGACAGAATCGTGCGTACCGTCTCAAAAATCTGTAACTTTGTCGTTGATTGAAGTAAATAGCTGAAATTTGGTACGTAGTATCTCTAATGTATATACTATCAAATAATGGTACATTCGTTCTTAATTTTTAACCGACTTCACGTGTGGATTTTTTTTGTTCCTTTTTTTTTGTTTGTTTCAATATTACTCCGCTATTTGTGAACCGATTTTAAAAATTCTTTTTTTGTTTGAAAGGTATTGCTTGCAGTTGGGTCCCATAATTTTTTTTTGGAAATCGGACGGACAAAATGTCCACCCGAAAAATTAATTTTTGAATATCTCGGCCATTTATAAATTTATTAAATTAAATTTGTCAACAGGCTGAACACAAAAAATTTCGAAAATCGGACGGATATTTTGTCCGTCCAAAATATTGATTTTTAGATAACTCTATTGAAAATTTATGAAAATCGGAGGGAGGAAGTCGGTTTTCTTTTTTGCGAGAATTATTTTATTTAAAATATATAAAAAAATAATACAAAAATAAAAATGACACTTTTTCATACAAAAACATAGTTTACTTAACTTATTGAATGATAATTATACAGTTTAATGATATACACTATTATTTCGTATTTTTGTTAATATTACATATGAAAATAGCATATAATAAATGACAAACATCTATTAATCCACAACATAAAAAAAAAAATTGATATACAAACTACAATTTAAATATCTAAGAGGTTCTTGGCTTCGTCTTCCTTGGCAACAGTGACTGATGGTTTTCTGATACTTGATATGTATTGGTCTTATGTAAATAAAAGACCATGAAATACGTCTTCATTCGTTGCGGACCTAGAGCACTTTCTAGCGTGACATAATCTGATATTTTTGTAATCTTTATTACGAGATTCTTGGGGATCCTCAGATAAATTACCAATAGGCAGAACAGCAAAATGTCTATACTTTCCCCATGTATTAAGATCTTATGTACTGAAGAAGGCATGTTATACCACATATATTGTGTAACGTACAATTGTGCAGTAGCGCGAGTATATTCACCAAATTTTTCTGGATTTACAGCAATACCGCATGCCAAAGTCTGAAGAATAACATAAAACCTTTTAATAAGATCCTCATTAACTCCTGTTATTTCTAAAGAGCAGTAGTAGTTCTCAAAAAAACGTCGAGCTGTATTGCCGTCATTGCTATTTCCACTTCCTTGCCGGGGTTTATCAACATGCAATCCCATTCGGCTTCGAAATAGACTTTGTACAAGTTTTTTCTTGTCTTCTCTACTTTTTTATCTTCCGGAGTTCTCGCAGCCTATTTTTTAAACGAAAGATTATATGAAATATGTAAAACTAACTCCATGCACCTAATCCATGCATGCAACGTCGACAAACCGTACTCGTAAGCATTCATATTATCTGGCTTTGATTCAATCTTCTCCAAATTATTCATATCGTTTGGTTTAGCCCCACACACCGTACACACAGCTCCAGAACTTGTGTCAGTTAGAACTTGTGTAACTTTTCCATCCACCATAGTTAAGAACAGCTCGTGACTTATTTCAATTAGCTGGTCCCCCATGTGTATCTCAGAAATTTTCAAATTATTAATTTGACCCCGAATATCACCGACCACCGAACGGGTTTTCTCGGGCGTTTCTTTTGCAAATTCCATCAGAATTGGTCGGCAATATCGAATAGAAGAGCAAGCCGGATTTTGCCAAAGAACCTCTTTGTTTCTGTATCAATCAGCTTTATTGGTACCAAAGACGCTATAAATAAGTTTGCATCTGAGACCAAGTTACTTTCATCTGTTAAAATTTGTTTATATTCACTTTGTCCCGATGAACCATCACATCCCCATTTGGTAAACAATTTAAGATTTCTTGTTTAAGATTCTTGTTGGGTTGTAAATATTTTCAATTTTTAAGATACGGGCAGTAGTGTGATCCAGCAAATCTTGTAGATTTACTTTAGCGCCTGTATCGGTTATTTCAATGCTGGAGGGTGGAGGATAACACAGTTTTTTTGCGTTTGTTAATATATTATATGACGGCAATATGTCGAAGTTTTTGTTAATCAGACTTGCTCGAAGTAATCCGTATTGTGATTTCGAAAGATCTAAATCAGCAAAAAGACTTAAAGCTTCATCCGCCGTAAAATATGTTGCATTGCGAGTTTCATGCAACAATTTTTCCTTTATGATCTTTTTTTTCGTCTCTATTACAATTCCGCATCATTGCAACAACAAAAGCTTCATCCAGTTCTCCTTCAGACCGCAATCCTTGGACGTATGCGTTATGTATATTCTCGAGTCCATATTCTTGAATTAACTCCATATTCTTCCTTTTTTTTCGATTTCCCTGACAGATCTTCATAAGACTTTGATGGGCGTCCACGGTCTCCAGATGTAGGTTTGATATCCATTGGTATTTCGTCGAACTGTACCTTAAATTCACCGTCTAACCACGTTGCATTTTTATTAAAGAAATGTGCTTTAGTTCGGTTAGATGTGGTCCAGCGATTGTTAAAAGCTGATATAAGCGATTTTTGAATACTTTTCAAAACTAATTCACTTTTTGAAGACGACAAATGATGGTGTTCTTCTAAGTATTTTTGAATATCTTCCCTTTTGTCCCATGGTCAATGAAAAATTCGCATAATACTCGTTGAGGCACAACAAATTCACTCATTTTGTTGTATAGGTACTTCGCAAATATTGTTTTTACCGAGGTTGGTGAAGACTCTATGTCGAAGCACAATAAAGTACTGGTAAATGACAATTAAATCAATAATTTTTATACTTCAGTTCCGTGAGAAAAATATTATTATCTGCGGGTAGTCACATATTTATCGCGTTCTTCTATGATATGATATGATTTCCAATAACAGTATTTCCACCTTACTTTAATTTAGGTAGTAATCTATCTTTATATATAAAACACAAAAAATGTTTCTACCTACCCCAGGCAGCTCTACCAGATAGTGGCAGTTCGGCAATAGCAACAAAGCCGAAAAAAATAACATGTATTTTGTTGGTAGAAAATTCACCACATTGTCAAAAATCACGAGAGCTTCTCTCAAAAAACAACCACTTTATGTATGTATGTAGTTCATTCTCTCAAAAAACAACCACTTTATGTATGTATGTAGTTCAATGCGGTAGTTTGTAAACAAAATTTTGACAACTTGCTGGGATGTAAACAATAGTCACCTGTTCTAGTGATATTACCTGGTAAAGCTGCCTTGCACCTACCTACCTACCTACCTACATATCTACCTGCCTACCTATGTCCGCTAAAGACGCTAGTAGACAATATTATTTAACAATAAAATGTCAGAAATAATCTATTTTTCGAAAAATCTGAATCAAATCTTAAAAATTTTTTTTAAATATTTTGCATTTCCCTCCTCCATCAGGTATTTTTCGTCTCATTTAAAAGGGGGCAGATTCGGGCAAATTTTTTTTTTGCCTTGACTTTTATATGAGCTGCTCCATGTGATGGTATCAAAATTACGACATCGGCAGACATCGCTAACTGTCAAAAGTCTATTTAAAGTTTCTGATAAGGTTAGGATATTTGATACTGCAAAAACAATCGTTACCTCTCCAGTTTTTTACATAAATGTCTACTTAAATGCTCTTTAAATAAGATACTTAATAACCCTTCTAACCATATATCACACTTACATATTTGCATTGAAAATAATGAAAATATGACCATGTAAACTGGTGCAATTCTGTTCTACATAATCGACATTATTTTGAGTATCAACTTGCAAGTCAAGTTTTATTAAGAAAAAATGAGAAATAATCTATTTTAAATTCTATATAATATGTATTAGACATTCAGTTAGATATGTGCATTAACAAAATATTCAATATCGAACATTCACAAAACCTATTTTTGAGACGGTACGCACGATTCTGTCCCATAGTGCGCCGGTACTACTTTTATAAGTATTCATTAATATTTAATTATATTTTTAAACAATTGAAATAAAGTCGAAAATTTTGTTTTTTTTTCATGGTGGGTATACAATTTTAGTACCGGCGATAGAGGCAACTCTATTATAAGAATCAACTCGAATATTTAGATGCTCCAAAGTCCAGATATCATATCGCCCAGATTTAAAGAGGGCCCTGTTCAGGCGGCCCTACCAAGAAAATGCTTCTATTACTTTAAGATCTCTAGTATTATGTATAAAAATATTAAAATTCACAAACTTTACTATGAAAAAAAATTCTTAAAGAAGGACTGTGAGTTATCAGATCTACCCACTTTAAGAGAACATCTTTGTATATGAAAATTATTATTAAAAAATGTTGCAAGCAGTCTGTTTTTACATAAATTAATTAATATGTTTAAAATATAATTAAAATATAACATTTTTTTTATTGCTGTTTGATCAAAAAATATCAACAGTTTCAATGTAGTCAAGGTATTCAGGATGCAAGAATATAAATTTTAAAAAAGAAGTAATGTTAGATAACATTATTTCGGAAAGGGGTATCAGTGAATTCAGAATGAATTGAAATAATTCAAAACTATTTAATGATAATACTATTTAAAATTTGACAAATTGAGAAAAATATAGTGAAAGAAGAAATATATAAAATTATTCGGCACTGTCAATAAATGTGGATTTGTATCTTATGTACGTTTCTTAAATTATAGTTTTTAGTATAATTTTCTAAATAAGATTTCTATTTCAGGAATGTAGTGTCAGTCAGTGGTGTAAGTGTCAGGACAGTCGAAATAACACTTATTCTTGTGTAATGGACTTCCGCGATGAACTTAGGTTTAAATTTTGCAGATTCGCGGATAATGAGGTAAGTGAAGTTTATTCAAGCTTACCGTTTTGTATTAGCAACCTGAATATACCTAAATATTGGTGAATTTTATTTTTAAAAGTGGCAAAAATGAAAATATGAGGAGAACAATAAAGAAGCAAAATTATACAATGTATAACAAAGCCCTGGAAGAAATTCTATCTTGGGGTAACAGTAACCAAGTGGAATTTAACGTTACAAAAACCCAGGCGGCAGTTTTTCTAAAAAACTTAACATTGCTGAACCCGACATGGTTATGTCGGGGCACTCCATTCCTCTAACATCGTCACTCAATTTGTTGGGCGTTAATTTGGGAGCAAATATGTCCTGGCATGAACATGTTGTAGGCATAGCAAGGAGAGCTTCTCAAAAATTGGGAATATTATTTCGAACCAGATACTTTTACACTCCACAACAACTGTTAATTCTTTACAAAGCTCAAATTCGACCAACTATGGAATACTGTTCCCATGTTTGGGGCTCCGCTCTCAAACATACACTGTATTTCTTGGATTCTATTCAGAGAAGAGCTGTTCGTCTGACTGGAGACCCGGAACTGACCGGCGGCCTTGATTCGCTAGAACATCGAAGAACGGTTGGCGACTTGAGCCTATTCTACAAGTATTTTTATGGAGAGTGTTCGAAGGATGTAGCCCGCTTAATTCCTCCCAGAGCGATGCATGTTAGAAATACACGTCGCGCTAATACTTCACATCCGTATGAGGTTCTGCTTGTTACTCCTCGTATATCGCTTTACAAGCAGTCTTTTATATGGAAAACATCATCCCTTTCGAATAATTTGCCCAGGACTGTGTTTCCCACAGAGTACAATTTTTCGCACACACGTCGCTCCTGTAGCGCTTTAGGGACTTCCCTGCAGCACATGAACGCGATCGCTTTCGAGTTTGTATATTGAGGTTATGTGAATAGCAGTATCGCATGTAGTGGTAATTTTGTTTTTTTAGGATTACCACACATAAAAGTGGCGGATGTTTGAATTTGAACCTGAATTTTGAGGTACTTATTTGAAAAGAACCAAATTCTACACCACATTAAATATATTATTGTGCATGTATAAACTAAGTTATGGGTTACTGTAGAAAAATTAGACCAGCTGGCATAGAAAGTCCTTCCTCACTCTCCGTCCTCTGCGATTTTAAACTTCCTTACTGGAAAAAGATTTGGTAATGAAGAGTGATTGATAAACGCTATTGCCAATTTTTTTTTTAAATCAGAACCTCAGTAGTTTTAAACTACGTGATTTAAAAGTAAATTAATTTTCATTCATCTCTCAAATAAATAGTATACCAAAGAAAAAAAAAAAATAATTTTTCCTAGAACTGAGATATAAATAGAAACAGAACTAATCTGCTGAGTTTAGATACATATCCAATAAAAACAAATTATAATGAAAATCAGTGAGCGACATCTCCAAATGTTTTATAGTTTTTGTTTAACTTTTTTAATCTGCTTTTGACATTAGTGAAAGCTTTTTAAGACTCCTCTGAAATTTTTTGTTTGCCAATTTTATAAGGATACTGTGCATCGCTAAATATTACAATTTTTGTCAAAATACACGTAATTATCATTTTGTGATAAATGGTAGTTGATATGGTTATAACAATTATTAAATTGAGTAGAAAATAAAATGGTGAAGAGTCAGATCTTTAAAAGATCGCTGTATGGCGACTAAATTTCCAGGTCATTTGTTTTATGGTTTCAGAGGATAGCATAAACCTATGTGACGTATATTTGAACCGCTTTAGTAAAATCTTTACTAACAAACTAGCTAGTCAAAGTTTGCAAGGGACACAGTTTATACTGAAATTTTGTTTTTAGCGTTTTGTGGAGGCCTACAATTTATCACTGGATCAGTACGAGTTAAGAAACGTTTATCCAAAAATGAATTCCAAACTGATAAGATACTACAATAATATTTTAAATAAATTTAGAAAATGTGCAGGCAGAACATGTAAAACGTTATGAAAGTAATTTAATGCTGGAAATACTCTATGAAAAATATTTCAGATTGTTAATTGATGATTACATTTTACAGGAAAATAGAACCAAATATAAAATTAAAACTTTCATACTTTCTAGCTATAGCTAGCTCAGTAAGTAAGTGATATATATTGGTTTAAAAGAAAAATATCTACTGGAAATGTGATATCTTTTATAGAGTATATACAGCATATAGGTCGTCAATTTTGTATATTTCTTTGTAAACGATTTTGTAAAGTACACATATTGCAGATCTGTTTGGTAACGAGGTACAGTACAGAGTATGTGCTGAAAATAAGAAGAATTTTCTGTTTGGTTAATTAATAATTCAAGTTCATTATAGAAGTAAATATTCTATATCTTTTCAAACCCAAGGGAAGTTCAAAACGGTAGATTCCAATTTCTTTTTAATAAGGAGATCTGAAAAAGTTATTTTATTATTTTTCAATACTACGCTTATGATTTTCGTTCTTGACTCCATAGAATCGAAGCATATACTTTGACATATGCAATATAAAGTTTTTTTTTATTCATGTAGTGTTTCTAAATGGTTTACAATTTCAAACAAAAAATGTTTAATGATTTGTAATAATCGAATCGTAATATGATACAGTAGTAAGTAGTACTAAACCTGGATCAAACCGGTAACTCAAACCAGCACTAATATAATTCTGTTCAAAGTATATTTGTTCTTGTTTCTCTAAAAACTTAAGGTATTTCTTACCAGAACTTAGAGAGAGTATTATATTAGAGAAAGACGCGAAATAATTTGGTTTAAATGTGGCAACGTAGCTTCTCCCTTGCTTCCCGCCACCCGTAATCACGTGTTATTTATTTTTATTTAGTATCGATGTATATTAATTAATTAAAACGATACTTTGGATAATTTATTAAAAATGTATCAATTATTAAATATTGATTGATTGATTGAAAGAAAGTCCGATCAGTGTAGTGTATATGTGTGATTCACAATTTGAAGAACGCCCGCTTCCGCCCGGGCTGTTTTCTTCAAGCTACGTTGCCACAGCGAAAATTTACTTTAAAAAATTCGTTAAAAAGTAATATTTAGCTAATATTTTTGCAAAAACTAGGAGGTAAACTGCCTTTACATTTTAACAAAAGAAAGTAAAGCAATTTTTTTATGTATATAGTTTTTTTGTGACTTTTTACTTTTTAATGCACATACGCCAACAAAAATTGTAAAAAGAAAAAGTATGGATTCCTATCTTGTAGGTGTTAAATATCTGAAAATTTACAATTATGGCAATACGGCGTGATAAACCATCTTTATACTGAAACAGTGAATGCATGATGCTAAAATCTATTATTTCTCAAAATTTCAAGCAAAACTACTTTTAACAGTTACTTGTAAGAAATACCTTAGGATAATAATAAATTAACTTGCCAACAGTTTTTATCTAAATAATTTAGAGAACCAAAAAGATTTTTTTTTTCAAATTTAATGCGGAGAAGTGCGATCTCTGTTGTTTCTGTTAGTACTAGGGAACAATTTCTAGAAACTTTTTATTTTCAGCGAAGTAGATTGATTATGCTAGTCAAATATTAGAGGTATTTGTTTAAATATAGGGTTAGTGAAGAAATATACGAAGTTGGTTTCCAAATTGTAAAATACTTTAGGTATATTATAAAGAGGGGATTTTAGAGAAATAATTATATATAAATGAAAATGCGTTTGCAAAATACCTGATCTAATAAAACAAGTTTCTTGATTTTATATATATATATATATATATATATATATATATATATATATATATATATATATATATATATACTTATATACATATTTATATATATATATATATATATATACCGGGTGTCCTAAGAACCAACGTATTCCCTTCGAGGGCTGATCATTAGTTTATCGAGTGTTACAACTACAAATTTCCGTATTCTAAGATTCTAATTATTGTTAACGTAATCCTGAATAACCCTGCTGTTGATTACATTCAAAATAGAACTGATTGTGCTAAGCCTGCGGGGAAAATCATTTTTGCAAGCATCATGAGAAAAAATATTTTAAATAGCTAACTTTGGCTCTTCATACTTACTTTACTAAGTCAACTTGGCCCCTTCTTACATTAGGATAAGCCTTTACAAAATATGTATTAGGACAGTCTAATATTTGCATCGAAGTCGCGATCGTTTTTCTCATTTTTTTATCAGAGCATTGTTTTGGGGATCATTAGAATTTTTAATGTGTTTATTAGCAAGAAATTAACCTCGGTACATTCTAGTATATCTGACCAATCTATTGCTCCTAACTTTATGCACAAATCTTTAAGTTTTGTTACAGAGATAAAACATTTTACCGTATAATCACTCTAGCTACCAATACGCATTGGTAATGCCCAATAAGATTTTGGTGGAACGTCAAAACAACACTAATCAACGGGTGCATACCCGGATACATCAGGAATTTGTCTGTGCGTAGATTTCTACGCACTAATTGAGGTTGGGAGGTGAACGATAACAAAAATAATAGGATTTTATTTAATTTTTTGTTATTAATATAAAATTTTCTGAATATTTATTAACACAAATCACGTGTGAGATATTAAAGGGAAGATTTTTGTCAAATGTTTTAAAAAAATAACATCAAAAATATTTCTCTTCATCGATAATTTCGAATTTTCTAGATAAGGTTTAAAATGAAGGTTTTCCAGCCAGTTATTTTTTTACTTGTAATTTCTCCTGTTCCAGAAAATGTATCCAACCAGTATAAATATACCTTGATCTTAAGAAATTGACGTAAGTCTATTTTTCTTTTTAAATTCTCCAATTTTCAAATAACTTATGATCATGGACCCTTTTTGTTTTATTAGAGTCATTAAAAAAAATGGACACTAGTTGCAAATTGCTGTTATTTTGTGTTTTTTCTTTTAGATGTAATTATTATTTTGTCCCTAATTTATAAGACACCTCATGACTGTAAGGATCAGTATTTTTTTATATAACAATAGTAAGTACTAATGGTGTTAGGAGAAAGTATTTTATATATTATTCTAACATATATCTTGTAATTTACAAGTATATTTATTGACAATATAATACTAGGCAACGAATCTCTTAAGGTGATTTGAGAAAAACGAGAAGCAATAACTTGTGCGAATTTGATAGAAACAGTTGGTCGATAATATGTATGTACGCCATAGCAAAAAAAATCGTACTTGTAGGTCACAGTCTAAACGCGAAACTATGTTCTTCTTTGGGTCGTAGAAGTCCACTCCTGGACATAGACCTCTTCCAGAGATTTTCATGCCGATCTTTGCTGAGCGGTCTTAATCCAGGTTTTCCCCGCATATCGCTGAATTCTGTCCTCCATCGCGCCTGCTGTCGCCCAACACTTCTCTTTGTCTCTCTTGGTCTCCACTGCATTAGAGCTTTGGTCCATTTAGAATTACTTTTGGCCACATCTCGTCCAACGCCATTTCAGTTTGGTCACAAGCTTGATGATGTCGCGGACTCCCGTTCTTATTATTTCATCGTTGGGGATTCGGTCTCTCAGGCTTACCCGGATCATTGCCCGCTCCATTGCCCTCTGATAGACGCAGAGGCGATTGGTACAATTTGCGGTAAGTGTCACCGTCTCAAGTGCGTATGTCGCCACTAGTAGGATACATGTGTCGTAGACCTTCCTTTTGAGATTCACAAGGATCGTAGGGCACCGAAGGATGTAGCTGAGTTTTCCGAACGCCATCCAGGTGAGGCCAATTCGCCGCCTGATTTCTGCCCTCTGATTCTCTTTCCCAAGCTTGATATTATGTCTCAGATAGTTGACCACTTTCAAAGTGTGATTCGCGGTAGTGACGTTCATATTATCTGGGCTCATTATTTTGGTCTTTTGAAGGTTCATTTTGAGGTCCACAGCTTGTGAGGCATCCTTGAGTTCTTGGAGTATTGTCGTTAATTCTTCTGCGTCGCTTCTGCAGAGTACAGTATCATCCGCCAAGCGGAGGTGATTGAGGCGTTTTCTGTCTATGTTGACGCTCTTCTGTATTTAGGATAGACACTTGAACATGTCCTCCAAAGCCAAGGTGAATAACTTCGGTGAGATCGTGTTCCCTGCCTGACACCCCTTCTTACAGGAAACTATGTGAGCAACTCCTAAATGTACCGTTTGACTGTGAATTGCATGTACCATTTCGTTTACGTAGTTATAGCTGGTCGACATGTCAGTTTCGTCTACCTATGTTTGGAGAAAAAAGGGACCTGCTGTTTCTGTCCTTACATTTTTACTTATGGACTTAGCTTGTGATATATATTGTAATATTATTTTAGTAGATTGTAGGATTTTTTATTGGTTGCACTGATAAATGCCGAATTATTAATTTATATTTTATACAGTGTGTCCCAAAAAGTTTTACCATATCTGATTTTTTTATTGTTTAGGAATTATTGGCGCACACGTAGATGTTGACGTTAGTTATGCCACTTTTATATGATCTCGTTTAAGCGGTAAGATTTAATTAATAAAATGTGCATAATAACTAGAAATGGATAAAAATAGATCAAACCATTGGTAATATTTCGGCAGTTTCGTTGAATCATGGTCACAGAGTCAGTTGGGATTTTTCTACTGTTACGATTCTTTGAACTTGCTATATTAGATCAGCATCCCTAAAAGTGACTAATAAAAATAGTTTTACAGTTAGCATTATAGAAGTGTTTATTCATTTTTGCAGCTATTTTCATAAAAAATAATATATTGAACCCAATAAAGAATGTAGAAGAAACATACTTATTAAGAAAACAATCAATGTGACTTTTCAGCTAAGTTTATGTATTAAAATTTTTCAGAAACACGGTTGCATTTACCTATATTTGACTTTCTTCTACTTTCTAAGTGAGTACAGTATGGTGAACTTTAACCTCTACATGCGATGTATGATTTATGCCCAATAATTCCTTATGATTACTGAAAAAACTCTTGTTGGCAAAAAGTCCTACGTTTTATTAATACCAGTTTGGTATCCCCTTACAATAGGATTTTGAATGTACTAAACTTATTAATGCATCCAGTGTAAATTTTGTAAATTCTGACGTTGGTAGATTCAATCAATATAATATTGTCTAAAAAAATTATTTTTGTGATATATATATATATATATATATATATATATATATATATATATATATATATATATATATATATATATATATATATATATATATATTTTATATATATATATATTTTATATATATATATATTTTTATATATATATTTATATATATATATATATATATATATATATATATATATATATATATATATATATATATATATATATATGGGTAATTTCTGTCAAAAAGGCCACCCCCACCCCTGCACGCTTTTTGTTTTGAGAGAAAATTTTTCTAAGGGGTCGTATGATATTTTGCATGAATCAAAATGACGGATTCAAAATGGCGGCCAGATTAGAGATGTAGTAAAATAAACGTTTTTTTGGCGATTATTTCGATTATTTTGCCTTATTTTATGTAATTTTCACTGGTTTTCTACGTTTTTAAGGTTTTTGACAACAATGATGACAAAAGAGACCAGGAGTTACATGGTTGAAAAAAATTGATCAATCTTGGCAATTTTTAGTCGTTTTTAGTCATTTTAAAACAGTTTTTGACAACAGCTTTTTCTGAATCTACACTCTTTTTATATCGCTCATTACTTAAAATCCACTTTATTTGACTATAGTTGGCAGAAAAATTGCTATCTTTGTCCAATTTAGACCATTTTTTACCATTTTTAACCATTTTTAGGCGTTTTTTCGACATTTTTCGATCTAACTCTAATACTAACAGTTTTACACGACTGTACATTGTAATAAAAATGTCTCATTATTTAAATAATAATAGGTTGTCTTTATATTTTTAAAAATATTTGAAATTTAAAAATACATGTTTTGTTGGAAATCCCTTATACCATGAGAGCTTTACTTTTGGGAAAGCAGTGTTGTTATTTATATCAGTAGCTGTAGCCTTGTTTGTTAATAAATTCATTCTAAGCTTATATTACTAATATCACAACTGCAACAATTTATTTTTTGCAATATGTTGTCGTGTTTTTGAATTTTTAGAAAGTCGTTTTTAATTTTCAGAAATTATTAAAGATAGTGGAATTCACATTTTTTACCTATTACTTTCTAATAGTTTTGGTTATGATAACTTTAGCGTTCTTGGTGTATCGTTCTTGCATTAGTTTATGTTAGGTTAAGTTTCTTGTCTGTCATGAAGTCTATGCTAAGTTAGGCTTTTTTTCTGTCGTGTTGGCTATGGTAGGTTAGACTATTATAGGTTAAGAATCCTTTCTGGCATGTATGGCCAAAAATGGCGCACAATAGGCCGAATTGGCAAGAAGGCAAAACAAGAAGTGTGCAGGGGGATGGCCTTTTTAACAGAG
>CM032448.1:52252825-52545409 GCA_019049505.1 Pachyrhynchus sulphureomaculatus
GTCTCTGAACTTTATCAGTTTTATTTTAGATGTTACTTTTTGAAAAATTGTGTGAGCATTGTGTATATATCTCTATAATATGTAATGAAACCTTTTTGGGCCATCTAATAGTCTTTCTTAGAGATGAGTAGTACGAAAGCATTTGATCTGATCGGTCAATGCCAGACATTCCATTATTGTAATCTCGAATTATATTCGGTTTCATACAAATTTTTCCATTGCGATTGGGCACCTCTACCATTTCAACAGCATGCATGTTTGAAATGCTAAGGACATCTCGTTTGTCTTTCCATTTGCATACAGTAACAGGACCATTTTGCTGCCAAATACACTCCCCATTTTTCAGTTTACGATTTACCACATCTCTGGGGTTTCCTTTTCTGTTATTTCGTAAGGTTCCACACACATAAGTTTTTCGTGTATTTAGCAGTTTTGTAAGAGTAACAGAATTATAAAAATTATCCATGTAAACCGTGTATCCTTTATCGAGATAGTCCTCAAGTAAATGTAAAACAACGTCAGTAGTGTGACCTACATTATTGTCAGTTTCCTCAGATTTTCCGCTGTAAATCTTTATTTTCATTACAAGACCGTCGGACTCACATAGTTCATACAGTTTGATACCATATTTGTGTTTTTTATTTTTAATGTATTGGCGGAAAAGCAATCTTCCCCTGCCATAGCATCATGGATTCGTCAATACAAATATTTTTATCTGGTACATAGTTTTCATGCATAATATTATTGAAATGATTTACTATTGGTCCCACCTTGTATAATCTGTCGGCAGATGGTATTGAGTTATCAACCAAATGAAAATAACGAAGTAACAACTGGAATCGATTTCGACTCATATGTGAGCGCCAAAAGTTTACATTATATAGCTTGTTTGTGCTCCAGTAATGTTCAATTGATGGAAAAGTATAAGGTCCCATTTGCAACAAAAGTCCAATAAAAACTTTCATCTCTGCAGCACTGATGTCTTCCCACTTTGATAACCTATTAGATTTTTTTATTTCTTTGCGTTTTTCAATTTCTTGCGCAGCATATAAATTAGTTTGTTCCACCAGTAATGCAAGAAATTCATCCGAAAAAAATAAGTCCACCAGCGTTTGTACTGTAAAATTTGTCGTATCCAATTTCACACCAACCACCACACCAAATAATTTAGGATTTTGTTGAATTTCTGTCCACAAATCCTCATTCGCATTTGATGTTGTTGCTTGGGAATCATCGTCATTATCTTCAAATTCGGGATCAACTTCAGGTTCGGAGACGACTTCGTCTTCACTATCACTTGAATTCTCAGAAGGTTCATAATCGCTACTGTCGTTACCATCCTCGCCAAAAATCCCGTCAAATTCTGAATCACTTAGATTTGCGTAGTACTCAATTTCATTTTGAGTCAGTGGTCTTTTCTTATCCATATTGCGTTCTTGATAATTTAATTATAACAATAATTATAAAACAAAACACTCAAGAAAGACGTAAATGTGATGCACTCGACAATTTCTGAGATACTACTGGCGAATATGGACGCGTATCTATGATTCAGCTTTAGAGAAGCGACAGGTCGAAGCGTGTCTGTGCGTGTCTGCGTGCGAATTAACTCGTAGTTGGCTTCCGCGAAGAGATTTCTGTTACAGAAGCCAACTACGAGATAATTCGTAAGACCTTTTTTTTAAAAAAAAACACATTTTTTATGCTTTTTGATGATAACTATGCACTAGAATTAGAGTTTTTAATAATATAATGTGATTAAATCAAATTGTCATTTTAGGCCAGATTTCTGAAAATTGCCGTGGCAGTCAACGTGTTAAGGAAAATGCACTCCAAATCCTAATATTTATTTGTTAAACTTCATAATAAATGTAACAAAATTGGTTCAGAAACAAAAAACACATTTCTGTGAAAAGAATTAACATAAATGTTATTGAGGCTGAATTAGGAACCCTGTGCCCCAATAAAGCCATGACTAAAAAAGGAAAGATAAACAACCATTTAACTTCTTACATTTCTAGAAAATGAACTTAATACCAGTTTTAAACTTGAGGAGATCCTTTAATGGACATTGTAATCAGTCTTGCTAATCATCTTATTATATTATTGGGTACTATCATTATCAGCCCTTTTTATCTTTTTCTTTATGCAGTCTCCTGAACAATAAAAATCTATATCAGCAGCAATGAGACCAACACACGGCTAATCATACCAGACACCACAAGTAAGACATTTCCGCATGTCATCGACTTGGTTTTCTTTACATGCTGGACAGTACCATGATGTTTTGATATCATGATGTCTTACTTTTGATGGTTTAGGACTTAGCTTGTAGCCACAGACGCGGAATATTTGGAATGACCTGAAGCTGTAGCGACTGGCGCAAATGGTGTGCCAGTGATTTTGGTACATTTGCGCTCGTTTTTATGGAAGACGAAGTGCTAGGAACGATGTTGACGATGGCACATTAGTTTGCGATGTGGAACTTGTAGCATTATCACTAAATAAATCTTTTGTCACCTCTTGAGCTCTGTAATTGAGAGATTCTTGCGTGGGGCTGTCTTAGTAACTTTAAATTTTGGAGTTTGTAAGAATGTATGAAAATCACATTTGGTTTCGATTTGATTATCTGTTTTACGTGGAGTTTTGGTTTTCGGATGATTTCTTAAAAGCAAAGAGAGTGGCAAGTTTTCAGTATTTGTGCTCGAGCTATCGGCATACAAGAATATTTTCACTACTAGTAGGATTTGGGAATTCTGATAAAGCTGAAGGGGCAAACGCTTCTTCAGGAATGGCATCTGGGTCGTAAGGACATAATCCTGTGGCGCAAAATCCATTCATGATGTTGCTAAAGGATATGCACTTCGGCCATACTTGCGAGAGAATGACATTGAAGCTCATCTTGTTTATTGTTCTTTCTAGGTGCTGACTGATGTATCTTCAAACGGGGTGACTTCGGACAATTTTTAGAGTTTTCCTTATATTTCTTCCAAACTAAAATAGTACCCAGACTATATTTTTTACCAAGTGTAGTTCAATTATCGTAGAATCCAAATACTAGCACAGATTTTATTTTACGCCATTGGAAATTTTTATTTTTTTATTTTAGAAGTGTTCGAAGTCACCTCGTAGGGTGGGGTGACTTTGGACACATATGTAAATCGACAGGTTACGATGTTTCCGCACCGCTGGGATGACTTCGAACATATATTTTTATACACGTAACACATATTTTTATATACATAACAAATGCGTTTAATAAGATCTGTAGTTATTCAATATTAATATTCATAGGTAAGTTTTCAAAAGTATAACGGTCTCTGCGTTGCTCGAGTATGATTAATTTTTGAAAAATGTCTTCTGCTACAATGTCGCTTTCATCATCTATGATTGGAAATACAATAACACAACCTTCTCCGGTGTTCTTCTTTCTTAGAAACTTCACATGTATATGATTTCCTTGTTTACTAGTAATTTTTCCTACATTATATTTTTTCTTCGTGGAGTTATTTACAGAAATAGCAATGATCCCAAATTCGTTAACTTGTAGTTCTGCAGTTTCGGTTGTCTTCGCATTCTTTTGACTTTGTATGAGTGTTTTCAATGGCATTGACTCCGAATCACATGAAGGATCACTCTCGAAAGCAATAGATTGGGAAGATTTTGTAGTTTTTTTACAACCTGAGGTTGAAGGTCTTGCTAGAGCTGCATTTATATCCTCTTTACTAATTTCTCGACCAGGTGGTACATTTATCCGCTTTCGTTTTCCTTTTTTGTTATTTTCCTGAGGGTTTCTGTTTTCTTTTAAGAAATCCAATAAAGATTGATCAAGCATAGTAGTACCTGTTTCTTCATCACGCCTCATATGATTCGGTAAACGTTTGATGACTTCTTGCGGATTGAACGGAACTATTCCACATCCTCGAAATCCAGAAAGAATATTTGCTTCAGACTTAGCTTGAATGAACTGTAGTGTTCTTTGCAATAGCTGTGGAAAGTCTGATTTCTGAAAAGCACCTTTCCTCATTTCCATTCCGTCAATATTCTTCGTCAGTCCTTCTTTAATCCTTTGAGGCCGGAGAAAAAAAAATAAAAGATAAGAATTTTTTTGAAAAAATGTATTCAACCAACATCAAAAACAAAGTAAAAGTTCATTTCACGTAAAAAAATATCCTGGATTATCCTGCAGGATGTGGTTTCTAGCACTAACCACTAGGAATTAAGGCACTCAAAACTAATTTGCGTGAAATTTAAAGAAGCAATTTCTCTCCTTATTGAGGCAGAGACCAACATCACAGGTTGAACATTTCCAGGTCGTTCGATGCACATGCTTCGCTGTGCTACAATGAGCACATCTGAGAGATCCACATCTAAGAGGCATATGTGCAGCACGATCATGACGTACCTCAGTGGGAATGATTTTTTTTGTATTTGTTAGGTGCTTGTTCTGCTGATCTTCTTTTTTTTGAAATCGAATTAACGGCACCAATTAATCCTCGAGCAACCGATACACGAAATTGTTTCAATGTACGAGGCATGTTTTTTAAGTAAGTACCGTTTTGGAATTAAAAAAAGACGTGCAAAGATATCGCTATAATTTTTATTTTTACATGAAAGCCTGTACCTTAATCTACTTTTCTACATAATTTCCGTGAATATTGAGGCACTTGTCATAACGTGGCACCAGTTTTTGAATACCCTCCTCATAAAATTCTGCCGCCTGACTTGTTAACCACTGTATCACAAATGTTTTGACTTCGTTATCGTCTTGAAGACGCTGACCACCCAGGTGCTTCTTCAAGTGCAGGAACAAATGGTAGTCGCTGGGCGCCAGATCAGGGCTGTATGGAGGATGATCTAGAGTTTCCCATTTAAAAGATTTGATGAGATCTTTGGTCCGATTAGCCACATGTGGACGGGCATTGTCATGCAGCAAAACGATACCCTTACTCAACTTGCCACGTCTTTTGTTCTGGATTGCACGACGCAGATTGTTCAATGTCTCACAATAAGACGCTGCATTGATTGTCTCATTACGAGGCAGAAACTCCACTAGCAATACTCCTTTTCTGTCCCAAAAAACTGTGCACATGATTTTGCGGGCAGAAATTGTTTGCTTAAACTTCACTTTTTTGGGTGATGATGAATGTCGCCATTCCATGGATTGTTGTTTCGATTCTGGTGTGACGTAGGCCACCCATGTTTCGTCACCAGTAACAATTTGGTCTAAAAAATGTTCACCTTCATTGTGGTACCGCTCAAGGAAAGTCAATGCACTGCCTAAACGTTGGGTTTTGTGCAAATCCGTCAACATTTTTGGAACCCAACGTGAACACAATTTCCAGTAATTCAAGTTCTCGGTCACAATGCGATACAAAACACTACGAGAATATTGAGGAAAGCAGTCGCACAATGATGAAATTGTAAAGCGTCTGTTTTCTCTCACCTTTTCGTCCACTTTCTGCACCAAATCTTCATTAACGACCGAAGGACGCCCACTCCGTTCTTCATCATGCACATTTGTGCGGCCATCTTTAAATGCTCTCACCCATTTCCTTACCATTCCATCACTCATAATGTTTTGTCCGTAAACTTCACAGATCTCACGATGAATATCGATCGGTTTTACGCCTTTAGCACTAAGAAATCGTATAACAGCCCGTACTTCACAATCGGCGGGACTCACGATTGTCGGAGGCATCTTAAACACTCGGTAAACAACGTATACAATGAAGAATCAGACTGTAATGGCGCCAGTGCGTAGACATGAGATGTAGGTTACCAGCGCGCATGCGCGGAACGCCGACCGTATCGCTGCGGCGGCGGAATCGCAAAACGGTACTTACTTAAAAAACATGCCGAGGCATGTAAGTACCGTTTTGGAATTAAAAAAAGACGTGCAAAGATATCGCTATAATTTTATTTTTACATGAAAGCCTGTACCTTAATCTACTTTTCTACATAATTTCCGTGAATATTGAGTCACTTGTTATAACGTGGCACCAGTTTTTGAATACCCTCCTCATAAAATTCTGCCGCCTGACTTGTTAACCACTGTATCACAAATGTTTTGACTTCGTTATCGTCTTGAAGACGCTGACCACCCAGGTGCTTCTTCAAGTGCAGGAACAAATGGTAGTCGCTGGGCGCCAGATAAGGGCTGTATGGAGGATGATCTAGAGTTTCCCATTTAAAAGATTTGATGAGATCTTTGGTCCGATTAGCCACATGTGGACGGGCATTGTCATGCAGCAAAACGATACCCTTACTCAACTTGCCACGTCTTTTGTTCTGGATTGCACGACGCAGATTGTTCAATGTCTCACAATAAGACGCTGCATTGATTGTCTCATTACGAGGCAGAAACTCCACTAGCAATACTCCTTTTTTGTCCCAAAAAACTGTGCACATGATTTTGCGGGCAGAAATTGTTTGCTTAAACTTCACTTTTTTGGGTGATGACGAATGTCGCCATTCCATGGATTGTTGTTTCGATTCTGGTGTGACGTAGGCCACCCATGTTTCGTCACCAGTAACAATTTGGTCTAAAAAATGTTCACCTTCATTGTGGTACCGCTCAAGGAAAGTCAATGCACTGCCTAAACGTTGGGTTTTGTGCAAATCCGTCAACATTTTTGGAACCCAACGTGAACACAATTTCCGGTAATTCAAGTTCTCGGTCACAATGCGATACAAAATACTACGAGAATATTGAGGAAAGCAGTCGCACAATGATGAAATTGTAAAGCGTCTGTTTTCTCTCACCTTTTCGTCCACTTTCTGCACCAAATCTTCATTAACGACCGAAGGACGCCCACTCCGTTCTTCATCATGCACATTTGTGCGGCCATCTTTAAATGCTCTCACCCATTTCCTTACCATTCCATCACTCATAATGTTTTGTCCGTAAACTTCACAGATCTCACGATGAATATCGATCGGTTTTACGCCTTTAGCACTAAGAAATCGTATAACAGCCCGTACTTCACAATCGGCGGGACTCACGATTGTCGGAGGCATCTTAAACACTCAGTAAACAACGTATACAATGAAGAATCAGACTGTAATGGCGTCAGTGCGTAGACATGAGATGTAGGTTACCAGCGCGCATGCGCGGAACGCCGACCGTATCGCTGCGGCGGCGGAATCGCAAAACGGTACTTACTTAAAAAACATGCCTCGGCATGTTTTTTAAGTAAGTACCGTTTTGGAATTAAAAAAAGACGTGCAAAGATATCGCTATAATTTTTTTTTTACATGAAAGCCTGTACCTTAATCTACTTTTCTACATAATTTCCGTGAATATTGAGGCACTTGTCATAACGTGGCACCAGTTTTTGAATACCCTCCTCATAAAATTCTGCCGCCTGACTTGTTAACCACTGTATCACAAATGTTTTGACTTCGTTATCGTCTTGAAGACGCTGACCACCCAGGTGCTTCTTCAAGTGCAGGAACAAATGGTAGTCGCTGGGCGCCAGATCAGGGCTGTATGGAGGATGATCTAGAGTTTCCCATTTAAAAGATTTGATGAGATCTTTGGTCCGATTAGCCACATGTGGACGGGCATTGTCATGCAGCAAAACGATACCCTTACTCAACTTGCCACCTCTTTTGTTCTGGATTGCACGACGCAGATTGTTCAATGTCTCACAATAAGACGCTGCATTGATTGTCTCATTACGAGGCAGAAACTCCACTAGCAATACTCCTTTTCTGTCCCAAAAAACTGTGCACATGATTTTGCGGGCAGAAATTGTTTGCTTAAACTTCACTTTTTTGGGTGATGATGAATGTCGCCATTCCATGGATTGTTGTTTCGATTCTGGTGTGACGTAGGCCACCCATGTTTCGTCACCAGTAACAATTTGGTCTAAAAAATGTTCACCTTCATTGTGGTACCGCTCAAGGAAAGTCAATGCACTGCCTAAACGTTGGGTTTTGTGCAAATCCGTCAACATTTTTGGAACCCAACGTGAACACAATTTCCGGTAATTCAAGTTCTCGGTCACAATGCGATACAAAACACTACGAGAATATTGAGGAAAGCAGTCGCACAATGATGAAATTGTAAAGCGTCTGTTTTCTCTCACCTTTTCGTCCACTTTCTGCACCAAATCTTCATTAACGACCGAAGGACGCCCACTCCGTTCTTCATCATGCACATTTGTGCGGCCATCTTTAAATGCTCTCACCCATTTCCTTACCATTCCATCACTCAATGTTTTGTCCGTAAACTTCACAGATCTCACGATGAATATCGATCGGTTTTACGCCTTTAGCACTAAGAAATCGTATAACAGCCCGTACTTCACATATACCTCGGTTTCCGTTTTTCATGATTGCAAAATGAAAAAATACACAAATTCATAATATTTGAACTATTTATTTAATTGGAAAAGAGCACATTGTTTTTTGATAATTATTTTATAAATATATCTAGCAGTTAACAAAAATGCAAAACTTATAATAGAAACTATAATACAGAGGTTTGCAAAATGAGCGTATATTATATAGTCTTTTAAAAATTCGTTAACATCAGTGGTTACGTTTACACCTGAATATATATATTAGTAGCGTTTATGGTAATATTATTTCCATTATTCACTTCCCCTAAGTGCCTCGATGTAGTTAGGTTAATTGCAGGCACTGTTGCAGACTCGGTTGTAGTCATCGACTCCAAACCAACAGCAACTGATTTGTTCACTAATTCATTTGAATCTGATATAATTGTAGTCCATTTTGCAGTCTCTATGATTGTGTTATTATTGAGTTCTAGCCTAATTTTAAAGCGATAAATCTTATTTGATCTTGGTAGCATAGCTTGAAATGAGGGGACCATTACTCCTCCAACACTAGCTGAAGTAAAATATGCCTGTCTCCATATGCCTACTTCTTTATAGCTATCGGTTTCAACTTGATAGGATGCTCTACGTACATTTGGCGGTGCATGTATGTAGATAACATTGTTAGCAATTGCAGCCATAAGCGAAAAAGTAAAGACAAAATACATCTTGACTAGTTTAAGGTACTGCTTCATATTATATGTTGCACAACCTTTTTGACAATATCGGCATTTTTCTTGCGAATTGGGGGGACCATCGAAGTGTACAGTCATCCAAGGACGGTTATAATGTATAAAACATGGCAACTTTATTTGTAACGCAAAATTTTGTGTATATTCATGCGGCAATATAGACCAAATATATAAGAGATCCATGCACTCAACCTTTAGGTAATATTCAAGAGGTAGGCTTTTTAAGAGTTCACTGGAAAGGTCTCTAATACTTTTACCTCCAATGAAATGCTCCACCAAATCTGTAGCACAATTCATGGTGACCTTTTTCACTGACCGTCGCACTATAAATGAGTTTATTACACTATTTACTTATGTCTTTTAACACATTGGCTTCATAAAAGTATAGGTATTCCTTAAAGGCACCAACAACATGCATATTTGCAGGAAAACATAGATCTAGACAGTTGTAATATTTTTAATATGTTCATCTCAGTACATTCGCTATTTTTAGTGGAACAATGCGTTTTAATATGTCAATTACGTTATAATAATAAGCACAAAAGTTCAGATCTTCTAATGCAGCTATGCGGTGATCAATAAGTTTTGACTTAATGTCAATGATTCTAAGTATATCTGACTCCGAAAAGTAGAATACTGTGTTGTATTTCAGAAGTTCCAGAACCTTAACGCCATCATCTCGTATCATTTGTGTTAGCTTGCCAAAGTCTCCACATGGATATGTTATCGGTGTTGCTGCTACAGCTGGATCGTTGAAAAAATCTTCAATTCTTGATTTTATTAGATTTATAAATGTGTTCCACTCATAAACACTAAACGATATTTTATGTTGCTGATATGTTAAAATAACTGCAGGACTAAAAGATCGAGCTGGACTCAATCCGAATCCTATTACATATGATCCAATCGTATAAGTGGAATGCAAGAGATAAACATCTTCATTTTTGGCTGCAGCCTCGAACTTTTCTAAGATTTCATCTAATTCGCGGTTATAAGCCTCCATATCCGTATCCATATCCATGTCTCCTTCTTCACTAAATGTATGTGAATAATCACCACCTTCATCTGACGAACACATCTTCTAGCACACGTCGCAACTAGTACTGACAAACAACTAACATAACAACCTATTTAAAACCAGTCAGATCTTGTCTACACGACTGCAGAACCTGTATAAACATGCTAAAACCGGATGTGGATGTTGTTACGTTATATCCTTTGTTTGATCAATCCAGCTATTGTGTGACTTATCGAAACCCAACCATTTAACCTCTTCGGGCCCAAGAGAGAATTGAGGTAAATTTTTTGCTGCCAAGTGAAATAAATACTCTTCAGGGGTCCCAAAACATTAATCATTATAGATAATTTTTTTTAAAAGCGCAGTTTTTTCAAAAATTGTGGTATCACAAATGATACTTTGGGTCTGTACGATGCTATTAAAACAAGGTTTTTTTTTCAGTATTTATTTGTGAAATTTAGAAAAACAGTTTCTTTTAATACTGCAGCATAAAAATACATTGCATTCAACACATTTGCAAAAGGTTAAGTGTGTGCACCCAGGATATCTGCATTTTGACCTACATTTTTGTTTCTCGCTAACGAATTCCGGGAGATGTTTCGCTTCTTGTTTTCGTAAACGTTTGTCAGGAACTGGCATAATTTTTCTTGTTTTCCTTGGAGGTTCATTGTTCTCTTCTTCAGTAGTTGTCGAAGTTGATTCATGTCGTTTTTCACTGTACAAAAGAGACTTAGCAAGCGAAAATTTGAATGACAAATAGTCTTCGATGTCTTTTTTGGGAATTTTTTCAGCAGCGCAAACTTCTCGATATTGGAGCCAACTAGCTGCAGCGCTAAAATCAACAAAAGCGTAAATACATCGGATGGTCCATTTATTTGTTCTACTGCTCATAGGGTACTTTGACATAACTCTGTCCAACAAGTCCACACCTCCCATTTTTTCATTGTATTGCTGAACCACTGATGGACGACTGATTTCTATGTATTTTTTTTTCTTGCACTGACCAGCGCTTGCATGAACCTAAGGGCTCTGTTCCAAATTCTCCCGAAGACAAATGAATTGGTTTAGAATCAAACCATTTTGTAAGAGCTATTTTGTTATCTTCAGTAACCAACATATCATGACTGCCCCTTCCAGATTTTTTTAAATTTTTGTCAGATAACAACTGCAGATCTGTTTTTGGTATTCTCATTTTCATTAGCGTGCCAGTTCCGTATATTTTCCGAGAAAACAGAGTATCAATCAATGTTTCTGATGTGAAGTATCTGTCGACAAATACTGATACTCCTACTAGTAAAGTATCTGTTAGTTTCAACACCACCTTTCCACCAACATCTAATTTTTCTGGTGTATGGATTAGACTGGATTCTGTGGATTTGCCCTTCCCTTCATATAAATGAAAATCAAGTGGTATCCCGGTAGTCGTCGTCATAACAAAATTTTTCAGCCCAACAGGATTAGGTTTTCCCCGCACAAACTGTCTCATCAGTACCTTTCCATGAAATGGGATCATCTGTTCATCAATTGATACGTTTTGAGATCTTTTATTTTGTCGAAAACCTTTTTGGATTGAATCCAACATCGGTCTGACTTTCCAAAATCTGTCAAGTGCTTTAGCCTCGTTGGATCATCGTCCACAATTTTTAGCCGTGTTCTCAAAGCGAAAAAGCGATTTCTTGACAGATTATCTGAAACGATTGGTACCCTGGTATCCGACCTCCAAAACATTCGGATTCTTGGTAAACTGTAAATACCAATGAGCATGCAACACGCAAAAAAAAACGTTTTTAATTCTTCTGGACTGGTCCCCAGCGACTTTCCTGATACTTTCACTTCCTTCATATTTGTGTACATAGCCATGGATTGAAAAAAATTATCGTCAAGGTATTTATTGAAAAAGTCAATAGGCTTTGGAATATTTTCAAGGCTCAACGGATCTCGATCACAAGGCACATACTTCTCACGTTGTGGTTGAAAATTGGTTCTCTTCCATTTCCTTTTTTTACCAATTGGAATCAAATTTATTAACGGCAAGTCGTCGTCCCAACTGCTACTGTTTTCAAGCTCACAGCCTAAATTATCGTCCTCTTCTTGGTCATTTTCAAGGATCATTTGGTCTTGGCTGGCGCCAAAAGTTTGGATTTCTGAAGGCTCATCCCACGCGCCCCACTCGTCGTCTTCATCAAGAAGATTTTCGTCCAAATCGGAATCATTTAAATTCAAATTATCTGCGATTGCCTGTAGTTCTTGAAGAGAAAGCGCTGAAAATAAAAATGATAAATGTATCGTTTGGGTCCCACGGTATCAACGGTGATACCCTGGGTTCCAGGAATCAAAAATATTATTTATCCTACTATGCCTACTATAACAAATATTCCCCACTTTTCTTTAACTAATAATTAGAAAGCTTATTAAAAAAAACGACACAAATACTAGGTTTATTTTGCGTAATTTTATTAGCAGCGGCCATGGCGACTCGAAATATGCATGTAAACAACTGAATATCTCGACTACATTGGCCCCAACGTGAGCCGGCAATTTTCTGCGCATTAATATACGCATATCATATATGATAACAGCGGGAGCGTTGTCCAAATCGAGCTGCAGATTTGTTAAATAATTTAGAACTCGGGGTATCATATATGATACCCGGGGCCCGAGGAGGTTAACATACAATTTATCACCTTTTTTACGTAGTACCTGTTCAATTAAATAAACATCTGTTTGTTTTGTTTTCTGCAATTCTTGTTCATAAAACCCTCCGCTAATAGGATGTCCATTCATATCCTCTAATAAATAGGTTCTTGGATATGTAATATTAATCTTAATTATTTTAAAGAGCTCTGTGCTCCAATTTGGTATATACCCCCTTTGAAACACATGCTTGTACAGTAATACCCCGCTTTAACGCGAGGGATACGTTCCGAAAAAAATCGCGTTAACTGAAATTCGCGTATATCGAGGTTTATGATTAAACATAGTCAAAATTTAATACAAAAAAATACAAATCATTTTAATCAATCACTTTAATTCTAAGAACACTTTATGCAATACATACTCTTATTTTTTACGGAAAAATACATCTATTGTCTTTTGGGTAACGTTTTGTTTACGTTCTTGTAAAATACGTTCATAACACCCAACACTGTTTTTAATTGTTTGACACACGGTCAAGACACGGTCATCATTATTGTCTATACTCTGCAATATGTCCAAACCTGAATAAATTTTTGAAAGTGCATTTTGTATTTCCCCTGAAGATAAAACTTTCTCTTCTACTTGCTCTTCCTCATCGTAGATAGGATTATTCTGTAACTCGATCAGATCTTCATTGCTAATAGGATCGTCGTGCGTTGCTACAAGTTCTACGAGATCTTCTACCGTGACATCTTCAAGTTCAGACCCCTCAATCATTGCAGCAATGTCTTCAAGCACTTGTCTCTGCATCTGGACAATTCTTCTAGGTGCTTCCACTACATCTGGCCAAAGATTACGCCACACCCCATTCATACAACTCATTTTAACTTCCTTCCAAGCCTCTTGTATGTTGTGAATAGACTTCATAATGTTGTATGACTTCCACCACTCTCGCATAGACTGTCTTCCTTCCCCGTCAGTTTCATGAATTAGTTGGCTAAAAGTGCGGCGATGGTAATAAGCTTTGAAGTTTGCTATTGCTCCCTGGTCCATAGGTTGTAATATTGACGTAGTGTTTGGTGGAAGGAACTTTACGTACACTTTTAAGTCTCTGGGCGTATCAAGTGAGGTTGGATGTCCTGGGGCATTGTCTAAGAGTAATATAACTTTAGGTTCAAGCCCATTTCTGTCACAGTATGATTTGACTGATGGGCAAAAACTATTAGAATACCATTCTTGAAAAATTTCCCGTGTAACCCACGCCTTTCTGTTTGATCGCCACACAACTGGTAGACTTGTCTTGTCTGTGCCTCGCATTGCACGGGGTGTTTCTGAATGGTACACTAGTAAAGGTTTCAGTTTGAAATCACCAGTGGCATTACCACCCAGCAGAAGTGTTAGTCGATCTTTCGCAGCTTTGAAACCACTGGCTTGACGTTCTTCCTTAGAAATGAATGTTCGAGATGGCATTTTTTTCCAGTAAAGTGCGGTCTCATCAACATTGAAGATGAGACAAGCAGGAATTTTCTCTCGTCTAACGAAGTCTTGAAACTTGTCTGGAAACTCAGCTGCAGCTTGAATGTCCGCGCTGGCCGCCTCGCCTGTTATGTGGATATTGTGAAGATTAGAACGCTGCTTGAACCGATGGAACCAGCCTCTGCTGGCAGCAAAAGTCGGAGTGGCACTCCCTTCTCCTTCTTTTGTTTTCAGCATCTCATACAAAGATTTTGCTTTTGTGCATATGAGATCTTGACTTAGTGGTGTGTTCTTCTTATTCAAATCTTCGATCCAGACTGACAGTAATTTCTCCATTCTTTCTAAGATAGATGATCTCGAACGAGAAAGTTTTGTTGCACTTATAGGTGTTGAACCTTCGCTGGAGATTTTAATTTTTTCCCGATTTTTATAAATCGTTCTCACAGTCGATTCTGAGAGTCCAAAATCTCTCCCAACAATTGTTGCTTTGCCTCCATTTTCCATTCTTCTTAACACTTTCATCTTCAATTCCAAAGTGACGCTTTTACGCTCTTTTTTCTTTACAGGCGGCATTTTTAACGTAGGGTTAAATTATGTATGTATGTATCTCCAATAAATATTAAAACAAAACTGCCAGCCGACCGAACTAACATTACGGAACAAATGAACACACGAAACGAACGAGGAAATCCCCATAGAACAAAGTCGAAGGACAGGGAATTCCCAATTCTTCAAAGAGAATATTCAGAGAAAGCGGGGATCCCCCCGCGACCATAGAGAAGTTAATGACTACATGAGCGCGAAATTTGAAATTCGCGTTATAGTGAAACCGCGCGTAACGGGGTCGCGCTAAGCGGGGTATTACTGTATTTACTTATACGTACGATGTCCCCAATTTTATATTTGGGGGTTTCAGCAACTTTTAAATGACTATAGACAGTATTTAACAATTTTCCCTCATTTTTTATATTAACATCTATAGGCTTCATACGCGTTGTTGAATGTTTCGTATTATTATACGTATCTGTAATAACCGGAAGCAGATCACCATTTATGGTTCCCATGTAGAGTAAAATACTTGAATAATTTCCCCTTAATGGTTCGAATTACTCGTTCAGCAATAGAAGCTTTTAACGGACTAAAAGTGCTATAGTGATTTATGTTGTATTTCTTCATTAAATTTTGAAATTGCGAACCGTAATATTCTTTCCCATTCTTCCAGATTTTTTGAATATAACTTCCATAGCATTTGAGACATCTGCTGCAGATTTAGATTTTAACGCTGCAGTCCAAAGAAATTTAGAAAAACAGTCGATGACCACCAATATATATTTATTGCCTTTATTTTCTCGACTGTATTGGTCCAACTGTGCTAAGTCGGTTGCAAATGTATCATCTAAGCCGCGCTGGATGAATCTCCTTCTTTTGAATTTAATTCGAGCTGGTTTGTGTAGCTCTCTAACAACCTGTTGCCTAGCTTCAGTAATTTTGGATTGTTTTTTAACTTTCATTGTTGCTATAGGTGTTATTTATCAAGTTGTTTTTTAGATTGTGAACGTTTATTTCTTAAGACTGGTTATTTATTATTTTCTTCTAGTTAAGGATAACTCTTCTTCAATTACCTTAAGCCTAGCCTCTAAGTTTCTAATTTCTGCCCAAATATTGGCTATTTTCATATCAGCATATTCTTCAAAATGTATGTTCTTTTCTTCAGCAGCATCAATCTTATCAGATAAAGATTTCTGTTCTTTAATAATATTAGCGAGAGAGGCACTAAATTCACTTCTAATGTTACCTAATTTTGTTTCAAAATTTGCTAGAGTTTGGACTTGCTGGAATGTATTTATTGTTGGAATTTCTTTTTTTATTATATTATCTCTAATTGAATCTATGTATGTCTTTGTTGCAGCATCATGCTCATCCATTGGATTCTTTAAATTACTTAGGCGATCATTTTCAATATCATATGCACCTTGAGGTGTTAGCGGTAGACCTGATTGTATAATTTGCATAGGTTTACGTGTGATGTTCTTAGAATGTGCGAAACGACCGAACTTGTCCATGATTGCTATACTTATGACATAAAATTAGTTCTAGTCATGCTTATATAAATTAAATTACGTCAAGCTCTCTCAATTCTTCTAATATACTCATAATTTCATTGATATTATTTCCGTTTCCAGCATCTTGAGAGGCATTCAGTTTAGCTATTCTATCCACTAACTCGTTTACGTCATCATAATACACATACTCTTTAGGTTGTTTTGTGTACTTTAATAAACCAGAACCGGACTTGCCTGGAGCTGAATATAATCGTTTTTTATTTAACTTAGCAGCTGCAGATTTTGCAGAGAATAATGGTTGAATATACTGCTTGTATTTTACTGAGTTACTTCCTTTAATTTGACTTGATGGTTTATTATCTCTTCTATGTACATTAGTTTGGTTTAAAATCTCTCGATATTCAGCTTCATCGGTTCTCGTTGGGTACATGGGTTCTTTCATAAATATTAATTCATATAGTCCCCGAGTCCCCCTATATGTTCGATTACCTATTTTTATATCACCGTTTGTATTAAATGACAAGAGTTCTGACCCCATTTTCCACTTATCTACTGTTTTGTCATGACTTAGACCGTATGTGAGATCAATCTTTTCAGAATTGCGAAAATACTTATCTATATACTCTTGAGCAATAAGAGGATACTGATTTAGATAATCCAAATACCCAGCTGATCGTTCGCTAATAGATTTTTGAAGCTCATTGTCGACTTCTTCACGGTGTTCTTCAAATACATTATCATCAGAGTCATTATCCGATCCCAATTCTCCTATAAACTTTGTGGTTAAAAATTTAGGTTCCTTTAAGGAAACATCCTCTTCTTTTGTTTCCTCATCCTTCACTTCTTTCTTTAAGGCATCTTCCTTTTCAGCTTTAACTTTAGTTAATTCAGTGTTTTCTACAATTTTAGTAAGCGGTTCCTTTATGGGGTTTAATATTTTATTGAGAGCGTCATCTTCTCCGCTTCGTTCCAACTTTAAGGATAAATTTTTTTTGTTTAATGGCTTTCGCAGCATTAAGAATTTTCTGTTTAATTGCTTTATCTCGTTTACATAAAACTTTAGGCATGGCTGCTACCGCTGCTTTGTTGAGCAGTGTATTATATACTGATAATAGCTTGAAGAGTTAGGGATTTATATAGGTATCAAATTTACTTCTATATCTCCCCTTATTTATTTCATCATCTTTAATAATAACTAAAAATCCGTATTTTTCTTTCCAGCATTCCGAACAGATTCTTTTAAACGTTTCTAGCGTCATGTCTGTGTTTACATGGTCGCTATACACATGCTTCAAATTTAAGTCATCCTGTTTAAATAATATAATCATGTTAGCATTATCTCGAATTAACTGTTTAGGTATTTTTGAATAGGTTTGGCAAAGGTAAAATGAATCAATTTTATTATGCCTACCCATAGAAAAATAATTCCTTATTTTTTCCTGTTTCTCGCAAGCTATATCATCGAATATAAATATCGAGTTTGGTTTGGTATTTTCAGGATTTATTACCGCATCGTTATCGCTGAATGCGTAATAATTCACACCGGATACTAGACTTATGGTTTTTTCTAAAAATCTATATTTTTCTTGATTAAGTGATTTGCAATAAATATACACATTTTGAAATCTTAAACCGTTTTTGTCGATTAACAAACTTAACATTACGTTGCTTTTCCCTGCATTACTAGGACCACAAATAACAGCTCTAATTGAATTTGGTAGCAATTCGCTATGACGTTTAAGTGCTGCAGGATTTTCACATATATCGAAATTGGTAATATTTAGGTTGAGAACTTGTTTTTCTTTTTTCATCTTATAAAGGGTGTTTAGTTAAGGATAACCTTAGTACTAATGAACACCTCAAGAGGTGCAGGTGTATTAAATACCTTAACCTCTTCACGACCGAATTTATTTGGGAAAGTAGGACCAAAATGCCCGATTTTTTTTATGGTATGTGTTAAATCTGCAAATAGGACTTACCAAATATGTTTTTTTCAAAGTTTCAAAAAAACAAGTGTTTTCGCAAAAAATAAAACATTTTAATTCTGTTCTTGACATCACCCGAATTAACTCGGGCGTTCAAAGAAATGCTAATTTGGAACAAAATTTGAGCCAAATAACAAAAAAGTGGCTTATCTTATCAACTAAATAGTACTAACTGTATGATATACTCTAAAGCAGGGTGTAACACAGAGCGGTACGTCACAAATAGGGCAGTAGTAGCGTGTTTCCTTTCGAACTTTTTTGCCGCGGGCATCACGCACTCTACAGCATACACCACATTGCCGAGTTGGAAATTGTTTTTTTTCGGTTGCCGGGATACACTCGGGAAATGACGACCTGTCAGTCTAAGTGGTGTAGGTTGGCTTGAAGGTCGTCCTTTTCTAGAAGAAAATTCCGTGCGGTGATATTTTTTTCCATGATCTGTTTGATTAGATCCAACCTATAAACTAGTGCTGGCTTTGTTCCTCCAGTTTTTCGATAAAACACAAAAGAGTTCCACAGTGCCAAATCTAATAAATGAAAAAATATTTTTTTGTAATACTTTTTTCCACGCTTTCTTGGAAGGTTGTAGTCTGCTAAGTGTTGATCCACCCGATCAAAACCGCCCATGGTGTGGTTATAATCGATGACAACTTTCGGCTTTATTATAATCTCTCTTGGTTTTTCTACCTCTACACAGGTGTTCGTATGAATGGTTGAAATCAAAGAAACATCTTTCTTGTCTTTCCACTTTAGGACACAAACTTTACCTCTTTGAAAGGCTACAACTTCTCCTTTTTTCAGCTTCTTTTTTTTAGCTCTGAAGGAACTTCTTTCCGTGTTAATTTTAGTGTTCCATAAACGTCGGTTTTCTTTGTAATAAGTAAATCCGCAAGCTGGGGGGAGTTATAAAAATTATCCATCGTTATGCAATAGCCCTTCTCTAACAATGGCTTAGACAGCGTCATGACAACTTGCGACGAAATTGGTAGATTTTCATAGTCTTTGTCAAGGTTGGTTTGTTTTCCAGTGTAGATGATAAAATTCCATACATAACCACTTTTAGATTCACACAGTAAATAGGTTTTTATACTAAATCGAGCTCTTTTTAGTGGAATGTATTGGATCCAACCAAGTCTACCCTTATATAAAAGGAGACTTTCGTCAATAGACAGGTTTTTTTCAGGTACGACCAGTTCTTGAAACTTGCTAACCAATTTTTCGTATACTGGCCATATTTTATTAAGTTTTGGGTTTGGATGAGTTACTTCATCAAATTCATCATTATTAGAAAAATGGATGTTTTGATGGATAGCCTCAAATCTATTTCTGCTCATACAACTGGCAAAAAAGGGCGTCACCAAAAGAGGATCGGTTGACCAGTATTGACGCAATTCTGGTTTTTTTTATAACGCTTTGTAAAATTGTCAATCCTAAAAAGACTCTAATTTCTTCGCTAGTCACGGTACCACATTTTTCCTCTTTTTTTTTTTGCTCAGCATACCTGTTGGTTTCTGTTACTATATGGCCAACCAGATCGTCGTCAACGAACTGTTCAAAAAAATCCAACATGTTCCAATCATTGCAGGATACACAATTTATAGACGGTACAGCCGTAAAAGGGAATGATGGTGGGGCTGGGGAATCAGGTTGCAATTCAAACCAATCACGTACTTCAAGTAAATCCGCCGAATTATCTGAATTCGAGCTACTACTTGAAATATTGCCGTAAGATGTATCAGAGCCACTTTCGTCTATTGGTTCGTCAACTTCGGACTCATCTGACAGATCATAATCGTGCCTGTCCATGATATACTAAGTACTTGGGTTTCAGCTACTAAAATGTAAATAACAGGTATAATAAATATATTTACTTATTGTAGACAAAAACTCACGTAAAATTTAATTCACAGAAGCAGCGCAACAAAACTTATCAAGTCGCAACACAAACTAAATTTACCCGCTGGCAGCTTATTTTGCCTCAAGATTAAATAAACAGTCGCAAAAATCCGACAAGACCCGAGGGGTTTGAGTTAAATGTGTAAAAATGCGTATTCCCGCTTTTCACGAGACAGTTCGGGTGATGGCGCATAACATCCATAAAAATTAGAGATGCCCGAGTTAGGCCCGGGCATAGGAAAATCGAAACGTTGACCGTGCCCGAGTTATCTCAGGTACAGTCGTTAAGCGGTTAATCAATAAGCTACCGTTCGAACTTCATTTACCGGGCTATTCTTATTGTGGACCAGGTACCCGTCTTAAAGAACGATTGGCTCGCGGTGACCAACCAAAAAATAAATTGGATAGTTATTGTAAGGAGCACGACATCGAATATTCAAAAACATCCGACCTAACAAAACGTCATCAAGCTGATAAAAAAAAATCGAAGGAGGGGTCCCACCTCCCACTACCACCGCCGGTTCCTGAAGGGAACTCGACGGTGCCCCTTCTTGAACGAAAAATTTAAATCAAAATTATATCCTCATTCGATTTTATTTGTTCTCTGTAGTTTCCATATTCATGTATCTCTCTAGTATGTGGTGAGGTGTCCTTCCTCAACGTGGGACTTTGTCCCGGGGTACCTACAACCCCCAATCTACTACTTTTGAAATCATTATGATCATTTGTGAAAACTTTGCTTTGCGCGCGCTAAATAGTACTCTGAATATGCAGACTATAGATGTGTATATATATTGTAACTTTATTTATAAAATCATTCGTATAGTATAAATGTTCGTTGTATAAGGAATACTTAAACTACCTTAACCTAACTTAATCTCTATTTGGCTCAACGAAGAAAATATGACTATTTACACATTCTCGGCTACAGACGGAGCACCCCAGTTGGAACGAAGTCTTCTAAGGCTTCGATCTTCTCTCTTCTAATGAGTTCTTCTAATATTGTGCTCGGTGCTATGTCGTTTATATCATCGACATTATCTAGTATCTCTTTTAGTTTGTTTCTAGCATCTCTGAAAAAGTCGCAGTAATAAAGCCTATGTAGCGGTCCGTCATCGTCGTCTTCCATTTGCGTACAATCCCGGCATTTTAAATTTTCCGTTTTGCCGATTCTCCCATAATGGGTTGCGAATTGTCCGTGCCCAGTTAAAATTTGTGTTAATTTTTGATTAAATCGAATATATAGGTTTTGTCTTTTTCTGATCTCCGGAACGAAGCAGTGCATCACCCTGCCCTTTACGCTCGTTTCCCATTCTCTTTGCCATTTGGTGATGGTTCTATCTCTTAGCCAATTGTTCAGTGCCCTTTTGCTCATCCTCGGTAGTAGTGGATCGGCTCTTAGTGTGAATTCATCATCTCGGTCTATAATGGATTCGCCAGCTTTCTTGTATCGAATATAATCCAATCTTTCTTTTATCAGTTCGTCTAGTGGAGGGATATTTGCCAACACGGCCGCAGCCTGGATCGATGTCCTGGAATATGCTCTGCAAATCGTTCTCGCCACCGTGCCTCTCACCGATTCTAATCGATGCTTGATTCTGCACGTGTCTAGCTTGTGCTTGTATATGTCGGCGCAATAATAGAACATAGGCATGATTGCTCGTGCGAATATCACTCGCAGATTTTCACCATCGAACCGGTATAGACCGGCGATTGCTCTTTTCATCCACTGGAAGATGTTCTTGGCTTTCTGACTTATTGCCGTGATGTGTCTTTCAAAATTTAGTTTCGGGTCCAGCGTGATACCCAGGTATTTCACCGTATACACTCTCTTTAGTTTGATGTTTTCCCCAAGCCGAACTGACGGGTTTCTCGTTAATTTCCCACGTCCAAAAATCATGTAGTTGCATTTATCATGTGAAAATTTTAGTTTGTTATTACAAGCCCATTCGAATGCTGATAAAGTATTACAGGAGCGAGCCTGGAAACGAGTTACAGCTGTAGATTCGAATTTAGGAGAAAGGAGTGCAGCTTGGATTATAACGTCTGCAATGAAGGCTAAGCGAGCACTTGGAGCGGGTAATAAGAAGTTAAAAGCAAGAAAACTAAGAAAGATAAGAAGAAAGAGACGGAGAAGAGCAAAAGCAACTAAAGGAAAAACATCGTTTTACTTGGGTGTTGTTAACAGCAAAAAAAAACATATGAATAAATATAAGGAGGGTGGTTCCTTGAAGGATAGCATTAAAGGTGCCATTAAATCAGCTCGATTATCTGTAAAAAATATTGGAGGAAAGAGAAAAATTAAGACTCCTAGAGTTATCCGTGTGCCGAAACTTGGTGGAATCCTCCCCCTTATTCCTATTTTTGCAGGGTTAAGCGCTGTGGGCGCCCTGACAGGTGGAGTCGCTGGTTTGTCCAAAACGATAATTAGCGCTCGAGATGCAAAAAATAAACTTGAAGAAGCAAAGAGACATAATGAAACAATGGAAGCTATTGCTCTCGGAAAGAGTAAAGGACAGGGACTATATATTAAACCATATAAGACTGGTTATGGATTGTATTTAAAGAAAATGCCAAAAAACTTCCATTAAGGTTACCCAATCAACCATTATCTAATATTAACATCGAACAACAAGCAAAAAATTTGAAAATACCCCACTTTAAGGGGTTGTTTATGAGAGACAATTTACCTGGAACTCCATGGAAGACTGAATGTGGTATAATTAATTTAGATAAATCTGAAGGAGTTGGAACTCATTGGGTGGCCTATAAAAAATCTGGAAACAACGTTGTTTACTTTGATAGTTTTGGAAATTTAAATCCTCCAATGGAAGTAATTAAATATTTAAAAAATTGTACTATATATTATAACTTTGATCAATATCAGAAGTTTAATACCTACAATTGTGGACATCTTGCACTAGCTTTTCTTTACAATAAATCCTTATAAGTACATAACGTGTTTAATTTTTGTTAGTAATGTCTCAAACGTTTACATTGAAGGGTCGTTCTAGTTGTTTAAGTATTGACATTAGCCCGCCAATTTTACTGGTCTCAAACGTTTACATTGAAGGGTCGTTCTAGTTGTTTAAGTATTGACATTAGCCCGCCAATTTTACTGGACTCGAGGTATAATTATTCCTTAGCCCTCATTTCACTGAGCACCTGGAACTCTGTTCCAAATATAGGTTTAATTATTAATATACTTTACAAGAAAAATATAAATATACTTTACAAGAAAAATATATCTAACGCTGAGCTTAATCATGCAGATGGACCTGGCATAGGTTGATCTCTATCCGCAGAAGGATCCCTTTTCATTTTTTTGACCTGTTCGGTGATTTCATGTTGTTGGTTGGTGAAACACTTCCTTTCAAGAATCCTCATTGTATTATCCAGCCAACGCTGATGCTCAGCCACCAGCATCCCCTGAACATTGGTTGGTTGCACCATGCCGCACGGCTTGCCTTTATATAAGGTACTCACTTCTACATGGTGGTAGCACGCCCCACAAAACTGCTGACGAAGGGCGTGCAACGTCATTAGCCATGACGAAGAATTAGAGACAACCTGGTTACTGCTCCAGGCACATCCCACCCTTACACCACTTGAACTGCACTTAACTACAACTACGTAAGGGCGTTCCATTTTTGCACTTAATTACTGAGCTATTAAAATGCTTTGGGTGCGTATATTTATCTCCCTTAATCAGCCAGTTTAAACCACAAACGAATTCGTTATTTAAATAAATTATACCATATTTACAGGTGAATAAGTGACATCTGCTTGGTTTTTCATAAAGTTCTGGAAACAAAGATATAGGGAAATTTGCTTGTAAGTCTGAAGTTAGCAATAAAAAAATTAGATGGCGCTGCTTGTACTAAATATTAATATGGTAACTAAGAAAGCAACTTTACCTACCAGGGGCGTAGGTAAATTCGACCAGAAGCTTAGATCAGATGGGCATGCGGGTGCTGGACAATAGATAGATGGATTTAACTGCTGTCTGTCCGTATGCCTCTCTTTTGACAGCTGTCAACTGTCACTTAACTCTTAACAACCATTCAACTGTCAACCGACAATTCACCTTCAACAACCGTCCGTCCGTCCGTACTACAACACTTTAGGCCCTTTTGGCATCGTCGTTTACTGCGCAAGTCACAGGGTCAGGTCAGAACTGGCAACGCCGCGAAGCGGCGTTGCCAGACCTGACCTGTTGCCTGAGACTTGCGCAGCAAACGACGATGCCAAAAGGGCCTAAAGTGGCGTAGTACCCGCCTAACATATCTACTAAGTGGTTCAGGAGGCGGAATTAGTTTAGTTGGTCTTGTTACTGTCGAAACATCGTTATAAGTAATAGTGCTTTTATTTTTTCGGTTATGCCTAGATACAACATTCATACAAAAGTAGCAATCATTTTCACTGTATGGTCTATTCCATATTGCTGGTCTGGAATATTTAATCGCCTTCTTATTGATGTACAACATTATTTTGCAAGAACTGCAAATTATGTGGGGAACCCAATCTGTATCCTGGTGCTGTATTTCAATGTTAAAACAATCCTTATATAAGGTTTTAATCTTATCCGTTATCGGTGACCTCATTTTACTCAATAGGTGTTGACAGCAAATATAACAAAATGAATCACTGTTTTTATCGCACTTATGAAAAGTCCTTATACCGTGAGACCGTTTTCTTGTAGCATTATACTCTACATGAGCCAAGTCACCCACACATGAAGAGCTACGGTCGCTGGATGACGACGGCTGCGGGCCCGCTTTCCCACCCTGACCAACCGCCGATACTGGGTTTCCGAGTCCCTGCATCGTAATTCTCTTTCTTCTACCTGCCATGACGGCATTTAAGCCGTTATCCAGGGACTCTGCCGGCTAGTGGAGTAACACCGTTGCCCACCGTCACCATGTGGAGGTGCCCTGGATGCAGGTAGAAGAATAAAAATCGACCGATGAATTTTCTCGGCGTTCAAAATGGCGCGAAAACATCTGCCATCTTGAATTTTGCAAATCCAACTTCAGATTCGTGATCAGCGACCCAAAAAATCCCCGTGTACCAAATTTGGTAAGGATCGGTTGAATTTTAATTTGAATTCGTTTTTGCATTCGAGAAGCACTATATCTGTCTGATTTATTGAGGTTAGAAAGAAAACAGAACTGTATGGCTCAATCCAACCGATGAATATTAGCTTAGCGTGTCCGAATACATATTAATACATCTTTGGATCCATGAAAAAGCTTGAATCAATTTTTTAGGAGTATATTTTTCTTAATTTTTACTAATTTTTACCTATTTTTTGAGGTTAGAAAAAAATTGAGATGTGATGGCGATATTCTGACGTCAGATTCGTGATCAGCGGGCAAAAATACTACGGATCTGATATATCGCATCAAAAGTATACCCCACTTTTTTTTTTTGTGGGGCTGTGTAATCTGTGAGTTCTTGTTTGTTTGGTGGTTCAGTCACTCCTGTCTGTTTGTTGTACATAGTTTTCCGGTAGAACTGTTTTTCGCTTCTTCGGTAGAGGTTGTTGGTGTCTTTCCTCTCGTTTGATTCTTTGTATCTACGGAATCTTGCGGCATGGCATTGTTCTGTTGGGAGACTTGTATTTGATCTTGTCTACACCCTGTGTGACACATTTGGACGCGTTCCCGTTCATAAACTGGGTAAAGTGTCCTAGATCTCTTCTGATTTTGTTTTCTATTCTTATTTGCCATTTGAATCCTGGTTTTGTGCTGTTGGGGTTTCATTGTCGTTGCGGGAGTTTTTGTTTAATTATTTCGTCGGTTGCCCTTGGGATTGATGGTGGTGGGTCCAGGTGGCGAGTGATTCTCTTCTGAGTGATTTCATTATAGCAACGCATGGCGTGTGTGTTGATCCCTAAGTTGCAACTCATACTTTGCTTTGATTTTCCCGCCTTTGTGACTGTCTGCTTACCCGCTGGCACAATACTTTCGGCAGGTCTATTTTCGGTTGCCCGGTCTTCATCGTTTTGGTCGAGCTGCCATTTCCCGCGACGGCCTCGACCGTTACGTCGCTCACCCGATGATTCTTTTATTGGTCTACTGTTGTTTGGGATGTTTTTAGTGTTTTGTGGTGTCAGAAGTTCAAAGTGTTCCGACATTGGGTTGCCTGTTAGTAGAAGGTAAATAGTTTCGGTGTGTTTTCCTGTGCTTATTATTGTTGGTCTGCCCCTAAAAGTTATTTTTGTATCTCTTATTCTTCGTTGTTTTGAGAAGATATGAAAGTTGCTATTTTGGGTTTCCGAGAGGGCAAGTATCTCTAGGCTCGTTCCATAGGTGCCATTTTTCCTCATATAGTTATAGTAGTTATTGAAGTCTTTCATATCGTCGTCTTCAATTAATGAAAATGTGTGAAATTCCGACCAGTTTTGCTGTATATATCTTAAAGCAACCTCTCGGAGTCTATCATGATGGTTTTGGTGGTCATATAAGTGTAAGCTAACTGCACGGAAAAGGCAATTTCCATCACCTACAATGTCAGATCTGATAGTTTCGGCTAAGGCGGTTGTTTGGATCGTCTGTGGTTGTTGTTGCGGTGGTGCTGTAGCTGTTTGTACGACAGGGGTCCACCTCCTCAACACCCTGCCGTTATTACTATTATAATTATTATTATTCGACATAGTGTTCCCACGAGGATCCTAGGAAAGAAGGGTCGACTGCGGCAGAACCTGGATGCCACAGTAAGGCTACTTACTCCTGGTATCCTGGGGAACCGTTTGCGACTCATAAACGTTGAGCCATTCATCTTCTCGGCACGGTAAACACCTTAGATTGCGTTTTTGTTATACATAATTTGGACAACACAAGACAGCACAACATGACTCAGGTACCTCGGGATCGTCGATGCCTGTACTAGGAGAATCCTGGGGTTCCCCTAGCCCCTCAGGAGGGCCTTTTAGTCGAGTATGTTGGTATTGTTTTATAATGTTTGTACAAGATAATTTGTGTCCTTCAAGAAAAAAATTCTTCTTTTCTCTTCGTAATTTAAATCGTCCAGTTTAAGTGATTTTTGAAGATTTTCTAAACGCTTAATATGGTGATTATTTGTGAGATTAGGAAATCCATGTTCGTTTCTAAGAATAGGTTCAATATTTACTCTAAGTAAAGGAATTGTTGCTGGTTCGTCTGCAGTGTTTAGAACACTAACTAAACACAAGTGATTATCATTTACTTTTGTTAAGGATGATCCTAAAAAGACGGTTTCAGAATTTTTTTTAGAGTTAACAATTCCTTCGGTATTAGAAATATTGGCTAGAGCTGATATTATAATTTCACATCTTTCAGGAATTATTGCAACTAAATCAGAAGGTAAAATTTTGAAAAAATTATCTTGAAAATGTACGATGTCGTCTTCGTAGTTTATTTTAGCTTCGTATTTTTGTAGAAAATCGCGTCCTAAAATCCCATCATTTTTTAATGGAACATGATCAGGTATTATGTGAAAAGGATATGTTATTATTTTGCAATTTAATTGTTATAGTGCAAACACCTAGGGTATATACGGGTTGTCTATTTCAATTCTATAATGGGGTTTGTGTTGATTTTATGGTTTTTTAATTTAGATGATTTTAATAAAAAAACATCAGCACCAGTGTCTAATAAAAGATATGCTTCAGAATTTTTTATATCTGCCGATTCTGATTTAATTATATCTAATTTGTATTAATTTGCAATATTTGTTTTTTGAATGTTCTAACTATCACAAATAAATAATTAATTTTGTTTTTTCGTTTTGGTTTGAACAGCTAGTTTGTATTTACGAAGTCCTTGGTCGGCTGTTCGCGGCCAGGGCTTCTTCGATGTTTTCCGAAAAAGTTTCAAGAGGTTGCTCATTTAATTGTTGAGATTGCGATTGTTTTGTGAGAGAATTTATGTGTGAAGTTGAATATTGCTCATTTTCATGATTATTATTATTTCTATAGTTGTTAAAATCGTTATTTGTATTTTTTTTGAAGATTTTGATTATTATGATTTGAAAAGTCGCTTGCTGTTTGTCGATTATTAAAACTACTATTAAATCTTCTATTATTTCGGTAATTTGTGTTATTAAAGTTAGGTGTCTTGTTTGATAATTTGATTGATATTGGGCTGATCTAGGATTTATGTTTAAATTTTGTCTTGGAAAATTTGAGTTGAAATTATATTGATTCTTTGAGTTTGTTCAAAATTTCGCAACCCATTTGAGACATTTCGAAAATTTTACTGTCGGCTTTAAGTACAATCAAAACATTTATGTATGGAATTCGACTTCATTCGTATGTCCACCACGGGCACGTTTGCAGCGGTCGATTCGTTGAACCCAATTTTCGATGACTCGGCCACACATTTTGACGGAAACGGCCGCTATCTCTCTTTTCAATATTGGCTCTGAGCTCCTCTAACGACGCAGGCTTGTTAGCATAGACCAATGATTTAACGTACCCCCATAAAAAGAAGTCTAGAGGTGTTAAATCACACGATCTAGGCGGCCATTCGACGGGACCATTTCTCGATATAACACGTTCACCGAATTTAGATTGCAGTAAGTCGATTGTTACACCCGCTGTATGGCTTGTGGCGCCGTCTTGTTGAAACCACATATCATTAATGTCTAGCCCAAGCAATTGATCAAAGAAATAACGTTGCAACATGCCTCTGTAGCGATCTCCATTGACTGTAACGTGACGGTTATTTTCATCAACGAAAAAGAACAGCCTAATAACACCACCGGCATGAAAAACGCACCAAACAGTAATTTTTTGTGGATAAAGTGATGTTTCTTCAAGCACATGAGGGTTTTCACCTGACCAATAACGCATATTCTGTTTGTTGACGAAGCCGTTTATCCAAAAATGCGCTTCATCACTAAAGATGATTTTGCGATGAAATTGGTCATCTTCTTCCAACATTTCTAGAGCCCAATTCGAGAACGTACGTTGCTTCATATGATCGAGTGGCTTTAGTTCTTGAGTTAACTTTAACTTATAAGGGTGCAGGCTAAGATCCTTTCGCAAAATTCACCATAGTGTGGTCTGAGCGATGCCCAATTCTTGAGAACGCCGTGAAATCGACTGTTTTGGTTCGTTTGAGATGGACGCTTGAACGGCAGCAATGTTCTGGCCACTTCGACCAACCTCTCATTGGCACGGGAACATCCAGCAGCGAATATGTTAACTCAAATTTTTTCACTAGAGTATGAATTGCTTGTCTACTGGGACGAGAATTACGACCAAAAATTGGCGTTAACGCTCTTAAAGTTGCAGTCACCGACTCCAAATTTTGGTAGTAAATTTTAATTATTTGTAAACGTTGTTCGTTCGTGTACTTCACCATGATGAAAATGTTGACTTTACTGAATGTTTTGACGTTGGCAGTTCGGTGATTAGCTTAAGGGTGCGTTCACAGTGAAATTTTAAAGTTGTCAAGTCCCAAATGGAAGACCCTTTACTTTCTGCTATTACTCTGATTTGATTTTTTTTTCGTTAATTAGCCCTTTTCTAAAAGTATTTACTAAAGTTGAATTAATATTTTCTAATAAAATTTTAGCCTCGTTTGGCTCATAATGTAAATAGCAACTTTCTTTATATTGTATAAATTTTTAATTCTATCCTCATATTTCTTAACATTTTCCTTATATTGTTGTTTAATATTCATTAAAAAGTTATTGTTAAGTATTTGTTAAAAAGTGCGCGGGTGGTGTTTTGTTTGTGCATTGTTCAACAAGAAAATCTTGAATTTTGTCCCAATTTTGAAATTTTTTTAAATCGTGTTACTTCCTGAGCTTTTCCCCTAAGTTTAGTTCCGAAAATTAAATCAGCTAATTTATCTTTCTCATCCTCCTTTACTATTTGCATCATTGCATCGCAATTTTTTATAAAAAGTTGAAGAGAATTTACCTCACGATAGCCGTCAAAGGAATCTGTTTGGTTAAGTAAATTCGGAAATAACATGGTAGCGCATTACAATATCATACAGTAAAAGTATCGCTGCTACGCCCATGACTTATTATACCTAAAATCGTAGAATTATTTGTTGGTAACTTTCCATGTTCTTTTAAGAAGAATTACTCATCGGCAATTTACGTCTTGCAATTAAGTTTTATGTGGGTTAATGGCTAATTTGATAAATCTAGTGCCATTTGGCCTTTATCTAGTTAGTACAGACATCTTAACAAATAGTTTTATTGTTGAAAGGGCCTTTTTGTTTATTTAGGTAGAATAAGTAATATAAAATTTTAAGAAAGCTTTAGTATGACTAATAGAATAACATAAAAATAATAGGGTAAAATGGTTGGTTTATAACAGGGTGAGTATCTCTAGGCTCGTTCCATAGGTGCCGTTTTTTCTCATTATAATAGTTATTGAAATCTTTCATATCGTCGTCTTCAATTAATGAAAATGTGTTTCGACAAGTTTTGTTAGACTCTGTTTCTTCGGAAGCTGTTCAAAAGACTGAACTGGTAAGCAGACCATTCAAAACAAAAGAAGAACACAAAAGACATATATATATATATATATATATATATATATATATATATATATATATATATATATATATATATATATATATATATATACGAGGCATGTTTTTTAAGTAAGTACCGTTTTGGAATTAAAAAAAGACGTGCAAAGATATCGCTATAATTTTATTTTTACATGAAAGCCTGTACCTTAATCTACTTTTCTACATAATTTCCGTGAATATTGAGGCACTTGTCATAACGTCGCACCAGTTTTTGAATACCCTCCTCATAAAATTCTGCCGCCTGACTTGTTAACCACTGTATCACAAATGTTTTGACTTCGTTATCGTCTTGAAGACGCTGACCACCCAGGTGCTTCTTCAAGTGCAGGAACAAATGGTAGTCGCTGGGCGCCAGATCAGGGCTGTATGGAGGATGATCTAGAGTTTCCCATTTAAAAGATTTGATGAGATCTTTGGTCCGATTAGCCACATGTGGACGGGCATTGTCATGCAGCAAAACGATACCCTTACTCAACTTGCCACGTCTTTTGTTCTGGATTGCACGACGCAGATTGTTCAATGTCTCACAATAAGACGCTGCATTGATTGTCTCATTACGAGGCAGAAACTCCACTAGCAATACTCCTTTTCTGTCCCAAAAAACTGTGCACATGATTTTGCGGGCAGAAATTGTTTGCTTAAACTTCACTTTTTTGGGTGATGATGAATGTCGCCATTCCATGGATTGTTGTTTCGATTCTGGTGTGACGTAGGCCACCCATGTTTCGTCACCAGTAACAATTTGGTCTAAAAAATGTTCACCTTCATTGTGGTACCGCTCAAGGAAAGTCAATGCACTGCCTAAACGTTGGGTTTTGTGCAAATCCGTCAACATTTTTGGAACCCAACGTGAACACAATTTCCGGTAATTCAAGTTCTCGGTCACAATGCGATACAAAACACTACGAGAATATTGAGGAAAGCAGTCGCACAATGATGATCCGTAAACTTCACAGATCTCACGATGAATATCGATCGGTTTTACGCCTTTAGCACTAAGAAATCGTATAACAGTCCGTACTTCACGATTGTCGGAGGCATCTTAAACACTCAGTAAACAACGTATACAATGAAGAATCAGACTGTAATGGCGTCAGTGCGTAGACATGAGATGTAGGTTACCAGCGCGCATGCGCGGAACGCCGACCGTATCGCTGCGGCGGCGGAATCGCAAAAAGGTACTTACTTAAAAAACATGCCTCGTATATATATATATATATATATATATATATATATATATATATATATATATATATATATACAGGGTGCGGTGCCAAAATCCGGACAAATTAAACATTTTTTTGAAACATAATTTTTATTGCAAAAATGGAGAAGTTTATAATTATGTTTTTTACTAAATTGTTTGTTAGGTCATAAAGAACACATTTACTCAATATAACCGCTTGAATGATCGCCTCCATTCTCGGTCTGAAGTAGTCGCAGGCCCGTTTTAATGAGTCACGGTCCATATCGGCAAATGCCGCTTCAATAGCTGCTACGTTTTGGATGTCTGAACTTGTTAGTGACCCTTTCAACCACGCTCCATACATAGAAGTCCAGAGGATTTAAATCTGGGTTGTTGGGAGGCCAAATTTGGTCCAAAATATGTCGACGTTGTCCGACAACCAATTTGCACCAAATGACTTGGGTGCACGGGCGCACCATCCTGCTGGAAAACATACGGCTTTCCAGACGATACAGTTTCCATCCACAGCTTCACCACATTTATCAGAACATGCAAATAAATTTCTTTTGTGACATTTTCCCCTTTGATAAAGAAATGCGGTGGCATGACATTACCCTCCCTGGACCAGCACTTAGCAAGTGAACATTCGCCGGAAATTTCGTTCTGGAAACAATGGGAATATCCTGAGGCGTCCGGCAGCATTGTTTCGTAAAGAACACAAAAGTAGGTTCCAGCGTTCAACTCGCTTTGTCCTGGCAGCTTCGGAAAGCATCTGTCTCACTTTAATTGTATAAGACTTGTAGCCGAGGTTCTCCTCGACGATTCGACACATAGTTTTTTTCACTCACACCGAAAACCGACGACAATTTTGGGATCGACTGCCCTGGATCCTCAAAAATCGCTCCTGAGCCCGTTGAATGATTTCTGGCGTTCTGACAACGCGCTCCTTCGAGTAAGTTTTCCTTGCCGGTGTTGCAAAATCTTCGTTGGACTTCTCCGACTCGTTATACTTCGCGACAACATCAACACTGTCGATCTTGGGTACCCGAAGAATCGAATGATTTCTGTCGCTGAGCGCCCAGCGCGAATACTTTCGATAATTGCGGTTCTTCGATTATACTCTGCACTTTGTTTCAACATTGCGACTGTTTCGAGGTTATGAATATTTAGTACATGCGTCAAGCTATTTGAACGCCAATCGCGACTTCTCGAAGTGGTATAGAATCAATTCAAATTCAATTTTGTCCAGATTTTGGCGCCGCACATTTCACTATAGAAAGTTTTTCACTATATAAAGAAAAAAACCGTATATATTGCTATGTATGTATTTTATATTGGTAATCATTTACTTGTATTTTATAAGGTACAAGCAACAAAAAAAATTGCAAAATTGAATTATTAGAAGAGATTTTATTAAACATTTGAAAGTTTAAATAGTACATAGCATGTACAGGGCTAAATACATACATAAAGTCCGTACGTTATATCTTTACCCGTGCGTCATAGTTTTCAGGCCATATAACAGACGTCTATTATATTATTTGTCTCTTTTCACCAATAAATCGTAGGTATTGATAAAAAGAGACAAAAAATATAATAGTCGTCTGGGATATTGCCTGAAAAGTATGACGCACGTGTAAAGATATAACGTACGGACTTAATGTATGTATGTACTACATATGAAATAAAAAGAATAATACAAAATATGTTAATACATATGTACATACTACGTACATACGTACTAGGAAAAATAATCAGTTATTTTCTTTTGAACATTACTTTTGAAAAATAATTCTTGCTCAACAAAATTCTCGCATTTATTCAAATGCATAAAAATTTGATCAGGTACACTTTCCTGGCCCCTGAGAGTAGTTCGCACAATGTCAAATGCATTTGTTATTTCATTTTCACTAAATTTAGCAGGACATTCCCCGGTTTCAGTTTCTTCTTCATGATCTTCTATACTTTTTATATCGTCAATTATGTCTTGGTCAGTTGGGAGATCTGTCGTGCCAACATCATTGTCGATTTCTAAGAAATCTTCAAGTAAAAAATCTGCGTCGACGGTAGCAGTTTTTTGTAGAATACCCCATTGCATTTTTAAGGTAGCGAGATCCATTTCGTCTTCTTCCCATTCGTCAATTTTTTCAGTAAAACCTGCTTTAGAAAAGCAGTTTTTGATAGTTTTCTGAGAAACATTTTCACTCCATACTTAAGCGACTTCGGTTATACACTCTTTAAGGGTAATCAATTTTTGGACTGGAAGGTTGTTATTAATCGTATTAACAATTTTGTGAACATTTCTGTTTCGGTAATGATGTTTTATGTTTTTTATAATACCCTGGTCCATAGGTTGCAATTTGGAGGTTATGTTTGGTGGAAAAAAGATCAATTCAATATTCCTTAATTTCTTACTTACAGTAACTGGATGTGCAGGACAATTGTCCATAAACATCACAATCTTTCGCTTTTGGCTTTTCATTTTCGTGTCCAGTTCTTTGATCCATCTTTCGAAAATCTCAGATGTCATCCATGCCTTTTTATTATTGGCGTAATCTAACTCCAGAGATTTAACTCCTTTTAAACAACGGGGATTTTTGCTTTTACCTATGAGCAGTAATTTCAGTTTTTCTGAGCCATCCATGTTTGCTCCAACCATAAGTGTCACCCTTTCTTTACTTGTTTTGACACCAAAACATTTATCACTTTTAAAACCAAAAGTTTTATTTGGCAAACATTTAAAAAACAAACCGATTTCATCACAATTGAAAACGTTTTTTGGCTCGTACTTTTTCAATGCACTTTTTAAAACAGTTTCAGTCCAAATGTCACAGTCCTCCTGACTAACGCTTGCACTCCCGCCAGACACCGTCTTGAAAACAATTGAATTGCGAGTCTTCCAGGCACTCAACTACCCTTCATTAGCTTGAAAATTAACGCAGTTAAATTCTTTAGCAAATTGTAGAGCCTTTTGCTTTATTAAATTTCCCGATATTGGTACGTTTGGATGCGTACGGGCCACTTGAAACCATCGTAAAACTGCTTCATTTACATCCTCGTAAGTACTCACCCGTACTCGTTTTCGACTAAATTTATACATAAAATTCCGGTAAAAATTTTATTATATAGAGCAGAGGGCCATATATTAAATTTAGAATGTGTAGGCGGGCCAGATTCAAATAAAAAAAATGTACTGAATTATAACATTTTATGTATTTAATTATATAGTATATAACACAGCACGACTTGAAAAATGTATTTTGAATGAGAGTAGTCATTTCGCGTAGTTTGAGGGTCGCTGAATCCGAATCCGGCATCAGAATTGCTCTATCACGTCAGGTTTTCTAAATATCCTAACCTAAAAGCGCAAAAAACGCTATTTTCGCCTATATTTGAGGTTATGTATCATCGCGAAAAAAATTTTTCTCTAACAACTGTGTTCAGCATTTTAAAATACAAGACATTTTCTTTCGAATGCCGTTAAGTTTGCTCAAATAACTTTTTTTTTCATCAAGATATCGCATTTTGAAATTTTTAGGTCTTACATATGGAAAGCGAATATATTGTGTAAAAAAAGTGTTCGATTATAAAAAAATACTTACTAGTATATCGTTATGTAATTTAGATTATTAAATACGAATTTGATGTCTATTTTGCTTCACCATGGTAAGATTTTTCAACTACTGTTGATCGCTTTTAGCCGCAATTTGCGTTATTCAGAACCAACCGCGAGGAGGTATCGATCATTGGTTCCTTTTTTGTCTTTTTTTTTTCCTTTTTTGTTGCTTCTGTTTTCTTTTTTTGTATTTTATAATTTTTTTCTTTTGTTTTTGCCTCTTTTGATTTTTATATTTGATTATTAAATCGCTATTTTTAAAAACTGTAACATGAAGTTATTTTATTGGCAGAAATCTAAGCTTAGTAGCCTGTCGTTTATGTGAAGTTGTCAGATCATCACGTTTTAATAACCAGCAGTAGTCGGCTATCATGACAGCATTCCATCTTCCTGGATACCTACTTTCAATAGTTTTTAGATCCTGGTGAAATCTCTCTCCTTGCTCATCGCTTACATCTCCCAATTTTCCTTTTGGAAAGTAATCGAGATGGTTATATAAAAAATGTAGTTTCTGACTTATGCGACAGCCTAGATTTTTAAATTTTTGTAGCATGTCACTTACAAGCTCTTTGTAGTTTTTTTCTTTTTTATGTCCTAAAAAACCATTTATTACTTTCTCAAATGCAAGCCAGGCATCTTTTTCTTTAGCAGACATAATATTTTTGAAATGCTCATCTTTACATAACATTTTAATTTGTGGTCCGATAAAAATACCTGCTTTTATCTTTGCGTTACTAAGTTTTGGAAATTTTTCACATAAATATTTGAAACATGGGTTTGACTGTTCTAGTGCTTTCACTAACTGCTTCATGATACCTAACTTAATGTGCAATGGTGGTAAGAGAATTTTTTTTGGATCGACTAATGCTTCATGAAGAATGTTCATTGATCCAGGTATTAAATTGTGTCTGCTAGGCCAGACCTTTTTCGACCAGTGATCTTCATCTGCTCTACTGTCCCACTCACACAAGAAACATGGATACTTAGTATATCCACTTTGTTGGCCAAGAAGAATGGAAATGACCTTAAAATCGCCACATATCATCCATTCATGTTTTTTGTAATCTATTTTTTCCAGAAGCAGCTTCATATTTTCATATTTTTCATCGAGAACTGTTGAATATCCCATGGGAACTGATGCGTATAGATTTTCATTATGAAGAAGAGCTGCCTTCAAACTACGAGTAGAGGAATCTATAAAAATCCTCCATTCATCAGGATCATAAGTTTTAAGGCCTAAAGCTGCTATTAAACCTGGAACATTTTTACAAAAAACTAGGGATTCTGTCTCGCCAAAAAATGATAAAAATTCCTCCTCACGATGTTTGTACCACGTAAAACTTACCCCTGGGGAAAGTACATCTTTTTCCTGCAATCTTGAAGCTAATAGCATCGATTCTTCTTTTGAATTCCGTAAATCTCGATTAAGGTCATTCAACTCTGCTTGACTGAAAGTCTGAGGTTTACCGGTTGATGAGCGAAGCTCTTTACTACTATAAACAACTACAAATTCTTTATCATCTTGTTCTCTTTCTTTGTCTCCTATTTCATTTGAAATAGAAGAGTCAACAGAACTTTCAATCTCAGATGAAGATGTAGATATATCTCTGTGTGCAGTGCGTAAAGGAATGGGATTTTCAGAAGAATGAGGGATAGGCTTTGTAACTGAATGCACATTTGCATATTTAATTACCCCTTTATTCTTAGAATTAAAAGAACTTATAAGTTTGCCACCGTTACATAAACAAAAATAACAATCATCTACATGATTTTTTGGCTCTCGCCAGATAGTAGGAGTACCAAATGGCATAGAATTTCTATTTCCATTTTTCCAAAGGTTTAAAGATGTTCTGCAAGATTTACATATCATATTAGGGACCCACTTTTTATTTAAATTAGTTAATTCTTTATGAAAATATTCCTTGTAAATCAGTTTAGTAGACGGTAATATGATCTCGCGCTTTTTTGCAGGAGTATAATTACCACACACATTACAAAACATCTTCGGATCATTTACACATTTTCGTGAAGACATTTTTCATCGACCTAAAGAATTTTTTGTGCTGAGAAGTATGTAAAAAAATATTTATGTTTTTATTTATACTAAAAAAGATTTTATTAAAAGTAATAAAATGCAGAACTTTACGGTAACTTGTTTCAACTAAAATTCTATTAAAACGAATTTTTACATTTAAATGATTTCACAAGTTTATTATCAAAAAGTAGTAAACAATTAAAAGCCAAGTACATAAAATCAAAACCGATGAAATAAAAATGTAAAAATTTTATAGACATATATATAAATCCTAGACCTATATACCTAACGTTTAAATTTTTGAAGCCTGCAAGTCCTACATCAACAAATTTCAAATCACCAACCCAAAACTCGCAAATATTTATTAAAGTTTTGAATAAAATATATCGATGAAATGATTCGGGGTCCGAAACTTAGCAGTTTTTGGGTTTGTGATATTATGATGTGTACAATTGAAGAGTACAGGGGAAAAATGATCAGGGTCACAGAAAGCATTTTTTAGAGAATAGTGAAAACAATGTTTACAGAGTCGAATTAAATATTTACGATTATTTAAATCTAAAAATATATATAAAAGCGTCAATACTAACTATTTTGCTGTGCCTAGTACATACCTGAAATATTTTCTATCAACCTTCACTGTTTTATAAACAAAAACGCAACGTCATGACAAAACAAAAAATGTAAAAAAAGATCATAGTCCTGGACTCTGATCGTTTATTCGTTTTGTTGTGACGTTAGCTTCAGCAAATCATTATTCAATAATTTTATTGATATTTATTATAAAAAAACATAGAAATTTATAAAGCTAAATAATTCGCAAAGGAAACGTTTTACAAATTTGAATCGTTGAAATAATTTCAATATTAATGAACACATGGCTATTCAAACTTGCGGTTTTTTCATCTTTCTAGAGAGTTCCGCAAGTGGGATTAGATCGTCGGGATCATCTTCTGCAGCAGTTATCTCCAGATTGTAGATGGGAATAAACTCTTCAGGATCATCGCATTGGGTTTTAGCAGAGCTAACTAACTTCTCAAAGAATTTACGCGAATCACTTGAACAAAACTGCACCAAATGTTTGATATCGTTAAGTTTTGGAACACTTAAAGGTATCGGCCCGTTGTATGAATTATTTGGCAAATCTTGATGTCCGGTGGTTTTATAAGGGTTTCTATTTTTCCTTAAGGCACTTTTTTGGAATGAACCGTTGTAAGAGTCTTTATGTTCCACTAAACTACAATGTTCTTGAGTTACCCGAAACACTTTCACTGGTCTTGAAGGGAACGGACAAGTCTTCTTGTAAAACGAACTAAGATATTCGTCCCATCGTTTAAACATCTCTTGTTTGCAATCTATTACAATAAATGGTGAAGGTTTGTTTCTGCTGTTACGTATGATGTTATTCCAGTCGTCAGGAGTTTCCGTTAAGCTTTCTGATTAATTAATCCCATGTTACGGTCGCACTCAAGATAGGAATGTCCGCGGACTGGAAAATAAACTTCAATAGTTTTGAATCGTTTCAGACTTACAGTAAGATAATGTAAAAAACGAAAAACGGTGTAATTCTTGTTCTGACCAGCACATGAGTCACAAAAGATGATTAGATGTTGAACAGAACTGCTCAAAATTTCTGTTGCGAAATGATACAACATAGAACATACCTCTTCTGAACCTTTTTTGGCCAGGGTTTCGTTGTAAGTATAGAAAAATGAACGCTGATCGGATAAAATATGTACGTTAAAACTGTAAAATGACAACTGCCTTCGGTAGTATACGTCGTTTGTGCTTATATTTGGCAATGGCAAGTTCTTTTGGAAGTCCATCGTTATAGCTTCTATGGTTTTATCTTTTTTAGCTTTCTTTCTGGCTTGCCTTTTCTGTTTATAAAAAGTGTCAGCCCTTAACTTATGTAACTTCATATTTAATTGCACATCATGAATTTCTTTTCTGATCTTGTTCACCGTTTCTTCTTTATTTGCAGGTACAACTAGATCCCCTTGTAGTTTTTGTTCATCTACCTTATATTTGTCACATGTGCTACATGTATCACTTCGGGGATACCCGAATGAAATATTAAATTTTGTAGAAAATATTTCACGAAATTTTTCATACGACATCAAGTTTCTAGGATGCTTCGAAGAGTACATGCTATGTAACTTTTTGATGTTCAGGTCTTCGGGTAAATAAATTTTGCTGCTAGCTTTTAGGCTATAATGAGCTTTTCGGCCTTTTAATGATTTTAAAAAAGAAACGACACAATTTATTGTTTCGGGAGAAATTTTCGATGGCCGATTTGCATGTTTCCCACGTTGATCTGGTTTAAAGGTTCCTATATCAAGCAAAGATTTTTTTATGGATTGTATTCTACGATTTGTTACTCCATGCAATTATAGCAAACTGGTATTTCAACAGCTTTTTGATTTCTAATTACACGGACACGATATACATAGGAACTATCATTAAACCGAGCTTCGTTTTCTGCCTTCCTATTCCGTCTTCGCTGCACTGGGATTACGGAAATTAAACCACTTAGATAGCTATTCTGGTCATCAAAAGTATCATGCTTATTGAATCTGCTAATGAGTTGATTCCTCTCCTCCATCGAAATAATGTCAAAACAAGCAAAACGTGAACACTTACAGTTTTCGCCGGTAACATAACCTCTAACTTTCATCTTTCTGGATACGTCCCTAATGCGCCCAGTAACTGGGCGTTTCTTAGTCTTTGGAATAATATTTTTTCCTGGATCACCACTGTCACTATCGCTACTGAACTCCATTTTAATTTACAGCAAATAGAGATGTGATATAAAACCTCGAACAACGAACAATGAGCCCAGTAACTGGGCGTTTCTTAGTCTTTGGAATAATATTTTTTCCTGGATCACCACTGTCACTATCGCTACTGAACTCCATTTTAATTTACAGCAAATAGAGATGTGATATAAAACCTCGAACAACGAACAATGAGCCCAGTAACTGGGCGTTTCTTAGTCTTTGGAATAATATTTTTTCCTGGATCACCACTGTCACTATCGCTACTGAACTCAACTTTAATTTACAGCAAATAGAGATGTGATATAAAACCTCGAACAACGAACAATGAGCCCAGTAACTGGGCGTTTCTTAGTCTTTGGAATAATATTTTTTCCTGGATCACCACTGTCACTATCGCTACTGAACTCAATTTTAATTTACAGCAAATAGAGATGTGATATAAAACCTCGAACAACGAACAATGAATATTTTTTATACATTGTTTTACCTAGCCGTTTACGCACGTTTTGAAGCGATAGGAAGGACTCTAATCGTTTTTGATTGGGACCGCTCGGATTACCTTGGACTGTGATCGTTTTTGCGTTGTATAGGGTTTTTATTTAATTTAAATACTGCGACCCTGTTCGTTTTTACCACAAACAAATATTTCGAGCGGAAAGGTTAGGGTAAGAAGTTAAAGATGGCGCTTTTACACAATTTTTGTCAGAAATGGACTCTGATCGTTTTTCCCCTGTACTCTTCAATTGTAAATTACACAGGCCGACAAGATTTTAACCCAGAAACTAGAATATATTTTTCCGAAGGATTTTGATGCATTGAATTGGAATCCGAGGTTTAAATCTCTCAATTGGCCCTAGTTATCGATATATCCTAACCTAAAAGTGGAAAAATAGTGATGTTTGCCTATATTTAAGGTTATGTAGCATTGTAAATTTTTGTTTTCTCACAACAAAATTTAAAGTAACATAACTTAATTGATCAAGCCACAAACTAGCCGAACGATATACACCATAAGCTTTAAAATAATGTAACCTAATCGGTTAGGCCATAAACGATTAAAAACTTACATAATTTGAAAAAATTGCAGCAAGAAATAGACACCATACTATTGTAAAATGCAAATGAAATGTATATTAATTAAAATTAAGTGATTCAGTATAAAGTAATTGCTGATTTTGTGGAAATTTTGATGAAGCTTCTCGTGTGTGCTATTCAGTTATGTAAGTTTAGGGCTTGATCCATTCAGTTATGTTAATTTATGGCTTGTGGCGTATGCCTTTCTGTGACCCCGAAAATATTAGGGACGAGTACCCACTTTTACTTTTTAAAAATACCTAGTTTATGAATTTTCATGATCGCCATACTGAATTTTTCATTTAAAGAAATAAAATTCTAACATCAAATTTGATTTGTGCGACCCCAAAAACATAGAAAACGAATGGTCACTTGGGTACTCATTTATTTTACATAATTTAGCCTTTTCGTCGACATATTGATTCCGCCATGTTAAATACGATTATTATTAATACTTTTTTTACATTTTTCTAACACTACGAATCTCGAGAATACAATAAAACTTAACTAATAACGTTATTTTTGAATGTAATTAACGAAATAATTCATAAAAGTTCCACAGACGATACTGTAACTTTAGTCAAATTTGAGCGGCCATATTGAATTTTTTATAAAAAATTGAATTTTAAACATTTTCAATGTACCCTAATCAAAAAACCAATCGACTGTTCAATGTACACGTGGTTCTTTATGTGTTTCAAAAGATAGAGAAATTCACAAACATAACAATTTCAAAATGTGATATCTCAGCGAAAAAAAAATGATATTTGAGCAAACTCAACGGCATTCGGAAGAGAAAGACTTGTACTTTAAGATGCTAAACACAGTTTATAGAGAAAAAATTTTTTCGCGATGATACATAACCTCTTTAAATTTTTCTTTCAAGATACTGTCCGATTGAAGATCTATCAACTCCATTTGCAAATGAACTGGTGCCTGTGAAGCTTCAAAATTGAATGGATTGTTGAAAATTGGGAATTCCATTTCATTCATTTTGTGAAAGTCTTCAAAACGATTGTTGAATTCCGTGATCAAATTTTGCAGAAGTTGAGAATATTGATCCAATTTTTTTTGGTTCACTGTGCCAAATGATTTTAAATGAGGGAAATGATCCAAAGTTTGATTTTTTATCTGATTTTCCCACAGCCTCAACTTTGTTTCAAAGGCTTGAATACATGAATACATTTGAGTGACAATCAGATTTTTACCCTGTAACTTTACATTCAGATCAGTCAAGTGTTTATTTATATCTACCAAAAAGGCACAATCAACCCACCAGTCATTGTCATAATCAATTGGGTTGCGAAATATTTTGAATTATTGACTTTTGAAATGGAAATGAAACATCGGCAACTTTCAACATACAGTCTTTAATTAAATCACCATCAGTGAAAGGTTTTGATCTCTTCGCGATTTCTAATGCAATAATAAAACTTGATTTCAGGGCATCTTCGCTCTCAGTATTAGCTTTAGTAAACATCGATTGTTGACCTTGAAGTTTATATTTTAAAGATGACAATGTGTCCATTCTTATTTTTTCAGTGTAACAATCGAATTTTGATTTATGATTCGTATCACAGTGTCTCTTCAAGTTAAACTCCTTACAAACAGCAACTGTTTGATTGCAAATCAAACACAGTGGTTTACCTTTTCATTCTATGAAAAAATATGCAATTTCCCATTTAGACTGAAAAACTCTGCACTCACTATCAACTTTACGTTTTTGTGACATTAGGCCAAAATCGTAACAATTATGGAACTCGACACAACAATTATGGATATCGCACGCGCACGACACAAACAAATGCACAATACCTTCATAAACACTACTTCGCAGTACAACTAAAATCCTTCTCCGACCGTATCGCTTCGATTACTGGACTCACACTCAACTGACTCACGTCGCGCCGACGCACTCCTTTTATAATATCGATAAGGAAGGTTCTAGTCTACACTCGAAGCGCGTGGAAGATTCTATTGTTCTCAACAAAAATAATAGGGTATTTCCGCTTGTTGCTAAGAGATGGCGTTACTGTCTACCTCTCTCGCTTGTCAAGGCACGCGCTGCCCTTGAAATTACTTATAAATGTAGTGTGCGCATTTTAAAACTTCCGTAGAGGAATCGAGTGAAGTCTAAAAGCTCTAAAAAACATGATTCTTCTTTCTGTGACACATTGCGATCGCGGGCCTTATTGATACGTCCCGGGGGCCGGATGCGGCCCGCGGGCCGTATCTTTGACATCCCTAGCTTAGACCTTCGTCGACGCATGCAGCGTTCTCCAGTGTTACAACCGCCCGAAAAACGTTTAAGTGATTTCTCGACGCCAATAGTCTAGACAGACCTTTTGTTCAAAGCAAGACGGGAGTTTTTGCAGTGCAAATCTTTTCAAAAGATCTTAAAATAAAAGAAATTCCTGGAGCTCTTTTCAGAGCTCTAGGGAAACAAAAACTGCTTCCCAGCTTTGCTTCCTTCAACGCTTCTCTCAAAAAAGTAGTGTTCTCAAAAAAAAACCGGTAGTTTCAAAGTGGCAAAAGTGTTAAAAAATGGATTCTTCATCCTCAGACAACTCAGGTGAGTCTAGTTCATTGTTTAAAGGCATGACATTTGATTTCACCACCCCACCGACATCATCCTCCTCGACCACAAAACCAAAGACACACTCACACAAAAAAGAAAAAAACTCACAGATACAATTCACACTATCAAAGAAAAAAAGGAGCAAGCGCGCTCCCAAAAAATCATAGAGCAACAAGAGCGCACAATCGAAGCTCTCCAGGCAACGATTAACAACTTGAATGCCAAAATAGAGCAACAAAACGTCCAGATGGCCGATCTTAGGCAGATGCTGTCTAAGATGGGCCAACAGATAGACAAATTAACACAAAAAAACACCCGAACCAACACCAACACAACAAACACCATCACAACAAACACCATCACAACAAACACCAACACAACAAAAAACCAAACCCACACCCACACACAACACAGAATTCCCGACTTTGGCACCACCAAAAGTTTAGAATCCTTTACATTCTGAACACAAAGAACTTAAAATCACACCACTAAACGCACCAAAAACAACCAACAAACAGACAAAACAACCCTTTGACAATTTAAACCAGCAAACGGACAAGAACAACACAAACAAACAAGACGAAAACGCCATGGACACGGACACCACGACAGACGAAAACATCGTGGAAAAAACCGTCCCAATAACAATCAGAGACTCCCGAAAATGGCCTAAAATTACAAAGGACCTTAAACAACTAGGATGCCAGCTGGCCTATAGGCCAAAACAAGTCCAACTTGGCATCCAAGTTACACCTAAAACGACTAACGACCACAGACAAATAACCAAATATTTAACAGAAAACAACATACAATACCGCCGACGCACTCCTTTTATAATATCGATAAGGAAGGTTCTAGTCTAGACTCGAAGCGCGTGGAAGATTCTATTGTTCTCAACAAAAATAATAGGGTATTTTCGCTTGTTGCTAAGAGATGGCGTTACTGTCTATCTCTCTCGCTTGTCAAGGCACGCGCTGCCCTTGAAATTACTTATAAATGTAGTGTGCGCATTTTAAAACTTCCGTAGAGGAATCGAGTGGAGTCTAAAAGCTCTAAAAAACATGATTCTTCTTTCTGTGACACAATGCGATCGCGGGCCTTATTGATACGTCCTGGGGGCCGGATGCGGCCCGCGGGCCGTATCTTGACATCCCTGACTTACAATATTGTCGTATAATATGAGTAAGTTTATGTGATAATCTAACTGATAGTGCAGTAACAAAAGAAGCAAGTTTAATCGGGAAATCATTCTTATGTAATTTAATCAGAGAGTATAACTTTGGGGCTTGAGGATTCATTGTGGATAAATTATGTTTTTCAAAATCATTGAAAATTGTAAGCTCTTTTATGGAGCAGGATAACGTAACGAACATAGTGTAGCAGAATATAGTATATCAGAAATATTTTTCTTCGTTTTTGTTCTAAAAGGAACAGCTCTGTCGCAATAAATATTCACTTTTGTTGTAGGTGCTAAACAATTTTCCTCTTTTAACCCTTGACGCTAATAACTCCACATTCTCCTTTGAGAGACGTAAGTCCCGTATTAGATCACTTAGTTTTTCCTGATTAAGAATACCGTTCTTAGGTGAGTTCTCATTAGGTATCTCATTTTTGAGATCATTCAGGTTTTTCGCATTACTAAAACCTTGTGATCTGTTACCTGGTCAATTAAAATTGTTAGACCTATAAGAATTGTTGCCATTACCTACATTTTGATCAATGGATATAAGGAAAGTTACTAATTTGTCATTTTTTGCTCGCAGTGCAGGCCTCACGACGGTGCTCACTACGATTGTCTGTTCTTGAATTTTCGAGAATAGTTCTAATTCTTTCCAGTACTTCATCTACCTAGAAAAAAGGAAAGTTTTAAATTACAGGTGAATTGCTCACAGTAAATAAATGACATTGAAAGAAAGAATGAGGCGGGCGTGGCGGTAAGGTGTCTGCCTTCTGCACCTAGATGGGGCAAGCAAAGTCTAATTGCTTTAAGGGACCCAGCTGACTACCGAACAAATTCATACGGTCACGCCTAACTCGGAATAAGGGCAGGATAACGTAACGAAAATAGCGTAGCAGAATGTAGTATAGCAAAAATGTTTTTCTTCGTTTTTGTTCTAGAAGGAACATCTCTGTTGCGATAAATATTCATTTTGTTGGAGGTGCTAAACAATATTCCTATTTTAACCTTGACGCTAATAACTCCACATTTTCCTTTGAGAGATCTAAGTCTCGTATTGGATCACTTAGTTTTTCCTGATTAAAAATACCGTTCTTAAGCGGCCCTTACACGGTCACTAATAATGACATTACTAGTAATGACATTACTTGCGAAATTCACTTCATTACTCTTAAAACCCTACACAATCATTCTTATTGTCATTACTTTCCTTCAGAATAGTTGGTGTTCTCTGTAAAAGCAAGACGTATATAATAAAATGGATCCACACAAAACCGCTTACGTTGCTATAATTATGGTATTAGCTACAAAACGGCGAGTAAAACGTAAACGCTGGATGAAGGAGTGCTTGAAAAAACGTGAACAGAACAGTATTCTCATGTTTTGTTATTGAATGAAATTAGAGACACCGAGCCAGAGGACTACAAAAACTATTTCCGTATGAATGACATTACGTTTGAGAAACTGCTGAAATTAGTTACACCTTTTTTATTCCGAAAAGATACATACATGAGATAGTGTTTGCCAGTGAAGGAAAGACTAGCAGTTACATTAAGGTACCTTGCCACTGGGAGAAACTTTGGAGATCTCAAGTTTTCAGCAGTTATGTCTGTCACCACCGTCAGTAAGCGCTGCTATCATTGAAACGTGTGAGGTGCTTATATATGTTCTGCAAGATTACTTGAAGGTAAGCACTCTTCCGTCATTTTCCGTTTCGTAAGTCAGTGTCAAACCAGGGAAGGTTTATAAAAAACATTTTGATTTCTTCTGGGAAACGGCCTACACACAACGTGCAGCCTTGGGACATGTGGGCAAATTTTTTTTTTAGAAACATTTTTTTTTAGAAACCTTCCCTGATTTGAAACGGACTAACCCCCAATTTTCATCAAGTGTATCTGGTGTAGGAACACATAAGGTACAGACAAACAGTCTTTCAAACATTAATTTTTATTTACAAACATAATTGTAAAAAAAGAAACAATTAATTTTTATTTACATAGATATGTGAAAGAAACATGAAACAATTATATTACACAAAATTATTTTTGAATTACACACTAATGAAATATTTTCCCAGTTATTCATAATTGGAAAAAAAGTTCACCAGTGTATCAGTTTGGTCGGAACTGGATCCATGCTGTTGGGGCGATGGCCCATAAGCAGGGGTGTCCACACTACCCAACGGTGAGGCAACCGTTAAAAAAATTATGAATGTTACACTTTGTTTTATAATACACACTTTTTCTTGTGTTACAGTTTCCAGCAACATCTGAAGAGTGGACTAAAATAGCCCAATAATTTGGGGACAGACACCAATTTTGGTACACACTCGGAGCAATTGATGGCAAACATATTGCAATTAAGAAACCGGCTAATTCAGGGTCTCTTTATTACAGCTACAAAGGATTCTTCAGCATTGTGTTACTGGCATTAGTCAACGCAAAAAAAGAGTTCATCATGGTTGATTCAGGGATGAATGGGCGAATATCAGATGGGGGTGTTTGTCAAAAAATCTTTCAGGAAAATACGAGTTTTCAGACTATTCAAACCTTTTTATCACTGAATCTGTAGAATCTGTAATTAAACAGTAGATACCTACAAATTTTTGTGTACGTATTACGTATTGCGCAATTCGGTACTAATTTGTTTGTAAATGAAAAATTAAACAATATAATTAATGAATTAATAAATTAATGAGTTTTACTTACTTGTGAGTTTCCAAGATCAACAGGTTGCTCAAAATTGTTGATAAATTTCAATGCGTGGAAAACCCACGACGCGGGTGTCGATCTATTTTTTTTTAATTCTTTTCTATAGTTGCATCTCATTGTATTAATTTTACGTCTGACGTCGGATATTGTCGCTTCAGGCTTACATTTTTCGTAGATTGACAGCAGTTTCACGAGTGCGGCCTTCCTTTTCATTTTATTTTTATAATTGGGATCTGTAAGGTTCCATAATAAAGGTAATTTAGGTTGCAATAAAATATTGCGAAACAACGTCACCGATTTCAACACAATCACTCTCCAGAATCGACATGTTGACTCCACGACTCTTCCTGATAGACTGACTAATGATGCAGCGCACCTTACACTATCATTATTAATGACAGTATTCCCTCCCGTTTACACTAATGATGTGCCGAGATCAGAAAAATCCGGATTCGCATCATTACTCCCGTCTTTCCAACTTTGTCGACCTTACACTATCGTTATTAATGTCATTCTGATAAAGTAATGTCATTATTAATGACCGTGTAAGGGCCGTTTTAGGTGAGTTCTCATTAGGTATCTCACTTTCGAGTTCATTCGGGTCTTTAGCATTGCTAGAAACTTCTTGTTATCTGTTACCCGGGTCAATTATAGTTGTTAGACCTATAGGAATTGTGTCATTGCCTACATTTTGATCAATTGGTATAAGGAAAGTTACTGATTGAACTTTAGGGTATTCTATATCTTTTTTATTATTTCTATTATAACTTGAAGTTTTACATAAACAAAAATAACAATCCGTTTGATGACTAACAGGTTGTCGCCATAGCATAGGGCTAGTAAACCATCATAAATTTTGTACTTTTTTTACAGAAATAGACATGACATTGGATAGATACATAATAGTTTTGGAGTCCAAGCTATCCATTAGAATACCAAAGCAGTTTTCATAATTTCTTTTTAGAGAATCGGTAAAACTTTTTATTTATTTCTTTAATATATATTTTCCACAAACAACACAAAAAGTATCTCCTCCCTTACAACTTGACATTTTAGATGAGATAAACAAGAAACCTGATAATATATTAAAAGGTCCAAAGCTCCAAAAGTTTCAACCAGTATTCGTTAACACCAAAATTTATCAGTGACCTCAAATAAATCGCAGTTTAAAAAAGGACCCCGCACTAATCTTATGGAAAATGGGGCCCGGGACCTTCATCAGGGCACAAACTGAAAAAGAGATAACGAAGCAACCAATAAAGAAAGTTGGGCATGGAAAATTATTATTGTTAAGTTTAATTTTTAATTATTAATTTCTAATTTTTAATTTGTAATTTTAATTTCAATCTTATAATTATTGATAAAAACTTATTGCTGTTTAAAAGTATTGTTGTTCTAAAGAATCGTACATTATTATTATTATGAAGAAATGTGAAAACAAAAATTGCAAGTGACTCACATGCAGTGTGCGAATTAATCTAACAAGAATGACCATAAATAACAATTGTCACACCAAAGACCAACACTGAAATAAAACAGCCACTATTCACTAACATATTAATTTAAAAATATGGCATTTACAGCAAGGATGCCATTAGAAACCTTGGATGCTGAAACATCAAAATTAATTAACCACCTGCGATCTGAAAAGAGAAATGACAAGTTTAACAAGGCGCTGACAAAGGACAACCATACCATCTGACAGAAGTAAGGGATCACTCAAAATAAAAGGGAAAAAGGTTGAATAACCAGGAAAGAACCGGTTAAGTACAAATTAGGTACTACGTCATTAGAATGGAATTTTGGTATAAAAGGAAAAGTACCCATTGGGAACGCAATTTTTCAACGGTATGGAAATTAAGTGGCGTAGGGAAAAAATTATTTTTCTTCTTAAAAGGAGAATAGGGGGATTGGAAAAGGAGCTGAAAAGTGAAGAGGGTTTTTATTTATTTGATATATACTAAGCAATTTTAATAAAAAATGGGAATGTAATTGTAAAGAATTTCACGGGAACCATGAGAAAATGTACCAAAGAAGGGACATCCAGAGGATAAATACGTAACGGGAGAGAGCTATAGTATACCGAAGGCGAAGAACTATGACGAGAATGACGACCCAGAGATATTATGTGGGGAAGGTAAATCACAAGAGAGGAGAAAACTCTATATGTTGCTCAAACCGTCAAGATCAGTTCTTTTATTAATGTTGTGGGGATTTCGTTGATATAGCACGCAGCTTTCTCTCTCTTTATTTTATATATATATATACAGTAATACCCCGCTTTACGCGAGGGATACGTTCCGAAAAAAATCGCGTTAACTGAAATTCGCGTATATCGAGGTTTATGATTAAACATAGTCAAAATTTAATACAAAAAAATACAAATCATTTTAATCAATCACTTTAATTCTAAGAACACTTTATGCAATACATACTCTTATTTTTTATTCATATTCAGAGAAAGCGGGGATCCCCCCGCGACCATAGAGAAGTTAATGACTACATGAGCGCGAAATTTGAAATTCGCGTTATAGTGAAACCGCGCGTAACGGGGTCGCGCTAAGCGGGGTATTACTGTATATATATATATATATATATATATATATATATATATATATATATATATATATATATATATATATATATATAAGTTGGATTGAATTCTTTCTTGAACCTTGGAATATTGAATATATATTTTTTTCAATTTCTTGGGCTTTATGGTTCTTTTGTTTTAAGGATAGAGAAATTACATCATGTTCTAGTTAGAATTTATTGAAAACGTTTCGCCCGATTTTCAGGCTTCTTCAGTTCATCTAAAAATTGAAATTTTCTGTTTTGGATGTTCAATAGGACGCACAAACTTTTTTAATTATGAATATATAAAATTCTTAAACTTATAATACAATGTAGAAGGTGAAAATAATAAAAATACACTCAAAATATATATAAAAACTTACATGTGTGGGTTGAAACGAAGACACACTTAACATTCTTTAAAAGGTGTTACTAAGATGGTTACATTTTTTAAAATAACTTTAGATTTGTATAGGGCACGAAAGTCATCCTTTGGTTTCTTTAAGTGTTTTTTTATTTATTATCTGCTATTGAGTTACTATGAGAAGAGTCCGAAATAAATATGACTCAGACCCCTAACGTCGCTTTTGTCGTTTATATTGTTTTTCTCTTTATTAATACAGATCATTTCATGCATTGATCTTTTAAAATAATTTGACTCTTTTTTTAGGATTTTTGTATTTTTAAAATCAAACGAGTGTTTGGTTTGTTTAACGTGTTTTGATAGAGCTGTTGGGTTATTCTTATCATACTTATGGCCATTCAGTCTTGTTTCTAGATGTTGTTTAGTCATGCCGATATAACAGCCGTTGCAGTTTTGACATGGAATAGAATATATCAGGTTTGATTGTTTCAGTAGGGGTGTTTTGGATTTTAGGGGGGTAAAAAGGTGTTTTAATGAGTTATGCGTTTTGTGGCAAACAGTTAAATTATGTTTTTTGAGGACTGCTTTAATTTTTTCTGAAAGTCCTTGAATATATGGCATGGATATGTATGTTGTAGCTGTTCTTTGTTTTGGTTGTTTATCTAGAGTATTATATAATTTGTGAGTTCTGGTTTTTAAAATTTTGTTAATTAGTTTAACCGGATAAGAAAGGATAAGAAAAATACCGTCATAAATTTAATTGACAGAGGCTTAAAACTAACAAGTCCTAAATATAGAGCAGAAATAATAGAAAAAATAAAAACTACCTTAACCAACAACAATTATCCGGTTAAACTAATTAACAAAATTTTAAAAACCAGAACTCACAAATTATATAATACTCTAGATAAACAACCAAAACAAAGAACAGCTACAACATACATATCCATGCCATATATTCAAGGACTTTCAGAAAAAATTAAAGCAGTCCTCAAAAAACATAATTTAACTGTTTGCCACAAAACGCATAACTCATTAAAACACCTTTTTACCCCCCTAAAATCCAAAACACCCCTACTGAAACAATCAAACCTGATATATTCTATTCCATGTCAAAACTGCAACGGCTGTTATATCGGCATGACTAAACAACATCTAGAAACAAGACTGAATGGCCATAAGTATGATAAGAATAACCCAACAGCTCTATCAAAACACGTTAAACAAACCAAACACTCGTTTGATTTTAAAAATACAAAAATCCTAAAAAAAGAGTCAAATTATTTTAAAAGATCAATGCATGAAATGATCTGTATTAATAAAGAGAAAAACAATATAAACGACAAAAGCGACGTTAGGGGTCTGAGTCATATTTATTTCGGACTCTTCTCATAGTAACTCAATAGCAGATAATAAATAAAAAAACACTTAAAGAAACCAAAGGATGACTTTCGTGCCCTATACAAATCTAAAGTTATTTTAAAAAATGTAACCATCTTAGTAACACCTTTTAAAGAATGTTAAGTGTGTCTTCGTTTCAACCCACACATGTAAGTTTTTATATATATTTTGAGTGTATTTTTATTATTTTCACCTTCTACATTGTATTATAAGTTTAAGAATTTTATATATTCATAATTAAAAAAGTTTGTGCGTCCTATTGAACATCCAAAACAGAAAATTTCAATTTTTAGATGAACTGAAGAAGCCTGAAAATCGGGCGAAACGTTTTCAATAAATTCTAACTAGAACATGATGTAATTTCTCTATCCTTAAAACAAAAGAACCATAAAGCCCAAGAAATTGAAAATATATATATATATATATATATATATATATATATATATATATATATATATATATATATATATACACTGCGCTGCAAAATTAACGCATAATTTTAAAAATCGAAAAATCGACTTTATGAAATTTTTTAAAGCGACGCCATTATGATATATTTAAAATGTAGAAGTATGGAGTAGATAAAAAGCAGTATTTGTTTACAATACAGAACAAATGGTAAATAAACAAAATTCCATAAAATTGCAATTTGGCCTATGTGTGTTAAATTTGCTTCTACGCTTGTATTGGCAACGTTCAACGTTTGTAGTGTTAAAATGGCCCAAAATGCCCGTGAAAATAGGAATCTTTCGCCTGAGGAATGTGCTGTTGCCATAGCGCTTGTAGAAGAAGGCTTGTCCCAAGTTCAAGTGGCACTTCGTCTTGGAGTGACACAATCTACTGTGTCCAGGATACTGGAACGATTTCGGGAGACCAACAGCAATCAAAGAAGACCTGGACAAGGTCGCCATAGGGTGACAACAAATAATCAAGACCGATTTTTGAGATTGCAGGCAATACGAACTCGGTTTGTTACGACCACATCACTGCAGCAAGAATTTGCCCGCAGGTATAATTACCGTATTAGTAGAGATACAGTGCGAAGAAGGTTGGCAGAAGTCGAAGTTACTCCCTATCGAGCCGCAACTGGTCCCCTTCTAACTGCAGATCATCGAAGGCAGCGTCGTCAGTTTGCACAAGAACATCAAAATTGGGGAGACCGCGAATGGGGCAATGTATTGTTCAGCGATGAGTGTAGATTTTGCCGTTTTAGTGATGATCGCCGTAGAAGAGTATACCGACGTCCTGGCGAGCGATATGCCCAATGCAACATTGTCGAAACAGTAAGCTATGGTGGGGGATCTGTTATGGTGTGGGGTGGCATTAGTTTGGAGGCCCGTACAGAATTGGTTATAATTCAGGGAGGTCGTTTAACAGCTGATCGATACATAACGGACATTTTAGAACCACATGTGATACCATATGCCCCCTTTATCGGACAAGAATTTTTATTTATGCACGATAATGCACGCCTGCACGTCGCTAAAGTGGTACAAGATTACCTCCAGGACGTGGAAATTGCAACATTACCTTGGCCAGCAAGAGGTTCTGACCTTAACCCTATCGAACACTTGTGGGACAATCTAAGTCGAAGTGTTAGAGCCTTACTGCCTCCACCTAGGGACCTAAATGAGCTTTCAGTAAGGTTGACGGAAATGTGGGATGATATGGATCAGGATACAATTAGAAACCTGATTTTAAGTATGCCTAGAAGATGTGAAGCAGTAATCAGGGCAAGAGGAGGCAATACACGTTATTGATTTATTTTTTCTATTGTAATATCATTTATTTTTTTAACAATTTCTAAAATAAAATTTTTGTGTAATTGTCATTTTTTCAATATTGTTAGAAAATACTGCTTTTTATCTACTCGATATTTACACCGAGTCTAAAAACATTGAAAAGATATCATAAAGACACAATTTAAATCCATTGGCGTCGGTTAAAAAAAATATATAAAATCAATTTTTCAATTTTTAAAATTATGCGTTAATTTTGCGGCGCAGTTTATATATATATATATAAATAAGAAAGAGGAAGGACAGTAACAGGGCACTGGCAACAAACAATCGTAAGTTTAACTACTGGGAAACGCCCTTATAAGGAGAAGAGACGAGCAATCAAAGTTCGAAAGGCTCTAGTATCAGCTTTTTATTTTTGTTATCGAGCTTTCGCTGCCTAATGGTAGCTTCTTCTGGATTCTAAAAATGCAAACCAGGTACAGAAAAATAAATTTAAAACGTTCGTTTTTAAAATGTGATTGAATAAATTATAAGGCTGTATGAGAAATTACTTACAAAAATTTAGCAGTTAATTCATTTCTGCTGAATACAATAAAATTTGCATTTTTGTTGGCCAGGTAGTAGGTATGATTACAAAAACATGATAAAAGGACACTTAGAGAGTTACACAAATATTAAAAATAAAAGTTGTCAATCAACATAAATCAAAAACACTTTAAGACAGAACACAACTGTAAGAAAGACCATGATGTTGAAATGGTACTCCATTATAAAAGATTTTTTTGACATCGAGTTTAGTAACTTATTCAGTGATATTTGAGTCTGAACCGGATATTGTTGGTAGTCTATGTCGTCATCAGGTCGACAAAAAACCACAAAAGCATTAAAGTTAGGGATGTGGTAAATTTTTTTAGTGGATGCTACTATTAGACGAATTATTTATTGTTAATGGTATTTATTTTTTAATTTTATAGCAAGGGGACTTAAATTTGATGAATGTTACTATCGGCGTTAGTAAGAGACTACCTGCGCCCTTAATATAACAGGTAAATTCCACATTAACCTTATAAGGGTGCTTAAATCTTACAGGTAATGTTCACACCAAGGAAATGTAATTATGCTTTACTCATCTAAATAAAATTGGACGGATTTCTTTTAAATCAGTTTCTATTGAAAATTTTAGATATTTGCAAAAATATATGTTTTTATTTCATAGTAGAATAATATTGATAAAACATGAAGTTTTTGCTAAATACATAAAATACAATTGGACAAATTTCCTTACATATACTAGATAATGCTACAAACCTATACATATCTATTTATATATATTTATAAAACAGGTTGAGAAAAATAGGAGACACATTTTAAAAAATGGAAACCATTAATATTTCCTAATTGTCTTTGTTCTTAAAGATTTTTTAAATGTTTTAATTTTCGTAGAGTTCCTATTTCTTCTGTTATTCTTAGTTTCCTAGTCGTAACGTTGAAAAATTTCCTGGTCATTTGCTTGTGCATTTCTTGGAGTGGTTTGGTTTTTAGTTTTCTGTATATGGTTTCGTTCGTTGTCCTGGTATTGGGTGGAGTGTTTGTGATTTTTCTTAGTTTGTTTTCTAGTCCGTAGAGTTTTCTCCTGATATAGTGTTTCGTTGAGCTCCATATTGGGTAGCCGTATATCATGATGGATGCTACGTAGGTGTTTTATATTTGCAACTTCGTCTTATCTCTGGGCCTGCATTTTTTGCCGATGAATGGGTAAATTATAGCTGCCGCCGCTCCAGCTTTGTGTCTTGTATGTGTTTTTTGAAATTTGTTCTATTGTCGATGGTAACTCCGAGTTATTTTAGGCTGCTGTTTTCTGTTATTCTTGTTCCTTTGAATTGAACGGTAGTGTTTCTTCTTTTTTTCTTTTTGTTTATTATCATATATTGTGTTTTGTTGGGGTTGGCCTTGAGTTTCCATTTTCTTAGGTAGTTTGATGTTACTTCGAGTTTCCTTTAGAGTTTTCTTATTAGGGCCTGGTCGTTGCTGGAGCGTCTGTACAGGGCTATATCGTCGGCGAATAGCGCTACTTCCATGTCATTGTCCTTTGGGTAGTCGTTCATAAAGATGTTGAATAGTATCGGCGACAATGGGATTCCTTGCGGTAAACCTCTTTTTTGTTCTTTCCAGTCTGACGACGTATTGTTTCCTATTCGGACGGCTATTATTCTGTTTTGCAGGACGCTTTTTACGATGCTCGTGATGTAACCTGGGATTTGGAGGTTTGTCTTCATTTTGTATATCAGGGCCTTTCTCCAGACGGTGTCGTAAGCTTTTTCCAGATTCAGGGTGGCCAGTATCGTTGAGTTTTTTTATGTTATACATCATGGCGTAATTGACCACCCTTGCTAGCTGTTGTGTTGTGGAACGGCCCCGTCTGAAGCCGAATTGTTCTTCCATGTCTTTGTTAATCCTTTAGGCTATGATTTTTTCCAATATTTTTCCCAGGTTACTTATTAGAGCTATCGGCCGGAGGTTTTCTACCATTGTCGCCGGTTTGTTGAGTTTCGGTATGGTAATGATTAATGCCTTTTTCCAAAGGGCTGGGAACTAACTGTTTTTCAGGCAGGCTCTGATGATGTAGTGCAGTTGCACCATGGCTTTTTTGGGCAGGTTTTTTAGATCCTTAGGTATTAATCAATCTAGTCCAGCAGCTTTGAACGGCCTCATATTTTGTATTATTCTTCTGATTTCGTAGATATTGGACATTTTATCGTCGGGGATGGCAGCAGCGGCGGCATCGTCGTCGTCGGTATCCATTTTTCTTCTTCTGCCGAGTTTATCATTGCCTTGACTGTTTGATTCATTTCGATCAGGTGATCTCTGTCTTCGGGCCTTCTCGTACGTTGATAGATTTTTCTAGCTCTGTTTCTGTTTTTTATTGTGTTGTCGATGTCGGTGGTGGTTATATTTATTTTACAGTTGTGTTTCGGGACGTTTTCTTCTTTGCTCGTTTGTATTGCTTCTGTTAGCTTTTGAATTTCTTTTTCTATATCTTCGTTGCTGACTATGTTTCTGTTGACTGTAGTTAATCTATTTATGGTTTTTCGGTAGTTGGTCCAGTTGACGTCCTTGTAGTTCCTGAATTTTGGTTTTTCTGCCAGTCTGATTCCTTGTTTAATTGCATCTTGGTGTCGGTTTCTGTAGTCGATCCAGTCTCAATGTTTTCGGCATGAACTGATAAGGTGAAATCATTTGTTTCCATAACATCAGCATCAAGTGGTTCAGGAGGCGGAATTAGTTTAGTTGGTCTTGTTACTGTCGAAACATCGTTATAAGTAATAGTGCTTTTATTTTTTCGATTATGCCTAGATTCATACAAAAGTAGCAATCATTTTCACTGTATGGTCTATTCCATATTGCTGGTCTGGAATATTTAATCGCCTTCTTATTGATGTACAACATTATTTTGCAAGAACTGCAAATGATGTGGGGAACCCAATCTGTATCCTGGTGCTGTATTTCAATGTTAAAACAATCCTTATATAAGGTTTTAATCTTATCCGTTATCGGTGACTCCATTTTACTCAATACGTGTTGACAGCAAATATAACAAAATGAATCACTGTTTTTATCGCACTTATGAAAAGTCCTTGTACCGTGAGACCGTTTTCTTGTAGCATTATACTCTACATGAGCCAAGTCACCCACACAGGAAGAGCTACGGTCGCTGGATGACGACGGCTGCGGGCCCGCTTTCCCACCCTGACCAACCGCCGATACTGGGTTTCCGAGTCACTGCATCGTAATTCTCTTTCTTCTACCTGTCATGACGGCATGTAAGCCGTTATCCAGGGACTAGTGGAGTAACACGGTTGCCCACCGTCACCACGTGGAGGTGCCCTGGATGCAGGTAGAAGAATAAAAATCGACCGATGAATTTTCTCGGCGCTCAAAATGGCGCGAAAACATCTGCCATCTTGAATTTTGCAAATCCAACTTCAGATTCGTGATCAGCGACCCAAAAAATCCCCGTGTACCAAATTTGGTAAGGATCGGTTGAATTTTAATTTGAATTCGTTTTTGCATTCGAGAAGCACTATATCTGTCTGATTTATTGAGGTTAGAAAGAAAACAGAACTGTATGGCTCAATCCAACCGATGAATATTAGCTTAGCGTGTCCGAATACATACATCTTTGGATTCATGAAAAAGCTTGAATCAATTTTTTAGGAGTATATTTTTCTTAATTTTTACTAATTTTTACCTATTTTTTGAGGCTAGAAAAAAATTGAGATGTGATGGCGATATTCTGACGTCAGATTCGTGATCAGCGGGCAAAAATACTACGGATCTGATATATCGCATCAAAAGTATACCCCACTTTTTTTTTGTGGGGCTGTGAAATCAGAGCCATCGACCACTCGATCGTTTTTTTTTTTTGTGGGGCTGTGTTTTCTTTACATCGCCGATGTTGGTTTCTTTGCTGGTCATCACCAAGTACGAGTGGGATTCGCCGTTTCTCGATTTCAGCGCTACAACTTCGTTGATGTCGATTTTTTGTCTGATCAGATCTTGCTTTATGTCGTCCACTGATAAGTGTGGAGGCCCTTTGAAGACTGTTCTTTTTGTTTTGTTTTCTCTGAGTCCGTATGTGTAGTACTCGAGTTGCCCGCTTCCGTTTAGTGCTTCCTCCAGTTTAGTGTAATTTTCTGTAGTTCTTGCGTATATCCTGATTTCTTTCGGTGTATATTTCATATGCCACTCGTCGTTTCCTAGGATTCGCGCCACGTTGTCCCGTATCTCGTGGTATTTTACTTTATTCGTAATGACGAACCGCGGCAGCTTGATCGGTTTGTTTATTTTTGCGGCAGCGGCATCATTGTTGTTTTCTTCGACGGTTGGATTTGGACTTGTGTCCATATTGTTATTGGTTTGTATTGCATCTTCTTCTATTGTTAGACTGGCGAATCGGTTCTGGGTTATTACCGGCGGCTCTGTAGCCGACGTGTGTTGGACTTCGGTCCGCTTACTGCGGAGTTCTTCGCTGTACTGGTCGGCCTTATTGTGTGATGCGCCGAAGGCGCTGAATTTTAGAGACAGTGCCGTATTGCACTCGTACTCCGTTATTTTTGTTTTTGGAGGTTTCGAAGAGATGGTATGCTATTTATTTTTAGGGAAAAAACAAACAAAGCAGTTTAGACCTCTGTTACACGATGAAATGACAAAAGTGGGTGTGGATGTGTGTGTATGTGTGTGTGTGGGTGTGTATGCGTGTGTGTGTGTGTTCACTCTGGAATCACCGGGGGGGCGTTTACATTTCTGTATCGGGTTCTGTTAAGGTCGGGGTTGGGATTTAGGGAAGAGGTTGTTCTGGAAAATGGGATTAGGCATGCCGTGAAGTTTTGCGTAAAAAGTCCGATGTCTTTTGTCTATGAACTCGTCTATGGTTTCTATTTTTAAGTCCGTGTGTATGTCTCTTCCCCTTATGTACCAAGGGGCGTTTGTTATGCGTCTAAGTATTTTGTTTTGACATGTCTGTAGTCGTTTTTTGTGTGTCTTTGCTGTATGGCACCAAGCGTTGCTGCCATACAGCATTACTGGTCTGATTGTCTGTTTGTAGAGTAGCGTCTTGTTTTTTAAGTTTAGTTTGCTCTTTTTGTTGAGTAGTGGATATAGTTTACTGTAGAGTCCGTTTGTTTTGTGTATTTTGTCAGTGATGTGTTGTCGCCAGCACAGTTTTTTGTCAAAAGTGATCCCCAAATATTTTAGGGTGTCCCCCCAAACTATTTGGCGATCTTGCACCGTGACTGGTTCTGGTTGTCTGCGTGTGTTTGTGAAGAGGATCGCTTGTGTTTTTTCTGGATTAGCTTTGATTTTCCAAAGCGTCATCCAGTTTTCGATAGCGTTTGTTTGTCTTTGTAAATTTAGTTTTAGTCGTCTTTGGTTTCTGTCAGTTGCATATATTGCAGTGTCGTCTGCATATATTGAAAGTGATGTGAGGGGGATTTTTGGAATGTCAGCTGTGTAAATGTTGTACAGGATCGGGGCTATAGGGGAGCCTTGAGGTACACCTGCTTGGATGGTTCTTATTTGGGAGAGGGATTGATAAGCTTTTGCGAAAAATTTGCGGTTTCTAAGATAAGAACCGATGAATTTTATGAAGTTTAGATTTATGTGAAAAGTGTGGTGCATTTTATGGATCAGCCCAAGATGCCATACTTTGTCGAAAGCCTTCTGCACGTCTAGTGCGATCAGCCCCGTAGAGCTTTTTCGCTGTAGACCCGCAGAGATGCAGTCGACTAGTCTGACAAGTTGGTGTTCGGTAGAGTGGCTAGCTCTGAACCCGAACTGCTCGTCTGGAATGATGTTTTGTTCCTGTATGATGTCTTGTAGCCGAGATAGGAAGATTTTCTCCGCTATGTTGGCCACGGATGATATAAGGCTGATTGGCCTCCAGTTTTGTGGAAAAGTGAGATTTTGTTCTTTTTTGGGAATCATGGTGATGACTGATGTTTTCCAGGGCTTTGGAAAAATAGTCAGTTTGAAACTGGCGTTTATAATGTCTGTGAGTGAGTCTATTACATTGTCGGGGAGTTCTTTAAGACTTTTGTTTTTTATTCGGTCAAGGCCTGGAGCTTTTTTATTGTTGGACATTTTATTTCGTTTTTAATCTCAACTGGAGTAGTAGGGGGGATCGGGGGGGGGGGGGGCAGATTTTCGGGGATAAGTCTTAAAAGTCGTCTAGCGTCTCTTTCGATCAGCTCTTCACGGTCTATGTCGTCGTCTGGGTCGTTATGTGTTTGGAATTGCTCCTCCAGCGAGTCGGCGAAAGCTTTCGCTTTCTCTTCGCTGGAGTAAGCCATTCCGTTGCGACCGTGTAACGGAGGGATGGAGGTTTTTCCCTCCCCCCCGAAATACCGGGACATTCTCCAGAGAGAATTATCCTCGGGATTCAGGCCGGTCAGGAAATCCTCCCATCTCTCGTTTTTGTGGTCTAATATTCGTGTTTTTATTACGTTTGTGAGTCTGTTTGCTTGTCTGCGTATGTTTGGGTCTAGGGTGTTTCTTGCTCTTCTTCTTAGCCTGTTTCTTTCACGTATGAGATTTTTTATATCCCTTGGGAGACTATACGGATTGTGTGTTGTCTCTGTAACAATGTCTGTTGCCTGTTCTAAGGCTGTCTGTATGTTTGTTGTCAGAAGCGTTACCGCTTCGTTTAGTCTGTCTTCGTTGTCTATGTTGTCTGTATTTATGTTTGTGTTTGTCATTTGAGTTTTAAAGAGATTCCAGTTTGTTTTATTTATGATATTTATATGTCTTTTATACGTATGTTCTCCCACGAAGAAAGAAACAGGAAAGTGGTCGGAGCTTAGGTTGTCCATGGTTGTCGTTCGTATGTTATAGTGGCACCTTTGTGACAGTCCGAAGTCTATTGTTGTTGGGCGTTCGCCTTGGTAGTGAGTTGGTTCGTTCGGGTAGTGTATGTCGATTAGGTTTTGTGTGATGTGTCTGTGGAGTATGCGTCCGTCTCTGTTTGTACTTCGTATGTTGTTTCCCCAGGCAGTGTGCTTTGCGTTGAAGTCGCCAGCCACTAACTGGGGACAGTCTGTCGAAGAAAAGGTTGTTTAGGTCGTTGTCTGTAAGTTCTCTTTGTATGCGTTTGTAGATTGTCTTTAGAATTAGCGGTCCGTCCTCCATGCTAATCTGGATCGCTGTGCTTTCCAGACTGTCATGGTTTGGAACCGCCAATTCGTGGTGTTCTAGTCTGTTTTTTACGAGGATGGCTGTGCCGCCCCCGGGTCCGTTTCGTCTGTCTGTCCTGTATGTAGTATAGTTTTTGACGTTGTAGCGAACTCCAGGCCTGAGGAAGGTCTCTTGTAGCAGTGCCACGTCGATTCCTTCCTCCAGCAAGTAATCCGCTAGTTCGTCTTTTTTGTTCGTCAGTGAGTTAGCGTTCCATGTTATGATGTGTAAAGTCCGAGGTCTAGTCAGTCTAGTTTGTCTAGGCATTTAGAAAGGCCTTAAGGATTGGGTTGCTTTGGATTTTACTGGTGATTAATTCCAGTTTTCTGTTGATCTCGTCTTCTGACATCATCAGGAGATCGAGAAGTTGAGATTGTTTGTTTGTGTTGGAGGGTGTATTTTGTTGTGTGGGTGTGGGTGTGGCTGTTGGTGTGGGTGCGGCTGTTGGTGTTTGTGTGTTTGTTTGGGCCATGTTGGCGTAGGAGGTTCCCGGTACCAGTGGTTTTGAACTGAAAGTTTTTGGTGCGCCGATGTTGCGCGGGTTTTTGGGACACTTGCTGTGACTGGCAGGGTGTGGACCCTGGCAGTTGCAGCAAAGAGGTGGAGTGGTTTTTACCTGGGTACAATTTTTGTAATAATGCGCCCCTGCGCACCTGTAGCACACTGGTGCCGCGAAGCACCTAATTTCGGTGTGCCCGAACTTCTAGCACTTTTTGCACTGTTTAACGTAATTGTTGTTAGTCGGTTTTTGTGTTTCTACAGTCACGGGGATGTCGACTATAGTCTCGATATTAAATATATTATCCTGCGACTTTGGCAAGAGGACTTTTATAATTGGGCAGAGCCTTCTGGCTTTGCCCAATTTTAGACGATAAATTTCGGAGGGTGTGAAACCCTGCTCAATTAGATCGTCCTTGATGGCACTGACTTCCATATCCAAGCCAATGCCGCGGATAAATACATTTAGCATCTTTTCCTCGGGAAGGAGGAAGGTGTGATATTGAACTTTATGTTCAGTCAAGTAATGAGTTATTTTACGGTGGTCGTCCGTAGTCTTGGGAGTCACTTGGATGCCCAGGTGAACTTGTCTTGGCCTGTAAGTCAGTTGGCATCCAAGATTTTTTAGTTGTTTTGTTATTGTAGGCCAATTTTTTACGTCCCTGATGGTGATTGGGACGGTTTTCTCTGTCTTGTTTGGCGTTGTTGTCCGTGTCCATGGCGTCGTCGGTGTTGTTAGTCTTGTCTTTTTTATTGTTTTCATTTATTTTTTCGAAATGTTGTTTTGTCTGTGGGTTTGTCGTCTTTGGGGCGTTGATGGGTGTGATTTTAAGTTCTTTTAGTTCCGAATGTAGGGGGTTTTGGACTTTGGTAGGTGCCAGAGCCGGGAATTCGGTATTGTTTGTGGATTTTGTTTGTGTTTTTGATGTGGGTTTGGAGGGTGTTTGTTGTTTAGCGGGTGTTTTTTCTGGTGTGTTGTTATTCTTTTTTGTTAAGGTGTCAATTTGGTCACTCATTTTAGCCATCATCTGTTTAAGGCTGGCCATTTGAGCGTTTTGTTGATCTAATTGAACATGAAGATTATTGATCGTCGCCTGAAGGGCTTCAATCGTGCGTTCCTGCTGATCAATGATCTTTTGGGAACGCACTTGCTCTTTCTTGTCTTTTAAGTTTTGAATAGTGTCTGTTAGTTTTTTACGTTTCATTTGTGTCAGCGTTTGGGTCTTGGGTTTGGTGGATTTGTTGGGTAAAGTTGTGAAATCTACTGTCATTTCATCGTATAATGAAGAGGTCTCACCTGTCTTTGATGTCATTTTTCTTAGCACTTTTTTTACCGATTTTTAAATTAAAAATTAAAAAACTACTTTTTTTTGAGAAAAAGGAGCGAAGCACTGAAGGAAAGTTTTGGGTTTTGCAGCTGTATTTTTCCTAAAGCTCTGAGAAGAGCTCTAGGTGTGGCTTTGCGCTAAAAAGCGCAAAGCTGAATTTCTTTTTTTTTCTTTTGTTTCAGATGTTTAAATAACGTCTGTCGCTACGAAAACTCCCTTTTCGTTGACACAATACAACAAAGGTTTTCTTTACGTAAGTCGTAAGCACTGAGTCACTGGTTTGGAAGCTCTGCATCCGTCGGAGGCTGCGGTTGAACTAATAATTGGTCGGCCTTACGGACCTGTTCCATTATTATAACGTTCTGTCCTACCCCCTCCGTTCTCCGGTGGCTGGCGGCGGTGGCGGGGCTTGCTCCTACGCGTGTGACCCGGTGCCACGTGGCTGCCGCATCTCGATGTTTTGCTGTCCCCGAGGGGACTCTCCTCGTGTTTTTCTTTTTTGTCTTTTTCGCAGACACTTTTAACTCACTTTACTTCACTTCACTTCACTTTCACTACTTTGCTTGGAAACCGAGGAGACCAACTAGTGGGCAATCGTTTTCACTGAACTTTGGCGCTCAACTGGAATTTACTTCTGCAATTACAATCCCTTAAATATGTCTAGGACATAAACGGATTAGTGGTGTGGAAATTACCTGCGCCCGTTACTATTAGACGAGTTATTTATTATTAATTATATTAATTCTTTAATTTTATAACAAAGGGACTCGTAGACTAATTTAAAATATTTGAAAGAGAATAATAATATTGGATGTTATTTATTATTTATCATATTTAATTTTGTAATATGTAAAAAGCAGGAATAACAGAAAGAGAAAAGAAACGTCAACTTTACTGGAAACTAATTTTTTCATAAAAATCGTTCTTTTTCATTGGTTTGGTATGATTCTGTGTTAGTAAATAGGTATACATGAAACTCAATCCTTCTATGTCTTTTTTGTGATTGAGATTATTTTTACAAGTTTTTATGTAACACATTTTCAAGAAACTTCTTCTGAAGTAATTAGTCTCAACATCCAGAATGAAGCTGTTGTTATATTGTACTCTGTGATCTGTATTATTTACGTGTAAGCTCAAACTAGTTGCGTTAGGTTTGAGTTTGCTATCACTTTTGTGTACCGCTAATCTCTTAGAGAGCTTTTGTGAAGTTTGTCCAACGTAGACCAAACCACATTGACAGGGAATGCCGTAGATTATATTAGATCTTTGTAAAGTTTCGATTTTATCTTTTAAATTGGTATAAAAACAATTCATTCTTTTTATGCTGTAATTAGCAATCTTAATGTTCGTATTTTTAAAAAGAGAAGACAAGGACTGGGAAAGACCTCGTATTGTAACTTTCCTACTTTAATGTTGACATTAGTGGAGATAGTTGGATTGATTTGAAGGGGGGTCTTTGAAAATTCTTTTTAATTAGAGCTTTAGGATAGTAATTGTCCAACAAGATGTTTTCCAACAGTTTTACATTTTTTTTCTTTAAAAGAGGGGTGGCAAATCTTATCCATTCTGTTTTTTAATCCACTGATGATGTTCAGTTTCTGTTTCATAGGGTGATAAGAATGGAATGGGACATATCTACCCGAACTTGATTTTTTCCTATACCAGTCAAGTTTGACTGTATTATTTTCAGAGCGTACAACCCTAGTATCCAAAAACGGAACAACACAGTCAGTCTCCTCAACAGTAAATACCAATTAATGATTGAAAGAATTGTAAATATTAAGAGTGTTCTGTACACTTCCGACAGGTAAAGCTACTAGCAAGTCATCTACATATTGAAACAGAAGGAGTAATTCAAATTCCATCTTTGAAGTGACAAAATAAAGAAGTTTATTCATAACGATTTCGGCCAGAATTGGCGAAATAGCATTTCTCATTGGGACGCTAATTTTTTGTCTATAGAATGTACTATTGAAGGAGAAAAATGTATGTTCATATAAAAAAGTAATAATTGGTAGAAACTGTTCTTTAGGAATATTACATATCGTCGATACAAATGCAAAGTATCGAATGTGAAAATCACCACTTTTCAGGAGAGCCAAAAAACTGTTTCGAGGTTTATCCTAAATCAGAGCTTACTGTCAAACTTTTTTTTTATCTATGCCATTATAAGTAGTTGGGTACCTTATAGATGACTCTATATAAGTTTTATCTTATTATATACTTTAATTAGATTTAATGCACATTCGTTAGTTTGATTTTCTGTAATTGAAGATATTTTTCTTTAATTTTCAATGCAAACTACCGAATGTGGCGTTTTCGTTAGTTCGCATTGTATTATTTTAAATAATTCAATTCAATTACAATTCGTTCAAAATTAGAACGCAAAATTTTTTTATCTTAAATGCTTTAAAATAAGTTTTAGAAGAAAACTGTTGGGTTTTATTTAAATAAGGAAAATAAAATAATTATAAACATAAAATATTATTTTATTTTTTAATGATTTTTTAGAAGAAATTAGTAATAAAATTTATTATCAAGTAGAAAATAGGTGTTATAAAAAAAAATTTAATAAAAAAAAATCAGAAATTATAGTTTTTTAGACCGTTTTATTATTTTCATCCAAGTGTTCAGGCAATCGGGGATGAGGCGTAGAAAAGAAATAAGTGAAAGCAATTCCTTTTGTCAAGCTTTCGGCAAACTATGTTGCCTTCTTCAGGACATCTGTAATAATATCACATAAACAATTTTCATCAGTTACTAAAAAAATTACAATTGTTTATGTGATAATTATTACAGATGTCCTGAAGAAGGCAACATAGTTTGCCGAAAGCTTGACAAAAGGAATTGCTTTCACTTATTTCTTTTCTACGCCTCATCCCCGATTATCCTGAATACTTACCATAAAACGGAGGCGGATTGATAATTATACTTATGAAATAATATTATTTTCATCTTTTTCATCGCCGTCGGGTTCGTCCAAACAGTCCCTCTGCTCGTCAGAATCCAAAAGTTGTTCATAATACTCGTGGTAGGCTCTTGGAATTAGATTCTGTTTGCACAGTTTCATTAAGTCTTTTTTTCTTTTGAACAGAAATACTCAATCTGCTTGGATAGCAATTCACAGGATCATTGCGTTTCTCTCTTCCTGTTTTATTGTTTTTAATCATCACCTCAAACTCCTCTTTATCGTAATATGTCTTTAAAAATATTTTTTTATTGTCACTTTTTCTATATTGTAACCAAACAGCATCACTAAATCTAGTTTTGCTATTTTTATCATTATGCACAAATCGTACATCTTGCGAATTGAAATTCAAAATATCGTTATGCATTATTTTTGTTACATTGAATGGATGTGGTTTCATTCTGGCCATTCGCATAACCTGAACCCAACCTTCGTGGGTGTATATAGGAATGTTTTTGGACTTTTTTTCAATTTTAGAATGAATAGAATCGCATTCCATCTGCGTATGACCCGGTTCAAAAAATACATGGTCAATTACTTCTAATGTTGGATAAGTCTTTAATAAATGAAGGCACATTGAAGAAAAGTTAAAAATTTTTTGCTGCCCACCGCAACTGTTCGACATCATTCGGACGTGGGTAATATTTGGATGGGCTGATACGTATTTATAAATACAAGAAGATATTTCAGCACTACCTCTCTTCCCCTCTGTTTCATCCCAGGTATAGCACTCGACATTCGCGTTTCCTAAATTATATACAGCTAACTTCCTGACATAAAAAAGGGCCTGCTGCACCCTTTGGAGTTGACAGCACTGATTGTAAGTCAAAATTAAAAGATAATACATTTTTATTCTTTTGGGCCACTTCTTTATCTTCATTTCTTCTACACCTTGCTGAATTTTTTCTTTCCAGATGTTTATCGTAAGCTTCTTGTTTTAATGATTTTTCAGTCGAGGAGCTTCCTTCAAAATCAATACACGTTTTACAAATATCTTTTTTAGGTTTATGAAATTTCAGTTTGAATGATTTGAATAATTTCCTGTACGATTCGTAACATAATTTTTTAACCCCAGCCTCGTTACACTTTTCTTTGTACAGGGAATACATGGTTTTAATAGAAAGTTGAGAGTTCAAATATCGGAAGTCACTTGAAGCCCGGCAATTAATATTGACTCAACAGCAGGAAACGAAAGAATGTGAGCCTTCATGAAAGCTTCATTTTCTTCACTATTATTGCTACTTATTTTTTTCCCACCCCTGTTATCTGGATTAACAACACCATATGGAGATAATTTTTTAAACGCCCCTATTATTAAACCTTCACTTATCCCGAGTGTACAAAGGAAAAATTCTCTGCAAACAGGAAAATATGGACCATTGAAACTGAGGTGGTATTTTTTTGTGAATGCTTTCCGAGAGTCTCCAGATACTGTTTTTCGTTTTGAATTCGCTTTATTTATATGCCTTATCAAATATTCCCGTTGAGATTGTAAGGATTTTAAACAATGAAATTTTTCAAATATAAACTTTCTTGCCTCTTCGGGGAAGTTATCAGAACATTGATGATTAGGACGATTTCGGCATGGGGGTGGGAGCATCGGTTTTGCACTAATGTGCCTTCCCTTACAATTAATGTATTCTTCCCCTTTTAGTCTGCGGGATCCGTTCAAATTTCGTTTCCACTTTTGTGGATCTGATTTGCGTCGTTTTTTAGGTTCATCATCTACGTTTAAAATAGATGTTTGAGATGAAGGGTTTTGAGTAGTTGAACAGGTTGTGTTTAAAATTCCAGAGCCACCACGTGAATTATTAGTAGAACAACTTACTAAATTGATGTCCTCCAAATTTTGGCTTCTGTCGACGGCCTCGTTTGGCTGAGACGTTTTAGGAGTCTTGCAGTTCTTATTTTTACCTCCTGCAACAAATCAAAATGAATTAGGCATTTTAAAACTATAATTAGTAACAAATTTAAAAAAAATGTTTGTTACAAATATTATGTATGATAACACAGGGGAACAGCTGTTTTGGTGTCGAGGTTTTTTGAGCTGATTCTATATCAATTTGATGTCCTGAATTCAAATAACGTATTCATTTGTACCTAGCAGCTCAAATTTTTAAGATATACAATTTTAGAGAAATATAAGTTACATTATTGTAACTCAAATCCGTAAGTGTAGTAAACAAAAGTAGATACGAAATTTTTATTTTAGTTATACAAAATACAATATTATGTCGTACTTACAAACAAAAAAAAAACATTGAAGAAATGAAATAGTCACTCAACACTTGGAAAGCTTCTTTTCCGCGACATTCTTGAATGTTTTTTTAAACAGTCCCTTTTTAAACTCCAGCAGTAATCTGCCATCATGTGCATGTCCCATCTTCCTTGGTAGCGGTCCTCCATAACTTTAATATCTTGGTGAAATCTTTCACCTTGTTCCTCACTCATGTCTCCTAAATTTTCTGGAAAACGGTCTAAGTGGCTGTGTAAATAGTGTATTTTAATACTCATATTGCACCCTAAGGATTTGAAACTATTAAGCATCTTGTTAACCATTTCAACATAGTTTTGAGCTTTATGTTTGCCTAGAAAATTTTCTACAACTGCAACAAATGATGTCCAAGTTCTCGTTCAACTTGATTCATTGAATTTATGAAGGCAGGATCCTTAATTAATTGTCTTATTTGTGGGCCGTCAAATATCCCTGCTTTGAGTTTTTCTGTGCTCAACTGATGCATTTTTACCCCTATATATGCAAAACAAGACCCATTCTTATCAAGAGCCTTTACAAATTGCTTCATTAAGCCCAACTTTATATGTAACGGAGGAAGTATGATTTTTTCTCTTTCAACCAAAGCGTCGTTAATGACATTCTCTTCCCCAACGTCCATGTTTTCTCTCTGAGGCCAATCTTTTCTAACCCAGTGGTGTGTTTTGTCCCTACTATCCCAGAGGCACAAGAAACACGAATATTTCGTGTAACCACTTTGCTGCCCAAGAAGAAAGTTTTTAAGTCTACACAAATCATCCATTGATGTTCGTAATACTTTATCTTCTGCAAGACCAAAGCTATGGTATTATATTCTTCTTTCAGTTTCGTTGAGTGAGCTAGTGGTATTGAACCATATTTATTCCCATTATGTAGAAGGACACATTTTAAACTTTGCTTTGAACTGTCAATAAATAGGCGCCAATCATCTGGAATATATTCAGAAAGTCCCATTTCTTTCATGAGTCCCCTAATTTCGTGACAAAATACAAGATTGTCTTCTTGAGAAAAGAATGGTAGCAGATCTTTTTCTCTTGTACGGTAAAAGGTAATTTTGGTTCCTTGTTCCAGTAAATTTTTGTCGTTCAACCTAGAAGCCAGTACTTCAGAAGCTTTTTTCGATAAATTGAGATCCCTGGTGAGATCATTTAATTCATTTTGATTGAAGCGTTGAGGAACTGATGACGTCCCCTCATAGTCACTGTTAGTTTCATTAGCATCAGAACTTTTATTAGCATCAGAAGAGCGATCAGAGGGAAAATATTCGTCATCAGAGATATGTGGTAGCTGATGAAATGTTGGAATCGGTATTTCATCTGAGTGCGGGATAGGGCGTATTGCCGAGTCTAAATTGGGATAAGTCCACTTACTGCGGTTATTTCGATTGATTCCATTAGTATTTACTAAACAGAAATAACAATCATTGAAGTGGTTTTTTGGTTCTCTCCAAACCATTGGTACGCCGAATTTTAGACATTTTCTTTTCCCGGTAGTTCACTGCCGTAAATGCTCTGTACAAGTTTTACATACGAGATGCGGGGCCCACGTTTTGTCCTGATCACCAAGCTTAACTCCAAAGTATCCAAGATACGCTCGCTTTACAAAGTCAGTAATAGTTTGTCTGTTTTGTTGAAACATGTATTCTCCGCATATATAGCAAAACACATCAGGTTGATTTACACAACTTCTTCTTGAACTGGAACCTGAACTCATTTTAATTCTGTTCAATAACACAAAAACACTCTTTTCTTAACATAAAATAACACGCCGAATTCGATCTACTCTCATTAGTAAGAACGCACAAACTGACGAGACTTACCCGAGTTAGATGATTAAAAGGGTCAGTTCAGGTACCTGATAGGCAATGGTTCCACTATTTATAGATTTACCTGGAATTTACTCAATTACAGACTGACAATAAAACCATTGTACCTACATTAATGAATATATAATAATTTTAGAACTCTCATAAATGAATATACTGAATAAAAACCACATTGGTAGATAAGTTGATGTATCTAAAAAAGTAGAGCTGATAGAGAAAAACGGATTGCATGTATAGATTTAGCGTCCCAAATATAGTTAAAATCAGCTCTAAAATCCCAGGCACCAAAACAAAAATATTTTTTTTGTTGCCCTGTGTAATAGTTATTGACATTTACCTTGGAGGTTATTGATGCTAATTTCACTTGAGTCTGATGAATCGGTAACTGAGCAATCATATTGGAAATCCGGATCAAGATCAGAATCATCAGAACTTAAATGTAAATCTGCAGAAAAAAGAAAAACGAAGTTAAACGAAATTCAGGAAAAATTTACTTTGTTTCCATACAGACAATTATTTTCTTGTAATCCAGAATCATTAGTAAAGCTTTTACCTTTATTTAAAATATTGAATGCATTGTCTTGACTCGGCTCTTTATCCGTCACCACAATATTGTTATCAAAAGTTAGATGCAAATCGTTTTTCTCATATTCTTCTGAATTCCCTACAATAGAAAAATCCATTGTGTTTTTAAATTTTTAATGAATAAAAAATCAACATTGAAATTATCTGCACAGTTCGTTAAAAGTTTATTTAAATTTTTACTTCTTTGTATCAATCATGCTAATTATGTAAATAAAGACACTTACCGAACTCAGTTGCTTGAAATTCGTCAGGTTTTGTACTCGTAGAAGGAGATAGTAACTTATTATTTTCTCCTTTTCCACCAAAAAACTGTCTCTTTCAGAGAAAGCAAAAATAATGCGCGCCGAGTTGTCATATTGTTTGGTTGAAAACAAGCAGTTAACTGAGTGAAGTAGAGGAAATCGCAGAGGAACACAGTCAGGTAAAATAAAAAAGGAAGTGTATCTAAGAACACTAAATTAATTTATTCCGAGTATAAAAGTAAAAACCTTTTATCAGAAACATTCCTGGAAAACACTCTGTGTACACAGCAAAATCGCTCTTATTCAATACTTTACATCATTAGTAGGCAAACAGTTGCCCAAATATTTAAAGTGTTAACTATTGAAAATGCCACTATCGATAGTCTGCATTAACATTCTTTGAGTTTACAAAAAAAATTACCACAGCAAACACACGAAAGTGACATATTCAATACTTTGCCATTATGGAAATTTGATATTCTTCTCATTCCAACAAAATCAAAAACGCGAATGTGGCACATGATCAGTTCAAAAAATTTGTTCACAGTAACGAATGCAGACTAACGAAATTTTTATTCATTACTTTGCTTTTGGACAAAGTCAAATAGTCGGCACATTCGACCTTTTGACAATGTATACTTTCTCTTCCACAAAGTGAACTTAGATTCGAGAGTTTGCCATAACGTACATCAGTCCAAGAGCAACCATTATAGATCGAAAACGAAAAATGTGTTTTTTCATATTCGATACTTTGCATTTGTATCGACGATATCTCTTCTATTAATGTGAAATGGTCATTTAATATTGATATAATAAGGCCTAGAGAAATGTTGCATTTTTAGAATCCAGAACCATTAGGCAGTGAAAGCGCGATAACAAAAATAAAAAGCAGATACTAGAGCCTTTAGATCAGAGGTTCCCAAACTTTTTTTTCTCGTAGACCACTTTCAGAATTTTACTGGTTTCGGTGGACCCCCTGCTGCTACATCTCTACCATATTCCTAAAACTCGTAAAAAATGTGAAGATTAGATCTAACGATGTAAATTTGCGTCGTGGCGGAGTTCCAACCCTAAATTCGGAGTGGTAAGAATAATAAAAAGAAAAATAATATATTTTCTTGTGTTCTATTTATTAAAATAATATGATTACAGACTTATTAAAATTAAACATTAATAACGTACCGTAACTTCAACAATGCAAATCAACAATTAAAAAAAAATAGTCATAATTTTAATGGGAGGGATGTACTTGATGGATTGACAGCAAATTATCAATATTTGGCTTTCCCCATTCTGTGATGTTCAATCTGCTCCTTTTTTTTGTTAATAGGTTTGTAACGACACTAAAACTTTTTTCGACAAGGTATGACAAGGGAAACGCTATCAAAAGTTTTCTCGCAATTTCCCACAGCCCAGGATATTTTTCGGGTATTTCTGCCTGCAGCCAAAATGTTTGATAGCCTTTTTTAAATTTCACCTTCAGCTCCTCATTAGTGCTAAGCTCGAGTAGCTCCTCTTGTAATACCACATTCGCCACTTCCGTTTCATCAAATGGATTTATGATCCATGGTGGTATTTCCATCGTCAGAATATCTTCAAATCTATTTTTGAAGTCATCATGCAGGGCATTTGAATGTTGAATGTATGTTTGAATATCCTCATCAAGACATTCTGCCTGTGACAAGTTTGGAAACTAGGAGAATTCGCGCGGACTAATATTTTGCTTCATAAATTTCAATTTTCCAAGGAAAGCCGAAATTACACCCTTTGTTTTTGTTAAATTTAGGCTGTCCCCTTGTAACTGCAAGTTAATGTCATTAAATTTTTTGAACAAATCTGTCAAATACGCGATCATCGTTACTTTGAGACGTTGAAGCGAACATACTGTGCACGGTGGGTCTCTTTTCATATTTTTCCTTCAATGTTTGAAAATATTTTAAATCTTTATCTATTTTATCAAGATGACACCTTCTTAGATGATCTTCGAGCTTCGATGGTTTCATAGAGTCATTGCTCAAAACTTTGTTGCATAAAAGGCATATGGGCAATCGTTTGTCTGCCTTTGATGGAAGAAAACCAAATTTCAAATAATCAGCAGTATTCTGTCGACATTTCTTCTTAGATTCAACCATGTTTCGTATCAGTTACCTACCTGTGAAGAAAAAAATGTTTTTTTAGTAGTCATAAGGCGACTTTCAGGATATGGCTATTTTAACAGAATAAAATAGGATTAATTAATTATTGCAATGAAAAAACCAAAATGTCGGCGGCAAAACTGATTTTAATTATTAAAAGCAATAAACTGCTAAGACCCATATAGAGGTTTTCATAAAACGGCTCAACCTTTTTTAATGTAATATAAAACATTTTTTGATCAATTATATTTTGATACATTTCTGCAAATTCGAAAGAAAATACTTTTAAAGAATATTTTGCCATCAAAACTCCGCGATTTTAATGATTTATTTATTACTTTGATGTACGTTACGAGTGGTACAAAAGACACGTACAATTTATGAAAATATTTTTAGTCATTTAGCATTAGCAACTACGAGGGCACTGAAATATGTACAAACATGCAGGTCAATCATATATCTCTCCTTTAGTGAATCATCACAGTCGGGTAAATAAATAATTTTATAATAAAAATTACTAAAAGTTCAATCTTTCTCGGCTTTTTGTTCTTTTATAGAAGTATCGAATAATGGCCCTGTTCAGTATTTAATTTTTATCTCGTACCTACTACACGCAAACATAACAAATATAATATTATTACAATATAAAATAAAAGTATGAATAACAAATAGCCAGGTAATTACTTTTTCCGGCACTGCCAAACACTGACATTGATTCACTCACACTTTTCTTTTCAAAATTCCGGAAACAAAACAATCAAACAAGTTCTTGCAAGATTGCAAGCACAGCACAAGTCGTATTTCGTCCCTTTGCACGTCTGAACGGGTTGCGTTGCGGGCGGCGCTTTACAAGTCCCGACGCGCGTTGTACTGAATATCAAATATGCAAGTTTTTACAAGTAACAGTCGCTGACCTTCTTAAAATACACTACTCAAAAAAATTAAGGGAGGTTTTAAAACAAGGAAATTAATGCTAAATAAACAGGCTATCTGATTCATATGCCGGCCTAACTGAAAAAATTTTTTTCAAGCCCGTGGACCAAAAAAAAGCAAAATATTTGCAATATTATTTTTTCGCGCTATCTGTTAGGATTGCATGAGAACCGTAGCTCCTAAAAAATTTTAGTCAAAAAATCTGAAAATTAGAATCTTAAAGCCTCAAAATGCTTTTTTTTAAAATGTCAATACGACCATTTTTCACCGAAATACTGCCTGTAAAAATCACCGAAAAATTTGGAATTTTTTTTTGCTCCCTTAATTTTTTTGAGTAGTGTATTATCTGCCTACATTGATAGGTAAAGCCAAGCCAACATTTTTGTTCTTTACTATCGAAACCAGATAAATTTTCGTGGACTCCCACTTACAACTTGTGAACCCCCATTTTTTTTCGCGCCAACGTAGACCCCCGTCGAGTCTCCCTTGGACCCCTGGGGTACACCTGAACCACTTTGGGAATCACAGCTTTAGATCTTTGATTGCTCATCTCTTCTCCTTATAAGGGCGTTTCCCAGTAGTTAAACTTACGATTATATATATATATATATATATATATATATATATATATATATATATATATATATATATATATATATATATATATATATATATATATATATATATATATATATATATATATATATATATATATATATATATATATATATATATATAATAATACATAAAAACACAGGAGATAAATCTTGACCGATTTGTAGAATAAAAATTATCAAACTTTATTGGGGATGCGGTCTAAATGAAGGTAGAAATTAAACTCTTGGTGTTCACTGTCAAGCTTTCGATAATGTTTATTATCTTCTTCAAAGACACGTTTCTGGAAGCAATGGTGTGTGTTAGAAAACTCATTTTCAGTACAAAATGCATATTAAATATTAACGTTAAAACTATGCCATATAATTACATTATGAAAAATTAAGCTAAAATACTTAACTAACTAAAAACTACTTACAACACATGAGTCCTAAACTAAAGAACATTGCATTTTCATCGGAATCGCCGGAAAAATCAGCAAATTCATATGGATTAGTGTTGCGAAAATTCGAATTAAATAATTCGAATAATTCGATAGTAAATTGAAAGCAACTAATTCGATTAACTTTTTCGATATATTCAGACAAAAATTAGTAGTATTCTATTATTTATTATTTAGTATTAGTACTCCGATGGGAAACGTAGTATTTTAATAATCTAATATTAAACGCACTTTATAATGTTCAAACCACAAATAACAAATTATATTTGTTGTCAACAATCGATGTGTGATCCACGTCGCGGCCGATCTCGGCGATTATTCATTTATTTCATTTCATTGGTGACGACACGTTCAACATATACAGATCGTCTTTAATTTTTATGAAAAAATGAAGAAAAAATGAAAAACGAAACTCATCAAGATTCGCATGTGAATCCCCCGTGCTCACGTCTCATGTCACCATTAACTATGACTAACGACTAACGAGAACCAGTAACGAACAGTAACAAACACGAAACACGAATAACACGATATTGATGATATTACCATTACCAGCGCTGGGTCAAAACAAAAAGGCGCCGTTTAAAATTAAAAACATGCAACTATTAAATTTTCTAATGTCTCTACTGCAAAAAGGCGCTTATGAGAATGTTTGTCCGACGGCGCCGAAGAGGCTTGGCGCGCCCCTGGTGACATTTTACTACACAACTAATCAGGGAATATTAATTATACACACAGGTGGTTACACTGGCTCCATCCAGCCTATATGCTATATTTGAAAAATAATACAAGAAAAAATAACATAGGGATGACATATAATTATAATTATTATAAAATATAAGATTTAGTTTTTGTGTTTAAATGCAATTTTTAAATTAGGTAGTTTGTTGAAGGGTTTGGTTGTTTTGGTGGAAATTTCTTTTATATAAGGAAAGGAAAAGTAACATTTGATTCGGTTTTCAGAGAGGAAAGCACTAACATCAGGTGTGAGATTGTTATTTCTTTGTGAAGGAGGTGTAGTTGAATTAAATAATAATTTGTTTAACAATTTGATTGGATAGGAGTTAGTGCGCAGAATATCTCGAAGTTTATTTAAATTTTTAAGTCTGAAGGACGGATGAGAAATCTTTTCTGTTCTTGACCTGAAACCCAATATCATGTTTATTTTGATTTTTTGTGGTATATGAGGAATGGAAATTAATGTATCTTCCTGAGTAGGATTGTTTGGTGTATCAATCTTCTATGATGATCTTTTCTGATTAGAAGAAGGGTCTAAAAACGGGACACTGTTATTTGTTTCCTGTGTTACTGAAATCAGCAGTGGATACCGTCGGATTACCGTGTAATAACTATAATAAAATGGAAGTGGTTAATGGTTCTATGAAAGGAGAGGGAAGACAAGAAGGACGCAAGAATCAGTGTTGAGGTTAACATATTAAAAAGATAAGGTAAACAGGAGATAAAAAAATTTTTTAATAATAAAACTATATACGTATGTAAGTGTAAGGAAAGTCTAGTAACCTGCAGTGTTTTATCGATACCAGACCTTGTTTATAATAGAAAAACTCGCCAGATGGCTAACAAGAAGCATATGAAGATTAAGGTTGATTCTTGTTAAGGTCGAGGTCTGTCACTTGGGTAAAAACGCTTTTATTGGAAAGATAATTTTATAAAATTCTTAGAAGTCATGCAACACGTTTAGAATAGAATGAGGAACATATACCTGACTCGAAATTAATTCTTTCATAAAAATCGTTACTTCTAATTAGTTTGGTGTAATTTTGTGTTAGAAAATAAGTGTAAATTGAATTCAAACCCTCTACGTCTTTTTTATGATTGAGATTGTTTTTTTACAAGTTTTTATGTAGCACATCTCCAAAAAGTTTCTTCTGAAATAGTTGGTTTCCACATCCAGAATATAACTGTTGGTATATTGTACTCTATGATTTTTACTGTTGACATGTAAACTTGTTGCGTTGGGTTTATGTTTGCTATCACTTCTATGTAGAGCAAATTTCTTAGAGAGCATTTGTGTCGTTTATCCGACATAGACAAAATGCATTGGCAAGGGATGCCATAAATAATATTACATCTTTGCATAGTATCGGTATTATCCTTTAACATAAAAGAATTTATCTTTTTTAAGTTATAGTTGATAATTTTTACATCTGTACCCACAAATAAGGAAGATAACGACCCTCTATATATACATTACAATTTGCCCACCTTAATATCGTTATTGATAGTAGCCCTAAGATCAGTCGGATTGATTTGACGATGTGGTCTTTGAAAAATCTTTTTTATGAGAGTTCTTGGAATTGTACGATTTGTTGGATGAAGAATGGAGGTTTTTGAGATTGGCTTCTTGTATTGCAATAATGAATGGGTGGAAACTTGATGTCAATAAGGATAGATCCTCACGTCCATTAACATTCCATTGTAATATCGGGTGGAACGTGGAGAAAGATTTGGTTAAGACTTTCTCTTTGTGTCTTTTTGTGATTAAGTGAAGGGATCTGTGTCCATTAGGGAATCTGATATGGATATTTCCAGTATTGACTCAGTAGAAGAGGCTAGAGTGGATTTTCATCCACTGGATGTTTTCTTTTTAAAATTGTCAGGAAGTGTTGAAGAGTGTTGGGAGGTGGTTTTTGGTGAAATGTTTCGGGGGAGTTGTTTAAGGTTGGATCCTGTTTGGAAGGTGGTTGAGAAGTTGAGGGGAGGGGGGGTTGAGGGAGGGGGAGGGGAAGGATTTAGGAGGTAATGAGGAAGGTTTGCTGGAGGGTTGGGATTTTTGGGTTTTAGAACTTTGTGGAGGTGGGAAAGGGTCCTCGGGAAGAGTAATAGGATCACGTTGGGTGCCTGTTGTAACCATTTTAATTTTAGGAGATTTGGCTGCTAAGCTATATATGGTAATGAGGTTTAGGGGGGTGTAAAGCTAAATATGTACGTTTGGCCTCAAAATATGATATTTTATCTGTTTCTGAATATCAAATTCAATTTTATTTAAAATTGGACACCCCTTGTATCTGGGGAGTGGTCACCTTTACAGTTTGTACATAGTGGGGGAAGGGAGCAGGGGAGGTCGGGGTGATCATTGTGACCACAAGATGGACAGAGTTTGACGCCGTTACATTTTATGGCGATGTGGCCAAAGGCTTGACAACTGAAACATCTCATAGGAGGAGGAATGTAGGGACGAACCCGAAGAGAATACCAACCAGCTTTAATTCTTGCTGGAAGACTATACAATTTAAATGTAAGAATCAATAAAGAAGATGATTTCGGGGAAGCTTTATTTGTTGGGATATGATAGATGTCGATTACACCCTGTGATTTTAAATTTTCTAGAATCTCGTCTTTAATGCAGTTTACCAAATCGTTGCAGCTGATGGTGCCCCTAACTGTATTAAGGGTTTAATGCGGAGAGTGGTGATATCAAAGTTAGATAGTTTGGTGAGGGTTGATACAATGTTTGATTGTTTTTCTGAGGAGACTTCTATTAATTAGGATCCATCTGCTTTTTGGTTTCATTCAAGTTTCCAAGCTGGTTTTGGAGAGCTTTGTGAATGAGAAAATGAGAGATGTTTTTGAACGTGCGTTCTTTAAGAGTAATTATAAAAAATTTATCATAACTGTTTGAAACCGGAGATAATGTGAATTCAGTTCTGGGCCTCTTTAGCCCGCTTAAAGAGGGAAAATTAAATTTAGATTTGGATTTATCCATGGAAGTTCCACGAGTTACCTAGCGTACGCAGGTCGACTATGGCAGAGCCTGGGTACCGCAGCAAAGCTAATTACTGTCAGAGGGCGCCCTGTGTCCGACATGGAACCGATAATGACTCCGCACATGTGGAGCCATGCAACCACTCGGCTCGGTATCTCACACCTTTGGTTTACCTTAACAAGACTCAGGCGCCTCGGGGGCGGTTGAATTAGTGTTTTTATGTGATATTATATAGTTAGTAATTAAGTTAGCTCGTGTTCTAATATATTCTTGTTTTTGTGAGGGGACTTAATGGATTAATTCTTCTACTTCAGATAGTGAGCTGAACATATTGATATTTTTTGTTAGATACTGGAAGACTAAATTTTGGACCAAGAGCCAGAAACCCTTTTAGAAGGGGTGGTTTTTCCACATCGGAGACATTTTTAAGACATTTATCTTTTCCTGTTTGACAATCTTGAAATTTATTTTTTAAAGGGCTGTACTAATGTAACTACTTAAAAATAATAATATTTTCTAGAATTTTTTTTAAAGAAAACTACTGCATCAAATATTTTAACATGTTGGGTACCTATTTAATATTTGTTTACAAATATACACAATTTTTTCCGACCATAATATTGAAATTTACGGGACCTATGCCCCAGTAACGGGACAGGTGAAAAAAAAGTAGCTCCACTGCTGCTGTGATTGATGCCTCCACATTACCAGAATTAAAAAAAAAAATGATCATTAAAATATATATAATTTTCCCTACCATCAACCAAGGATTTTAAAAAATTATAAAAATGGCGGCGTTTAGAAAAAAAAGTATAAAATGTCACCAAAAAAGTGTCTGTTTTTTGCACGCCAAATTAACATTTTTGGTAAAATCAAAAAATTCATGGTACGGTACGAAAAAGCATGTCCTTAACATGCAAGAAAAAAAAATAAGTCGATACAATAAATTGTTTTCGAGTTACAGCTGCAGCAGATTTTAAAAATGCAGTTTTGATAAAAACGCGTTTAAAGAATGACTAACGTGTAACAGATTATAATAATCTCCTGCCACATACCTACCTTTGTGACTATTTTGAATTCACTAGTATTAGATGTTTAACTTTCACTTACGACATTGGAATTTTAATACCTGCTCCGATTTGCGTTATGCTTCCAAAAATGAGTTTATAGCCCCCGAGCAGCTGTGCCTAGTAACAGCTTTATTTTCAAAAATAAACATAGGCCGACTTTGATACTTCGACCTCTTATTCTATACATATAGAAGCATCGAAATATGTAAAAAATTGATTTTTTGAAATTATCACACTGGCCCCTTAAATGTATTTTTTCGTATTATTTTTTTCTACTTTATTGAATAAAAATTTATATTTACTATGTTGAATGAAAATGAAATCATCAAAAATGTCGAATGGTAATTTGGTCTTAAGGTTTTTCAAAAGCCCATCTACTGACCTCAATTTTTTCAATGTAACGTTTTGTGTCCGAGATGCATAATTGATTAATTGGTTATTACCTGTTTTGTAATGATTTTTAAGGTGGCTACATTGTTATTAAAGATTCTCTGCGGTATTCTCCAAAGTTTGTTGACGACATTCCAAAAGAAAAATTCGGCTGTTCCTCTGAGAGGCCTGTTTTTTATTGACACTATCATTTGATTTCATACTTTTTACTACCTGTTGTCCAAACGTCTCAGATATTCGTCTGTAGAAAGTTCCCATTTTATTGAACTATAATAAGAATTAGGAAGGACAGTAACAGGGCACTGGTAACAAACATTTGAAGGGGAACGCACGCATTAAGAAGTGTAATACTTAAGTTACTGTAAGATGTATAGAAGCATACTTACAAAATTGTAACAGTTTCCCTTTCTTTAATTAAGCCTGCAGGTTAAGCATTTCATTACCCAAGTAGCGACACAATGACATCAGAACAACATATTTGGAGAATCACAGCGGTCTAAGGAGGTAAAATAATACTACTACATTTTGAATTGTTCTTTTTTGAATTAAAACGAACTGTGAGAACAACATTGCTTTCTTAATGTTACTCCATTTTTAAATCTGTGTGTGACGCAACGTCTAGTAACCGGCAGTGATTTTGTCGACACCGGACCTTGTTTGGAATAGAAAAAATTGCCAGATGGCCAAAAAAAAGCATATGAAGATTAAGGTTGATACTTGTTAAGGTTGAGGTCTGTCACTCGGGTAAAAATGCTTTTATTGGAAAAATTATTTCATAAAATTCTTAGAAGTCATGTAATAGAATAAGGAACATGTCCCTTACTCGAAATTAATTCTTTCATAAAAATCGTTACTTCTAATTGGTTTGTTGTAATTTTAGCAGAGATTGTTATGAATAAGCTCCTCCCCTATTTTGTCATTTTCCAGGTGAACTTTAAGTTCCCCTGTTATTTCAGTATGTATGTATATATATATATATATATATATATATATATATATATATATATATATATATATATATATATATATATATATATATATATATATATATATATATAATATATATATATATATATATATATATATATATATATATATATATATATATATATATATATATATATATATATATATATATATATATATATATATATATATATATATATATATATATATAATATATATATATATATATATATATATATATATATATATATATATATATATATATATATATATATATATATATATATATATATATATATATATATATATATATATATATATATATATATATATATATATATATATATATATATATATATATATATATATATATATATATATATATATATATATATATATATATATATATATATATATATATATATATATATATATATATATATATATATATATATATATATATATATATATATATATATATATATATATATATATATATATATATATATATATATATATATATATATATATATATATATATATATATATATATATATATATATATATATATATATATATATATATATATATATATATATATATATATATATATATATATATATATATATATATATATATATATATATATATATATATATATATATATATATATATATATATATATATATATTATTATGAGAAGTAGACGTGACCGACTCGTGAAAAAGAAATTCACAATATTGTGGGGTAGCGGTCAAAAAATTTTTTGGCCAAATAAAACTCTTAGTTAATAGTCTAGCTTTCGGAATATATTTCTTCCTTCATCAGGACACTCTACAAGCAAAATGGACAGTAAATTTGAGCTAATTAATGAAGCAGATGGCCAAAAAAAAACTGATTGGTATCACTGAACAGAGAATTATAGTATCAAAACTTACTTAACATGAGCTATCTTCTAGGAGAAGCATTGTTCAATCAAAAACAACTTGTAAAAACAATTTTATACTAAAAAAACTAAAAAACCACATATTAAAACTTGTTAAAAGATTACATTGTCGTAATCATTACTGGTGCAACATATGGTTTCAGGAAATGAAAAAGTGCGAGGTTAGAAAATTCCCGGCGTTCTTTGACATTTGGCAGACAGTTCGCGTCTGCGTATTGTACCAAAAGGGGGCTCAACCCTGAACTTTACGGGGGAGCAATCATAATTAGATATATATATATATATTTTTTTTTTAAAAATTTTAAAAGGAACTTGTTTGATAATTATCTATTTTGAAAGACTAGTGGTCGACAAGGGGGGAATCTGGAGAGGTAGATAGCTGTAGTAAGTAAGAGTACACGACGCTAAGGTCGTCCACATCAGTTTTGATGTTCATATTACCAGGTGTGTTGTGGATGGCCACCATCTCCAAAAACCTCCTCTTGTAGTAGTTGGTCTCTGAGTACAGTATTTCAGCTTCCCCGAAATTAATCCTGTGGTCGCACTGTGTAAAGTGATGTGCCAGGGCACAAGATTGAGTGCTCCTTCTACAGTCGCTCTTATGAGATGTTATTCTCCCTTGGAGTGATCTAGAAGTCTGGCCATTGTATGAAAGCTGGCAATCCAGACAAGGGATCTTATATACAATTCCTGTCCTTTGTAGTTTGGGAACTGGCTGTTTCAAATTAGTGAATAGGCATTTGAGAGTATTATCGATCCTCGTGGCAAATTTAATATTTTCGTTCTTAAATACTTTAACTAATTTAGGGGTTAAGCCCTTAATATGAGGTAAGCTTCTGTATACTGTTGTGTTAGGGTCTGGGGTGACATGTGGTAGAACATTAGGGGTGAGAAATTGATTTTGAATGTTAAGAGAGAGATCTATTCAGGTCGTTATTGTGAAAAAGCAAACGTTGAACTATAGAGTTGGGGTAAGAATTCTCCAGCAGAAGCGACTTAAGCTCATTTAGGGATTCTCGTCTTAGGGAAAAGTGTGTGAGTCTGGAGACTCTGGCGGCCAAGGCCCCCACTAGCCCCAATTTCATTTTGGTGGGATGATCCGAGAGAAAATGCAGATATAGACCACTACTTATTGGTTTCCTATACCATTTTGTGATAATTTGGTTGTTGGGCTGTCTTATTAACGTCATATCTAGAAAGGAAATGCAGTTATTAGATTCCTTCTCTATGGTAAATTGTACGTGTTGGTCAGCCAAGTTAAATAAGTGTTTCTTCAACTTTATCATCTGGTATGGCCAGTATGAGGTCGTCTACATATCTCTTCACAAAAGGTGGTCGAAAGGAGAGTAGTGGAAGGGTCTGTGCCACCAGGTCATCCATCACATAATTAGCAACATTTTTTTTTTGCCATCTGCTTCATTAATTAGCTCAAATTTACTGTCAATTTTGCTTGTAGAGTGTCCTGATGAAGGAAGAAATATATTCCGAAAGCTAGACTATTAACTAAGAGTTTTATTTGGCCAAAAAAAAAAAAATTTTGACCGCTACCCTCACAATATTGTGAATTCCTATATATATATATATATATATATATATATATATATATATATATATATATATATATATATATATATATATATATATATTTCCAAGATTGGGGAACTCGGCAAAGGGCATAACAGATAATAAGAGTAGGGAAATAAAAGGATTGAAGTCACTAGAATATTGAAAAATTGTATAAAGAAGATAATGAAGTTAGTGACAATATGAAGTATGTTGTTGAGAGTCGACATTAGTGGGAATGTGAGAATAAACTCCATGTGACATTGGAAGGAAAGGTAAAGGAGTTATCACTTTCCGAAGAAAGATTAATTACTTGACATAATTGACCAGAAATTGCCTTGTGACAGACATAAAGGAACACTCTTTCACCAGAAAACAAAAAATAAAAAAGAAATGTAGGGAGTACTAGTACATTGAAAATTACTGTCAGGTTTGGAGTACGTAATGTAAAAAATGTAGACAAAGTAGAATGAGAACTGATTGGCTCAGTATGAGATAAGAAAGTGAATATTCCAGGCAAACATAAAGAGAAAGAGTGGTGGAAAAAGAGAGAATGAGAGAGTGAGAAAAAGAGAACTGGTACCTATGGCGCAATGGGAACCGAAGCGGATGAGTTACGAAAAGGGTGTAACTGTAAGCGGACTTTGTAATTTAATCATAAACAAATATATAAAAATGGATAAAAAAAGACTAAAAATTATAGAGGTTAAGATATACAGAGCATTGCGGGCATTTGGGTAACCAAAATAAGTAGTGGAAATAAATTGAGAACGGACATAAGTAAGGGACAAGGAGGAAATACAAGAATTAAAGTCATAATAGTATGAAATGATCATGTTGATATTAGTATAAAGAGAAGCCGAAGGGCAACAAGTGAAGTAAAGGAAGGCAGCCAATGGTTAATAGAAGATAGAAACTAAAATAAAAGGGGGTTTATGAAGCAAATGACAACCTAGAAGTATCATGTTGAGGTAACAGATCACAGGAAAGGAGAAAACTATAAATGTTGCTCAAACCATCAAGATCAGTCCTTTTGCTAATGTTATTGGGATTTTCATTGATATAACACATTTCAAGAAATGCTCTTTTAGATAAGTTTTTTGAAAAGTGAAGAATTTTAGGTTCGTTGAAATTAAAAGAGTGTTCATGTTATCAACGGAGTGGCTTGCCAATACACATCTCCGTGGATGGCATCTTGTATCACTTTTGTATAGTGTAATACGACGATTGGGGGATTGTGAGGTCTGTCCAATATAATTGAGGGGCAATTAAGGCAAGGGATTGAATATACTAAATCCGACAGTGAAAGAATGGGTATGGGAGCTTTTAACTTACTGAAAGTATGTCTATTTTTGAAAAAATAATACTTAGCAATTTTGTCATTCGGAATAACACGCAAGATGTGGACTAATTTACTTGTTAGACCAGGAATGAAGGGCAAAGAAAGTAAAGAAAAATTTGTAGGGTCGTACGAAAATTTCTTATAGACCTGTTCGTCATCCATTAGTTCCAACATTTTTGTTTCATAATGTTATCTTTCCAATGCTACAGTAACTGAGCCCTTATCTGAAGGAACGATCAGGATATCACCATGTTGCTTAAGGAACCTCTCCGTCTTCCTGAACAAAGTCTTCTCAAAAGATACAGCAGTTTTATGGTTTTGCAGAACGGAATTGGTGACTGCATTTGTGCACTTTGCTCTGAGAATGTCTTGATTGGATGTGGGAGCAAGTTTGATAAAGGATTCCACATCAGACAGGACTGTCTTGACAGGAATATCCTTACCTGGGATGGAATCGAAAACAAATTTTGGACCAAGATAAAGAATTGTATGAACTTCAGGCGGAAAATTGACTTGGGTAAGGTTAATGAACCAATGGGGGCATACCTTTAATTTATTGGCCCTAGATTTCATTAAATTATTAAATTTTTTGAAAAGAGTATGTGAGAAGGATCTAGTGTTAGTTTGAAAAGATTTGTCTTGGGTAAGACGAAAACGTTGCACGATGTGTGCTGAAACTCTGTCTTCAGCAAAGTGGATAACTCTGTTAAGAAGAGCTTTTAAATTTTAGATCTCCTTAATAGTAAAAGAAATCTCATATGAAAGAATTTTGGAAGATACCTTACTCTGGAAGCGCTGGACCTTCCTATTGTCGTTTGGTCTATCTAACATCAGGTTGTTCATGCATCCAAAGTTTTATACAATGTGTCTAGGGCAAGTCCCGTTGAAAGGCACTTCAATAAAAAAATTCCTCCTACTGGTCATTCTAGCAAGAATCAAATTTTTCATGGATTAAACGATTATAATTCTACTCTAATCAGTCAGCAACATTAACAATGTTTTCCAGTAGCAATAATAATATACTTTTTTTTTACAAAAAAAAAAACAATCAACAAAGCATTAGAAAACTTAAGGCTCTTTGATTTCGCTTCTTAATAATAATTTTTATTTAAAAAAATCAACAGTAGTAATAAACTATTTGAACTTAGACTTCACTATTTCCTTCTTCCAGAATAATAAACAATCTAAATATTTCAAAAAACTTAACATCCATTTAAATTCTATAATTGAATTATTAAAGGTTTAATATTTATTCATCAGTCTTGGCAAGTATCACATATTCCCCAACCCACTGTATGTGGAACAAGGGTCCATTCTCTACATCGTAAGCATTGAATCCAGTCAGTACTATAGCAAGCGGGGTTCTGGCTCACGATGGCATCTATTCATCCAGCAGTTACCAATAGCCGAAGTCTTGACCTTCATTTGCCCTTGAACTCCTGAAAATCTACAAGAATTGCTGAAATTTCCTGAAACTCGTACAAGAAGTCGTCGACAATGACGTCACACGTCCAGTGGTTGTTGAACAGTGCCCTTTTGGCAGTCTATAGTCTGCAAGAGGAATTCTAACGTCACATTCGCATATATGTATATAGTAATAGGTTGTTAAAATAAAATAAGTTAAAAAAAATGATGTCTGTAGTAGGGTTTGAACCTACATATGTTGTTTTCAATACTGCAAAACCAGGGACTTAACCACTGAGCCACAGAGGTTTCGTATGAGAGAGTGTAATAGTTGTGATGACATAAAAAAAAGGTACCCGAAGAACTGCTGAAAAGTCTGCAAGAAGTGCTGAAATTGTCTGAAAGTCGTACAAGAAATAGTCGTCAATGACGTAATTTGTCCAGTGGATGTTGAATCAGTGCCTTTTTGGCAATATAAGTTGTCCAAAAGGTGTAAAACTAGGTGTAAATAGATGTGAATAGGTGTAAGTGTGTGTAACCTTATTAGTTAAAAACGTGCAAGAAGTGGTCGTCAATGACGTCACACGTCCAGTAGGTGTTGAAACAGTGCCTTTTTGGCAAGAGATTAGGGTTTAACGGTATGTTTATCGTAACGGTAAATGTTTTACCGTAACGTAATAGGTTGTTTGTGAATAGAGCCGATATTAGCAGGGTATCTTAACTTCATTAAAACTCCTTTAAACTTCCGTTAGAGGAGAACTTGTGTAGAGGCTCGTTGGGTAAAAGTGGATCAATAGGTAATATTTTAGTTGTAAGTGTGTGAGAAAAAGGCCTTATTTGAGTGTATTTTATGAGCTAAAATTGGTAAATGTTCCCCTATATTGTTGTTTGGCGTCTAAAAGTCGGTAAAAAAAGCTGGAAAATGTAAACAATTGGAGCCGTAAGTCTGTAAAAATCTATAAAATAAGGTTAAATGTAAACAAAATGTATGAATAATGTGTGATGGTACTTTTTGTATGTAAAATTGAATAAACAAGTGGCTCGATAGGTTAGAAAAGTAGATAAGAAAGGTCAAAAATAGCTGATAAGAGTTGAAATGTATGTGAGAATGTAAGAAATAGCAAAAACTTGTATTAATAGGAAAATTCCATGCAAATAATTAAAATTTGTTGTGAGCGAGAGAGAGTTCATCAAAAGTGGATAAGAGAGGTCAAAAATATGTGATAATAAGTAGATTCGAATGCATTGAGAATGCAATAAGTTAAAGACCAAGAAATTTACCGTATTTGGTTGTGGTAACGTTAAATGTAAACGTAAAAGTTGTTTGTTCTCAAGTTACTATAGTGATATTATGTATATGAAATGAGCCTAAATTAATCTAAAACGAGTTTGGCCTCGTTGGATTGTAAATCTTAGTAAAATATATATGTGTTAAAATGAGATGAGCCTAGCCTAGCCTAGTTTGACTCGTTGTTGTTGTAAGTCGTTGGTTGTTATTTCTATATATTATGAGAGGAGAATAAAACACAGTATGAGCACATAGAGAAATATATTAATAAATTCTAAAATAATACAAAATGTTACTACTCATAAATTTATATTGTTTAAAATAATTCATTCAAGTCATCTGTTTCCTTGTCTTTCGTTGGCTTCTCGTTCGAGTCCTTTTCTTTCTTTACTGGAAAAACAAGAAGAAGGTGAATGTTTTGAACCATCTTTTGTTTTAAATAGATCCTTAGTTTTACATGACAAACATCTGTTTCTCCTTTACATTTGAGACATTTTATTCGTACAACTGGCATTTTTAATGTTAGTTTTATCTCAGACACCTGTTGAACTAAGTTTAATTAGATAAATCTCAAGCTTATATAGAAAAATATATTCCTACTACTATTAATTATTACTGAACATTAGATTTATCGATCCAACTATTGTGTTTATTATCAAAACCTAACCATTTTATTTCCTTGTCGTTTTATTACTTTTTCAACTAAATAAATATCTGGATATTTAACTTTTTGCAGTTGGAGTTCATAAAATCCACCTTTAATGTCTTGATTGTGTTCATCTTGAAGTAAATACATAACGGGGTTTGTATATTGTACCTTTTTAATGGTAAATATTTCCGTAGACCAATTTGGTTTGTAATGTTTGTCAAAAACACCTCTAAGTTTTGATATGCGTACATGATCCCCTACTTTATATTTCGTTTGAAGTGTAGTCATCTTTATGTTATTATAAACCGTGTCAAGTAGAAATTTTTCATGTTTTTTAGTTACCTCACTAGGTTTTAGACCTATAGTTCTATGTTTTTTATTATTATAAATATGGATGATTTTCGGTAGTAATTTAACCGACTTATAGGATCCTTGAATACTAAATTCTTTCCACATCATACTCTTAAGGGTTCTGTTAACACGTTCCACAATTGATGCCTTCTTTTCACTGTAAACGACATAATGTAAAATATTATATTTTTTCAAAAGGTTTTGTACTTCCTTTCCCGTAAATTCTCCACCAGAATCTGTACACAAATTGATTGGAATCTGTTGTTTATAACATTTTCAAGAGCATGTGCTACTTCATTAGATGTTTTTGTCTTTAATGGATAGGCCCATACGTATTTGGAAAAACAATTAATTACAACTAATATGTATTTAAATCCCTTATTTAGTTTTTCGAATTCTCCTATTTCTACCAAATCGGCTTGCATTAGATCTAAAAGTGATTTTAAAATGACTCTTCTACGTTTAAAATTTTTCCTTGCAGGCCTATGAATTTCTTCAACAATTCGTTTCTTTACTTTAGTTGCATAGTTGGACATTATTCAATAATATTAGCTTCACGTAATTCTTCAATAATTGAGTTGATCTCGTTTGTGTGACTTGTATTGCCAGCTGTTTCAGAGGCAACTAATAATTTTAATCGTTCGACCAACTCATTTGGATCATCCCAGTATACATAATCGATTGGATTATTTGTAACTTTCATAAACATACCTTCTTCCGAATCTGTGTCTATTTTACTTAAATTTGGTTTAATAATTTTCTTAAATTTGCTATGTTGCATAGTTTTAATATCTCTTATTGCACTTGAATCAGATAGAATTTCAGCATAGTGTTTAGCATCATTTTTTAGTATATTTATTTGGTGGATTTCTATTAAAAAGTAGTCCATACAAACCACTGGTACCTTTAAATTTTTTAGATCCAATTAAGAGACCGGGTCCATCGAAATTAATAGTTTGATTACCTATTGAAAACCGTTCAATGTCTTTATCAAATTTTCCCTCGGAATCACCTTCACCTTTCGGATTCTTAAGATACATTTTAATATATTTTGCAGGTAGAGGATGATATTGTTCATAATAATCTGATAAGGATTTCTCTTCTATGGTTTTATTTAATTGATCTTCGCAATCTTTTTTTTCTTTTGGCTTCTTCGTCGAAATGTTCCTTTTGAATATCTTTAACGAGAAGTTTTATTAAACTGTATGGCTTAGATGTTGTGGTAAAATGCTGCTGACATAGGTGGTTTAATTGACATTATTCCTCTAGGTGTATCGGTGTAAGTTGAGGTTGTCGGGATGGGTTCAGACGCTATCGAATCTTTATCAGTTTCAATATCTTCCAGATCATCATTATATTCATCTCCTTCATACTCATAATCATCATAATCAGATTCCTCAGATTTTATATTTAACTCAGGAGGTGCTTCAAGAGTTTTTGTTGTTGGTATTTCATATTTTTTGGATCCAATTTATTTTCAATACTTTGTAAATGTTTCGTTATTGGTTGAAATAAAGTTTCATGTGCAATTTGATCATGTTTTAAAAGGTTTAATTTATTTTTGATATCTCTTCGTTTGTGTGTTAATTTTTGTTTAATACTCTTTTTACTTGAGCTTATATTCTTTTTCTTCCTGTTAGCCATTTTGTCTGAGAGACGTTTAAGTGAATATTAATTGTATATAAACATTAATTTAAATATATCTAACTGTCCAAACCATAACGATATCTTCCTTCGTCAATTTTGTTGTCCTTAAAAATTGATAAGAATCCAAATGTGTTCTTCCAACAAAAAGAACAGATCTTTTTAAAACATTCAAATGACATATCGGTACCAACATGATCGGAATAGACATGTCGTAAATTTAAATCATCCTGTTTGAATAAAATAAGTACATTGGCATTGTCTCGTATTAAATGTTTCGGGATTTTTGCATAGGTTTGACACAAATAAAAACAGTCAATTTCGTTGTGACGACCCATACTAAAGTACTCTCGTATTACATCTTGTTTGTCACAGGCTACATCATCGAATATAAATACAGAATTACGTTTTACCTCTGACGGTGTTATTATTTGTTCACTGTTATCGAAGGCGAAATATCCTATTCCCTTGACAGGTTTTAATAATTGTTCCAAATAAATATATTTAGGTTGATATAACGATTTCGAATACAGGTAAACATTCTCAAATTTTAAGCCATTCGGATGTTCAAGAAGGCTTAACATAGTTGAAGTTTTTCCACAATTACTAGGACCTGAAATAATACATCGCATCATAGAGGGTAATAAGACACTATGTTTAACATTGTTCTTAAATTCTTGTAAATCGTGATTTTCAACTTTTAGTCTAGTTTTTTGTTGAACAATTCTATTCATCTTACACAACACATTCAAAGTTAGAATAGAAATAAGTATAAAATAGGATATTTGTTAAATTTATAGTTAGTATATAGTTTGCTTTCGAAAATGAAATACTATGCAAATTTAGAAAACAGTACATTTCAAGGGAGTGGACTACTGTTATAAATAAGCTTCCATTTGAAATACATTTACCGGGTTATCAATTTTGTGGACCTGGTACAAAACTACAAGAACGTCTAGCTCGTGGTGATAAAGGCATTAATCCTCTTGATGAAGCTTGTAGAGAGCATGATATAGCCTATTCAAATCATACTGCCTTACCTGATCGTCATCAGGCTGATAAAATTTTACTTCAAAATGCTTTAAATCGAATTAATGCACAGGATGCATCTTGGAAGGAAAAAATTGCAGCTATAGATGTATCTGCTGCCATGGACAGTAAACTTAAGTTAGGTATGGGTTATAGTAGAAAAGGAAGGGATAGTAAACAAGATAAAATAAATGAGAATGATAAAACTAATCAGTACATTATGAATGAAACGAAGAAGAGCATTAAACAAACCACAGGTATTATTAAGCAAAGTGTAAAATCAATGCAAAATTATCTAACAAAAATGGAAACGTTGTTGGAAAAGATCAATAACTTAAAAACAAATGCTGAGAAGAAAATAAAAGCTCCTAAAAATAAATCAGCTACTACTACTAAAACGAAAACTATTAAGAATATTATTAAGAAGAAGAAGACTATTAAGAATAAAAAACCTCAAATAGGTAGTAGTGACGATGAGGATGAATATGATGAAAAAGAAAAACCAATTTATAATTATCACGAAAGAAAAATTAAGGAAAAGCTGGCAGCAAATAAATTATCAAATACCACAGAAGTACCACGTAGTAACAGAAAGAGGAAACTTGATAATAATAATAATAATAATATTCAAGAAGCAGATGTAAAATTGTTAGAAAAAAGATTTAAGCGAGATATTCAACAGCAACGACGACAACAAAAGCAGAGTCGAAAACGTAAATTAAATATTACAGAAGAACCATCTACTACTAGTACTCCTACATTTAACATGGATATGGATACTAGTAATAGTCAAAAACGAAAACGTGATAGTATTAGCAGTGAAGAAGAAATTGATGAGGATTATAGTAAAAAAATTAAATTATAAATCCAGTTATATAGTAAAGTCTTATTAAATATAGCTTAGTTCATTACAAACCTTTCAACCAAAGGGAACAAAAAATCTTATTATTATTATTATTATTATTATGGCAGTCAGTAATAGTCGTAATCGTCGGAAAAGAAAAGAGATTAAATCTAAGAAACAAAATCGACAAAGGGGAGGAAAACGTAAAAAACAAATAAGAAGTAAAAATAAGAAAAGATTAAGTTTCCAATCTGTGGCAAAGAAAATAAAGAGGAATATTTTAAAAGTAAAGCCTACAAGTATAAGCAGTGCGTTTAATATTGCAATTAAAACGGTTAAAAATGAAAAAGGAAAAATCACCACACCTCGGGTTATTAAAATTCCTAAAACTGGAGGAATTCTACCCTTAATACCCATATTTGCAGGTCTTAGTGCCTTGGGGGCTTTGAGTGGAGGAGCAGCAGGAATAGCGTCGATAGCTAAAAACTAACAATCAACGTTAATAAAACAATGGAATCAATTGCTATTAGGAAAGGTCTCTATTTAAAGCCCTATAAAACTGGAATGGGACTGTTTTTTCATCATCGTCGTCCTTACAAAATACGAAATTACCAATAACATTACCCAATCGGGCTTTAACGAATCTCGAAATGGAAATGTATGCAAAAAAGTTGAAAATTCCCTATTTTCGAGGAGTCTTTATGAAGGATAGGTTACCGAGGAAAATCTGTAAATATGAATCAGGAGTTATTAATTTGGATAACGATTCTGGTCCTCGTACACATTGGACTGCTTACAAAAAGTATGGATCAATCATTTATTATTTAGATCGATTAGTTAGATATATCCCTCTCACCAGTACTGTTAAGGTTTTTTAAGAGAAAATATTACAAGTCAATAAAACAACAAACTCTCTTATGTACTAAAAATTTATTTTATTATTAAGAAATGTTTTATACATACACATATATACATATATAATGTAAATAAATAAATATTAAAAAAAAACTGTATTATTTCATTTTTGTTCCATAACAATATTCTTCTTCTTATAGTCATAGTCAAATCTGTATACATTTTAATCCCTATCTGAAACGTAAAACACTAATAAAATATGAATGAAAAATCCTATTTGATATTATTACCAATAGCAGTATCGAGTACATTTTCCTTATCAGAATCATCTTCACTCTCCGTATAAACTTCTTCAACGGTTAATTTAGTCTTTTTCCTTCGAGGTGGAGATGAGGAGGTTCCTTCCTCTGGATAACCTAAAGCAGGAGAAGGAGTCTTCATTGTTATCGATTGAGTGCATCAGGACTCTTCTTCATCGAGAAGATTAAATTTATACATCTTTGCAACTTTCTCTAGTATCTTAAAATCTTCTTCATTATCAATTTTGGTACGCATATAACGCACCGGTTAGTTGCCCAGCTTTTGTCTCAATTTGTTACCCTTCGGGCAATAGGAAAGGTAAACGTACACTTTATCCCCTCTGGTTTTAATGGATTTCACTCCATATCTACAAATAACATGCACAATAAATAATAATCCTTATTGAAATATGAGTTTTAGTAAAAAATAAAACGAAAAAACTTACTGAAAAAGTACCGTAACAACCACATTCAAATAACGAAGAGGAAAATTAATGGGATCCTCGGAGAAAAGAACAAGAGTACATGGAGTATTAGCCATAATGTAAAATTATTCACTGTACTGTTGTAGTAATAATGATACCAAAAACAAATATCATTCGAGATTATATACTAGTTCAAACTGTTTCGTCATAGATCTCTAGTCACGTTGCAGACAACAAAAATATATTCTTGAAATAAAATATAAGATTGCATCATGCAAAATTTCCAATCTATTTGTTATTAAAAACATGTTTTTCGATATTTATCTCGTATCATTATATTTTTATAGACTAATTGACTAGTTTGTTTTGTTTTTGCAATAAATCAAAACTAATTAAGTAAGACAAAATCTATAAAGTTTAAAATATAAATAGAACGATTTATTTAGTATATTCATCAGTTCAAACGTTTAACTTGAACAAAAAAATAGTATACCGGTTATTACATTTAATTAAGAAATATGTCTTCTGCCAATAACAATAACAACAGCAGTTCCAAAGTATTGGATTCCTATTCCACGGAAATCGTACGGTCGACCGAATTGGTAAGTAGATTACTTAAAACAAAGGAAGAATATAAAAGACATATAAGTATTTTAAAGAAAAATATTGCTATTTTAACAAAGGGTTTAAAAAACAAAGTCTGTGTGAATAGTTTAAGTAAAGTGGAATCAAATTTGTGCATTTTGAAAAATTATTTAGAAAAATTTAAAATTCATCTTAAAACTAATAAATTTTTGACAAATAGGAAATCGATTTGGCAAAATGTCGATTCCTGTTTTCAGGGACGCATAAGAACGGGAGTTGTAACAAATTTTAAGTATAAAGAACCTAAGGAATTTTTACAAAAAGCTTTTCGTGTATTTTCTCTGCGAATTAGAAAAGAACTCAAACAATTGACTACGCTAAAAGTAAGTGTTAACTTTTGTGGTCTATTTATAAAAATTCAAACTGCTGACACATCCATTAAACATTTTTCAACTAAAAACCAAATAATTGATCAGAATACCAACTGGATTGAGTGGTATAAGATAAATGTAGTTGATAAAATTTTAGGTAATTTAGAGGATTTTCAGAAAAAAAGCCAGTGGTTGGGCCTTATGTGAAATATGGCACTTGAAAGTAAATTTAAACAAATATAATCCCATAGGTGGAGGGTTTTCCATATATGTAACAGTACCTAAATTCATTCAAAAAACTACAAGTGTTGTGAATATTAAAAATAATGATCCTTATTGCTTTCTATGGTCTGTTGTATGTGCTTTATATCCAACTAACAACAATGTTACACGTACTTCATCTTATCCACATTTCAGTCGAGTATTAAAATACGAAGGAATGTCATTTCCTATAGTATTAAAAGATATTCCTCGATTTGAAGCACTTAATAAATTGGCTATAAATATTTTCTGTGTAAAAAACCAGGAAATTTTACCCTTAATGTTGACTAATACAAAATTTTCAACTAAAATCAATTTACTTATTTTAACTCTTAATAATGAAGATGATGATGATGATGATGATTCCTTTGAAATTGATTATTCCAACCCTAATAATAAATTCCATTTTGCATATATTAAGAATTTAAGTCGTTTAGTAAACAAACAAGTAGGAAATATTCAAAATAAAAAATGGTTTTGTGAGAGATGTTTTAATCACTTTATAAGCGAATCAAACCTGAATAAACATTTAACTGATTGTAAGATACTAAATAAATCTAAAATTACCTTACCAAAAGAAAACGAGAAAATTTTAACTTTTAAGAATTTTTCAAACAGATTGATGGTTCCATTTGCGATTTATGCAGATTTAGAAAGTAAGCTTATAAATTACATTGATGAACATACCACTAAGAAATCCAAAAAATATCAGAAACATGAACCTTTTAGTATTGCTTACTATTTAAAATGTTCCTATGATGATTCTCTTTCAAAATTTCAAATGTATACGGGTGAAAATTGTCAGGTATGGTTTGTTAGAGGATTGGAAAAAATTGCACAACAAGTACAGGCAATATATTCAAATCCTATTAAATTATCCTTAACGAAACAACAAAATGAGGAATTTTATCGTGCGAAAACTTGTCACATTTGTTCAAAACCCCTTTTAACAGATTCGTATGATTATAAGGTAAGAGATCATTGTCATTTAACTGGTGATTTTAGAAGGGCAGCTCACAACTCTTGCAATATCAATTTTAAAAATAAAATGGTAATACCTGTTCTTTTTCACAACCTTTCCGGTTACGATAGTCATTTTTTGATTAGAGTCCTTTGTACAGAAATGAAAGGATCAATAAGTTTACTTCCAATTAACAAGGAAAAATATATATCATTTACAAAATATGTGGAAAATTCAAAGGTTCAATTCCGATTTTTAGATTCTTATCGATTTATGGCAAGTAGTCTAGATAAATTAGCATCCTATCTAGATGATGATCAGAAAAGTATTACGAAAAGAGCTTATAAAGATGATACTCAATTTAAATTAGCTACGAGGAAAGGAGTCTTTCCTTATGAATATATTGACAGTTGGGAAAAATTGCAAGAAAAGTCTTTACCTCCTATAGATAAATTTTTTTAGTAAAACTATAAATTCTAATATAACCGTACAACAGTATGAATATGCTTGCAAAGTATGGAATACTTTTAATATACAAAATCTTATGCTGAACTCTATTTGAAAACCGATGTTTTACTTCTGGCTGACGTTTTTGAAAATTTTCGAAAGCTCTGTTTAAATACTTATAAATTGGGCAGCCTCAATTATTTTACAGCCCCCAGTTTGGCCTTTGACAGTATGCTTCGAATAACCGACGTAAAATTAGAATTGTTAACTGACATAGATATGACTATGTTTATTGAAAAAGGTATTAGAGGAGGTATTTCACAATGTTCTAATAGATACGGTAAAGCAAATAATAAATACATGAATAACGAATATAATATTAATGAACCCTCCACTTTTCTTATGTATTTTGATGTAAATAACCTCTTTGGAGCAGCTATGAGTTTTCCATTACCTAAGGAGATTTTAAATGGGTAGATGATTTCTATCAAGAAGACAATATATTGAATATTCCTCGGGATAACGATTACGGATATATTTTTGAAGTAGACCTTCATTATCCTAAAGAACTATTTAATCTTCATAAAGATCTACCACTTTGTCCTGAACATTTAGTACCACCAGTATCAGACTCTAATATTACCAAACTACTAATAACTCTTTATAATAAGAAAAAATATGTTATTCACTATTTAGCTCTCCAACAAGCTATGCAATTGGGATTAAAAGTTACAAAATTTCATAGGTGTTTAAAGTTCAAACAATCTTCATGGTTAAAAAAATATATTGATGTAAATACTGAGCTTCGTAAATTAAGTAAAAATGATTTTGACAAAAATTTTTTTAAATTAATGAATCTTGCTCCATACGGTAAAACGATTGAAAACGTTCGCAATTATAGAGATGTAAAATTGGTGAACAAATGGTCAGGACGATTTGGTGCAAATTATTATATTTCTCAGCCCAATTTTCATAGTTGTGAGGTTTTTGGTAAAGACCTGGTTCTAATTGAAATGAAAAGATTAAATGTGAAATTCAATAAACCTATTTATCTTGGAATGTCAATTCTAGACATATCAATTACATTAAACAAAAATTTGGTTCGAACTCAAAATTGTTATATACAGATACAGATAGTCTTATATACCAGCTCAACGTAGATGATATTGATTGATTGATATCCACATGTTTGATACTTTGACTATCCCGAAAGTAATATTTATAATATACCGCTTAAAAATAAGAAAATCTATGGTCTCATGAAGGATGAAAATAATGGAAAAATCATGACTGAGTTTATTGGATTACGATCTAAAATGTATTCTTTTAAAGTGCTTAATAACAACAATAATAACAGTGATGTTATTGAACAACACAACTCAAAGATTATCTCAAATGTTGGAATAGTCAAAAAAGCCAAAGGTGTTCAATCTTCTGCTCTAAAATTAATTTCATTCGAAGATTATTATCAATGTTTATTTAACCACACCAAAATTGAAGTAACTCAAAATTCTATACGGAACGAAAAACATAACGTTTATACAATCGAACAACAAAAAACAGGTTTAAGTCCCTATGATGACAAACGAATCGTTAATTATGTTTACACAGACACTATACCCTGTGGTTATAATGATGTTCCTTCGTATTCTTCCTTTTAAAAAAGTAATCTATTTTACTATTTATTCGGTTTAACCGTTTTTCCCTCTAAAAGATGCTACTCAACAAATGTAATAAAAATATTTCCAAGCAATATCAGTCTATAATATTAATATAATGCCTATTTTCAGGCTCAGCATCATTCTCTTCCTTTTGAAAGGGAACAACAATTTATTAACTTAATGCCAAATGCCTATAATTCATCTTTATCGAAATGGTAGTCGATTTTGCAAACAATGTGCAAAATTTTTCTGTTTTTGTTCAAATTCCTCGACTCTTCATGGTATTATGGTTCCTACTACTACTACTACTACCCAATATCTATACAGGACTTGTACTGTTATGAGAAAATTCCTGATTCGTAATTTTACTTATAGCAACTCTTTGATGTCGATATTCCAGCAAAGGAAAAATTGAAAATCATTGAAAACGAACTTGATACTAATTTCATCGAAGAGGTTTTTCTGATGTATCAAAGCCAACCGATGTACGACTGGGAATGGATTGAAATGCAACATCGTTTCCATTTAGCAAAATTATTTGATTCTGTGACACATTTATATTGGAAAAGAGTGAAAAATGAACTCGACTACCAAGAATCAACATTTATTTATTATCACAAATATTTCAATAACTACTTAAACAAAAAGAGAAAAAGGACTGAACTGTGTTTTAATTGTATACAAAAAATAAAGAGAATCTTGTTTTAAAAGTTTATTGTAAGAAATTGAGCTATTCATATGTTACTTATTAATATTTTACGTTTCAGATATTCAAATGTATTGACTGTCAGATTGATACATATGATTATAAGGAATGTGCTGGTTGTGAAGGATTACTAAGTATAATATGTGATAAATGTATAAAGAAACCTATTCAACCGAATTAAAAATGTAAATACTGTGGATTAACACCATCATATTGTTACTTTTTCCGCTCTCCAATGAAACCTTGAAAACCAACAGAATAACATATGAATAGCTCAATTATTTTATATGAGTAAATATTGTAAAGTTATTATTCTTTTAATATAGTTCTTGTATCTACTTTATTTTAGTAAAATTTTTTAACATTTTGTATTATTTTAGAATTTATTAATCTATTTCTCTATGTGCTCATACTGTGTTTTATTCTCCTCTCATAATATATAGAAATAACAACCAACGACTTACAACAACAACGAGTCCAAACTAGGCTAGGCTAGGCTCATCTCATTTTAACACATATATATTTTACTAAGATTTACAATCCAACGAGGCCAAACTCGTTTTAGATTAATTTAGGCTCATTTCATATACATAATATCACTATAGTAACTTGAGAACAAACAACTTTTACGTTTACATTTAACGTTACCACAACCAAATACGGTAAATTTCTTGGTCTTTAACTTATTGCATTCGAATCTACTTATCACATATTTTTGACCTCTCTTATCCCCTTTTGATGAACTCTCTCTCGCTCACAACAAATTTTAATTATTTGCATGGAATTTTCCTATTAATACAAGTTTTTGCTATTTCTTACATTCTCACATACATTCACTCAACTTTTATCAGCTATTTTTGACCTTTCTTATCTACTTTTCTGACCTATCGAGGCACTTGTTTACTCAATTTTACATACAAAAAGTACCATGAATCACACATTATTTGTACATTTTGTTTACATTTAGCCTTATCTTATACATTTTTACAGACTTACGGCTCCACTTGTTTACATTTTCCAGCTTTTTACCGACTTTTAGACGCAAACAACAATATAGGGGAACATTTACCAATTTTAGCTCATAAAATACACTCAAATAAGGCCTTTTTGCACACTCTTACAACTAAAATATTACCTATTGATCCACTTTTACCCAACGAGCCTCTACACAACTTCTCCTCTAACGGAAGTTTAAAGGAGTTTTAATGAAGTTAAGGTACCCTGCTAATATCGGGTCTATTGACAAACAACCTATTACGTTACGGTAAAACATTTACCGTTACGATAAACATACCGTTTAAACCCTAATCTCTTGCCAAAAAGGCACTGTTTTAACATCTACTGGACGTGTGACGTCATTGACGACTACTTCTTGCACGTTCTTAACTAATAAGGTTACACACACTTACACCTATTCACATCTATTTACACCTAGTTTTACACCTTTTCAACAACTTATATTGCCAAAAAGGCACTGATTCAACATCCACTGGACAAATTACGTCATTGACGACTACTTCTTGTACGACTTTCAGACAATTTCAGCACTTCTTGCAGACTTTTCAGCAGTTCTTCGGATACCTTTTTTATGTCATCACAATTATTACACTCTCGCATACGAAACCTCTGTGGCTCGGTGGTTACGTCCCTGGTTTTGCAGTATTGAAAACAACATATGTAGGTTCAAATCCTACTACAGACATCACTTTTTTTTAACTTATTTTATTTTAACAACCTATTACATATATGCGAATGTGACGTCAGAATTCCTCTTGCAGACTATAGACTGCCAAAAGGGCATTGTTCAACAATCACTGGATGTGTGACGTCATTGTCGACAACTTCTTGTACGAGTTTCAGGAAATTTGAACACTTCTTGTAGATTTTCAGGAGTTCAAGGGCAAATGAAGGTCAAGTCTTCGGCTATTGGTAACTGCTGGATGAATAGATGCCATCGTGAGCCAGAACCCCGCTTGCTGTACTACTCCAGTCTTCTACGATGAGTTCTTTGTATAATTTACGACAGACTGTGCAAAAATATTGCAAATCTTTGGTTTTTGTTCGTTTAGTTCTCTTAAGTTCTGTATTAGACTCGTTTAGTCGAAATATGTACTGTTTTCAATCTTTGGTGATTAAATTTTGTAGCATCGTCACCAAAGACATTATAGAGCTGTGTCCACATATAATATCAAAAGGACATTCCAAACATGTTAGCTCTCGTAAAAATGTTTTACTGGGGTTCGAATTGGTCCAGGTTATCTGGTGAGCACGAGATGTTCCGGAAATTGGTTTTAAAGTATTTTTTAATAGTTGGTCAGCTTCTTCAATTGTGATTGAATTACTTGATACACTGGAAGAGTACAAAGTTCTTCCATTTTCTTTAAAAATGTGTGAAAATCAGGAATATCTTGACCTTTAGCAACTTGCGCATCGGCTGTACGTTTTACCACTCCTATACCATCCGCAGCTCCCTTGCCATGATATGTTTCAGAGAAATTCCATGATCCACGCTGGATATTGTAGCTAGGTAATAAGTATTGAGTAAATAAGTAGAAGTTACTTTTGTTTTTATATTGACTACTTGGTCCATCGCTTAAGACATTCTAGAAAATCAGGTACTTTATTTCTACAAGAATCACACTGTCGGTACATGCATTTCCGAGAATTTTTATCACAAACTAACAAATCACACAAATCATCTACATTCTTTAATTATATTAAGACGATTCAATTTCTCCAACATATTGGTGAAATTTTCGTGAGCAACACATAAACAAGTATCCCTCTCGGATACTTTTTGCTGCGTGATCCAAAGGAAAATAAATTATAATCACAAGAGTTAAGAAAAAACTTAAACATATATATATATATATATATATATATATATATATATATATATATATATATATATATATATATATATATATATATATATATATATATATATATATATATATATATATATATATATATATATATATATATATATATATATATATATATATATATATATATATATATATATATATATATATATATATATATCGTATATATATATATAACATAGAAACGATGAAACAATCCATCAAAATAAATACTATAAACTAATACACTAAGTTAAAAAGATAAAATTTATAACAGGGATGTGTTTTTAAAACCCTGGATGCCGAAAACATTTTTAATTATTAATTAATTCACCCGAACCAACCACCTGTAGCCGGCGCCATACACAAAATGGTTGACATACCACTGACAAAAGACAGTTACTTGATAGAGAAAAGGGACTGTCTGTTAGGTAACGGACTGCCATTTATGAAGATAAAAAATCATGAATCGAATGACGACAGGGAGTTGTCACATGGCATACAAACATCACAAGAAAGGAGAAAACTGTATATGTTACTCAAACCATCTAGATCGGTTTTTTTTATTGATGTTGTGGGGATTTTCATTGATGTAACACATTTCGAAGAATTCTCTCTTGAAAAGATGTTTTGAGAAATGAAGTATTTTAGGCTCATTGAAGTTGAAGGAGTGACCATTATCTACAGAATGGATTGCCAAAGCACATCTTTGGGGATGGCATCTAGTGTCACTTTTGTGAAGTGTAATACGACGATTGAGAGAGTGAGAAGTCTGACCGATATAGATTGATAGGCAATTGAGGCAGGGGATTGAATACACCACGTCTGACATAGAGAGAACCGGCAGAGGAGCCTTCAATTTACCGAAAACACGTGTATTTTTGAAAAAGTAATATTTGGCAATTTTAATGTTAGGAACAGTACGTAAGATATGGATTAATTTATTTGTAAGACCAGGAATGAAAGGCAGAGAAAGCAACGACCAATTTGTTTCGACTGGGGGACGAGAGGAGGGGAAGGGTTGGGTCTGAGTGAGGGAGGTGGGGCTCTGGAGGAATATGTTGAATATGAGTGAGCTTGTTAACTTCTTCCTTGGTTTTTAGCAGGAGTTTTCGGTTGTACCCATTTTCTGTGAACAGGCTTGTGAGCGTTTCCTGTGATTTAAGCAGGTAATTTGGGTGGATTATTGTCTTCACTCTTCTATATAGGCCCTTAATGACGTTGACTTTCACCTTCCAATCTCAGTTAGTAGACTATTTCTCCTTTTCAGTTCTTGTCCTGAAGAAGGTCCCAACCTAGGACCGAAATATTGGCTTAATGAACATTGTGTGAACTTTTATCATATATATGCATTCCCCAAAAATATATATATATATATATATATATATATATATATATATATATATATATATGCATATGTATAATAATATATGTAAATATATAAAAAAAAGGGACTTAGGATCATAATCCAAAATAAAGTTGACAATTAGTTAGGTCGAAGATACGACTCTATAGGGCTATAACTCACCCTGTTTAAAGGGGACGACACCAAAACTTCACCATTTGCACATACACTCACTGCACATTCACAAAAGTTTATAGACCGATCGGTCGAGTATGTCCGATTTTATACAGCAAAAACTAGGAGCGTCAAAAACACGTGCTACTCGCTTAAGAGGGTCATAGTTATATGTATATATATATATATATATATATATATATATATATATATATATATATATATATATATATATATATATGGGTAATTCTCTGTCAACCGGACCCCCCTCCTGCCCATTACAGGTTTTGAGATAAAATGGTCAGTAGGGGCTCAAAATTTTCGTTGAGATGTCTACTTTTTAATGCCGTATGCTACTTTTGAAAATTCATGATGTCCGAAGCAATATGGCGGCTAAAAGGGGAAGAGCACCCAAAAAAAACGCAAAATTCCGATATTACTGACTTGTAAAAATGAGTTATAACCGCTTAAAAATGTTCTGCAGGGGCTCAAAATTTTCGTTAAGATGTCTACTTTTTAATGCCGTGTGCTACTTTTGAAAATTCAAGATGTCCGAAGCAATATGGCGGTTACAAGGGGAAGAGCACTCAAAAAATACGAAAATTGCAATATTACTAACTTGTAAAAATGATTTATAAGGGCGTAAAAGTGTACTATAAGTGCTCAAAATTTCCAATTAAACCTCTATTTAACAGTGGAATTTATTGAGGAAATTGTTATTTAAAAATGAAATATTGATTTCATCAATTTTTTAAATGTAATAATAACATAATCAAGGCGTGTAAAAGGCCAAGTTCTAACAAAGCCTAAAGCATCAAATTCCCAAATAATAAAAAACTTTACATTGAACATAGCGATAAATATCAATACCAAACCTAACATTGCCTAATGCATCAAACCACAAACCTAATATAGCCTAATCCATCCAACCCCAAACCTAACATAGCCATTTGATTTTTTTAACCATATAATTATTTAGTATAATATCAAAGTAAATCAATATAGAAGCTTTATGTTAGGAACAAAGTTTTATTCATAAAATTAATATTAGTTATAATATTATTTTATTTATTTAGTTATTTACTAACTATTTAAATAGTTATAATACTATTAGTATTTATATATACTATTAGCCTCGTTGCCTCGTATTTTTTATTAATTTTAACTAAATGCAAGTTATTTTCGTGCCAGATTTCGCTTTTGAATATCTTTTCATGAATATTTCGGTACTAGATGCTACCTCAAAGGAATGGTTACTTAGAATTCCTGTTACTTGCGAAATGTTCTCAAAACGTTTATTTAATTTTCTCCTCATTTTCTTATTAAATTTGTCATTTGAAATCTATTTTTGAAGTGTTGCTTCGCTCCATCGGTAAGATATACAATCTTTTTAAGTTAGGTACTTTTTTCTTAATTTCTGGTATTAATTTACCTTGAACCGCATAAACAGCGGCCGTATCATGTTTTAAACTATCCGATAAGAATACGCAGCTCGTATGTTGCAACTTGTCATATTTTTTGTAATAATAAATAACTGGAACCACAGTAACTTGGTTGTTATTAAAATGGAAAGCTTGTGCAGCATCTTGAGCATGGTAGGCATAGTTCTGAGAGAACTCAAACATGACCAGAACTTCGTCTTTCTTAAGATTTTCTTTTTTCTCAGAGATAAATGTTGACTGCTGTTTCGTTATAAAAGAATGCGGCTTCAGAACTTTTAGCCTGTAACAAAAGTCATCGACAAAGTCTTCAGTGGACTTTAGTAATGTTTCCATTGTAGATCTGTCGGTACCAGTCCATGAACTGTATTGTAGTTCATAAATTTGATGTTTTTCCAATAAATTATTTAAAAATACTGAGAAGTTTTCAATAGTTGGGCATTTTTCACATTCATTAAGATGACATTCATTTTTTGGATTCTTACAAGTAATTCGTTTTAAGCAATCTTTATAATCGGTAATTGGTTGTTCCAAGTCTTCTGTAAATTTTTTTAAATTTAATGCCTGTATCATGAGTTTGATATTTTGATGAATCGTGCACACGCAAACAATGTGGGTACCAATTGCTCCAACTAATAAACAATTTTTTGGTTTCAGTTTTGCAAAAGTCGAAAATCCCACTGGAAATTCGGGATAAGTTGTTTTATACACGGAATACAGTTCTCGTAAATCTAATAACATTAAACGTTTTTGTACTTTTACACGTTCATTGTCAATATTAATAGTTTTTGTATCCTTCGTACCCGGCATAATTCTTCCATTACTATCTTCATTGTAAAATTCAACAATTTTATTAACAGTTGTTTTTGGTAAATTTTTACCAGGTTTTGTTGTTGTTTCAGCTAAAACGCCACCAGTAGATTTTAAAATTTTAGCATTTCTTGCTTGGCGCTTGGATGCTCCAAATTCTTTGCAAATTTTATTTATGCTCCAAGATTCCGGAGCTATTGTTAAAATCCTTACTCTTAAAGGATCGTACTCATTTAAAGATGCATATTTATTTTTTAATTCTAGCAATAATTCTTCCAGTTCTATTTCTCTTGCAGATTGCGGAAATTCGTCAGTCTGACAAAAATTATCATTAGAAGATGATATTTCATTTAAACTATTATCTTCAAACTCTAGCATAGTGCTACTTTTCGGATCACTTAAAAAAGATGATGAGTTATTTTGCATTTCAGAATCTGTAGAAGTATTGACAGCCATTCCTTTTTCTGCATGCACTACATACTTTGGCCGTCTTTGGTAGATTCGGAAATTGTTTTAACATTGCAGATGATATTGTTCTCAAGCTTTTACCTACATTGCCCTTTTCTTTATCTTTTTTGTAGGGATTTACACATCTAGTAGTTTGAACTTTTAAAATATTATTTAAATTTCCTTTTTTCCTTCTCTGTTCTTTTCTTTTCATTATTATATTTTTCTAAGATACAAGATAGTATCTGTAAAATTATTTTATAGTTAGTCAAATTAAAACAAATACTATATTCATTGGAGAATAACCACATATACGGAAAAACGTTATAAAAGTTTTGGTTAACAATATTTATTTGAAAACAAAAATATTTGGTAAAAAGTATACTAAAATAAGGGGTACCCACTGAATACAATGACCCCCCCTCCCAGTATTCAAAAGAACACAGGAAAATGACTAATGTAATCAAAAGACGTTAAGTCGAGACTACTTTTATTTCTATCTAGTAAACCGTATTTAAAAGTTTTTAAAAATATGAACAAAAGTAATTTATTTTATCGCAGATTTCAAACTTTAATTGATGCAACGTTGACCGTACTATAAAAAAATGAAGGTGATTAAAAAATTTATTGTGCTGAATTTTATGAGAATTTTTTATTTATGTAAACTTTTAATCAATGACTTTTGGAAAATACATAAGACAGCAAAGTTTATTACATCTAACTTAATAACTTTTCTACCTTAAAATTTAACATTTAACCCACTTCTTTTAATCGTATTTATGAAATAAGGGCCCTTTTTCTTTAGTTACTGCACTGCAGAGTACCTAAATTTAAGTTATAATTTTCATTATTTGCATTCTTTATTTACTTGTAATATTTTTTAGAAGTAAGAGAATTTAGCGGTTATTCTATATTATAGATTATAAATATTTCATTTTTTATTAAAAGTGATTTCTTAACCATGGACTTTAAAAGTAAAATCAATTGTTATTTATTATTCTCTGCACAAGGAGATACTCAATTATTTACAAATAACATACAATTTATCTTTTGTTTAACGAAAAAGTAACGTTCTTTTTGGATAGCATTTATGAAAATGATTCATCTAAAATGTTGGTAAATAATACCGTAAAGACAAAAAAAATAAACTCTTTTCAAAATTCATAAAAGCACAAAAATAACCTATAAAATAACAAAATTTCACTTCAATATCTAGCTAACACAATTATCGCACTTTGATAATAATTCCGACAAAAATACCCTACTTTTATAATAATTGCATCACAAACGCATTTGATAACACAATTATGCATAAACTTAATTTACTTAATTTCCATCCATCTATTATAGCAATTTTATTGTTTAATAAACACTACAGATATATTGATATGAAAAATTAATCTAGTCATAATAGTAGTACAAGAATAATTAATTTTAAAAAATTTGCAAGAGTATAATATAGAAATAATAGCAGTTAAATATTAAGAAATAAGAAGTAATAATAACCTGAATAATAGAAGTTAAATATTACGAAATAAAAAATGATATAACGTTTCAGTACATAGGTTAACTCAAAAATTTGAATGATATAATGATTGATGCATTAGGCAATGTTAGGTTTGGTATTGATATTTATCGCTATGTTCAATGTAAAGTTTTTATTATTTGGGAATTTGATGCTTTAGGCTTTGTTAGAGCTTGGCCTTTTACACGCCTTGATTATGTTATTATTACATTTAAAAAATTGATGAAATCAATATTTCATTTTTAAATAACAATTTCCTCAATAAATTCCACTGTTAAATAGAGGTTTAATTGGAAATTTTGAGCACTTATAGTACACTTTTACGCCCTTATAACTCATTTTTACAAGTTAGTAATATTGCAATTTTCGTATTTCCCCCCTTGTAGCCGCCAGATTGCTTCTGACATCTTGAATTTTCAAAAGTAGCATACGGCATTAAAAAGTAGACATCTTAACGAAAATTTTGAGCCCCTACAGAACATTTTTAAGCGGTTATAACTCATTTTTACAAGTCAGTAATATCGGAATTTTACGTTTTTTTTGGGTGCTCTTCCCCTTTTAGCCGCCATATTGCTTCGGACATCTTGAATTTTCAAAAGTAGCATACGGCATTAAAAAGTAGACATCTCAACGAAAATTTTGAGCCCCTACTGACCACTTTATCTCAAAACCTGTAATGGGCAGGAGGGGGGGTCCGGTTGACAGAGAATTACCCACATATATATATATATATATATATATATATATATATATATATATATATATATATATATATATATATATATATATATAAAAGCCAGCCAGATTCCACAAGTCAACATGAATTTTGACTTTGATAAAAGGGTATGAAATTTCGATAGATTTATCGACAGTTAGACGAAAAAAATATATATGGCCTGAAAAACTTTGCTTTTGTATGTATGTTGAACAGTATTTTAGAAAATCCATAGTTTAAATTTTTATTTATTGATAAATCGAAACAAATATATTTATATATGATTTTTATCAACTTTTACTATCATATCAAATTACAAAGTAGTGGAAAAAAGTTTAAAAGTGAACCCTATTACTTTTTCTTTCATGTTCATAAGTACTTTCTCTCACTAAACCCCAAATGTAGTCCCCCATCATATTTTCGTTGTATTGGCCCTGATAACGTTGTTCGAAGTTCATAATATCTTCACGAAAACGTTCTCCTTGTTCTTCTGAGTACGCCCCCATGTTTTTATCTAAATGAGCATGCAGCAATAAGTAATTTTAGAGCTATTCTGCAACCCATGGTTTTAAAGTTTTCTAACATGTTTTCAACTAGCTCTTGGTAATTTTTAACTTTGTTATTCCCTAAAAATCCAGAGACTACTGCTTTAAAACTATTCCAACTTTTTTTTTGAGCACTAGTAAGTAATTTTGGAAATTCTTCACTGGCAAAATTTTTTTTAAATTTGTGGACTAACAAAAATTCCAGCTTTAATCTTTGCTTCTGACAACTTTGGAAAAAAAGTTTTTTAAAAATATATTTTGTAAAGCTTCAGATTTTTCAGAAGATGAAGCAAGGTCAGAATATTCGATGGGTTTTCGCATTTTTGCCTCTACGTCTTTTAGTTGAATTTACTACGCAAAAATAACAGTCATTAACGTGGCCTCTTGGCTCTCGCCAAATTCTCGGTACTGCGAATTTCATACTCCGTTTCTCACCTCGATACCAACCTGAAATAAATAAAGATAAAAATAAACATATTTATATTTTTTTTTTTCTAAAAATTGTTTACCTTCTAAACATCTTTTGCAATTACTACAAGCCACATGTGGAGCCCAGGGCTTGTCAAGATTCCGAACAGGGCAGTTGAAATAGGCTTTGTAAGCTTCACAAAGCTTTTCACATGCGTTTAAATAAAATTTTATATCTCGTACTTTAATAAATATACCAGATATATAACAAAATGCATCAGCATCATATTTACACTTTCTCGACGACATTTTAACCTCTTTAAGTCTTCTACAAAACAGTCAATTGTTATTTATCACTTAAGTGACATCTATAGATACTATGTGAAAGTTACGACCCGTTTATTTTTTCGCGGTATTTTTAAATATACCAGAACTATTTAATATTTTTACAATAACTCAAAAAAATGTATTATTATCATAAGTACCACAAAAGCAAACTTTATATAGAATACGGGTACTTTTCCTTTATTTTGGAACATAATGAATAGAAAAATCATAAAATAAATTTTAGGACAAAAACAAAAAAATTTTTTGTTGAGTTGTGTTATAAAGCATTTTTAGGGCATTCACAAAAAATAATACTCTTTTTACTTAGTAAAAGCATTCGGATATATTCAATCCTTCTTCAGTCATTCTACAAAAGGAGGCGGTGGTCGTTAGAAAACGCTTTACAAAAGAAAAAATTATTCAAAACTTACTGTAAGTGAGGTTACAAACATTCTTCCCTTTTCAAAAAAAAAACCTTTTTTTTTTTCACCAGTTACTAGTTAAAATATTCAAAATGCAACACCATAATATATGTATGTACTCAAGACGCACAGAGAGCGGTACAGCCTGCCAATCGTGGTAAATATGCACTTTTTTTGGAGATGTTTGTTAGATCTAGGAATTTCTCTCTAGAAGAAGATAGGCGATATACGGTTTATTTTGAAATGAATTATATTTTATATTGTATAATAGGATGTCTATCTTTTATTTTCGAAAACATATATGAGAAGAATGAAATTAATTATACACACAGTGAGAAGAAGAAGAAAAGAAAAAAAAAAAAAAAAAAAAGGGAAAAATATATTTTTATGCTACTAATTTGAAGTAGGTTAGAGTAAATTACGTTTAAATATTGAACATCTGATCTTTTGTTCATGCAATTTTTTTGGTTATTGATGTAAGCCATTTCAAAAAAATTTCTTTTAAAGTAGTTTTTTTCAAAATCTGTTGTTTTTACGTTTTCAAAATCAGGCAAATGGCCGGTATTATTTGTGTGTTGCATCTGGTCTCAGTCTGATGTCACTTTTATTGTGATGTCAGTCTATCCTTTTATCACAGTTATGGCAACTAGTTTGATATACCAAGTTGGATTTGTTAATGTTGTTTGTTTTATCTTTTAAACGAGTAAAAAGTGTTGTCGTGGTTTTTAATGTCTTGTTGGCTACAATCAGGTCCTTACCTTTAAATATATTTGCAAGTTTGGGGGTTAAGTCTCTTATATAAGGAAAAGATACATAATGCTTTCTTGGGTTAGAAATGGCTGTTCGGTTTTGATCAGTGTTGTCAGCTATAACTGTTTCACTTGTAGAGAAAAGAAGTTTGTTTAGAAGATGTTTCAGATAGGAGTTGTCTTAAGAGTAAGTCACAGACTCTTCTTAAGTTGTTGACTCTTAATGTGGGATAGTTTATAGAGGTCACTCGGTTTTTTAAACATAGAATTAAGTTTATTTTCATTCTTTCTGGGTGGTATGAGAAATAATTAAGATACCTACCAGAATTACTAGGCTTAATGTACTACTCCAGAATGATTTTGTTTTTTTTTTCGCATCTGATAAGTTTAGTATCTAGAAATGGTACGCTATTGTTGTTTTCTGTTTCCATTGTGAACTGAATATATTTGTTATAATTGTTAAAGACTGTTAAGTATTTCTTCTTCGCCGTTAAGTGGTATTGCACATATAAAATCATCAACATATTTTTTTAGAAATGGTAATTTATGAGATAATTTTGGAATACATTCTTGTAAAAAACACGTATTGTGCCAGAATGGGAGCAAGCATGTTTATATATAGAACTGATTGTTATAAGCGAAACATGTATTATTAAAAATGAACCGAATTATTTCAAGAAAATTGGACTGACTTATATTAGTACTATTTCTTATTCTTGTCCAGTTTTTAGTGATGCTGTCGGGTACCAACTCCAAAGAGAGATTCGTAAATAGGGAAACAACCTCCAGACTTACAATTTGAAAATTGTTTGGTAATTTGAAGTCGGTGATAAAGTTTGAAAATTTAAAAGAATCCGTCACATAATATTCATTGTTATAGTCATAGGATGCAACTAAAATTTGAGTTAAAAAGCCCGTTAGTTTTGATGTTCGGAAATCTATCCAAAATTCTACGGTTTACCTAAGGTTCATAAACCCACCTTATCTTTGCGATCAATCATCTCCTCTATAGATTCCCCATGGATTGATAAATTATCTTTTTTTTTTTAATTATTTGCCTTTCCTGATTTGTATTATCTCCTTGGCCTTTGGTTTTGACGTTGGTTAAGTTTTGCCACAGTTCCGTCTTGCACCTGGGCTTGTAAATTTTGATCTTCGTGTGAAGTCGTACTATTTTTCTTCTTTTTATGTGTTTGTTGTGGGTCCTATTTTTTCGGCTTCTGGGGCCCTGTTCTTAGTGCTGGTTGTCGGAGTGTCCCTTGGGGGGATGTTGTTTTCCTGTTTGTCTTTTTCCTTTTAGTTGTCCAGGATGTCCTGGTGAATTAGTGGGTGTTTTAGCCTGAATGGCGCATGTTCTCTTCGTAGAGTTCCTATCTCTTCGGTTATCCGTAGTCATCTTGTCGTGACGTTGAAAAATTTCCTCGCCATTTGTCTGTGGATTTCTTGAAGTGGTCTTGTTTTCAGGTTTCTGTAGACGGTTTCGTTCATTGTTCCTCCCGGGTCGCCGGTATTGGGTGGAGTGTTTGTGATTGTCCTTAGAAGTTTGCTTTTCACTCCGTAAAGTTTCCTTCTGACGTAATGTTTTGTGGAGCTCCATATCGGGTAGCATGATGGATGCTACGTAGGTGTTGTAGATTTGCAGCTTCGTTTTTTCCTTGAGCCTGACTGTTTTGCGGATGAATGGATAGATTATAGATGCCGCCGCTCCAGCTTTGTGTCTTCTTTCTTGGATGTGTTTTTTGAAGTTTGTTCTGTTGTCGATGGTAACTCCGAGGTATTTCAGGCTGCTGTTTTCGGTGATTCTCGTTCTTTCCTTTTTTTTTGTTTATTATTATGTATTGCGTTTTGTTCGGGTTGGCCTTGAGTTTCCATTTTTTTAGGTAGTCTGATGTTTCTTCGAGTTTCCTCTGGAGTTTTCTTATTAGAGCCTGATCGTTGCTGGAGCGGCTGTACAGAGCTATGTCGTCGGCGAATAGAGCTACTTCCATATCGTTGTCCTTTGGGTAGTCGTTTATGAAAATGTTGAATAATATCGGCGATAATGGGCTTCCTTGCGGTAATCCTTCTTTTTGTTCTTTCCAATCTGACGTTTTGTTTCCTATTCGGACGGCTATTGTTCTGTTTTGCAGGAAGCTTTTGACGATGTTCGTGATGTAACCTGGGCGTTGGAGGTTTGTTTTCATCTTGAATATTAGGGCCTTTCTCTAGACGGTGTCGTAAGCTTTTTCCAGATCCAGGGTGGCCAGTATCGTTGAATTTTTCATGTTGTTATACAGCATGGCGTAGTTGACCACCCTTGCTAGCTGTAGTGTTGTGGAACGGCCCCGTCTGAAGCCGAATTGTTTTTCCATGTATTTTCCGTTGTCTTCCATGTCTTTGTTGATCCTTTTGGCTATGATTCTTTCCAGTATTTTGCCCAGGTTACTTATTAGTGCTATCGGCCGGAGGTTCTCTACCATTGTCGCCGGTTTGTTTGGTTTTGGGATGGTTATGATTGTTGCTTTTTTCCAAAGGGCTGGGAAGTAGCTGTTCTTCAGGCAGGCTCTGATGATGTAATGCAGTTGCACCATGGCTTTTTTCGGCCGGTTTTTCAGGTCTTTGGGTATCAATCCGTCTTGTCCGGCAGCTTTGAACGGCCTCATTTTTTGTATGATTCTTCTAATTTCGTAAGTGTTGGACAGTTGGTCGTCGGGGATGGCGGCGGCGTCGTCGTTGTCGTAGGTCAGGAGTGCTCAAACTTAAACTGCTGGCGATCTACCTCAATATTGTTAGACTACGATCGATCGACTCTGACAGGCTTCAAGTAAGTGTGATGCAGGATAGTCGTCTAGGTAGGGTGTATCGTGGCATGGATATTAGTTTTCTGCACAATATCCATTTTTTTAGTCAAGGTAAGTATAGGTCTGCTCCAAAATGGCAATGAAAAAACTCATAATTATTCAAAATTGCGAGTTTATTGGTTCTTACAAAACAAACGAGTTCTAGTGTCTAAGCTTAACTAAAGAGTGACTTTGGATGTTGAAGCGTGGCACTGCATGTCCTCAGCATACTTTTCATAAGATGGTACGTAATTACCGAGTGCTAATCGCAAGCATGATGACATATGTTCATCAGTTAGTCGATTGCGATATTTTGACTTAATTATCTTCATTTCAGAAAATGCAGACTCGCACAAGTAAGTTGACCCAAACGTTGCGGTCAGTTGAAGGGCGATTTGCCTTAGATTCGGATATTTATCTTCAGATATAAAACACCAGAATTTTGTATCAGATGCTGTGGCTTTGAGATGTATATCTGATATAATCTGCACTAACCCATTTTCAACAGAACATGAGTCCATGTTAAACCGACTTGCTATTTCAGTAGCTAATTCCTCAATGTTTTTACACGAAAAAGGATAACTCATAAATGATGGATATTTGCCAATTTACTGAAATCATAAAAACATATTTCGAATTGGCCCAAAATATTTGATAATTCTGCCTCATAAAAAAAAAAGTCAGTGTTGTCACCAAACCCAGCTTCATCTTAGTAGGATAATTTGAGTGGAAGTTAAGATACCTTCCACTGCTCATTGGCTTCCTATATTCTGTTGTCCGGCGCTCTTAACAACTTCATGTCTAAGAAAGGGATGACGCGATTAATCTCCCTCTCTAAATTGCCGTTTCAGACAAGCTTGGTTAAACACCAACAAAATCTCATCCACACCAGTAGCAGGTACAGCCAGTTTTAAATCATCAACGTATCGTTTTAAAAAGGGTGTTTTAAAAACTAAGTTGGTTGACATTATGTTATATTAACTTGTCTAATACAAAGCTTGAAACTATTGGAGAAATACTGGCTCCCATTGGTAAGCCCTGTATTTGTTTATAAAACTGATTGTCATAGATAAAATATGTAGAATCGAATATAAAGTTTAATATTTCCAAAAACGAATCTAAGTTAAGTGTTGTGTGTAGTGAAATTGTGCTCCAACTCTCCATTATATATTGTTTTGCCAAATTGAGAGGCATATTAGTAAAAAGAGAGACCACGTCAAGGCTAAGGAGAATGTGGGTAATTGAAATTCATTTATAAATGTAGTGAAAATCAAAGAATCCTCAATGTAATATTCATCGTTGTTGTTGTATGCTTTTGTTAGAATTTCTGTGACGAATTTACTTAGTTTGTTATTTGGGGCATTAATTGATGATATTATAGTTCGCACAATCGGTTCAGGTTCATGTATTTTGGGTAATGCATAAAATCTAGGTGCTAATGAATTATACGTTATTAAGTTTTTTGATGTGTAGTCATCTAACATTTGTTTTTTTGTTCAAGTCTATGTCTACTATGTGTATATATATATATATATATATATATATATATATATATATATATATATATATATATATATATATAGAATAAAAGAAAGAAAGCAAAAGATTGCCGTATCTACCAAAATTCTTAAAAATAAAATCTTAGTTGGGGAACTCGGCAAAAAGGGGCGTGATAAGAGATCACACAGTTTTCATTAAGCCAATATTTCGGTCCTAGATTGGGACCTTCTTCAGGGCAAGAACTGAAATGGAGAACAAACCATATTCACTGATAGAGCTTGGGACAATTTTAATTTAATGGTGTTGTATTTAAGTTGTTATTATTAAAAAAAACTAGTGTAGAATAAGAATAAGATATTATTCATAATAAAATCAAAAACTTACATGAGTAGTGTGAAGTTGAGTTAGCCTGAATGGCCGTAGGTAGCTTATACGTAAAAACGTTGGTTAATCCATAAAAATACACACTATAACACAGTAGATAAAATTACAAAAACCAGATTTAAAACAGTGATGTGATTGAGAACCTTGGATGTTGAAAACATTATTAATTACTGCACCTGAGACAACCACCCGTGGCCACCGCCATATAGGAAGTAAATGACAAACACGACAGGAGACAGCTGAACGACAGAGATAAGGGGCTTATTTTGAAAACTCAAATAACCAGAAAAGGGTCGACACCCAGAAGGAAAACGATCAAGATTGAGAAGTGCATATATGGAACTTTAAAGTAAGAAAGAGATAGCGAATTAAGCGACCTAAAACCGGTATTGGGACCAAGGATAGGAAAAACCACAACCAAATTTTGGGTAAAGGGTGAACGAGAGAGAGAATAATGGGAGCAACAAAGAGAATGATCGTCTATTATATTGATTATTAATTTGTTAGTTTCGTTGTTGATATATGACTGGAGGAAGAGATTGTTAACAGACTTATATGAAGATTGAAAGTTCCAGGAGGTAGTTGAAGGGGAATCGTTAGTCACTGTCAGTGGAAGGAGGACAGTAATTATTAAGTGCATAAAATGGTCCAGACCAGGTGGAGAGCCACTCTGGGACCCAGGAACAAAGAGACCCGTAAACCAAGAGAGGAAAGAAGACACTGGAAATTACACAGATGAGAGAGAGATGACTACTGTTTCATTTCAGATGGATCATAAAACACTTGAAGATAAGGAATTATCGTGTGGTGTTGATTTATCACAAGAGAGGAGGAAGCTATATATGTTACTGAGACCATCCAGGTCGGTTCTTTTATTGATATTGAGGTGATTCTCCTGGATGTAACACATTTCAAAGAATTCTCTCTTAGAAAGATTTTTAGAGAAATGAAGTATTTTGGGTTCCCTGAAATTAAAAGAGTGTCCATTGTCCACAGAATGGGTCGCCAAAGCACATCTTTGCGGATGGGATCTAGTATCACTTTTATGGAGTGCAATACGACGAATCAAGGATTGAGAAGTCTGGCCAATATAGATTGATGGACAATTGAGGCAGGAAATTGAGTACAGTAAGTGTGACATGGACAGAACTGGCAACGGGGCCTTCAACTTGCTGAAAACACGTCTATTTTTAAAGAGATAATATTTGGCAATTTTAATGTTAGGAATGACACGCAAAATATGGACTAGTTTATTGGTGTGGCCAGGAATGAATGGTAAGGAAAGCAACGACCAATTTATTTCGACTCGGGGAGTTTGAGGAAGAGGGGAGATTTGCGGTAGGTGGAGGGGAGGGGGTTCTGGGGAAATTTGGTGGATATGAGTAAGCTTGTTGACTTCATCTTTGGTTCTTAGCAAGAGTTTGTGATTGTATCCATTTTCTATGAAAAGGTTTGTGAGTGTTTCTTGTGACTGGTGTAGGAAATCAGGATGGACTATTGTCTTCAATCTTCTATATAGGCCTTTGATGACGTTGACTTTCACCTTCCAATCATGGCCAGAGTTTGCATGGATATATCTCCCAGAAGAAGTAGGTTTTCTATACCAATCAAGTTTGATGATGTTATGGGAGTCTCTAACGACTCTTGTGTCCAGAAATGGAACAGCATTGTTGGTTTCTTCTTCTATAGTGAATTGTAAATGTGGGTCGAAAGAATTGAAAACATGAAGGACTTCTTCTTTGCCATCAGTTGGTATGGATAGAATTAAATCGTCTACGTATTGATATAAGAAGGGAAGTCTAAAGAATAACCTCTGAGTGCAGTTTTTTAAAACATACGACATGACAATTGAAGCAGGTACAGGAATGAGATTACTGCCCATGGGGCATCCAAATATTTGATAGTAGAAAAAGGCTTTAAATTTGGAGAAGGTTGAATGGAAAAGAAAATCCATTATTGACAGGAAGAAGGATTTGCTGATTTTGGTGTTGGGTGAGATTAATGCCCATTCAGAGTCAATTATTTGGCTGGTTAACTGCCATGAAATATTCGTGAAAAGACTGACTACATCAAGTGATATAATAACGTGGTTTTCTGGTAATTGGAAATTATTGATTATTGCACTAAACGCAAAAGAGTCTTTGATGGCAAAGGTATGATAATTAAGGAAGGACTTTTCAAGAAGATTAGCACAAAGATTACTAAGTTTTGTAGTGGGAGAGCAAGTAGTGGAGACGATGGGTCTGAGCGGTACCCCTTCTTTATGTATCTTGGGTAGACCATAAATCCTTGGTGGAATCGCCTTATAGTTATAAAGTTGTCTGGCTGTTATATCGTCAATCCATTTTTTGGTCTTCAACTGCTTGATAAAACTGTTGCTCTGGTTTTGATGTTGAGTAGTAGGATCATGAGAGAGCTTCTTGTAAACTTGTTCATCATCAATAAGTTCTAACATCTTAGTTTCATAGTGTAGTCTCTCTAAGGCTACTGTGACCGAGCCTTTGTCTGAAGGAGCGATTAAGATCTCACTGTGTTGTTTGAGAAATTTGTGTGCCTTGATGAACAAAGTCTTCTCAAAAGAAGTATTGTGGTTTTGCAAAACGGCGTTAGTAACTGCATTGGTGCATTTGGCTCTGATAATATCTTGACTGGAGACTGGTGCAAGCTTAATGAAGGATTCAATGTCAGAAAGGATAGTTTTTATAGGGTTATCAGTACCTGGAATGGAATCATAAACAAATTTTGGACCTAAAGCAAGAACCTTATGAACCTCAGGAGGAAAATCAACTGTAGTTAAATTGGTAAACCAGTGGGGACAGACTTTTAATTTTTCAGTTTTTGATCTAATTAAATTATTGAATTTATTGAAAAGAGTATTAGACAGAGATCTCGTGGCGGTTTGAACTGATTTTTCTTGAGTCAAACGAAAGCGTTGCACAATATGTGCTGGAACTCTATTTTTTGCTAAATGAACAACACGGTTGAGAAGAATTTTAAGGTTATTAATCTCTTTAAAAGTGAAAGAAATTTCTTAGGAAAGAATTCTGATAGATACCTTACTCTGGAAGCGCTGTATCCTGTTGTTGTCATTGGGTCTGTCGGATACCAGATTGCTCATGCATCCAAAGTTCTGTACAATATGTTTAGGGACAAGTCCCATTGAGCGACATTTTAATAAAAAAATTTCTTCTACTGGTCATCCTAGCTAACGTAGTGTTATATTTGGCCCAGTTACGAAAAAGGTTAGTAGTTTCCGCTCCATATGTATTATGTAAATCTTGAAAAAACCCCATTTCTATAATAGAATAAAGAAAGAAAGCAAAAGATTGCTGTATATACCAAAATTCTTAAAAATAAAATCTTAGTTGGGGAACTCGGCAAAAAGGGGCGTGATAAGAGATCACATAGTTTTCATTAAGCCAATATTTCGGTCCTAGATTGGGACCATCTTCAGGGCAAGAACTGAAATGGGGAACAAAACATATGCTGATAGAGCTTGGGACAATTTTAATTTAAAGATGTTGTATTTAAGTTGTTATTATTAATAAAACTAGTGTAGAATAAGAATAAGATATTAATCATAATAAAATCAAAAACTCACATGAGTAGTGTGAAATTGAGTTAGCCTGAATGGCCGTAGGTAGCTTATACATAAAAACGTTGGTTAATCCATAAAAATACACACTATAACACAGTAGATAAAATTACAAAAACCAGATTTAAAACAGGATGTGATTGAGAACCTTGGATGTTGAAAACATTATTAATTACTTCACCTGAGACAACCACCCGTGGCCACCGCCATATAGGAAGTAAATGACAAACACGACAGGAGACAGCTGACCGACAGAGATAAGGGGCTTATTTTGAAAACTTAAATAACCAGAAAAGGGTCGACACCCAGAAGGAAAACGATCAAGATTGAGAAGTGCATATATAGAACTTTAAAGCAAGAAAGAGATAGCCAATTAAGCGACCTAAAACCGGTATTGGAACCAAGGATAGGAAAAACCACAACCAAATTTTGGGTAAAGGGTGAACGAGAAAGAGAATAATGGTAATCTTTGGTTCTTAGCAAGAGTTTGTGATTGTATCCATTTTCTATGAAAAGGTTTGTGAGTGTTTCTTGTGACTGGTGTAGGAAATCAGGATGGACTATTGTCTTCAATCTTCTATATAGGCCTTTGATGACGTTGACTTTCACCTTCCAGTCATGGCCAGAGTTTGCGTGGATATATCTCCCAGAAGAAGTAGGTTTTCTATACCAATCAAATTTGATGATGTTATGGGAGTCTCTAACGACTCTTGTGTCCAGAAATGGAACAGCATTGTTGGTTTCTTCTTCTATAGTGAATTGTAAATGTGGGTCGAAAGAATTGAAAACATGAAGGACTTCTTTGCCATCAGCTGGTATAGATAGAATCAAATCGTCTACGTATTGATATAAGAAGGGAAGTCTAAAGGATAAGAAAAATATTCATGATTTTCCAGGATTTTTCTCATATATGTGACCTCCTTTGTTTTTAATTACCACTTTACAGAGTTTCGGCATTCTGTCCAGTAGTCTCTTCGATTGTTTTAACCCATTCTGTTTGTAAAAGTTCCCACAAGTGATTTTCTGATATTGGATTGAGTTTTAGAACACATCTGTCCCACAGCAATTCGATGAGGTTCAAGTCGGGTGATTGTGGAGGCCAAGTTATCACTATCAGGACGTCATCGGATTTCCATTGGTTCAAAAGTTCTCTAATTTATTTAGCAGAATATTTAGGTCGTTGTCATGCTGAAAAATAAATTTCTCCTGAAAAATATCTCTTCCAGAAGGAAGCATTTGAGTTAGCAAAATTTCTTTATACTGTTCTTTTCGCATGATTCCTTCTATCCTAAAGATTTTTTCCAACTTTACCCTTGCCAAAACAACCCCAAACCATTACTGAACCTCCATCATGTTTTACTGTAGGCAACTGACAGGCTTCCAGCTGACGGCCGTACGTAAACTCGTCGATTTGAACCGAAAATTTCGAATTTAGATTCCTCTAAAGGACGGAATTCCATTGTTCTGATGTCCAATTTTTGTTGTTCTCGGGCCCATTTTAATTATTTTACGTTTATTCACTTGCCTAAGAAGTGCTTTCCTCACAGCAACTCCTCCGTGTAGTCCACCTTCTGCTAACCTGTTCTTCACGGTTGCCACGCTGATGGGGATGGGCCGCTCCAGGTTTACTTGAGCCGTGATTTCTGGTGGCGGTTAGGCGGCGATTACGACTGGTGGACATTGTTATAGCTCTGTCTTCAGCGGGAGTCGTTTTTCGAGGCTTTCCTAAACGTTTTTGATTGAGAATTCTATGTCCCACAGAAAAATTTTTACCATGTAGTCCATTCTTCTTGGCATCCGCATATCACTCGCGATTTGTCGACTCGAGTGACCATTTTGATGTCTCGCAATTATCAGAGCCCTATTTTCTTTCGTTTTTGGCATTTTCACAAAACAATTGAGCCTATATCAGTGACAAAGTACTGTTTGCGAATGGTTAATTTCCAAAAGGGCAATGGTATTTATAGCATAGTTTTTATCATAAAATGTCACTAGGAATTTCCATAATCCCTAGAAGCTTGAAATGAGTTCTTACTTCAACTGGAATTATCAGAAATCGCCTCAAAACGATAATCATATAAAACTTGAAAATTTGTTCTAATTGGTTTTTAATTTGTGATTTCACCAAAAAAGGCTTATCTAAACAATTTTATGATGGACACTTGGTAAGAACAATTAAATTTACGTAATATAATAAAAGGGTTTAATTAGGTATTAAATTTTGGCAGTTATATTGAAATTTCTAGGTGGGCAAATACTTTCTGACGCGCTGGTATATATATATATATATATATATATATATATATATATATATATATATATATATATATATATATATATATATATATATATAAATATAAATAAACATTCGGAAGTTTAACTACTGGGGAATGCCCTTATGAGGAGAAGAGTTTGTTATCAAGCTTTCACTGCTTAATTGGTAGCTTCTTCTGGATACTGAAAGGCAAACAAGATAAGGAAAAATAAAGTTCGTTATGATATGTGATTTATAAATTTATAAAGTTGTATAAGAAATTACTTACAAAATTTCAGCAGTTAATTTATCTCTGATGATATAAAATAAAATTTGCATTTCGTTGGCCAGGTAGTAAGTATAATCACAAAAAACAAGAAAAGGGCACTTAGAGAATTATACAGGTATCAGAAAATAAAATATTGTTAATAACATTATTTAAAAACACTTTTTTGAGACAGAACCAACTGTGAGAAAGACCATGATGTATTTAGTAACTTTTAAGTAATATTTGAGGCCGAACCGGATATTGTTGGTACTCTATGTCGTCAGCAGGTCGACAAAAAGTCCAAACATTAAAGCTAGAAACTTAGTAAGTTTTGGTGAATGCTATTATTGGAAAAGTTATTTAATATTTATCATATTTATTCTTTAATTTTATAACAAAAAGACTCATAAAGTAATTTAAAGTATTTAGTGAAATTATAAAGTTATTTATTATTTATCATATTTAATTTTTAATTCTTAATCTAAATAAGATACATAAAGTAATTTAAAATATTTAAAGAACAGAAATAACAGAAAAGGAGATGTCAACTTTACTGGAAACTAATTTTTTCATAAAAATCGTTATTTTTGATTGGTTTGGTGTGATTTTGTGTTAGCAAATAGGTGTAAATAGAGCTCAATCCTTCTATTTCCAAGAAACTTCTTCTGAAGTAATTAGTTTCAACATCCAGAATGAAGCTGTTGTTATATTGTACTCTGTGGTCTGTATTATTTACGTGTAAACTCAAACTGGTTGCTAGGTTTATGTTCGCTATCACTTTTGTGTAAAGCTAATCTCTTAGAAAGCTTTTATGCTTTGTCCGATGTAGACCAAACCACATTGACAGGGAATGCCATAAATTATATTAGATCTTTGTAAGGTATCGGTTTTGTCTTTTAGTTTAGCATAAAAACAATTTATCTTTTATAAATTATAGCTAGCAAACTTTACATTTGTATTTGCAAATAGGCAAGACAAGGACTGGGAGAGAACATCTATATATTGTAACTTTCCTGCTTTAATGTCGTTGTTGGTAGTGATAGTGAGAACAGTTGGATTGATTTGAAGAGGGGGCCTTTGAAATATCTTTTTTATAAGGGATTTTGGATAGTAATTGTCCAACAAAATGTCTTCTAACAGTTTTACATTTTTTCTTTGAAAGAAGGGGCAAGTCTTATCTATTCTGTTCTTTTAAACCTCTGATGATGTTCAGTTTTTGTTTCGTAGGGTGATACTAGTGGAATGGGATATATCTACCAGAAGTTGATTTTTTCCTGTACCAGTTAAGTTTGACTGTATTATTCTCAGGGCGCTCGACCCTAGTATCCGAAAACAGAACAGCACAGTCAGTTTCCTCTTCAACAGTAAAATCTAGTTTATGATTGAAAGAATTGTAAATATTAAGAGTGTTATGAACACTTCCTGCAGGTAAAGCTACTAGTAAATTGTCTACATACTGAAACCGCAGGGAAAATTCAAAATCCACCTGTGAAATGACAAAATAAACGAGTTTATTTATGACAATTTCGGCCAGAATTGGCGAAATAGCACTTCCCATTGGGACGCCTTCTTTTTGTCTGTAGAATGTACCAATGAAGGAGAAAAACATATGCTCATATAAATAAGTAATGGTTAGTAGAAACGGTTTCTTAGGAATATTACATATCTCTTCTATTGGCTATTGTGTGTGCGCGCTGAGATTGGAGAAAGTGCCTACGGCACTCATACTCCGTTAAGTTGTTTTTTGGAGTTTTTACGACGAAAAAGTAAAAGAGATATTTTGAGAGAAATTTTCAAAACAGTCGAGACTTTCTTATTTGAAGGCATGAGTTGGTGAAAAGGCAAGTGTTGGTGTGTGTGAGTATGTGTGTGTAATTACGGCTCTTGTATAATCGCGGGGGCGTTAACGTTTCTATAGCGGGTTATGTTGAAATCGGGATTGGGATTTATGGGGAATAGGTTGTTTTGGAAAATAGGATTGGGCATGTCGGGAAGTTTGGCGTAAAAAGTCCAATGTAGTTTGTCTATAAATTCGTCTATATGTTCGATTTTTAAGTCCCTGTGTATGTCTGTTCTCCTTATGTACCAAGGAGCGTTCGTTATTCGTCTAAGTATTTTGTTTTGACATGTCTGTAGTCGTTTTTTATTTGTCATTGCTGTATGGCACCAGGCGTTGCTGCCTTGGTCTGATTGTTTGTAAAGTAACGTTTTGTTTTTTAAGTTCAATTTGCTCGTTATGTTTAGTAGGGGATATAGTTTGTTGTAGAGTCTGTTTGTCTTGTGTATTTTGTCTGTGATATGTTGTTTCCAGTACAGTTTTTTGTCTAAGGTGATCCCCAAATATTTTAGGGTGTCCCCCCAAACTATTTGGCGATCTTGTACTGTGACTGGATTTGGTCGTCGGCGTTTGCGTGTGAAGAGTATCGCTTGTGTCTTTTCTGGATTAGCTTTGATCTTCCAAAGCGTCATCCAGTCTTGTATTGCGTCTGTTTGTCGTTGTAAATGCATTTTTAATCGTCTTTGGTTTCTGTCTGTTGCATATATTGCAGTGTCGTCTGCATATATTGAAAGGGATGGGTGGGCGGTTTTTGGAATGTCAGCTGTGAATATGTTATATAAGATTGGAGCTAGGGGAGAGCCTTGAGGTACACCTGCATTGATACTTCTTATTTGAGAAAGGGACTGATTGGCTTTAGCGAAGAATTTTCGGTTTCTAAGATAAGAACCGATGAATTTTATGAAATTAAGATTTATGTGGAAAATGTGGTGCATTTTGTAAATGAGCCCAAGATGCCATACTTTGTCGCAAGTTTTCTGCACGTCTAAAGCGGTCAGCCCCGTAGAGCTCCTTCGCTGTAGGCCTGCCGAGATGCAGTCGACTAGTCTGACAAGTTGGTGTTCGGTAGAGTGGCTAGCTCTGAACCCGAACTGCTCGTCAGGGATGATGTTCTGTTCCTGTAGGATGTTTTGTAGCCGAGATAGGAAGATTTTCTCCGCTATCTTGGCTACGGATGATAGAAGGCTGATTGGTCTCCAGTTTTGGGGAAAAGTGAGATTTTGTTCTTTTTTTGGAATCAAGGTAACGATTGCTGTTTTCCAGGGCTTTGGGAAGGTATTGAGATTGAAGCTAGCGTTTATAATGTCTGTAAGTAAGTCTATTATGTTGTCGGGGAGTTCTTTTAGAGTTTTATTTTTTATTCGGTCTAGGCAGGGAGCTTTTTTATTATTTGACATTTTTATTTGGTTTTTTATCTCAACTGGAGTAGTGGGGGGATCCGGGGGGGGGGCGGATTTTTTGGGTATATGTCTTAGAATGTGTCTAGCGTCTCTTTCGATTTGCTCTTCACGGTCTATGTCATCGTCTGGGTCGTTGTGTGGTTGGAATTGCTCCTCCAGCGAGTCTGCGAAAGCTTCCGCTTTCTCTTCGCTGGAGTAAGCCATTCCGTTACGACTGTGTAAAGGGGGAATAGAGGTTCCCCCCCCCCCCCCCCCCCCCCCCCCCGAAAAACCGGGACATTCTCCAGAGAGAATTATCCTCGGGATTCAGGGTGGTCAGGAATTCCTCCCATTTCTCGTTTTTGTTATGGTGTTTGTGTATCTTTTGTATGTGTGTTCTCCCACGTAAAGAGAAACAGGAAAGTGGTCAGAGCTGAGATTGTCCATAGTGATGGTTCTAATATTGTAATGGCAGTTTTGTGATAGTCCAAAGTCTATTGTTGTTGGGTGATTAGTAGGAACTGGGGGCTTAAGCCTCACCCCCACCACTTTTCTGGGTCGACCTTGACCAAGCCACGCCTCCTAAGCCACACCTCCTGTCTGGGCCCAGTGTCGCTGCAAATTTCGTGTAGTTCATTTCGATCCTAAAACATTAGCATTGATTGTCCCCACTTCCTAGTCGCACGCATGAGCCCTCTCGCTTAACTCTGATTGGTCAGGGCTACTTTTAGCCCCACATACTTTAATGCTGCGGCTCCCCACCCCTTTCCTGATTGGTCAGACTTGGCTCCGCATACTACCTCTCACTACTTTCTTCTCATCGCCCCTTCCACACAGTTTCCAGTAAACATACAACTACTTAAGAGTAAGCACCTCATTTGCAAACCAAGTTGCAAGAAGCAAGGTGTCCAGTACTTATCAAGATTTTCATGGCATCTTTGATTTTCGATACCATTATTGATCACGTAGGTGAGGTTATTTGTCGTCTACAAAGTACTTCAACATCTGTGTGGGAGTTGAAAGAAGGGGATCTCAAATTTCTACCCCTTAGTTATATGAAAGAATATATCAGTTCAATTGAATTGCAGAAAGTTTGGAGCAAGTTGCCAGAACGATATCGAAGAGATAAGGAACTACAGTTAAATTTACCGTGTTACAAGCATTATAATCAACCAGGCGTAAGTGCACACCTCGATGGGCCGCCGCCATCAATAAGAAAATGCCGTGGCATCGTAACAAAAAGCGAAATCAGGAAAGTGAATAAGAAGGTTTGCAATATTTCATACTCTGACGATTCTATTAAAGTATTGCAAACTGAAGAGAGTAGAACTTTAAGTGATGGAAGAATTAGTGAGAGAAATGTGTGAGGAATTTATAATGTCGGAGGCATGTTCGGAGTATTATGCGAAGGATGGTCAGGAGACTGAAGCGCAGAGTATTACGATATTCCTGGAGTATATGGAGCATGCATTTAAATGTAAATTAGCAGCTCAACCATGTCGTGAGTTTCTTAGTAGTAAAAATGAAGATAAACTTATTAAGGAATTTTTTGAGTTAGGGCTAATTGAACATGTATTTACATTAATGGAATACAATAAATGATTACTGTAAAACAATAATTTGTAATAAATACACTTTTTAATTTTATTATGGTTTTATTTTTTTTACAATACATCTTTTTTTAAAATCCAAGAATTGTGAGATTTATCAAATCCTAGCCATTTAACAAAAACTTTATTTCCTTTTTTTCTTATAACTTTTTCCACCAAATACACGTCAGGATGTTTAACTTTTTGCAATTCCTCTTCATAAAAGCTACCTTCAATATTTTCATTATTGGCATCTTTTAAAAGATAAGTAGGTTTTGTGAGTTGTATTTTTCTAATTTGAAATATTTCAGTTGACCAGTTGGGAGTATATCCCTTGTCAAATGCCTCTCTTCGCTTCGAAATTCTCACAAAATCGTTTACCTTAAACTCGACATGCTTTACATCGAAAATTTTCTGGAAAGTAAAAGAATTTAATAGTACATGTTCTTCATTTTTCCGGTTAATATTAATAGGTTTGTATCCCGTAGTTCTATGAACAGTATAATTGTATTTTTCCACAATACTTGGCAAAATATTTAACCATTTATAGTTTCCTTGATTACTGAAATACTTCCACGTTATATTTTTTAAAGTACGATTAACACGTTCCACTATACTTGCTTTTAAATTAGAAAAAACTACTATAGTGATTTATTTTATAATCACGCATTAGTCTTTCAAATTCTTTGTTGTAAAATTCTTTTCCCAGATCTGTTTGCAAATTAACAGGTTTTGTAGTTTTATCTAAAATTTTTTTCATTGCTGATGTTACTTCTTTTCCGCTTTTATTTTTAAGAGGTTCAGCCCACACATATTTTGTAAAAGCATTTATTACTACTAAAATATATCTGTTCGATTTATTAAATTTAGCATAAGGCTGCATTTCGACTAAATCAGCTTGCCATAAGTCATTTAAACCTTTTACTATCGTTCTACGTCTCCGATAATTTTTTCTAGCTGGTTTATGTAATTCTTCAACAATGGTTTCTTTAATATTTTCCTTCATAATGGCATTTTCTTACTAGTGATTTTTTATAGAAGATCTTCCTTAAATAATGTTTACTTGACCACCTTATCTTTAATATCATTAATAGATGTGATTGCTTTGTTAATTTTATCATCAATTTCTTGTATTTTATTTTTTTGTTCATTACATTTCACGTTAATTTCAGTTTCCATGACAGCCTTATCTATAAAAATTTCTTTCTTCAATTCCTTTATTGCAAAATTAAATTCTTCTCGCGCCTCAATAACTTTGTTTATAGATTCAGCACTTGTGTTTCGAACAAAGGCTTCTATTTCTTTTTTCTGTTTTTCAAACTGTTCTTTCAAGGTTTTTAATCCAGTTGTGGTTCTTATAACGTTTACTCGGGATTCATCATAAATTGTTTTAAACGATTCTGTTTCTTCCTTATTATCTTTAATACTAGTTTCACCTAACTTAATTTTATCTGTTAGTTTGTTTTCAAGATCTACCACCATAGTTTTAATAATTTCAAACGATTTATTAAGTTCCGCGAGTAATCTTTCCTCTATAATTTCAAAATTTTGTAACTTTGTTGTTATCTCGTCAATTTTCTCTTTATTTTTGGCTATTTTATTCAACGTGTCTTCTTTCCCACGCCCTTTCACTATAGTTTGTACTCTTTCACTTACAGACTTTATCTCTGATAACAATTTGGGATCTACATTAGTTTGGTTTTTTAATTCTAGATTGTGTAATTTTATTACTATTTCTTGTGATATTATTTGAACTATCCTCTAAAGTTTTTATTCTTTCTGTTAATGCAACTATGTCTTTAGAGACCACAACATCGGCTTTATTAGAAGCCTCCATAACTTTTTCTTCCAACTCTACAACTTTTGCATTGTGATTTTTGTTAACTAAAGCCTGTAATTTCACAGATCTATCGATATTATTGATATTTTTATTCATATCATCATGAACTTTTCCAAAATTTTTCACTTCTAAAGCCACTCTGTCATTAAGAATATTTGTAAAAATTTGAAACTTTGACACAGGCTCCTTTGAAATATCATCTTTTACTTTATCAATTGTTGATTGATTGCTGATCTTAATTATTGTTTTAATTTCTGCTATTTAATTCTTCATATCTGCTCCTAAAATATCCAAATTTTGTCATCATATTCGGGGATAGTTTTATCTTCAAATATCTTTATCTTTTTCTTAGTGTTTTCAACATCCTCAATGTTTTCGTTAGGTCTTTTATTTAAATTGTTAATATCGTCTTTCAAATTAGATTCAAAGTTTTTAATTATTTTGTTTTTAACATATTTCTGATCTCCTTTAAATTTGTTCAAAATTCTGTGTTCAATATTTGAAAATATTGTATATTCCAATGTAGACGTATCTACTTGGTAACGTTTAGAAATATGTTGACCAAACTTGTCAATAGTCATCTTAATATTGTAATAAAATCTGCGTTGTTTCCTTTTATATTATAATGTTAGCTTCTTTAAGCTCTTCAATTATAGAAATAATTTCATTGTCATGTCCAGTATGACCTGCAGAGCTGGATGCAAATAATAAACGAAGCCTATTAACTAACTCATTTGTATCATCCCAATACACATAGTCGGTATTATCTTTATTTGTTTTTAAAGTTAAACTACCACTTTTTGTGGTTGGTTTACTAACTCTAGTTTGTCTCAAACTCTGTACTCCTCTGATCAAATTCTCCATAGCATTAATAATTTTGATTTTAGTTATGCCATTCTTTTGCAAATATGGTCCTATTATTGTAATACACTTGTGTGATGCATTTCCTTGAACCTGTTCGTTGGGATCGTGGTTCCTACGATACGCGTTAGTTCTTTTTAAAATATCCATATAATTTTCAAGATCGTCATTTTAACAGCGACGGGAATCAAAATAGGGTAAAATATAATTACAAAAATTTTCAAAATTATAAGAAATCTAATTGTGGGCAATTATGTTTAAAATTTCTTTATAATAATTCGTATAAGTTATTTAGATTTATTCTCTTCGACCACTTCACATTAACATGTCATTTAGTTTTGTTATTAGTGGTAATTCATCTGTTTTAACAACAGACTTTAATCCGCCAATATACCTAGAAGAAAATTCAGAGTATGTTGTTGGACTTGTAAATTTCGGAACATTTAATGCTATCCCTAATATTGATGAAGGTCATAATTTAATGATTCATGATGAAGATAGTGCAACTGTTATACCGACTGGTAGTTATGAATTAGCAGATATAAATAAATATTTACAAGATCATTATCTTAAGGAAGGTTTTGCTTTTCATGTTTATGCGAACAATAATACCTTAAAGACGCATATAAAAAGTGAAAAAACCAATAGTTTTCCGTGATGGCACTATTGGTAAATTATTAGGATTCAAAAATCGAATATTAGCGCCTTTGAAAGAACATATATCTAACTATCCTGCAGAAATTATTAAAGTAAATTCGATAAATATTGATTGTAGTATTGCTGAAGGGTCATATTTAAATGGAAATCCTGTTCATATAATACATCAATTCTTTCCTAGTGTGGAACCTGGATTCAAAATAATTGAGTCACCACAAAACGTCATTTATTTTCCTGTCACTGTAAAGGTGATTGATAAAATAACCATTAAAATACTGGATCAAGAAAATGATGTGGTCAATTTGAGAGGAGAAACCGTTACGTTAAGACTACACCTGAAAAAAGTAGATGAACGATGGTAATTTTGTATAATAGAAATTTACCATATCTTAATTTCACACAGAAATTAACCAAGAAAAACATTAATAAGAAGGGAAACAAACGCTTTTTGTTTAGTAAGAAAGCAAACTCACAAAGGTTAACATCATCTAATCGTCAATTCCTCCTAAGTTTAGGATTTAAACTGAGATAAAATGGAATATTTAAATGTTAAAGAAAATATTCTTATGGATGAATCTATTTTGAGTTGGGAAGTCCTTTCTTTTGATCCTTTTAATCCTTCAAAACTTGATAATAATGATGAAATCAGGATTGCTTTACAACAAACAGGAAAATATCCTTTACCATGCAAAAGTGAGCTATACTTAGAACTACAATTTACTAAGGAGGATGGAACGACTCCGCTAGCAAACACTACATTAATAAATAATGCGCCTGCATTTTTATTTAAAGAGCTGAGATATGTTTTAAATGGTGTTACTATTGATTCTGTTCGAGATATTGGTATAACTTCAACACTGAAAGGTTATATCTCTTATAATCAGAATGAAAGTGCAAAATTAGAAAATGCTGAATGGTATCCCAAAGCAAAGTATGGAGATAAAATTATGACTGATGATAAAGGAAATGTTTCTTTATGTATCCCATTAAGAATGTACTCAGGATTTTTTGAAGATTATAATAAAATAATTTTAAATTCACAAGAATTAATTCTAATTAGAAGTAATGATGATACTAATGCTCTAGTATCTACCGCTGATGAAAAACCTAAAATTAAAATAACGAAACTCTGCTGGCGGGTTCCCCATCTTACGGTAGCCATCCCTCAGGAACTAGCACTTACTAAACTTGTTGATAAGAATAATGACATTCTTATTACTTTTCGTAGCTGGGAATTAGTGGAGTACCCAGAGTTATTAGAAACTACAAGATATAATTGGCCTGTAAAAACTTCCACAAAAGTTAAAACACCCCGTCATGTTTTAATGTCTTTTCAAAACAATAGGCGCGGTAACTTAAAAGCAGATACGAGTAAATTTGATCATTGTGAGCTAAGAAATATAAACGTGTTTTTAAATTCAGAAAGATATCCTTACAATGATCTTCAGCTTGATTTTAAAACTAATAAATTTACTACATTATATGAAATGTTTTCTGATTTCCGTCAAATATATTATAATTTACCAATAGCGCCAATATTTAATCCAGTCGAATTTAAGACTAATTCCCCTATTGTCTATATTAACTGCTCACATCGAAGGGATTTACTCCAAACTGGTCCGGTAACGATGAGGATTGAATTCGAAACAAAAGAGAAAATTCAAGCCAAAACAACAGCATATTGTCTCATAATCCATGATAAAATTTTTAGTTATAATACATTGACGAAAATAGTAAAACAACTTTGAAACCAACTCCCACTCTTTCTGATGTTCATAATATATAAAGATCCACGAAGAAAATATCATTTTCAGTATAACAAGATCATATATGTTAATTCTGAAAGTATGGTAAACAACTTACAGTTTTATCAACAGTTGGAAAGTTTTGTTAAAAAATTAGAAGAGCATAAAAGAATAATAGAAGAAGAAAACTATTTTATTCAAGAAATTTAACGATTTAAAAATTAACTAGGACCTTCATAACCATGAATAATAGACTTATTATTGATGTACAAGGCTTCAAAAATGAAAAGAACAAATTTATCCCCAAAGAATTAGCTGCTTTTGATGGTTATAGAATTTGTGTCATTTTGTGTTCAAACAACCTTTTGCTTTCAATTTACTTTCTCCCGAATCAAATAAACAGGCAACTTGGTTAATGAAATATCATCATTGTATTTACTGGAATCAAGGATATACCCCTCTACATTATTTTACCGATATTGTTAAGAAACTTACTGAAGATGCTCTTTATGTCTACGTTAAAGGAACAGAAAAAGCAGAATATATTAAAAAATATTCTTCCAAGCCAGTAATTGAATTAGATAATCAACGTGGTTTGCAAGCATCAACACCAAAATGTGCGTTTCACTCGAAGTTGCCATGCATATGTGCTTTAACAAATGCATTTTTTATGTATGATAATTTTTTTATATTGGTTTTTATTTCTAAAATATAGTTTTACAGTTAAAATAAGTTCGCTATTAAATAAAATAATGATTTTTACATTTTATATATGGTAATTGTAAAATAAAACACATTGTCAATTATTTTATTATTTGTTAATGTTGTTACAACTTATCTAAATTTATTACAAAAGAAATTCTACAACAATGTTTTTTTATACATATCTTGTAATACGGGAGTTAAAGTTGTTTCACACAATGCAATTCTTCTTTTGAAATGTTGTTGATTTATAAAGTCATGTGGCAGCATTCTGGATTTTCGGTAGGCAAACGTCCAAACATGCATCGTATGAAGTTGATTTTTCGTTTCATCAAAAGTTACCTTTTTCATAGAAATTTCTCTCCCTTAATTTTTGTTCCAGTTTTTCGGGATAAAGCAATAGGAGCTCTAACATAGTGCACACGTTCTCACTATTTGGGTTGTCCTTTGGTGAAAGAGTGCTATATATTTTCTCTAAACAATCTGCTTGGCAGAATAATGTGTTTTTAAAAATATAGAAGTAGTTCTTAAACTTTTGCTTTTGTAAAATAATTAACCTGTAGTCAATCAGAGGAATTTGTTCCCATAACCTGCAAACTGTTTCATTTCCCAAATACACCAATCCTTCATCTGTCATTATCTTCAAAATGGATAGCTGAGCAAAGTTTTCAAAATGTAGTGTCATATTTTTCAAGTATATAGATTCTTGAGGCAGGTTTGCTGATACCATGTAGTTTGCAATAACTTCCTGATACTGTAGGAAGTCTCGCCAGTCCTCCCCGCTTAACGCCGCAGATTGATTTTTCTTTCCACACAATTCAATGCAGGGTTCAAAATCATTTTCGACACATAAACCAATTTTTACAAATTTGTAATTTGATTTATTTAAAGGATATTCTGTAGAATTTATAACTATTCGACTCATTACTGCAGGTGTTGTCTGCTTAAACACATCGGAGGTGTTTTTTGTTATTCATCTTGATGAAAAACTCACTAAACCTTCGCCTAAACGACAACTTATATATTCCCTGTCTGTTAAGAGCTATGAAGGGGAGGGGTGGGGATGTGAAAATAAAGAATGAAAAATATTTATTTAGAATTTTTTAATAAATGTTTTTGTAATAAATTACAAATGTTATAAAAATGGTTATCATGGACAACAATCCAAGTAGTGCTATAAATATATATAAAGTAGTACAGTTACACCTTAACTTATGCACAAATTGTATCCAATTTGAAAATTTTGCTGGTTGTTTATCAAACACATAATTTATTTTTAGGTAGTTAATGTCACTTATATCATTCTTAGTAACATTATATGTATACATAAATCTATTACCAGAAATGTAAACCATTCTCATTGGTTTGTAACAATCAGTGTCATTCTGAATCTTACTAATGCAAATTTCAGCTCTAATTGAATTAGGCATGTGATTAACATATATTGTATTTCCAACCAAGGAGAACAGCACTATTAACAAAGAAGAGCTCATTGTTCTAACTAAATGCTAATGTTTCATACTACATGCTCAAAAGTAGAATTAGATAAAACTTGTTAAATATTCCAACATTTCATCCATGTCGACAATATCCCGATGCCCCATGCAAAAGTTTTTGTGCTATGTGGAAGAGAATATCTTTTATCATTGTGACTCGTCAAGGCTAGTGTATTTATTAAATTTGTATAAATATTGTGCATACTTGACTTAAACACGTACATTGTGCAGAAAACCTTCTTATCTTTTTCTACAACATCTTTATAATCTGATAAATTTAACTGCTTTCTTTCACACACTTTACGGATGCCTTTCGCTTTTTTGTCTAAATTATCTTTTGATTTTACACAATAAGCTTTAGCACCAGTGCCATAAAAACTTTCTATAGGAACTCCTTTATATTCATCTTTAAATTTGTCAACTACCGATAAAGATATGGGCATATCATGAATATTTGGATCGGAAAGTTAGAGGTGTCAATTTTTTCCAGATTTTGCTTCATGTCTTCATAAAAATTTTCGGTCTCAATTTCTAATATCAACGAGTCAGTATCCGTGTACAATAAACTTACATTATCTCCATACTTTAATTTCAAATATCCGTAATAAAATTCATAAATTACAGTTTTTGCAATATTCAAGATACTCATTCCAACATAAATGGGTTCATTATATTCTATGCATACCTTTTGAAGTTGAATTGCTACTAAATTTTCAGAAAAAATCTTTAAACTGAGGCTTTGCAATTAATTTTTCAGCACATATCTTAGTACCTTCTCTCTCCCATTGCGATACTAGCTTAATATCTACGCGCGTATCGACATTCTCCATAGTTTTCCCAAAAAAACGCTGTTATTTGCTGATTTGTATGAATTTTTTTTCAAATTTATTTTTTGAAGCATTTCTTAAATTAGTGTTTAAGTCAATGTATTTAGCTAGCCAGGAAGATTGGGTAAATTTAATTCCTCTATGTATTTTTAAAAGTTTAAGTCCGAATTTTAAACATTGTTTTAAGGAGCGATATTGAATAATATAGTTACTCTTATTATTTAAATTTGGAATTAATTTAGAGTATTTTGAAATTGGTGGTGTAAACTGTTCGGGACAGAATGGAAAGTCGTTATGATTGTCATGTAAATAATGAGGATATTCTAAGTCAACTTCAAAAACATACCCGATAGATGATGTATCTGAAAGTTCTAAAATATTAATTTCTTTAATTTCATCCTCAGAAAGCCAAACAAAATTCTTTTCTGGTAATAACTGCTTCATTGCAAAGCCATACAAGTTTGTTGCATCTAAATATGCAATATATTTTGTTGCCCTTTTTGGATCAAAATTATCAAGAAAAGGATTATTGGCTTCAGATTTGCGAGATGTGCAAGTACTAACTCCACCACGAACTCCTTTTTTGAAGGAATGAAGCATATCAGGATCTGTCAACAAGTCTAGTTCTACGTTTGTAAATTTCATCATGGCGTCCCAACACATAGAAGGACTAGTAACATAATTGGCCGGATCTAATTTATAAGTTTTATAACAAGTATTTCTATAGTTTTCGAATATATCAGCTAAAAGTAAAACATCGGATTTTAAATAAATATCAGAATATTCACCTAACGTTGAACAATTAAATACTGCCCAAACCTCTTGAGCTCTTTGATAATCTTCAGCAGAAATATTCTCGTCAATTAAATTATTATAAAACTTATCAATAGACGGCAAACATTTGTCGCCTAATTTGTCAAGAGAATTAACGTAAGAATATGGAAATACAGTAGAATCTCACAAATTAGAACCACTTTGTGCACCGGGCAGTTCGAATTTCTGAAAAAGTTCGAAAAGTTTTTCTGGACATTTTTTTTTACAGAAAATGATAAAATTATAATAAAACTAGTTATGTAAGTTTTATTTTAACACAAAACAGTTTTTATTTATTAACATTTAATTATTTGAACATATTAAATTCATTCATAGAAAAACAATTTAATTGGTTTTTAACATAAAATCAGTAATACTTGTTTGTTTTTTTGATTTATTTAAACTGGATACAACTTTCACACGTATGAACACTTCACTTTGATCTTCAGTCGTCAACTGACCCAAATTTGTACAAGCATATCAAATTTCACACGCATATGACCGAATTGTACACACCACGAATAACTCGGTGATTCCCCGTTTTATTTTTACTTTAATGAGCGGAAAAAAAATAATTTGTAGTGAAAATACAAAAAAAAAAGTAAAAAAACTTCCAGAAATTAGAACCCCCTGTTCTAATTTTAGAGCGTTTAATTTGGTTTTTCGCCTATTTAGTTCAAAATCATAGAAAAAAAAAAATTTTCTAGTGGAAATAAAAACCAAAAAAAAAACAACACTTCCAGAAATTAGAACCACAGGTTCTAATTTCGGAGCGTCCAATACATTGAAATGGCCGATTCTAATTTCTGGACGGTTCAAATTTGTGATATTCTACTGTACTCCTTTTTGTCTGATATAGTAAAATTGCCTTTCGCCTGAAAAATGTTTCTTTATTTCAAGACACTGAGCGTCTTCTAGAGTATTTGACAGCGATTCTAGAGATTCTGGTAGAAACTGAAAGGAATCTATTTTTTTTTTTTTTTTTTTATTGGTCTAGCACACGTGCTGCAGGGAAGTCCCTAAAGCGCTCCAGGAGCGGCACGAGTGCGGAAAAAGCGATTCACGTTGTTCTTGAATCGCTGTAAATTGTACTCGGTGGGAAACACAGCGCTGGGCAAATTATTCCAAAGGGATGACGTTCTCCATATAAAAGATTGCTTGAAAAGCGTCGTACGCGGAGTAACAAGCTGAACCTCATACGGATGCGAAGCACCAGCGCGACGTGTATTTCTAACATGCACCGCTTTGGGAGGAATTAAGCGGGCTACATCCTTCGAACACTTTCCATGAAAATACTTGTAGAACAGACTCAAGTCGCCAACCGTTCTTCGATGTTCCAGCGAATCAAGGCCGCCGGTCAATTCCGGGTCCCCAACCAGACGGACCGCTCTTCTCTGAACAGAATCCAACAAATGCAGTGTATATTTGGGAGCGGAGCCCCAAACGTGGGAGCAGTATTCCATAGTTGGTCGAATTTGGGCTTTGTAAAGAATTAACAGTTGCTGTGAGGTGTAAAGCTTTCTGGTTCTAAATAATATTCCCAATTTTTGAGAATCTCTCCTTGCTATGCCTGCAACATGTTCATGCCAAGACATATTTGCTCCCAAACTAACGCCCAACAAATTGAGCGACGATGCTAGGGGAATGGAGTGCCCCGACATAACTATGTCGGGTTCAGCAACGTTAACTTTTTTAGAAAAAACTGCCGCTTGGGTTTTTGTAGCGTTAAATTCCACTTGGTTACTGTTACCCCAAGATAGAATTTCTTCCAGGTCTTTGTTAAGTTGAACGACCTCCTGCTGTCTGCGGATATTCGCCTGAGCAGCCGATGTCCGAGCGTTCAAGGTGAATGAAGAGACAAGCGTACTGTCGTCTGCAAAGCTATAGATTGGATTCCCGGTCTTTTCCAGCAGATCGTTAATGTAAATGAGAAAGAGAGTAGGAGACAGTATGGAGCCCTGGGGTACACACGGCGTTGATAGTGAGGGTGTTAGAAAGAAATCCGTCGACCGCCACTCGTAAAGAACGCTCTCTGAGGAAACATGAGAGCCACAAACAGAACCTTTCAGACATACCATAAGAGCGCAACTTAGCCAACAGTCCATCGTGCCAAACACGGTCGAATGCCTTGGATATGTCAAGAGCAACCGCTCGAGATTCTCCAAAGTGTTCAATTGCGTTGTTCCAAACATGTGTTACATAAGTCAGAAGATCTCCTGTTGATCTATGTTTACGAAAACCATATTGGTGATCGCTAATAATATTGAATCGTTCAAGATATTTTAGAAGATGCTCATTGATAACCTTTTCCATGACTTTCGATATTATTGAAAGCAGTGCAACTGGTCGGTAGTTATTTGGCAAGGTCTTCTTACCTTTTTTAGGTATCGGCTGAACCGTGGCACATTTCCAGCAGGACGGAAATATTCCCTTTCTGTAGGATAGGTTAAAAAGTCTACAGAAAACTGGTGTTAGTTCCCTTGCACAGTTTTTGAGAACTATGGCAGGTATTCCGTCAGCGCCAGAAGCCTTCTTGGTGTCTAACTTCATTAAAATACGCTTTATGATGCGCTGTCTGAAGATAACATCGGGCATCCTTGACTGCAATATGGGAATAGTAGGTGGCGTTTTTCCTTGGAAATCGACAGTAGAATGTGAAGCAAAGAGTTCAGCCAACAAGTTCGCTCTCTCAACAGGTGTGGTTGCAATGGAATTATCTGGCCGTGTGAGTGGTGGTATGGTGGATTTGGTAAAGTTTTGACTAACTGCCTTAGCGACTGCCCAAAAGGACCTGGAATTGTTGGGACAAGCGAGAAGTTTGTTTCCAATTCGTTGATTGTGTGCCTCCTTGGTTTCGTCGATAATTCCCTTGCATCTGTTCCGGGCATGAACAAAGATATTTCGATTTAAGGTGTTAGGATTTTCACGCCATTGCCGGTAGGCAATATGTTTAGAAGCAACAGCTTCTTTGCATTTTCGGTCGAACCAAGGTTTGCCGTTGGAGGAGCATTTCTTCGAAAAAGGGATGTAAGCTTCCATACCAGCCAAAATAACATCGGAGACCTCCCTGGCGCAGTCAGATCGGTTATCGGATCGAAAACAAACGTCCATCCAAGGGAAAGTTCGAACCGTGAACCGTAAATTTAATTTAACACTTTCCTTTTTTTATTTTGGCTGTCATATTTACCAACAATAATTTGTTTATTAAATGAAATATATTTTTCTTTGTTTTGAGCAATGACACTAATATTTTCTTTGTTGTTACACAACGATTTTATAAATAAATGGGAATCGTAATTTTTTAAATTATGAAGAATTATTGGAATGTAATTTGGAGTTTTGAAATGTAAATTACAAATAGAATGAGCTGCTCCACGATAATTTCCAGTTATATGACAATGATCCATACATTTTACAAAGTTTCCCACTGAAAATGGTTTTTTTTTTCGCATAAATAGCAGACAATTGCATTATGATATTCATCCTGCTGCGAAGGGTTTAATTTATTCATCGGCTTTTGATTTATTAAATAATTATTATAAAGGTTTTTTTACATCTTGTTCAATAAATTCAATAAACTTTTTTGCACAATCGGCCCCGCGATAAAGTTTCAACGACACAAGATTTTAATCAAATGAAGATTTAATGTAGTAAGCGAATGAATATGGTATATGTTCAGCAGTTTTAATGGTATATGATACTGAATTAAGTGCCGATTGTTTATTTTCAATATTTTTTAAGTAGCACTCAAAATCGGCATAAATTACGAAAGGGCATTTATATTGCTTTTGAATATTTTCAAATTTTAAAACGTTTGTTTGGATCTGATTTCCAAACTTATCTAAAGTCATATTATCTGAAGGAAATTCTATTCGAACAAAATTGCAATCATGTTCTAAGTGTCTATTTAGTTTTTTTTTTTCTGTACCAAAATATTGCAAGCATCCGTCGCATAAATGTTTTCTTATTTTCTTTTTTGATAATTGCTTAAATGACAATTTAGATAAATCTTTTATCCAACAATAATGGCTATTACCATCGTGAGAAATAATTATAAGTAGATTTATATGTAAATCTTTTTTGTTAATGTTGTAGTGTAAAGGCCCAACAATTTCATATGCATATGCACCATCTCTAAAAAATTTTTCAATTCCATAAACGTTTATGGACAAATTATTATTCCTTTCAAATGTGCTAATTTGCTTTAATTCGACCGGAAAATGTATACCTGTGAAATCGAAGATAGTTCGGAAGTCCGGATAAGAGGAGGTTTTTCTAGGGTTCCCTATGGGCTTACATACTGCCGAAACAACAGTCCATGCGAAACAGCAGTAATCTTCATTCATGACGTTGACTAAGCTGCCCCGAAACTCTGGAATTGGAATGTAGAATTTGTTGTAATATCCAACCTAAAAGAAAAAATAAATATTTAGTATTAAAAATGTAACACTTTCCCTACTTGAAATAAAGCATTAACGATAAAATAGAAATACCCAATTTACCTGAGTCGCGTTCCGGTAGTTCATCAGCTTTGGTCGATAACGTCTTGAATAAATCGTCATACAATTCATCTAAATTAGTCGTCTCAGTCACGAATATATATATATATATATATATATATATATATATATATATATATATATATATATATATATATATATATATATATATATATATATATATATATTTCTATTATTTATCGAATTATTTAAGAATGTATTTATAGGGATACTTACTATCAATTAAATGGTCATCTAGGTTTAAAGGTGTGTCTGTGCTCAAACATATTTCCTTGAGGTGTCTTACGGCATGCTGTCTCAGTTTAAATTCTTTGAGGCATAGTGTGCATAGGAAAGCCATTTTAAACTGTGTGAAACACTTTTGCGTATTTTTAAATAAGAAAACTTATCCCCCCTTCCCGCAAAAGTTAATACTCTTTTAAATTTTGACCAAAGCAGGGGCTAAAAAATATATTTCCTAAATTTAGAAGAAGTTCCCCCTGCCTTTTTATTGCATTTTTCACATCTCTTAGACTTGAATTACATAAATTATTGCATACATTATCAAAATTGAAGTGATTATACACCATCGATTTCAATGTTGCAGAACCACGTCTTGCTTCATCCTCAGATAATGAAGCTTTAGATTTAGCATATAAAAATTGATCTAATTCACTTCTAATAGGATCTTTGAAGGAACAGTTCTTTTTTTGGTTTAACGGATTTTTTAAAACAGAATTAGTTTTAACCCTTTTAACCCCGCAACTTTCTGAAGGCTCAGATGCAGGACGTTTAGTACCTAACTTTATTTGATTCAAGCTCTGAGAACTTGTTTCAAATAAATTTTCGGAAGTTTCATTCTGAATTTGAGCTTCCAAAATTCCGTTGGGGTTAAATTCAGGCTTAAATTTGGGTTGCTGAAATTGTAGAGGGTACTGAACTTTAATGCAATTTTCAGCCTCAAAATGCACTTGAATTTCCTGTCCAATTTCAACTACCAAAATTTCGTCAAAATTAATTTTGGGTTTAATTTTTCTTTTCTGAAATTGTAGTGGATACTGAAGTTTACTGTGATTGCAATTTTCAACCACAGAATACACCTCAATATCCCCTTCAATTTCAGAAACCTTTTTATTAAAAACATTTACAGATTTAGCAGAGAAATGTAAATTAGGTGTTGGTGTACACTCCTCATCGGAAATTTTAATTATAGAAACTTTCTCTGCCGAATTTTCTTTTACATCGACAGAAATAGAAGAATGTAGCGTAATTCGCCCCCACTCAGAAACTTCTTGAATCGTTTCCCCCAAATTTGTTCCAACTACATTTGAAGCCTCAGAAATGGGTGAAGCTAAACAGACATATATATCGCGTTTTTGATAATCTTGTTCACAAACCCCTTGTTCCTTTGAATTAAAACAATTTTGAAAAGCATCTTCACGTTTTTGATCCCCTTGTTCCATTGAATTAAAATAAATTTGAAAATCATCTGAACTATTGTCACACAAATCGGCAATATTTATTGTTGACTCATGAGGATTTTCAAACTCCTCGGCATCATTCAAAATTCTAATAAGTTGATTTAAGACATCTGTATGATTCTCGCTAATTTCTAACAAGTTATTATTTGTCTGCTTAACTTCACCCATTTCTGATTCATTCACATCCATTTTAAAATCATTAGTTCCCCCTGAAACTTTTGAATATAAGAAATCCTCTTGCCCCATTAAATTAATATAATTTTGAAAGCCATCTCCCCCCGAATTATTTACATTTAAATCTATTTCTGTCATTTTTTCCTCAAGCTGTTCCCCCCCGTTAACCCACAAAAAGGACAGTCCATAAGATCGTGAACCTTGCAAGCGTATTTTAAATTAAATTTAGTTAAGTCGATTAAAGAACTCATTATAAAATAGAAATATAGAAATAAAAATTTAAGTTCAAGTTAAAGTTAATTTAAAAAGAAATTACAAACCAAAAACCTAATATGTACAGCCACACACAAAGGCACAAAGTATGATTTATATACACTGAAAGCCACACAGAAAGGCGCAAAGTATATTTTATGAATGTATGCACAAACTCAGACTAAACGAACGAATACATACGACGCGGTTTTATATAAACAGGTACGCCTGGTACCGCATGGTACGCCTGGTACCGCTTGGTACCATGATGCTCTGCTACGGCGAACGGATTAAAGTCCCTCGTCCAGAGGTCAAGTCAAGGTGAACATGATTAGTCTAGATATATATTTCATTTTTTTTTTTTATTTTTTTTTTTTTAATTTTTTTTTTTTTTTTTTTTCGATTTTTATATTTTTTGATTTTTGAGGTTTTTTTTTCACCCATGCGCGGCGCATGTAGACATGCGCAGTTGGGTCAGATCGAACGAGGACACCCATTGGCATCGGATTTCAAGGTAGGGCTTTGGGTTGGTACTTCGTATCTCTTTATATTGCCCGGTAATGCTTCAGTTCTTCAGTATCTACAAACTTAAATATCTTAACTGATTTTAGAAAGAAAAAATACTTAATCTAAAATGGAAAGTTATGATGAGTGTTCTTCGATGTACTCGGGCGAGACAATTATTTGGCCGCCTATTAATTTTTTGTGCAGTTTAGAACGTTTATGGGGTATTCCTTAAGAAGTTGTAAAAGTTTGTAAACAAATTGACTCAACAGTGCTTTTCGCTCTCCTGCATGATGGTACGGAAATTTACGAATTTCAAGCGAAAGATGAAAATGTGCCGAATCTTCTAAGAGGTGGGATACAAATCTACAATTCCGCACCGCTCACTAACAACCCCTTAATCTCAGTAATGTGGCAATCAACAGGAATGACGTCGCCGATGGAGCCACAAACATCGACAGCAATGGCGTCGTTAATAGAGCAATCAACATTGACAGAAATGGTATTTTCAATGGAGCCCTCAACATCAAGCAATGAATGGTCCCTAAATAAATATCTGGAATCAATACTGAAAAACCCATTGGAAATACCGCTGGAAGATGCTGTCCCAGACGTTGTTGAGGAACAGCCACCAATACCTAGCAAGCGACAACCTAGCAGGCGACAGCCTAGCAGGCATTGCAAAAGCCCTTTTAATTATAAATATGATTTTTAAAATAAGATTTTTTAGAAATTTTTTAGAAAAATTTCAGTTTTTTCTTTTTAAAACTATATTTAGGGTATTTAAGTTTGTAGATTAAAATAAATATCATTTTTAACGAATGTTTTATTTTTTCTTCTTTTAATATTATTTTTTCATCTCCAATGTCATTAATCGACCAAATCGTTTTCACTATCTTCTTCTTCTTCAAAATTATTTTTATCAGTTAGTATAAGACAAGTTATGAACCAAATCTTTTTCCTTTCCGTCAAAATGTATAAATTCATCGCCATAAATAGAGACCATGTGTTCATTATTTGCGTCATTCATAAGACAAGACGCTTATTATTTTTACAATTTAAAACTTCGTAAGCTGCCATTCTATCTATCTAGTTTCTAATACTTTTAGACTTTGCTTCTTGCAACTTGGTTTGCAAATGAGGTGCTTGCTCTTAAGTAGTTGTATGTTTACTGGAAGCTGTGTGGAAGGGGCGATGAGAAGAAAGTGGTGAGAGGTAGTATGCGGAGCCAAGTCTGACCAATCAGGAATGGGGTGAGGAGCCGCAGCATTAAAGTATGTGGGGCCAAAAGTAGCCCTGACCAATCAGAGTTAAGCGGGAGGGCTCATGCGTGCGACTAGGAAATGGGGACGATCAATGCTAATGTTTTAGGATCGAAATGAACTGCACGAAATTTGCAGCGACACTGGGCCTAGACAAGGAGGTGTGGCTTAGGAGGCGCGGCTTGGGTCAAGGTCGACCAATCAGAAAAGTGGTGGGGGGTGAGGCTTAAGCCCCCAGCTCCTACTACTAATCGGTAGTGTGTCGGTTCGTTTGGGTAATGTATGTCGATTAGGTTTTGTGTGATATGTCTGTGGAGTATGCGTCCGTCTCTGTTTGTGCTTCGTATGTTGTTTCCCCAGGCAGTGTGCTTTGCGTTGAAGTCGCCAGCCACTAACTGAGGACAGTCTTTGTCAAAAAATAGATTATTTAAGTCATTGTCTGTAAGTTCTATTTGTACACGTTTGTAAATTGTCTTTAGAATCAGCGGTCCGTCCTCCATGTCAATCTGGATCGCGGTGCTCTCCAGACTGTCATTGTTTGGAACCGCCAATTCGTGGTGTTTAAGTCTGTTTTTTACGAGGATGGCTGTGCCGCCCCCGCGTTCGTCTAGTCTGTCAGTTCTGTAAGTTGTGTAGTTTTTGACGTTGTAGCGAATTCCAGGCTTAAGGAAGGTCTCTTGTAGCAGAGCTACGTCGATTCCCTCCTCGAGCAAGTAATCCGCTAGTTCGTCTTTTTTGTTAGTAAGTGAGTCGGCGTTCCATGTAATTAAGTGTAATGTCCTTGGTTTTATTTGTCTTGTCTGTCTAGGTATTAAAGAAGGCTTTAAGGATGGGATTATTTTGGATCTTGCTAGTGATGCTAGCTAGTTTTTGGTTGATTTCTTCTGACATTGTCAGAAGTTCTAACAAATTTAGTTGTTTGTTTGGAGGTGTTTGTTGTGGTGTAGGTGTGGGTGTGGGTGTTTGTGTTGTGGTTTGAGTCATATTGGCGTATGTGGTTCCCGGCACCAGCGGCTTTGAGGTGAAAGTTTTTTGTGCATTAATATTCTTAGGATTTTTAGGGTATTTGCTGTGATTGGCAGGGTATGGGCCCTGGCAATTACAACAAACTGGGGTGGTGGTTTTAACTGCTTCACAGTTTTTGTAGTAATGCGCCCCGGCGCACCTGTAGCAGACTGGGCCGCGAAGCACCTGATTTCTGTGTGCCCGAACTTTTGGCACTTTTTACATTGTTTGATATAATTGGGATTTGTCGGTTGTTGGGTTTCAATAGTAACTGGTATGTCCACTATTGCCTCAATGTTAAATATATTTTCCTGAGATTTCGGCAGGAGAACTTTTATAATTGGGCAGGGTTTTCTTGTCCTGCCCAATTTTAAGCGGTATATTTCCATTGGGGTGAAGCCCTGTTCAATAAGGTCATCTCTGATGGCGCTAACGCTCATTTCCATGCCGATTCCGCGAATAAATATATTTAACATTTTTTCCTCCTGCAAGAGGAAAGTGTGGTATAGTGGTTATTGTCTGTTAGATATTTAGTTACTAGTCTGTGGTTGTCTGTCGTCTTTGGCGTGATTTGAATGCCTAAATGAACTTGTTTAGGTCTATAAGCCAATTGGCACCCTAGATTTTTTAGATCTTTGGTGATTTTCGGCCATTTTTGTACGTCCCTGATTGTAATAGGGACGGTTTTTTTCAACGTCTTGTTTGGCGTTTTCGCCAGTCGTGGTGTCCATTGCGTCATCGTTGTTTGTCTTGTTTTTTTGTTGGGTTTGGTTTATTTTGTCAGTGTTGTTTTGTTTGTTTGTTAGTTGTTTTTGGTGTGTTGAGTGGAGTTATTTTTAGTTCTTTATGTTAAGAATGTAGTGGATTCTGAACTTTTGGCGGTGCCAACGTCGGGAAGTCTGTCGTGTTTGTGGGTGTGTCTGAAATTGAAGCTTTTGGTTTTGTTTGTGTTTTTGGTTGTGTTTGTGTTTTTTGTTGTGTTGGTGTTTGTGACTTGGGTGTGGTGTTTTGTGTGAGTTCAGGTGTGGTTGTGGTGTTTTGTGTGTTTTTTTGAGTCAGTTCGTCCATCTGATGGTTCATCTTAGTCAGCATCTGCCTAAGATCTGCCATCTGGACGTTTTGTCTTTCAATTTGTGCGTTTAGGTTATTGATCGTCGCTTGAAGAGCTTCGATCGTGCGTTCTTGTTGCTCAATTATTTTTTGAGAACGTGCTTGTTCTTTTCTATCTTTGATAGAAGGAATGTCTGTCAGTTTTTTCCGTTTTTGTGTTAGTGTTTTTGGTTTGTGTATTGTTTTGTCAAGAGAAGCTGGTGTTGCTAGTGTTGTGAAGTCAAAGGTCATGCCTTCAAATAATGAAGTCTCACCTGATTTTGGAATATCCATTTTTATCACTTGCACTGAAAACTACCGGTTTTTAGCACTATAGAAGAAGAGCGGTGAAGGAAGCAAAATTTTTGAGAGTTGAGCAGCTTTTTTGTAACCCTAGAGCCCTAAAAAGAGCTCTAGGAATGGCTTTCCGCTGAGAAGCGCAAAGCAGAATTTCTTTTATTAACAAATTTCTAGAACGTTTTTGCTGCTAAGACTCCCGTCTTGCTTTTGCACAGAAGATTTTTCAAACGTTTTCGGTCGACTTTGTTACCTACTGGAGAGCACTTCATCCGTCGACGAAGGCCACGGCACAACTATAATAATGAATAGAATAGAATAATTATCTCTTCTATTAATGTGAAATGTTCATTCAATATCGATATAATAAGATCTAAAGTAATGTTAGTAAAACGTGAAACACAGTACAAACAAAACCTTCTGGTAAAACTGGAAATCTCTACAAATTCGAAGGTATTTTTAATTCTGAGTTTGTTAAAAGTAGAAAAAGCTATTTCTAAGATAGAGGCTGTATATTCAGCAACTGGTTGTGTAGATGCTCCTACACAGGAAACGATTGGTCTCCAAGCCATATCAGGTTTATGTATTCTAGGTAGACCGTAATATTTAGGGTAAATACCATTATAAGTTGTCAGTGTACGAGCAGTTGCTTCATCCAAAAACATCTTTTAATGATTTTATTAATTTATTGCATTTTATTTCTACTTTTAAAGTGGGATCATAATGTACTATTTCATAGGTAGTATCATTTTGAAATAGCGAATGTGATTTCTCAAGATAGGAAGTTTTTGACATAGCAACGGTAACGTTGCCGTTATCAGACCTAGTAATGATTACATCAGGATGATTTTTTAAGAAATTGTATGTTTCCTTTTCTAATTTATAGGTGATTAAACTTTTGTTTTTATGTGATTACATAACTAGTAATTAAGTTTACAGCCCTTGCACCAATACAGTTTTGTTTATGTGGGGGGACATAATTAATTAATTCCTCTACCTCAGATAGTAGACTAAACATATTGATATCTTTGTTAGATATTGTGAGCCTGAACTTGGGACCAAGGGCTAGAAACTCTTTTATATTAGGTGGTATTTCAACATCAGAAACATTTTTTGTCCTTTTGTCTTTTCCCATATTAAATTAATGGAATTTCTTTTTTAAAAATTCTATTTTTTTAAAACTACTTTTTTTATTTTTGTTAAACAAAAATTTATATTTGTAACGTTGATAAAAAAATGAAATCATCAAAAATATGAAATGTACCGATTAGTGTCAGAGATATATAACTTATGGAAATTGGTTGTTACCTGTTGTGTTACGGTTTCCAGTCTGGTTACATTGTTGTTCGATATTCTCTGTGGTATTCTCGAAAGTCTCCTTATGTTATACTCAAGAAAACGAGGTGTAACTTTTGTTCAACGACATTCTAGAAAAAATATTCGTCTGTTTCTCTGAGATGCCAGTTTTTTATTAATATTATCGTACGCTTTCATGTTTTTAACCACATATGGCCCGAACGTCTCAGATATTCGTCTGTAGAAGGTTCCTATTTTTAAAGCACTATAATAAGAAAGAGGCAATAACAGGGCACTGGTAACAAACAATCGGAAGTTTAACTATAGGGGAACGCCCTTATGAGGAGAAGAGATGAGCAATCAAAGATCTATAGGCTCCAGTGTTTGTTTTTATTTTTTGTTATCAAGCTTTCGCTGCCCAATTTGTAGCCTCTTCTGGATACTGAAATGCAAACAAGGTACAGAAAAACAAAGTTAAGACGTTCGTTATGATATGTGATGTATAAATTTATAAAGTTGTATAAGAAATTACTTACAAAATTCAGCAGTTAATTTATCGCTGGTGATATAAAATTAAATTTGCGTTTCGTTGGCCAGGTAGTAAGTATAATCACAATAAACATGACAAAAGGACACTTAGAGAATTACACAGGTATCAGAAAATAAAATTACTGTCCTTGGTGATAATACTGGTTATATAGTGCCTTAAAACTATCCTTAATTACCTAAGATTATGTTAATCGTTTTATTATAATATTTACTGGCCAAGTTATTTTAAATATGTAAATCTGTGGTACTATTTCAGAGAACTAATAAAGATTAAGTAAGGGTGAGTGGTTTAAGTCTACCTGTTCATTTAATAATAGATTGGAGTTTTTTCGTTTGTTAATTTCAAGACGTTCAAGCATATTTCATTTTTTAGATTTATTTTCTACATGTAGGATTTTCAATGTATCATCAGAATTGTGGGATTCGTTTATTATATGGATTGCGTAATATGAATTGTTCTTGTTTTTTAAATAACTATGTTTATGTTCTTTAATGCGAGTTTCAAAAGATCTACCAGTTTGTCCTACGTAGGTTTTAGTACAAGATCCACAATTTAATAAATAAACTCCTGATTTTATGGATTTATTAGATTTAGTTTTGTTATTCGAAATTATATTCCCTAAGGTATTACTGGTTTTAAATGCTATTTTATTGTTCTTTTTTGTTAAATGTTTTGAAATCGTTCTAGTTATTTTCCCTGTGTATGTGAGTGTGCTAAATTTTCCTTTTTTGTCATTAATGGTGGGATAAATTAGAGAGATTGCTTGTTTAAATGATTTTTTATTCAAGATATTATCTATATTGCTAGGGTCATATCCATTATTAATTGTTGTTTGTTTGATTATGTTGAATTCTTTTTTAAAATTAGTTTTAGTCATAGGAATATGTAACAATCCATATACGAAAGAGTTAAAAGCTGCCATTTTGTGAGTATAAAGGTGGGACAAACTATTGTGTTTAACTGTGTCAGTATATAAAAGCTTGTGAAAAATCGAGAAATCGTGTTTACTGTTCACTTTATAGATATGTCTAAGAAATTTATAGAGTTATTGGTTTCTAATTCTAAGGTGAATTTAATGTTAGGATGCAAATTATTTAGGAAGTTAAGGAAGATTTTTAGTTGTCTATCGGTCCCCGTGAAACAGGAAATGATATCAACATATCTATGCCAGTAAACAATATTTTTGCTTACAGCGTTTTGATGAATTTTTAGTTCTAAATGATCCATGAAAATTTCCGCTAGTAAAGGGCTTAAAGGATTACCCATTATTAGACCTTCTTTAGATGTATAAAAGTTATCGTTGAATTCAAAATTTGATCCAAGCACGTCGTAAGTGAATCTAAAATATCCCGTTTAATAATTTCGTTTATTTTATTCTTGATTAAGAGTCTATCTACTAATTCTAACTTCATAGGATGGGATACTAGGAAATAAGTTTTGTACATCAAATAAGATAATTCTAGAATTTTCTGGTAAGTTAATGTTTTTAACTTTATCTATTAGTTTATAAGTGTTGGATATACTATATATCGGTTTAAATTTGTAAAGTTGTCGTAGTAAAAGGATGAGTTTTTGTGATAATTTGATTGATGGTGCCGTAACAAAAGATATAACTGGTCTAATAATCCTTTTTATGTAATTTAATTGGTGAATATAATTTTGGAGCTTGTGAGTTCATTAATGTTAAAGTACTTTTTTCAAAATCATTGAAAATTGTGAGATCTTTCAAAGTAGATTTTATTAGTTTTTGGTAGACTTTTGTTGGGTCATTATTTAATATTTGAAATTTGTTTGTATTAAGAAAAGAAAGAGTTATATATTGTTTCCTAGAAATAGCTACCACAGACTTACCCGTATCAGCTCTAGTGAATATTATGTTGTTTTCTTTGGCTTTCGTTTTCATCGATACTGCTGTTTTCTGTCCTCTAACTTGTCTTGGTTGTGGTTGTTCGAACAATTTTTTTTTAATCTTGTTGGCTATCAGGTATTTAAAATGTGGATCTTCATTAGATAAAGTTAATTCACATTCAACTCTGAGGATTTCTCTTGATTTTTGGATATCCTTAGCTTTTAAATTATACTGTAAGCCTTTTTCAAGTAGTCCTGATTTCTCTTCTGTGAATGTTGAGTTAGTAAGATTAACAAATCTCTTGTAAATGCACGGTCAGTGAAGTGTTTGGTTTCTGGCTCTATTGTCAGGATTTTCTGTTTGTTGGTTGTTATGAGGGTGTGAAGTTTTTTGTTTTGTGCATTGAATTTTTTGGTAATTATAGAATTTACTTGTTCTCTGACTTTCCTATCGAAGACATCAAATTCAATATTTGTTGATCTATGAGCAATTTCAGTATGTATTACTTTAAGATATATGTTGTAGTTATCCCTTTTACTATATTGTATTTTCATATCTTCAAGTACCCACCTATTAAGTCCAGCTTATTGTGCAAGTTTAGCGGCTTTAGACTGATTATTTGTTTTAAGGCACATATATTTAGGATAAACTCTAAACTGTGTACACTGTTTTAAAAAAACCAAATATTCTGTGGGCAAATTCTAGTTTTCAGTAGCAGTTTGAAATACCACAAGGCTAAAAAGCTCGTTGAAGCTTCAATAATATCTTTGATTGTGTTAGCCGATACTTGTTGGAAATTCATAATAAAATTATATAAAAACAATACTATGTTTTAATTTCCAATATAGCCAATTATTATTATTACAACAATTTGGTCCAGTTTTAATTCTACTGAAATTTTTTTAAAATTACACTGCTAGTTCTGCCTGTATTAAGGTTGAAAACTTGAGTTTTCAGAGATTTCGTTGTAATGTTCACCATTGTTTTCTAATTTACAAGATTTTTAATATAAGTGTTGGATGATCGATTACATGTTCCTCTCTTTTACATTCATCAAAAATCTTTGTCTTAATGATAGTGTTAATTATTAAGGTTTTGTTTTGAATTACTTTCATTTTACTTATGTTTCTACTCTTAACAATAGTACAATACTTAGATCTCTAAGGTTACATGGGTTACTTATAATTTCGTAACATAGGTATAATTTACTTAATCTAATACAAAGGGTTTTTGAGAAATACATGTGTCTGTTTTTTAAAATATATTGACTAGGTAGTGTTACATAATTATGTCTGTTGAAAATTACAGGATAACCCTTTGATAGTTTTTTTTTGTTTGTTTGTTTTGTCGCTTTGAGACAAGTCCCATTTAGCCATGAGTTTTTAAATTATTTGTAAGGCAGTCCAGTATAATCTTAAACCTAACTTAACCTAAACACACAATACACACATATGTACAAGGAACAACTCACAAACACCCAGCCGTCACACGGAATCGAACCGCTGCCCTCTCGAACAACAGCAGGCAAATCGGTCCAGCGCTTTTGATAGTTGTAATTTGTTGAATACAATGTTGCTACTCTTAATACGAAGACTATTTCTTCTTGAGCAATAAAAGTGTCCAAATATTTAATATTTCGAAATAGAATAAATCTGAGAAAAGTAATTTGAGGGTTTTATGAAGGTGAATGATATCCTGTTGTGTTAAAATGAATAAATTGTTTTCATCATGCGTGTAATTGTGTTAAGTATCTTCGAAAGAAATTATTCTAATGAGTTTACTGTAAATATTTCTAATAGAAAAGCTTGTTGTATATTTACTTCAGCTAATATTTTCTAATTGGGTATTAATTTTCTTGATATTTTCGGATGTTATTAAACTATGTATTTGTTTTAATTTTTTTTCAAGCTTAAATAAGACCGATGAGGTGCGAGTGTTTATATTGTTCATAATGTCATTTAAATCATTTTGGTCTAAATTTCCTGTAACGTATTTAACTGTGGTACCTAAAACATTAAAAATAGCTCTTTTTTCTAGTATGTTTGATTAGTGTTAAATCGTCTTGCATGTTTTCGATTTTGCTTTCTAAACATTTTAGAAGGTGAAAGTCATTATTGTTTGAATCGATTGTTAAAGATAAGAAGTAACAATTATTGACTGCGGTTTGACCACTGATAGCTAAATTAGATATGAAGATAACTATTAAGATAAAAATTAACTCATTTTTTTTTTTATTGTTAATCGCTTGCATTTGAAGGTCCTGGCCGTTGACCATCGATGTCGGGACCGTTATCAAAAACCTGTAAAGAAATTTGCTTTTATAGTCTTAAGATTTTTTGTATGAAAAGTTTGATTTCTATTATTTATTTTATTAGTTAGTTCAACTTGTTTTTGAAATTAAATGTTTATAGGGTGATAATTGGGTTTTAATTTGGTATCCCGAGTATTAGAAAATTTTGTGTATATCTTTCGTCCGACAATAAAGAGATCTTTTCTTTATTTTGGTCCCTTTTTTCAAGTATTTTTTGCTCTTTATTTCTACTTTTGTTGTATATTAACTTGTAGAAAGGGAGTAGGTCTTGTTTCCTTTTGATATTATAATGTTGGTTTAAATTTAAGTCTAAATCTATTTCATGCGATTTTAAGTTGTCATAAGAGCCATATAATAAGGTAATTGGGGTACAGCCTGTCGTAGAATGCACGCTTTGATTATATATTAATAAAGCGATGATAATAAGGTCATTTAGCAAATCATTCATGTGATCTTAAGTTTTTCAATAAGTGTGTTGTGGAATCGTTCCAGAGGTGACAAAGAATTTGGATTATTGGCGGTAGTTGTATGGTACACAATTTTGAATAAGTTGCAAAATTCTTTTGAATGTTTCCTTATCAAATTCATTTTCACTAGTTATTTTTGAAGTTATATTATTGTGTGAAAAGTAATGACGAAGTATATTAATAACTGAAATTGCGTCCTTTGTTTTAATTTCATAAGCTTGTGCGTATTTGCTAAATAAATCTATAATAGTTAGATACATTGCCTTTTCTACAGAAAATATCAATAAAAATATGCTCGAATGGTCTTTTAGCAATTAGGGAACCGAATAAAGAGATTTTATATGGGTTCTTTCGTATTTTACTCCAAGGCAAGTGTTACACCGGTTAATATAGTAGTAATTATTGCTAAAATTTTGTCTGTCCACAAATTTTTCTCCAAAAGTTCTTAGGTTTCGTTGATCCGTTATGTCTTCTTTCGTGATATCCCTTTAACTTTTCTTTTAAATCTGTTTGTGATACTTTCTTTGGAGCGAAGTTAGTTTTTACAAATTTTAAATTGTCATTGAAGTAGGTTTGTAATATAGAAACAAATATTAATTCAATCGAGGAGTTATAAAAATATGTTCCGTAATTATTATTGGGTTTTATATATTGTTTTAAGAATAAACTTGACAGTCTTCTTCTGAACCGTTCCTTATGGTTAAATTAAATTTATTTCTTTCAACAATGTCCTGGTTCTATTTATCTCCGTTTTTAATAATTACGTCAGATTTAAAGCAGTGGATATTTTTATCTGAAATAGGTAGTTCACATATAGGGTTTTCATTGGCTGAGTAGATGGTAATGTCGTCGTCTCTATTCGAGGGTAAATCGGCTTGGTTATCTTCACCATTTAATATTTCATCTGCATCTTCTAGTGGTAGTTCTACGTCGGAGTCAACGTTAGATATTAAGGTTAGTTCAGGTTAGGGTGGTAATTGCATTTATTTCTATGTGGCTTTTTTATGTTTAATATCGAAATTATGTTCTAACCTTAATTTCCATCTAATTAACCTTTGATTTGGTGCTTTAATAGAGAATAGCCAAACGAGAGGTTTGTTATCAGTTTCTATAATAAATTTTTGTCCAAATAGGTATGGTCTGAAATATTTGCACGAGTCAACAATCGCCAATAATTCTTTCTCGATAGTCGAAAATTCTTTTTGGGCTGTATTTAATGTACGTGAATGAAACGAAATCGGATGACCTTTTTAAAAAGGAATTGAACCAATGGCTACGTTGCTAGCATCGGTAGTTAACTAAAAAGTATTGGTATCGTCTGGATAAGCTATTATAGGGGCAATACAGATAATTTGTTTACATAATTCAAAAGCCTCTTTATATGAGCTGTCGTTAGTATTAATTTTTTCTCCGTTTTAAATGCACTTGGTGAAAGGTTTAGTTATATGAACGAAATTTGGTATAAATTTACGATAGTAACCTAAAAAGCCTAAAAACGACGTGGGTATAGGGAAATTTAGAATGTGGTTTAATTTTATCTTCATTAAGTTTGATACCTTCGGTGGGTATTACGGGTCCTAAAAAGAGAATTTCCTTTCCCAAAAATTCTAACTTATCTATGTGAACCTTCTCCCAAAATATTGACATTTTACCAAATTTTCTAGGATTTGTTCTGTACGTGACAATGGATACTAGTCCTCTATAGTTCTCTCATTTAGTTTGCAGAATCTATGACCATACGTCATTTCTTTTAACCTGAAGCGTCAAGTTTTTTTGGGGCTATCCATACTTGGTTTTTAATTTTCTGTTTCGAATGGTAAGGGTATCTAAAATATTTAGTTCTCAAATAATGGTTAGGTACATTACACGAAGTTAGTTTTTCATTAGGATTATAAAATGCATGCTTAAATTTATAGTACAATTTTAACATTTTGGATTTATCTTCCTTGTTCATATGCGTAGTTATAAATACTTCGCTAATTTTTATTTAAATAAAATTGACCAGGTCTTCCTTTTTTTCTATAATTGATAGTTTGAAAGTTGACATTTTCTTCTAATGAATCTTTAAATGAGATGTCACAGGAATTCTTTTTGTACTGAAGCCATTGTACAGGTCTCCACAAACATTTTTCGTCATTGTTTTTTGTCGCCACTTTGAACGGGCCTTCCTTTTTAGAGAGATTATGAAAATCAAAAAAGTTTTCTGCTTGCATTGTTATAACTTTAAAAGGTTTAGTCTTCTTACAATCCCGAATTAGTTGAACCCAATCATTTAAATGGTTAATTTTAATATTTGTTCTTTTTTTTAGCGCGCTCTATTACAGAATGATCTACGTCACACTCCATGTGGGAATGCCCGCTTACCAGAAATTTATGGTTAATTTCTTCAATACATTTTCTTTCGTAGTTTAAAAAGTATAAGAAACTAAGTGCCACTGGGTTGTTCTTGTTTTGACCTCCGCATGTGTCGGAATAAAATATAACGGTTTTTACATTTTCAGGGAGTGCCTTTAAATGATGAAATAAACAAGAAGCTATGTCATTGGCCCCTCTGCCTGAAATAGTTTCATCCCACATGTAACATACTGCTTCATCATTGGTTGAATGACCACAATTGGCGTTTATAAAATGCCACAGAAGTTTTTAGATAGGGGGTAGGAAGGCATTGCTGTAAATCAGATGCAAATACTTGAACAGATTTATCAACTTTTGCAAGTTCCTTATCATTACGTTTGGTTTGATAAGCTAAGTCAGCCATTTTGTGGTGCTTTTCACGCTCAGAAATACAATTATCTTTATCAGAACCTGAAGCCACATTCAATTTTGCTTCTAGTAAATCACAAGTGTGACATGTATCCTGCTGAGGTTTTTTGAAAGAAAGATTTAGACCATGAAATATTTTAGTATAAAAAGACAAAGAAACAGGGTTAGGTTTTCCTTCTGTAAACATTTTATTCATTTTAGCTATAGTCAAGTCAGAGCACAAAAATCTCTTATTAGTCATATTCCGACAATAATGACTTTCATAAGACGGGAAAGACAAAATGTGACCCTTTACATCGTTTGACTCTTGAGTCGACCTTTTTGATTATGACCCCGTTCCACGGGCGTCAACAGCTACTATTCCAGAATGTGATAAACTCTTTTTTTTTAACAGCTAGTTTCACAACTCCCTTTGTTTCCCCTAATATACGGCAAAAACAGTCCTGGCAAACTTGAAAATTAAGTGATTTTATTATTAATGAATATGAGCAACTATACGATCGTTCGATTTTAGCATTTAATGATTGCATTTTTTTTTCCTTAATAGTAATTAGTGATGCTACATAATTTGCCCGTTTGTTTCTACTGCCTAAAGACCAGTAATTATGAAAACAAATTTTTCTGTCCTCTTCTTTAATTTTTTCTGAGCATTTCATTCTACAAAGTTTTAGAGGGATCGTTTTTCTTGAAGGAACAGTTTTTCCTTTTTCTGTGATATAAGCTTGACCTGAATTTCGCAGCTGTTTACAATTTTCTGTTTCACGTCGTGACTTAGGTTTTAAAGAACTAGACCCACCACTGGTTCCTGATTCTAGTAGCTGCTGCGATATTATGTTTGTTTGGTTTTGTTCGTGTGTTGTTGAGTCCTCGGCCGAATAAGTAGGGGTTTTCCATCCACCAGAATTATTGTGTTTTTTATTCTTATCTAAAACAGATTTTAAATATAAAAATAGTTTGTTTGTTAACAATTTTATAACAACAAGCGGCAAAGTTAACTGTTATAAATAACACTAATTAACAAAATTAATAAATTGAATAAAGTACAAAATTTACCTTCGACCAATTCAATTTCATCGGATGACGATGCTTCAGCCACTGGCACAAAATCAGGGTCCGCATTCGAGTCATCTGAACTCAAAAATAAATCTAAAAAACAATTAAGTAATCATTATAAAAAAAAATGTACGAGTATGGAATGGATATATGTATTTGTAATAATTTTTTTTCTGAAGACTTACCTTCATTTAATACTACTTCATCTGGGTCAGGAGCTGGGGCTGATACTACAGAATTATCAGGTGATACAAAAAGAGAATTATCATTATAATTTTTTGAAAAACACTTTTGTTTTAGTTTATTTAAGAATTCTGTTTTCCGAGACATGGTTGGTAAGACAAATGCTAAATGAATGAACAAAAATAAGTAAAATATCGAAGAAAATGAAATACAAACAATTCTGTATAATCTCCCGCCAGAACCAGTTCATAGAATTTTTTAAACCGGTAGCTGATGATTTTCCGAGAACTATAATGGAGCAGTTGTGTGCGTAGTCCTAAACCGTTCATAACTGGCTAACTCGACTTGTCACATATATTTTATCACCTTGTTGTGTGAATTACTGACCAACTCGAGATGATCAGTTATTACCAACCATGGAATGGCGGTGTAAGACTGAACATGTCGACTTAGTTATCCTAACACTACCATTTTGAAGATGGTCAATAAAACACAACCTTCTCATTCCTTTCCTATTGGGCCCATGGTCAATAAAACACAACCTTCTCATTCCTTTCCTATTGGGCCCATGAGTTAGGCACTTATTCACACAGTATATCAAGCCAAGACCAGTTTCATGGTGCATTTAGTTAATTTTGCACAAAATTCGACTCGCTTATTCACAACTCTTATAGATTTTCTATTGGGTTCATATCAGGAGAATTGCCTGGCCAGGTATATTTTGGTTAGCTAGGAAAGTTGTAATGCTCCTAGCTTTATGGCATGGTGCTGAATCGTGCATAAAAATAAATTTCTCTGGATCTGGAAACTATTCTTGAAGTTGGGGAATAAGACGAGTCTGCAGGACTTTTTTGTACTGGTCTTGTTTCATAGTTCCCTGCATAATATAAAGCCTTCCAACCACTTTGGCACTAATGACCGATCACACTATGACTTTGACAGGATGTTTCACCTTCTCTACAATGCAGTCAACTTTTCCTCAGCCAATCGCCTCTGAATAGTCCTTTTTGAGACTGGGATCCCGGATTCCTGTACTAGGTGGGTTAAAAACCTCAACACTTTTTTTTCTGTTTGCTAAGCAAATATCTCTGATTTTTCGATCAGAACGTGGGGTAGTAATTCTTTTTTGCCACTTTTTCTTTTTGGAGAAAATGACTCATTTTTATCCAAATTCAGCTTTATTCTGTTGACAACTGATTTAGAAACACCAGCAATTTTTGCTACTTTCGTCAGAGAATGATTTGTGTGGAGTAAAAGAGTTTTTACTTCGGATTTTTTTCGTGGAGAAAGGTCACCTCGTTTACCCATACTACAAATCAAAAAAAGTAAAAATAATTATAACTTAGCAAAATTAATGAAAAATATAATCGCCAAGAAAAAAACGGTTAATACTTACATGACATAAAATCCTTTATTTAAAAAGAGAAAAAGTAAATACATAGAACAAACTTGAGAAATTACGATTACTCAGTAATAAACCTCTCTAGTACAACACCATTCACACACTAATAGAAACAAAAAATAAACTTATACGTCATCCACCACTTCAAGTTATGTTGAGGGAATAATAATCGATAAAACAACTGGTACTGTATCATAGTATTAGTAGTAATAAATAAAAAAAAACAGTTTTACTTACCTTTTTTCTTTGTTGAGTTCCATTTATTTCACTCCATCTTCCAAACAAATTTTGACAAACTTCTACCTACAATCTCTATTTAATGTTTCTATCGCTGTATTCTTTTAAAGTTATGTCATATAAAGGTGGTCTTCTCTCAACTTCAGTAATAAGCATTCCAGAATATCAGAATCAACGCTCAATGTAGCCATCGTTGCTCCAGAAATACAATAAAAAATATAATAAATACTTATAACGTACAAACTATTCAGCGAAACGCTGTAGTGCGCGAATTATAAACTCGAAGACTGGAAACTTGTAAAAAAAAATCGTTTTATTTAAATATATAATATACAGTTACTTCTTAACACTAACTTAGCTAGTAAAAGACTAATAATAATAATAATGATCCCTAAGATGTTGAGGTATTTATACTAATGCCTTATCTACTAATTATAAATACGTTAGTGATAATAGTCTTTACAAGGAAAAGTACAACTTTCTAGACGAATAGCTTATAATTAAGATATGTCTAATTTTAGGAAAGTTCCTATATTATTCTAATAAACCAGGGCCGGTTTAGGGTTATAATTCCTCTCCCCTAAGAGTCGTTAACGTCCTCGTTAAGCAATTTTCTAAGTGTATTTCTTGGGACAGAATCTTTGATTCTATTTCTATAAATTATATACTGATCACACAAATTACAATGATTACGCATATAATAATGGTAAACACTGAATAATGATGTGTTTTTGTTATAAAATTATTATATTCTATCGGGTCAAATAAATCACTTTTCATTTTAATTGGTTCTGTTAGATGGTATGATTCGAAATTTATGCTTTTTCCTTTTGTTATTGGTTGAAAATTGATTTCTTCAAAAATTTCAGTTATATTGTACACTGTATTAGAAAATTTTTCATTGTCTATAATCAAATCACATTCACTAGAAATTAAATTACAATTGGTAATGGTTTTTCTCGAAATGGTTTTACAATTTTCAATTACTACTCTAGGTTTATTTGTACAATACAAAAACCTATTATTTTGTGTATAAATTGATAAACTATAATTATTATATACTAGAGCAAAAGTACAATTGTTTATTTGAGAAGAATTAATCAGCTGATTACCACAAAACCATTTGTTGTTGATAGACTTGCAATTGTCATACCATAGGTCATTACAATAATATTTACTCGGCGGTATTAATATTAATTGTTTGTTTGTTGGTACTGGGTACATAATTTGTAAATTACAAGGGTTTCTTTTAAATAATGGAATTTTAACTACTAAAATTGCCTTGTTATTGTTGACTTGGACAAATCCCGTTTTACATATTGATATTAAGTCATAAATATGGTCTAAGGGCCATAGTTGATTATAAGAGTAATGAGATTCTAGAAAATTCCAGATGTTTCTTATTTGATTTAAATCGAATAATTCGATATCTAGTGTGTTTGAAATAGCAAATGTTATTGTATTTAGTAATCTTATTAAATAAGAGTCAATAATAGATACTTGAAAAGAATGATCTTGTAATTGAATAATTATGTCTGATAGGCTTGTTATGTTTTTTAAAGCTTGATTTAAATTTTGTGTGTTGTTATATATTAATAAAATATCATTTTGAAACTTCTCTGAAATATGACCAGCAAAGGAGCTTAATTCGTTTAATTTATGCATGGTTGTAAATTTTCCAGTAATAAAAATGGTCGTTAAATTGATGACTCAAGAAAATTTATCAAACCTCTCCGTTTTCTGTGTCGTATGTCAATTTTTGTTAATTTATGCAAATTGTCGAATGCATGATTTAATTGATTATATGTGTGATTTAATCTAGATTGTAAATTTTGGTTTTCAGAATATGAACTGGTTAGTTGATTTTGTAATGTTAGGTGATTAATATATAGGTGAGTTAACGTTAGTTGTATATTAGATAAATTGAAGGTAATATATGTCGTATGGTAATTTTCTAAAATTAAACTATTATTAATATATTCATTATAGTAGCCATTATCCGGTAGGGGTACAACTTGTAGCGTCTTGACATTCGTCAGGATTGCTAGCCTGTAAAGAAGAGTTAGTTTTTCTAAGTCTTTTGATTTTTCTTAAATGGGTTTTGGTTATTTGATTAGTTGGGAGTTTTCCTTTAATGACGTTTTTATTTTTGCTAATAATCTTAATGGGCGTATACCGTGGTGATGCCTTATTTCTTCTGTCGGATTTCTTATAAACAATTTGATCTTGGGAAATATGAGGTACTAAATCAGCGTTTTTATTTTGTTTTTCAGTTCTTAGCTTTTGAGTTTCGTAAGTTTGATTATAAACTTTTTGATGAAACGATATCATTTCTTGTTTCCTTTTTTCATTATATCTTTCAAAAATTGTTAAATCGTTATTGATATTTGGTTCATGATAGTAGGGTCCATAAAGCAAATTGAAAGGTGAGAACCCTGTAGTAGAGTGAATACTTTGATTATAAATTAATATACTAGATATCATTAAATTGTCTATGCTTTCTTCCGGATCTTTTTGTCTTAAAATTCTTAATTTTTCTATCAAGGTAGAGTGTAGTCTTTCTACAGGACTATTGGATGTGGAATTGTTGGGCGTTGTATAGTGTAGTTCAATGTAATGTAATTGACAAAATTCTTTAAAAACTTTGTTGTTGAATTCTGACCCATTGTCTGCGACAATTCTTTGAGGGGTGTTGTGATGAGAGAGAAAATGACGTAATTTATTTAATATAGTTATGGCGTTTTTATCTTTTATGTGATACGCTTGGGCGTATTTACTAAAGGAGTCTAATAGGGTTAAAAATAGAGTTTGTGAAAACTGAAAAATATCGATATGAACGGTTCTGAAAGGTTTTTCTGCTAAAAGAGGACCTTCATATGGTATTTTATATGGGTTTCTTTCGTACTTATTTTGTAGGCATAACTCGCAATTGTTTAGGATTGACGTGATACTATCCCTTAATTTAGGCCAATAGTATTCTTGTTTTAATTTGTTGTATGTTTCGCTTATTCCATTATGGTTTTTTTGATGGTAATTTTCTATTATTTCCGTTTGCATTTGTGGATCTGTTATGTCTTGCAGATATTTGTAAGAGATGCAAATTTTTACATTCGGAGAAAGATGTTTTTCTATGAGGTTTTTAAATATGGTTTCAAGTTCTTTGTCATTAACATATATGGTTGTCAAGTTATTTGTATTAAGCAGTTCTTTAATCGCAATGATTAGAGACTCTTCGGTGTTCTCTCTTGGGATTTGAACTAGAGTATGACTTTTATTAAAAGGTTTAGTATTAATTTGTTTATATGATTTTCCGTAAGTGATAATAAGTCGTCTTGATGCATAATTGACAGGTAGTTCAGAAATTGGTAATAATTTTCCGTCGGGTTCTCTGTTGGAATGTAATGTATTCTGGGAGGAATTTTCTTCTGGAAGATTTTCCTCTGCTGTAAAATCTCGTAAGTTAGCAATATCATCTGACGTGTTCGGGACTATTGACTCAATTTCATTTACATGTACCTCGACACGTGATAGGGCATCTGCAACTACGTTTTCTTTTCCTTTTTTATAATTAATTTTAAAGTCGAATTCTTCAAGTTTTAACCTCCACCTAATTAATCTTGAGTTTGGCTCTTTTATTTTTGATAGCCATACTAAAGGGTTGTGGTCTGTTTCAATAGTAAAGGTTTTTCCATATAAATAAGGTCTGAAATGTTTTGTAGAGTCTAATATAGCTAAAAGTTCTTTCTCAATTGTCGAATAGTTTTTCTCGGCTGAATTTAAAGTTCTTGAGTAAAAAGCTACAGGGTGATCATTTTGGGACATTACGCTTCCTATTGCAAAATTAGAAGCGGCTGTAGTTAATTTGAATGGTTTTGCAAAATCAGGGTATACCAAAACTGGGGAATTTGAGATAATTTCCTTGCATTTATTAAATGCTTCTACATATTCTCTATTGTCAGGTTTTATGACCATTCCTTTTCTTAAGCATTTAGTTATAGGAAAAACTATTTTTGCGAAATTTTTATTAAATCTTCGATAATATCCTACAAGACCTAAGAAAGATTTAATTTCTTTCTGAGTTTTCGGTATAGGGTAATTTTTTATAGCATCTATTTTGGAAGGGTTGGGTTTTATTCCCTCAGGAGTAATAATGTAACCTAGGAAGGATACTTCCTTTGAAAGAAACTCCGATTTGTCGAGTTGTATTTTTAGATTTACTTCTCGAAATTTCTTGAAAATAATTCTTATGTGGTCTAGATGTTCAGATAGAGATTTTGAGAAAATTACCACATCATCCATGTAAACAAAACATAATTTATATAGGTATTCGCGTAATATTTCGTCCATCATTCGTTGAAATGTTGCAGGGGCGTTTCTTAATCCAAATGGCATCCTCACGTATTCAAAGTGGCCATTATTAACAGTAAATGCTGTCTTTTCTATCGAATCTGGGTGCATTCCTATCTGGTGAAAGCCTTGGGCCAAATCGAGGGTGGTGAAATATGTGCATTTTCCCAGATTATCTAGAATTTCTTCTATTCTAGGCAGTGGATATTTTCTTCTACAGTATGTTCGTTTAAATTTCTATAATCTATGACTAGTCTATATTTTTTTTTGCCTGATGCGTCTGCTTTTTTTGGAACTATCCATACGGGTGCAGAGTATGGAGATATGGATGGTCTAATGATTTTATTATCTAGTAGCTTTTGTATTTGATTTTGTATTTCTTCCTGCATTGAAGGAGGGTGTCTGAATGATTTACTATAAATTGGTCTGTCATTTGATGTTCGTATTTTATGTTTAGTTTTACTAGTAAGGGTTAAATTGCAATTTTCGGAATACATTATATCCCTAAATTGATGGCAAATATCTCTTATTTTCCTTTTCTCTAGGTCATTAAGGTGATTAAGCCGTAATTGTTCGTCTAGATTATGATAATTCGTTTTTGTCACTTTCGGATTAATAATTTCAAATTCTGATTCAGGTATTACTCGTATTCTTTCACTAAAATTTATTTCGACATTTGGGCAAGGATTTGGGATTGTACATAATCCTTCTTTAATATTTATAATTATATCTGGTATTGTAAAATTATTTCATTCAAAAGATGGCAAAAGAGCTATACCTTCTTTTTGTGTCACAGGGATTTGTAAAGTTTTACTATTAGAAATACTAGGTGGTATAAGTTGATTGTAAATTGTAGAGAATTTTATTACCGTATTTTTTAATTTTAAAGTATGTTTATCGTAATCTATTATGGCTTTCATATTTAATAAATCTTTAGTTCCTATTAATGCGTCAAAACTATTATGCCAATTAACAATTTGATTTGTTCGTGAATGCCAATCTCTTTAAAAATAGGTAATATTAAATTTTTATCTTCTCTAAATTTTTGTTTACATGCTGTGATTTCAAATGGTTCGTAAAATATATTTTCCGGGAATAATTCTGCAATTTGAGGGTTTATAATGGAATCACTAGCTCCTGAGTCAATGAAGACGGTTAGTTGCATATTTTTAAGATATAGGTAAGGTAATTCCATTTGTCTCATTATATTATTTAGGTTGATTCCGGGACTGAGGCTGGATCGGTAAAATTTTCAGGATTTTCCTCGCATTCGTAATCTACGTCATACGGGAGTGACAGGAAGTTAGGATCGTTAGTATAATTATAGTCCTGAAGTGTTTCCTCATTTGTGGCTTCATTGTCGCATTCTAAGTTGGTTAGTTCCTCGAACATAAAATTGTTTGAGGGTTGCCTGTTTTGAAAGTGATTGTAGTTGGAGTTTTGGGAAAATTGGGGTTTTTGGAACTGATTACGATTTTGGAAATTTAAATTTTGGGGTTAAAAGTATTTTTTTTCAATTGATTAATAAAACGGTTTTCTAAATCTGACATTAAAGGCAATTCTAGAGTTACTTACATTAGCAAACACAAGGAGTTGTCCATAAAGGTTCACTTTTGCACTGGTAACTGGAAATTCTTCTTGTCAGTAAAATCTCGTACTCGCCGTCTGGATCACCAGGTAGTTAGCTTTCCTCGACCAAGTTCCTCTTACTCGTAACTTTTGTTAAGGGAGTCGTCTTCGGCTTCTGGATCAATAGTTGTAGGTAGAATAATTTACACTGATAAAGACCCGTATTCTTTTGAATAGTGCTTTAACAAATAAAAATTTGAACTATGCGTGAGCACTATCCTGTTCGCAGCGCCAATTATAAACTCGAAGACTGGAAACTTGTAAAAAAAAATCGTTTTATTTAAATATATAATATACAGTTACTTCTTAACACTAACTTAGCTAGTAAAAGACTAATAATAATAATAATGATCCCTAAGATGTTGAGGTATTTATACTAATGCCTTATCTACTAATTATAAATACGTTAGTGATAATAGTCTTTACAAGGAAAAGTACAACTTTCTAGACTAATAGCTTATAATTAAGATATGTCTAATTTTAGGAAAGTTCCTATATTATTCTAATAAACCAGGGCCGGTTTAGGGTTATAATTCGCGCAGTCAAAGCTTAACTAATATGTTACAAAAAGACGATCAACCGCCGTGCCGCAAACAAGTTGTACCTTTTTGCAGACTTTTCGATGCTGCGGCGACTTTGCCGTTAAGTGCGCGCAATAAAATTGAAAACTCTATGTTACAATACTGCAGCGCGACATAATGCCGCAGCGCTTTTTTGCCGTGCGGCCAAAAACTCGTAGTGCGCACCTACCCTTAAGACTAGGTTTTGGCACGTTACGTAAATCACTCTTATCCTCGTCTCTGTCAATAGATCTATTGTCAGTAAATTCTATGGTGTTTAAAATTAAAAACTTTTGTATACGACTTACGTAATTTAAGAAAAATGAAATTGAATTGAAACAAAGAAAACAACCAAGTTAAATAAAAACATGCGGTGTAAGCGTATGAGAAGAAATGAGTAAAGTACAGAACTCTGAAAGGATTGTCTCTATCCCATCTACATGTAGCTTATCAGTCAGACAAGAATGGAGAGGATGGCAAAGAGACTAGCGTGAAAGATTAAAAGCCTGACGTTCTTTTCTCTTGAACTCCATCCACTAACACTCTCTTCACGAAATCGGCTTTCCTTACAGAAAGATCTACAATGGTGGGGCGCTATCGTCCACATACGCGAACGTCTCGCTCTCCCCTAGATTGTTCATTTTGTTTAGAAGCTACTAAGTTCCACAAGTTCGGTCCCAGTTTAGAGCCCTGTGGGCATCCTCTTTCCAGCTCGATATTTTTCTGAATCGGTCCACATTCATATTCGACGTCTCTATCATCTAGATAGCATAGTAGAATATTGTATATGTGTTTAGAGGTGTTTTTCATTTTGAGTGAGTTCATAATCGACGGCCACCAGACGAGGAATATTGTCACGTTGTATTTGTACTGTTTACTTTTGTTATTATCTATCACTTTGGTGATTATGTTTTCGGTACATTTACCTTTAATGAACCCATATTGTTTTTCATGATGCCAATTATACTCTGCTACTTCTACTTCTTCTCCTATTAACTGGAGCTTTATAAAATGTTCTAGCGCCTTGCCCAGAATGGGCACTAGCGTAATCGGTCGCAACTAGCAAATTTCATCTTCTTTTTTGTCCGGTTTTGGGATCGTAATCAATTTGCCACTTTTCCATAAAATCGGAAAATGCGCTAGCCTGAAGCACTGGTCACATTGTCAGATATAATTACGGCCGTGGTTCTTATCACTATACCCGGAATACCATCTATCCCGCATGCTTTTTTAATATCCATATTTATCAAATAGTTCTCAATATCTGCACGCTCCAGATCAACTCTCGGCGCGTTATCGAAGCCCACAAACTGTTGCATCTGATCCCCAATTATAGCTTGTTCAGCCGTACTATGTCGGAGTCATCTCTAGGAAAAAATTCCTCTAGTATTTTATTGGCTGTTTCTTCGAAGTTTTTACACTTCCTGATGTTGCCTTGTTCGTCTGAATATGTATTAGATTGTCCTTATGTTTGTGTTTTTTAGCTGCTAATTTTTAAGGTAAACTCCATGGATTCGTCTTCAGATTCTCTTCGACAAATCTATTCCACGATCTATTTTTACTTTTATGCAATTTCGACTTAAATTTCGCACTGGTTTGTTCATATATAGTCGTATGTGCAACTTTAACTACATCGTTACTTTTCCTCTGATACAATCCCTGTCTCTATTCAGTTTGACTTTTAGCCGTCGATCTTGTCATTCCATCATATTGGCTTATTTCTGAATACTTTTCTTTTGGTGACACGTTCCTCTGTTATTTCTTTCAATAGGTCGGTTAGCGCCTGTACCCTTCTCTCTAGGTTCGTGATGTGCAGTCCCAAATGATGTTCCTTTCCATTTCGTTTAATCCTTATATAGCCATATCCATATCTTTATCTGTGTTTATTTTGTCCTTGACTAAAACGAACTGATTAGTTTCCAATATTGTTGTTGTACTTATTTCATACGAGATCAGTCTGTGATCGTTTAATGTATCCTCGTGTACACGCCACTTCAACACTATCTATTATCTCATTTGTGCCGAATGTTACGTCTATGTTACTTTTACTGTGCACACTTTCGTATGTGGACAGATTACTAGATCATTATAGTATCTCCTCTTGCATCTTGCCTTTCTGAGTGTCATGCTCTGTGGTGTGCGTTTGTGTCCGCACCTATTAGGTAGGGGCAACCTATGCGTTTCTGCGACACTATTTCGCTTATGGTGTTTAGTTCATTCTCAATATTAAAATCATTATTTGGGAGCCAGTAGCAACTGCTTAGCAGTATATTTTCGTCGCGTTTATTGGTGATAAGCGCAGTAGTAATGTATTCTTCACAGAATTGACTTAATCTCATCGCCTTAATCGTAAGATTTATAATTATACATGTCTTAAATCTGGTTTTGTGGTCGTTAATAATTATCCTTAACTTGCTCGTCGAATATTGAATTCTAAATTTATTCTCCGTAGTTTGACTACAATACGGGTCTTGGATCAGCAAAACGTCTATATTTTCCTTAACGGCCTGATCGATTGCTACTATTGTAGCGTTAGGGTCGTGATGTAAATTTTGCTGTGCTATTTTTGAATTCTTTCCTCTGGAATTGTTTATATTAGTGTTATATGTCATCTTCGTTGCCAAAATCGATGTTAGCTACGAATAGTTCCATCCTTCTTTTATATGCTAGACATTTACTGTATTCAATTTTAGCTCTTACACAAAGAACGCATTTCTGCGCCTTATTTTTATCTCTTTTTAAGCAGTTTCTTGTATCGTGCTCTTCCGCGCAGTGCCTGCATGCTGTTTTCTGGTTGCATTTGTTAGCAGTATGCCATATCCTTGACAGTTATAGCATTTCGTTAAGTATATCTTATCCTCTATTTTACACGAATGCCATCCGATAAATTTTGTTTTTTCTTTTGAGTAAAATTTTCCTCATGTATGTTGGAATTTACCCCGATTGCCCAGTGGACATAGTGTCTGTCTCTGGGACCGAACTTATAGGGCGGTTTGATTATTGCGCCTTCTTCCACGTAAATATCCCTTGCCAAGTTTTCGTTATTGATTTCGGCCGGTACGTTGTAGATTGTCAGTCTAGGATTAACCTTGCCCACTTGTTTTAATGCAATACTTAATTCTTTTAGCTCTGGTGAGTTTTTGAGCTTTTCATAGCAATTGTCACTCGATTCAAATATGACGTTGATATCTCTGTGTACAAATTTTATCCGGTTTAAAACCAAGTCTGCTTGGTTTTATATTATGTTTTATTTTCTTGAGCAAGTCCTCTCCCTTGATGGCTTTACTTTTATCCAGTTAACAATTATTCTCACTAAAATTGAAGACATTCTGGCCAACCATAATAAAGACTAAAAGGAATATTTAAAAATAATATTGATGAAAGCATCGATTATATACGAGAAAGCAAAAATATTACTTGCTGAGCATTTATTATCAGAAAGTACTTGAAGAAGCATTAGATTTAATAAAGGAATATTCGAATCATCCCAACGTAGCCTTTTTACATACGAGAATTCCCCTCAGGGGCTAGGGTAGTTTTACTGCTCTATTACGGGGAGTGACGACCCCGAGGTACCCAAGTTTCTTTGTGTCGTATGGTTCAATCCCGTTTGTCTGTCCTGTCACTTAAGTGTATAGCGCAATCTCAAGCTGTTAGAGACCGTGGCGAGGAGATGCATGACCCTGCGCTTAGAAGGGTCGCGAACGGTTCCCTCGGATACCGGGCAACCTCCGTTGAAATGAGCCTTACCCCAGTAACCGAGCTCTGCTGGGGCGAACCAGAATATTTCTCAGGATTCTCGTGGGAACACAATGAATTTTAACCTCAACCCAATTAATTACCCCCCAATTACCGGTCAAAAAAGACCGAGAATAGATTCTAATCCAAACTTACCTCTACCCAATATCTATGACAGATTCTACAAAATTACTAGAGAGAATGGCTCATTTGCAAATACATCACCCTTTTTACTACATAAAGCTCTACAGGCAACTTTTGGTCCCTTGAAGGACACAAGAAAAATCGCAGATGGATCCATCTTAATCGAAGTAGAAAATGAAAAACCTAGATCATCGCCAAAAACTTAACAAAACTCCATGATTTTGACGTAATCTCTGCTGCACACAAGACACTCAACGTCATAAAGGGAGTCATCACTTGCCATGATCTTCAACATTGTTCCGATGAGGAAATTTTGGAGAACTTGAAGGAACAGGGAGTAGTAGATATCTATCGTATCCCACAAAGAAAAGAAAGCAAAAAGCCCTCCTACAACTTCGTCTTAACTTTCAAATTACACCAACTGCCAACCAGGATACATGCGGGTTGGTACTCCATTCGGGTCAGACCCTATTTTCCGCAGCCAATGAGATGCTTTGCCTGCCAAAGATTCGGACACACGGCAGCCAAATGCACATTTGACCCCTTATGCTCTTGTTGTGGACATAATCTACATCTAGAAGCTCAATGTTCTAAAACTCCCAAGTGTATAAACTGCGAAGAATCACATTCACCAAGATACAGGGATGCTCTAAATACAAAACAGAATTTGAGTCATGAAAATCAAAACTACGGAAAAGATCAACTACTTTGAAGCCAAGCGAAAGTATTTGGCCCTTCACCCCCTTCAGACTTCACTTTTTAGTACCATAACCAAGGGCTCTAGACCCAAAATGGTGAATGCCTCCACACAGTGTGACCTTGCCACACTGCCACCTTCCCCTTCCCCTGACCATCCCAAAAAAACCTCTCCCCCATCCAATTCCTCCCTCCCCTCCCCCTCTCCCCCCCCCCTTCCTGAAATCAAAAAACCTCACAACTCTAAACCTCCTTCCTCCACCCTTTCCCAGCCTTCTACCCATTCCCAGACATCCTCCAACCCCCCCCCCCCCCCCCCCCCCCCCACTCCAAACTCTCTCACAACCGCCCCACCAACTCCTCCCTAAAACCTTACAACAAGAAAACACCAATATCATTCGGCTAAACCCTCGCCGAATAGCTCCAATGAGTCCATCTTGGATATAAATCTAACAGACTGCATCATGGATTCAGATTTCTCTCAATCTTCCAATACTAAATAAAAAAAAAAGTGAATTCTTCCTCAACTACACTCTTCTCCATTTTACAATGGAATATGAATGGGTTTTCACAAAGGAAAGAGGACCTCTCAATCCTAACCAAACAATTCAAGCCATTAATAATGCCATTCCGAGAAACAAACTTTAAACCCAATTCCCAAACAAAACTCAAACACTACAATGCCGTTCTCAAATGCAGAGACGGCAACAACAAAGCATCTGGAGGGGTGGCACTATATGTCCACTCCTCTCTTGACTTCACACAGATCCCCTTGGAATCTCCTTTGGAAACGATTGTGATCAGGGTAACTCTTCCTTCCCATCTTACTATATACAATTTTTATTTGCCCCCATCCATTCCTATAACCCTCAACACTCTCTCTGACCTAGTTTATAAGCTCCCTCCGCCGATCTTGCTGCAATACGATCTCCCCCAGAGGCGGAATAGTCGAGGATCTAATCATAACTCACAATCTTATTTTACTAAACCACCATACCCCCACCTTCATAAGTTCTTCCTCAGGCTCCTTCTTCACCTTGGATCTAGCCCTGTGCAGGCCATCTCTGTCGTCTCTCTTGGAATGGGACACAGCCTCAGACACCTATGGCAGCGGCCATTTCCCTGTAATAATCCGACACCCTAACCCCAACCCTCCTAAATCTCTAGAAAACAATGATAACCTCATCAAATGGAACCTGTCTAAAGCAAATTGGGACTCCTTTTCTTCCCTCGTCAATCCGCCCCTCTTCCCATAACAGATATCAACGATTTTTTGCGAAGTTACATCGATTCAACCTTTCCTCTGCCCACAAATCTATCCCTAAACTAGTCCTGAATCACAACAGACCCCCTGTACCCTGGTGGTCTGAAGAATGTGCAAATGCCCTCAAAGACAGGAAAAAAGCCTTAAACGCATTCAAACATCACCCCTCTCCTGCAAATTTTGTAAGCTATAAAAAAATGAGGGCCAGAGCAAGGAGAATCGTCAAATTAGCTAAAACTGAATCCTGGAACAAATTTGTCTCCAATATTATATCCCCAATTACATCTGCCGACCTATGGACTGCAGTAATCGCATTCCCACTATTTCCATCAATAATTCTTTTACCACTGACCATTCTGAGATTTTCAATGGACTAGCCTCCTACTTCCACACCAAATTTACTCAACTTCCTCATTCTACCCCCATCAACATCAATGATTTTAACACCAAACAATCTCTTCCATACAATTCCCCTTTCTCTTTTCAAGAACTCCAGGAAGCCTTAAACAACATGAAACATTCTGCCCCAGGACCAGACAACATTCATCCGGACATGATCAAACATGTCCCTTATGATATGTTTCTCTCTCTACTCACATTTTACAATCACATATGGTTACAGGCTGAATTCCCTTCTTCCTGGTTACTCTCAACAATAATCCCCATCCATAAACCAGGCAAACCCAGAACATCTTTGAGTAGCTACCGCCGTATATCACTAACGAACCATCTTTGTAAACTGCTCGAACGCGTGGTATTAGCTCGCCTGACCTGGATAATCGAAACCAAAGAACTTTTGTCCCCAGTTCAATATGGCTTTCGGAAACACCGTTCCGCAATGGACCACCTCGCATCATTAGAAACTGACATCAGACGTTCCTTTTCTAACAATAATCACACCCTTTTAATCTCCTTGGATCTCTCTTCAGCATTCGACATAACCAATAAAAACATTATCATTGCTCAGTTGTTTTCAGCGGGTCTCAGAGGGGCCCTACCTAAATTTTTAAACCGGCCACCTTAATCGTTTCCGGCGGTTTTTGCTGTGTAGTAGCGGTCACGCCCGCGTACGTTGATGTGGTGCTAATAGAGATCTTTTCGTGTTCCCTTATTTCTTTGAGCATTATCGTGTGCTCATTTAGGGCCTTATTTTTTAGGCATTTTTTCCGGCGTATCCGTTAAAATGGCTCTTTCTTATACGTCGTCTGATTGTTGTCTGGATTCTTGGCGATGCTTTTGGCAAAGTTTTCACAAGTTCGGGAGAGAATGTCACGGAATCTGGTATGGCCCTGCTTGTTCATCATAATTTGCTGACACTGGCATGTTGAAGGGCTTTGGCTGTTCATCCTTTTGCATCGATATAGGAATGTAAGATGACCCTTCTTGTTCATTGTTTGGCGTTGTATCTGAGATGTACGAAGGCCCCGGAAGCACTGAAGCTTAGATGTTCGAGGGCCCTGGCTGAGGCTCTTCTTCCGTTAAATAACGTGTTGTGATGAAGTGTCTGTAAACGGGCGTTTGGTAACTGAAGAAGGCGCAAAATCTTCCTCTGTAAACACATCAGGATCAAAAGGGCAAATTCCAGCTTTCTTGAATGTGATTATGATGTTTACAGGGGTTGCTGCTTGAGGCCAAGCTGTTTTTGCGATTCAGGGTATTTCATAAATCGACATTGTTTTATTTGGATTGCTACAGAGCCATGTTTCTTCGGTCTTAGCACAATATGATTTAAATGGTCCTTTTACGCCAACATCAAGAGGCTGTAAACGATGTGTGCAATGAGAATGATAACATAATAATTGAGTTGGCTTTAGCTATTTCAACTACTTCGATATCGATGTGCGACGAGTGATTGTCAAGTAGCAGTAGCACTGGTTCTTCTGGGATAGGTTTCGTAAACTTAATGAAATGATCCATGTAAAATATAAAAATTATCTATTTATGTATTTTACGTAATTACTTATAATATAATTTTTGTATTCTAAACTAGTTGTTGGTCATATCTTCTTAAATAAAGTGATTTAAACCTCTTTACCGCGTCAAGGTTACAGCCTTAAATTTTCCGTGCATGAACTTACTGATTTTTTTTAAACATTTTTTTCAGAACTTGTAGATTCAGAAGTAAAATATTTCTTCATGGGTCCGGTAAATGGTTTGGAACATTCCCTGTGATAACCACTTTTCGCATATTCAGTTGGTAAAATAATGTCGTTATATTTGAGGTTATGTATCTTTCTTAATTTTAAAATTGTTTGACATTTTTTCAATGTCTCCTCAGAGAATAATAATATTTTGCCACTACTTTTCTTACAGAAAACACAAATTAATACGTCTCCCATGATGATATTTTATTAAAACTGAATTAAATTTATTTCACACAACAACTGCACAAATAAAAAATAGAATGTGTACTATACGATCAATGACTGAACATAAACTGAGAAAAAAATCTGTCGTAGGGTACGAAAGATGTGTCACAAAAGACGCAGTATACCCAACTACACTCTGGTTATTATTGGAAGAGCTCTGACAGCTCCGTACTATTCCACTCCCTGCATACAACTTTCTACTTCATCATGACGGACAACAATTTATAATTCTGTAAACTATAAACTTTAAAAAAATCCAAATAGTATTTTCGTTAATTTCAGTAGTACTGCCTGATATTATAAGGGTGACCTTTATCTACAATAATGAACACTATATTTTTAGATAACTAGTGAAACTACCATTGCGCTTAGAACGGAACGCAAATGTACTAGTGCTGACAATCGTATAGTCTCTTACAAGTAAAATTAGTTGAATTTTTGTGTATTACAAATCTAGTCCTTACTTGTCATTGTCTCTCTCTGCTTCTGTTGTTGGCCAGTTTATATCCCTATAAAAAGGCAGATGTTCTTCAGGAATATAGCGAGTAAGTTCCTTTATATCCTCAATCTTTTTAAAATTAATTGGCACCTTACCCAAATCATAGGCTCTTTCTAGAGGAAGTGTCACCAAACTTGTATTTCGTTTATTTAAGTTAAAGATATGCTCATTCAAATCATCAATAAAACTACGGCATTTTACAATCCCTGGGAAATCTTTGGAAAAAGTGAAATGCCTGTAAGACAATATCCCAAAATGTAGTTTGCTGTTGCGTGGAAGATTTGCACGTTTAGTACCCTTTGAAATTACATTTTTTTCGTAAAACGATGGCCACCAAGCTTTACAATCTAAAACATCTTCACTAGAAATTCTTTGTACGAACGTTTTCCCATATGAAAAAGAATTCGCTATTAACTTCACGTATTGTTTGGGTAAATAAACCCTGTCAAGACGCTTCACTTTTTTCTTCACTACCCCAAAATTCCTATCATTGGGCATAAATGAGTGCCTTCTCACAGGTACGCAATAATGGCTTTTTTTGAATCTGTTTGTCAAGGCGCATAGCAACCTAATAAAAGTATGGTTGCGGTTTTGTCCCGCACATGAGTCTGAAAAAATATACAACTCAGTCACATGATCGCTGACGTACTTTTCTATATAATCCACTCTCATGGAAAACACCCTATTGGGCCCCTTGTGTGCCAGCCCTTCGTGGTACTCATAAAACACTGACGTATCATCTCCTAAGCTGTAAATATTAAGAATATTTACCCTTAACTGTCTAAAGTAAGACACTTCCTGTACAGGGATATTCGGTAAGGGCAAATTTTGCATAAAATCCATTGTAATTCCAGCTACGTCTTTCCTTGCCTTTGCCAACAGTTTAACAGCCTCCATTTTTTTTATAAAACTTCCCAGCTCTTCGTTTGTGGACAACGAGTTTAGCTTCAGCAGCCTTTTTGGAACTATCGCGGAGTGAGTTGCTGTTAATTTTTGTTTTAAATTCCTCACATATTGAACATACGTCTTTTTGAGGCCTGCCAAACTGAATATTAAAATTTTCTCTAAAATACTTTCCATAGTAGGGGTAAGTTATTTTAGACAATGGAAACGTCTCCTAGAAAAGGCCGAACATGATGCGTACGTTCAAGTCTGAACTCAAATACTGTTACTCCCTACTGGAATAATGAGTTTGCTTGGTTGGGAAGCTTAAAATATGCTGGTCTAACGCGGAGATTTCGTCAATGGGCATCCTGATTTCTCTTTATTTGGTTTGTACCTCTGAGATCTTTAGGAGATTTACTTGCTACTAGCAGTTGACATAATCGCCTAACTTTCTTAGTCGACGTTGAATGTAATGATATAAAAGCACGTTTACAAACCTTTATGTCATTTACAGTAAACTCAAAGTTACATACTTTTTCGAAACATTTTTCATCCTTGTTCTTTGGTCTGCGTCTTGTAATATCCCTTTTTTTAATACAACCTTGCATAAAAACATCTTGAGCATCTTTGGACGTCATAGCATTTAACCTTTCAATCAATGCCATCTTTTCTTCTTCAGTGAACCTATTTGTACATTGGTTGAGGCATCTGCAAACAAACAAATAATAACAATGTGAATAACTACAATAATAATCTCAATGAGCATTAGCAGAATGAAAAAGAAAAGTAACTTGTGCTTACCCACAATCTGGACCAGATTTACGTTCGTTCACTTGGTTTCCGGAATTGTTTGTATAAGTTTTCCCTTCTAGCCGAGCATTTTTTATTACATTCCACTTATACTTGTCTTTAATAACTATTCCTTTTCTTTTTCTACTATTATTTTCGTCCATATGAAAAGATATAATAATATAAATTAGCTAATATAAATAAACGTTTACACATAAGAAAGAACAAGATATTTTAACCACAATCTGTGTTCGTCATAGGCAGAATCAGGGTTAATCAGAGATGGTGATATCTATTGGGCTTGGATTTTCATTTGGAGAGTGAATTCTTGTACTGGAACCATCATTTAGAATTGTTAATTCATAGTTGTTCAATATTTCCGCAATTTGTTTACCATTTGAATTGTTTGATTGCTGCCCCACTATGGATGATGGGCATTTAGATCTCCCATGAATATGATATTACCATCCACTTGATTTAATATATTTTCTATATAGTTTTTTAATTCTACAGTTTGTTGTGGGACATATGCAGTGAATATATTTAGATTCTTAATTTTTATTATTTTATGTTGTAGATTTCGAACTTGTATACTTCTGATTTGTAATTCAGAGTGTATTATGTTGTTTTTTATACATATTGCCACTCCTCCATAACCATCTTCTCTGACTTCTCTTATAATCCTGTAGCCTTGAATGTGGAAGTGGTGGTTTTGTTTTAGCCATGTCTCATTAAACAGCATAACATCTGGGTTGTATTCCCTCAGTAAATTGATTAAGTTTGCCCTGTTATTTGTGGCATTGTGAACATCGTTAATTTTTGGTTGAATTTTGTTTATGTTTGTTTTTATTATGTATCAGAGTCCTCCGTTTCATTGGACTCTATTGAAACTGTTTGTATTCATGTTTTCCTAAAGTTATCTGGGCATCTTTTAATTTATTCTAACAGAAAGGGCATTGTGTATTGATAGTCACTTAAATTAAATCTATTCATTGCACTATAAGGCTGATTTATACTATCTTTAAATTTTGAGGTTGATGGTTGAGTATTTTGATATAATGTTTTGGAATTATGTGTTTGATTGACACTTGTGTAGTCTGTTGTTTGAAGGCCTTTTTGTGTTCTACCGTTGAGGTAGTATAGTTATTTGTTATGTTTTGTTTTGTTATAGCCTTTGTCTGTAATTCGTTTTTTTGGAGGATTTTCTAGTGCATGTTGATATGTTCGTTTGTTGCTATTATTTTGTGATATTAAACGTCTGGGGGTAACGTTGATTGTTTCATTTTCTTTTACAGATTTATTTGGGAGCATTGGATATAGGTATATATATATATATATATATATATATATATATATATATATATATATATATATATATATATATATATAAAATACAATCTTAGTTGGGGAACTCGGCAAGAAGGGCGTGATAAGAGATCACACAATTTTCATTAAACCAATATTTCGGTCCTGGATTGGGACCTTCTTCAGGGCAGAAATGAGAAGTGCAAAGATTTCGTTAGCCTGAATGGCCGTAGGTTATACATACAAAAGTTGTTACATATAAAAGTTGGTTAATCCATAAAATATATAAAATACACACTAAAACACTGTAGACAAAATTCTAAAAACCAAATTTAAAACATGGATGTAATTGGGAACCTTGGATGTTGATAACATTGTTAATTATTTCACCTGTGACCACCACATATGGCCACCGCCATTTAGGTTTTTTTTTTCTGAATTTTTGCGCATTATAACATAATATATTTTCATATACCATAAGTCTTTTTATATTTTTTTTGTCTGTCAAATTCTGGACATTTTTTTGAAATACTTATGTGATCTGTACTTTTACAATGATAACATTTTTTTGTGCATTTTGTTTGTATCAATTCATTTTCATCCTTATAGGTTTCATGTGTGATTTCACCACAAAATTAATTTTACCACAGTAAAATTAATTTTGTGGTGAAATTAATTTTACTGTGGTAAAATTAATTTTGTGGTGACTAAACAGACATCTATTAGACAAAATGGAGGATCATAAAACACCACTGCAAATCATATTTGAAGATACGGAAGAACATTATTCTTTCACTATTGAAGAGTCTCAAGAAGTGATACAAAACAACAAAGATTCAGCCCCGGGAATGGATGAGATATCCTACTCAATGATAGCTAACTTACCTGACAAAGCAAAAAAATGTATTAACAAGTTGGATACAGGAAAAAAAAAGGGAGTTAATGACTGTCTGGCATATATTGTATCCCATATAACACTAGCCTTCAATGAAGAATGCTCGTTGATAGCAGTGTTCATAGATATAAAATCGGCCTTTGATAACGTAAACATACACGAGCTATATAAAAAATTAATCATATTCAACATATCGGCAGAAATAACTAAATTAATATACAAAATCTTGGAGAATAGGAAACTACATCAAAAGGCACTAATGAGCAATTGTTAGGCCCAAAAATAACTTGTTCAGGATTACCGCAGGGCTCCTCACTCAGCACTATTGTGTTTAACATTTATACACAGGAATTATTCAAACTATTACCCAATGAAGTACAAGTTATTACATTCGCAGATGATATGGTCCTTTTCCTGAAAGGATGGATGGATATTTTGGGGTCAGGGCGCATCGACAGCCAGGTCATTTAGCGCCCCTGAGAGTGTTTGATTTGTTATACGATAAAATTTATCTCTTTTAGGTAATTTTTAATGTTGGTGTGGAGTGAATCGAGTGAGGCTATTAATAGTGGTAGGTTTGAAGGGATTTGATGTTTATCTCTGATAGACTTTAAGTGTGGGGTCTCAATTATATGGGAGACTGTCAGAGGGAAATTGCATAAGAGGCAAGTAGGGGCTTGTTCATTTTGTAGTAGGTGTCTGTGAGTACTGTAGGTATGTCCTATGGCCAGTCTTCGCATGAGGACGTTTTCTTCTCTGGTTATATGCAAGGAGTTTAAGGGGGGGTAGACTAGGGGTTTAATAAGCCAGAGCTTATTATCGGGAGGTATTAGGTCCCAGTTCAGTTGGAATAAGGAACGTAAATTATGGTTAAGGAAGGAGTTGAAATCTCTGGGGTGGTTCTCTCCCCATCCTGTGGTACCTCTCTCTATTGCTAGTTTTGCGTGTAGGTCGGCTTTGTCGTTGCCCCTGATGCCAATGTGACTGGGGATCCAGAAGAAGGCAATTTTACGATGTTTTAGAGTTGCCATGTGGCATAAGTCTAAGATCTGGCGAACATAATTGTATTTTAATTTCAGTGATTTTATTGAGGCAAGAGCGCTGTAGGAATCGGAGATGATTAGAATACGCGTTGCAGCTCTGAGGGTTAGAGCGTGGCGTATGGCCTCTTTAATGGCCAAAAGCTCGGCTGAAAAAATGGAGGTGTATGATGGGAGTTTAAACATTTTTTTGGTAAAAGAAGTGGTGAAAGATGCACCCACTCCCTTGTCTGTTTTGGATCCATCAGTATAAAGCAGGGTGTAATTTGGGTAGTGAGTTGCTATTCTTTCCAGAAATGTTTTCCTTAGCAGTGGGTTAGGGGTTTCTGTTTTCCTTAGTGAGAGCATTGAAAAATCGACTGGAGGACAGTTAGATAGCCATGGAGGGAAAGATGAGTACAGTGGATAGTCATATTTAGGGGGGGAGATGTTGTGTAGAGTTAGTAGGGTAGTGATTCTATTGGGGATAGAGTTTTTTATAGAGGTTATGGATGCGCGATGAATTGAAAATAGATTCAGGGTATGTCTAGTGAAGGGGCGGAATAATGAGTAGGAATAAAATTTTAAGAGTGAGTGTTGTCTGATGAGATACAAAGGGGGGGTAGAGGTAACACATTGGAGACTAGAGATTGGGGAGGTGCGGAAGGCACCAGCTATTGCACGGAGAGAAGTATTTTGTATGGTATCAAGTTGCTTCTTGACAGATGAACTCGCAGAGTCGTAAATGAAATCGCCATAGGCGAGCTTGGAAAAGATAAGTGATTTGTAGATAGTTTGGAGAGAAGGGAGGTCTGCACCCCAAGACGTATTTGAAAGGATTTTTAAGAGGTTTAAGTCGGGGGAAGTACGTGCTATGAGGTGTTTGATGTGAGGAGTCCATGTAAGTTTGTTGTCAAAGATTAGTCCGAGGATCTTGAGTGAGTCTGTAGAGGGTATGATTGAGTTTGCAAGGTGAAGGGGATTAACTTTAGAACAGTTTCTTAATTTGCAGAAGTGTATATAGGATGATTTGGAGGGGGAAAATGAGAGTCCATTGTTATTGGCCCAAGCGTTTAGGAGGGAGATAGATTGTTGTAGGATCTCAGTGCACCATTGCGATGATGAAGATGCCGTGTAAAGTATAATATCATCTGCAAATATCTTGTAGTTTGTTGTGGATGGGATTTGGTTAATTAGGTTGATTAAGGCAATGTTAAAAAGGGCAGGACTCAAAACAGATCCCTGTGGGATGCCAAGGGAAGAGGTGAAGGAGTTTGATAAAACGTTGTTGATTTTGACTTTAAAGGATCTGGGTTGGAGAAAGTTAAGAATGAAGATAGGGAGAGAACCTTTAAGCCCAAAGCGTTCCAACTGTGAGATTATGAGGTTTTTGTTGATCTTGTCAAAGGCTTGGGATAAATCGAGAGAGGTTAATAGGGTGTGCTTTTTTTGATGTGAAGCGCGTCTGATTTCGGTATCGAGGGAGGCCAGGTGGTCGATGGAAGACCGATACTTCCGAAAGCCAAATTGTTTATGAGAGAGCAAGTTTTTGGTTTCCAGTAACCAGGTTAGTCTGTGGAGAACCATTCTTTCAAGGACCTTACATAGATGGTTGGTTAAAGATATGGGGCGGTAACTGTCTGGGACAGATCTGGGTTTGCCCGGTTTGTGAATGGGTATGATGATTGAACTTAACCAATCACTAGGGAAGGAGTGATTGATCCAGATATGGTTGTATAATGATACGAGGTGTTCAAGCATTGAAAGTGGGAGATGTTGGATCATTTCTAGGAGGATCGTATCTGGTCCGGGTGATGTTCTTTTGGAGTTTTGTAGTGAGTAGGTTAGTTCCTGTAAGGAGAATGGGGTATTGTAGGGGAGAGAGAGAGTTGTGTTAAATAATGTTTTGTCGAAATTTTGTGCAGTGGGGGGATTGAGAGGTAGTGATTTATATAAATTTTCGGAGATGGGGTGTCGTTTGAATGTATTAAGTGCTTTCTTCCGATTTTGAATTGCTTTAGAGCACTCAGCTGACCACCAGGGGACTGGGGGTTTGTTAGGGAGCGTGTTTTTGGTTGGGATGGTAGTAGCGGCAGCGGTAATAATGGAATTTGTGAAGTGGTGTATGGCTGCATTAATATCTGGTATGGGGTCGGTGGGGGTGTTGATTATGGAGGTGTATTTGGGCCAGTCTGCTTTTGCTGGGTTCCATTTGGGAGGTGTATGGGTATTAGAGTGGGTGGATGTCTGAGGGTAGCGAATAATTATGGGGAAGTGGTCACTGGAGTAGGGATCAGGGGATATGTCCCATTCGAGGGAATTTGCGAGAGAAGGATTGCAGAGAGTTAGGTCTATTGAGGAAAATGTGCCCGATGACGAACAGATGTAAGTGCTAGCCGGTTGATTTAAAATGGCAAGGTTGTTCTGTTGAATGAAGTCGGCTATCATTTTGCCCCTAGTGGAAGAGGAGCGGGAGCCCCACATGGGGTGGTGAGCATTGAAGTCACCTAGTAGGATGAACGGGGTAGGGAGTTGAGCAATGAGGGCTGATAGGGAGTTGGTGTCGGTGTGGATGGCGGGAGGGAGGTATAGATTACAGATGGTGATGGGGGTATGGTAAGTATATCTTGCGGCCACTGCTTCTAGGGGAGTAGAGAGAGGAACTTGAGTGAAATCAAGTGTTCTATGGAGATACAGGGCAACGCCTCCGGAGGCTTTTTGCGGATCTACTCTGTTTTTATGTATAAGGTGGTAATTTTTTAGGGATTTGGAACGATTTTCTTTGAAGTTGGTTTCTTGTATTGCTAATATTGAGGGTTTATAGATTTTTATCAATAAAGAAAGATCCTCTGTTCTAGGGAGTAATCCGTTTGCATTCCATTGTAAGATAGGATGGAAGATTGTTGAGAAAAAGGGTGAATTACTTTTTCCTGGTAATTTGTTTGATGGATTTTACAGGATCTATATCTATGTTCATATCTGGGGTACTGATGTCCAGGATAGATTCGCTGGACGATGTGGGGGTGGATTTTGCAGAGCGGCTCTGCTTCTTCTTTGGGGGGTCTTTTTGGGGTGGAGTATGGCGCGTGAAGGTTGGGGGGGGTTTAGATGTAAGAGGTTTGGAGGAGTTGGATTTGGGGTCGGGTTTTTGGAGAGTTGTTGGATCAGGGGGATGTTTAGGAGGGGGGTGGAGATGGAGGAGTGAGAATGTGTGGGTGTAAGTGGGGTGGGAATGATGGGTTTTGGTGAGGGGGAGGGAATGGAGGATTGAGGGGGAATGAGGTCGCATTGGGTGGCTGTGTTGACCATCGTTTTTTTTGGTCCTTTGGTTATTGAGCTAAAGGAAAGAGCAAAGGCCGGGTGAGTGGAGTTATATTTGCGTTTGGCATCGAAATATGAGAGTTTTTCCATGGTTCTAATTTTCTGGATTTCAAACTCTGCTTTGTATCTTTGACAGCCTTTATATCTTGGAGAGTGTGATTCCTCACAATTGGAGCATTTGGGGGGCAGGGAACAAGGAGCTTCGGGATGACTATTGTGCCCACAGGATGGGCATGTGGGAGCTTGAGTACATTTGATTGCGGTGTGTCCGAATTTTTGACACGAGTAGCATCTCATTGGAGCGGGTATATAGGGTCTAACTCTAATGGAATACCATCCAGCTCGGATTCTTGAGGGGAGTTGATGTAACCTGAATGAGATTATGAAGGTGTAAGAGGGTTTAGTATTGTTTTTCCTGTTTGAGATTCTATATATCTCGGTGACGCCTTGGTCTTTAAGGTTCTCAAGGATTTCCTCATCAGAGCAGTGTTGTAAATCAGAGCATGTGATAACGCCTTTGACGACGTTTAGGGTCTTATGAGCCGAAGAGGATACATCAAAATCATGTAGTTTGTTTAAGTGTGTTGCAATTTCGGCTTGTCTATCATTATTGACCTCGATGAGGATCGAACCATCGGATTGTTTTCTTGTGTCTGACAACGTACCAAAAGTGGACTGGAGGGCTTTGAATAGTATAAACGGGGATATTGTTTTAAAAGGACCATTTACCATTGAAATTTTAAAGAACTTGTCGAAAGTAGGGATAACTGGGGAATTTGCACCTGAATCTATTCTCGGTCGCTTGTGACCTGTAAGAGGGGGAAAGTTTGTGGGATTTTTGTTTGAGATCATTTCTGGTCCCACGAGTAGCCTGGGAAATAAGAGGTCAGCCTCCGCAGAGCCCGGATACAGAGGTAAGGCTTGAGTACGTCAGAGGGCGCCCGGTATCTGACGGAACCGTTAGAGACTAAATTTGCGCTGAGCCATACATCCTCTAAGCACGGTGTCTTTACACTGTAGGATTGCGCATACATGACTCGGGTACCTCGGGGACGTCACTCCCCGTACTAGAGTGATGGTGACCTCTCTAGCCCCTGAGGGGTTTCCTGAAAGGAAAGTCACCAGATCAGATGGTAAACAAAATGAACCAATCCCTAGCAATAATTAATGAATGGTTAAATATAAACAACTTAAAACTATCATATGATAAATGTGAAGCGGTACACTTTGTTAAAGGAAGGAAAAGAAATGAAATTGAACTTATAAAAATAAATAATATAATTGTACCATATAAAAATGACGTCAAATACTTGGGTATGCACTTGGACAATCATCTTAACTTTAATAAACATATAGATTACATAACACAGAAGGCCCTAACACTATTAAATATTTTTGTAGAGTGTGGTGGGGGTCAGATCCACTAACACGAAAAAATGAGGAAAAAATTAATAGTTTTTTATATGGGACTCAGAACTATATTGGGGTGCATGAAATCCACCCCTACAAATGCATTAAAGGCAGAATCGGGAATGATAGACCTGGAGCATAGAAGAAGATGGTGAGCAGTCAAATTTTTAGCTAAAGCATATACTATTAGTAACCATCCACATCCGCATAACCAAATACGCTGGCAAATTTCCCCAAGGGAGCAGAAGCCAATCCAAAGAAGACAAGACAAGACAACCTTCGAAATTGTCTGGCTGCTTGGGAAACTTCTTTAAATAATTGTCCAAGTAACATATAAAAAATTCAGATTTTATACTATAAAGTAAGTCATTGTCTTTATTGAATTTAAGTTAGGCTATGCCTCTTACTTACATTTATGATAGATTTTATTCCTATACTACTTAACCTAGGTTCTATACAGTAATCCTAATTAACTTAACCTAGGACATTGGAATTTAAATACATTGGTTGACTAATCTAACTTAACTAGAGCTTAATTCTAAACTAATCTAGAACTTAATTCTAAACTTAATCTAGGTTACAATCTTCATGGGGGTGGGAGAGGGCCATCGTCTTCGTCGGATATGGGGGTCAGAAGGTCTTGGATAGTGATGGCGGGCGTTGGCGGGCACGTGGAATGCGCTCCTTATGGTGACGTTTAGGTGTTGTAGCGGTGGACCTCATGTGTGCCTTGATTGTTGGCACACCGAGGTCTCTATGCAATTGACGGTTTCGGACGAACCATGGGGCTCCCGTGATCATCCTCAGGGCCTGAGGGACTCCGGCTCTAATGGCCTTGACTTCGGAGGTGGCCTTATCGACTCTGACTTGGAAGGTTCTGTCAGAGACGAAGGATTGAATGAGTTTGTTAATGAAAAGGGGGTAGCCGTGTCGGATCAGTTTCAGAATGAGGCCTTCGTGCCAGACTCGGTCGAAGGCCTTTGCTACATCGAGAACTGTTCGTCAGGGACAACACGGAGCGCTGTGGACTTTGCTCTGACGATTTCGAGGATGACTTTTTCAGCTATCTTGCCAAGGCCTGGAAGTAGGCTGATTGGCCGATAGCTGCTTGCCTCGTGGGATGGAGAGCGTGGTTTTTTGATCATAATGACCTCAGCTTTTTTCCAGTAGAGTGGAAAATAGCTGAGTCTCAGTATGCTGTTAATGATATTGGTGGCTTCTGAGATCTGTTTCTTGGGGAGTTTTTTGAGGGCTTTATTTGTGATTTTATCATGACCTGGGGCTTTTTGGATTGAGGTAAAACGAATGATCTCATTAACAGCGGAGGGGGTTGTGAAATACGTATTGCGAGGGGGCTGGGCAAGATTTAGGGTCTGTATGGTTGTAGCGACCCTAAAATCACGGGCTGGATCGGGATGGGCAGGAGTGTTCCTCTAGCAGATCTGCCAGAAGGTCAGCCTTCTCCTGGGTTGTGGAGGCTGTGGTGCCGGCGTGGGTGAGGGCTGGAATGGACCTTGGCTCGTCATTGGAAAGGGCTTTTGCCATTTTCCAAAGAGAACAGTCCTGGGTAGTGAGGGATTCTACTTTGGACTCCCACCTGCTGCTGTGGAATTCAGCAAGTGAGTCTTTCACCTGCTGCGTTGCTTGATTTGCGAGCCTTTTGAGGCGGAGGTCTCCCGTCCTGAGGGCTCTTCTGAGCAGCAGGTTTTTATCCCTGATCTGCTCTTTGATAGCTGGGGGTAGTCTACCTTGAGAAGAGACTGGTTGGGTTCGTGACGTTGTGGCCTGGGCAAGGGCTGTCTGGATATCAGCAGTCAGTTTATTGACTGCCGAATCCAGATCCTGGGTTGTGGAAATTTTTGGGATGGGACCCGTGGTCGCCAGGAGGCGTTGGAAGTGGTCCCAGTCTGTGCTGGAAGTGGTGACTGTGGCATTCATTTTGTCGGCCGGATTTCCTAGTGAAAAAATGACCGGTAGATGGTCAGACGAAAGGTCATGAATGACAGTAATGTTATGCCGGAGGTTGATATTTTTTAGAAGAAAAATATCTAGAAAGTCCGGTCTTCCATGTCTAATGTGGGTGGGCTCGTCTGGAGCTATGGGATTGAATGGGATTTGGTTCTGGATGGCGTCGAGAGCAATGCCATTAGCGTTCGTAGCTAGGTTTCCCCAGAGAACGTTTTTGGCATTGAAGTCTCCGCCCAGAACGGTCTTTTGATTGACAGGGCCAAACAGCAGATGGAAGTCTGCAGGATCGATGGGATGTTGGTCACCGTTTTGTTGGTAGACCGAGAAGAGGTGGATGGTGGTGTTGTTTGCCATGGTTATGGCAATGGGCGTGGCTTCAGTTTGGACAAGAGGAAGGGGGGGGAGGTTGGTAGTGATTGAAGGAGTGCTTGACAAGAATCATGATCCCCCCTAGGCGGGCCCTGATTCTGTCGTTGCGGTAAACAGTGTAGTTAGGAAGACTGAATCGGATGCCGGGCTTTAGAAAGGTTTCTGGGATTAGAGCTACGTCGACGTTATGGTCTTGTAGGAAATGGAGAAGTTCATGCTTTTTGTCGCGAATGCCGTTGGCATTCCATGACAGGATGTTTAGCATTTTAGGAGAGATCTTATTTCGTCGCTTACTCATACTTGGGCGTTGGAGTTAAGCAGGGGCATGAAAGTGGCGGAAAGCTTTTGAAAGTTTTGGATGTTTTTAAAGAAGGTTTGCATGGCAGAATTCATGCTATTGATAGATGTGTAAGGGCGTCGGTCATGTTTGTTGGAATTGGGGTCGCTGGGGGAGCCGCCGTTTGACGACGGTTTGCCCAGGAGAAGGGGGCTTGGGGGTTAGCTTGGTTAGTTGCGGGTCGCTGCGACGGGTGTTTGGGACAGCCTCTGTAGGAGGCTGTATGCTCACCCTCGCAGTTTGCACATTTGGCAGGTAAATCCCGCGTTTTTTTGACATGTGGACGTGAGGTGCCCCTGCCCGCATTTAACACATTTGGGCGGGGCCCTGCACAGATGAGATGAGTGGCCAAATAATTGGCCGTTGAAACATTGGGTATTTTTAGACTTGGAGTGTTGGGGTTCTGTTTTTATTTTGTTGTGCCTGACTTCAGTAATAGCAAAAATGGCTTTATCGGATTTGGGCACTAGCACCAAAACCATGGGCATGGGGTCCCCTGATTTGTAGTGCCAGCGGATAACTTTATGAGGGTTGTGGCCTTTCTCACGCAAGTCACTAGCAATCTCGTCGGTTGTGAGAGTCTCTACGACTCCCCTCAACACGACGTGGTTTAGTTGTCCTCCTGGAACTGGAAGGTATGGAAGGGTTCCCTGTTCTCCTCCAGGAATCTAGTTATATTTCTAAAGTCCTGGGGGGTCTCGGGGTGTATCCTCACACCTTCCGGGAGGGTGACCGCGCGGGTAAACCTGAATTTCTTGGCATTGAAAGTTGAGACAAGATGATTGTAGCGCGTTTTGTCACGCAGTACAATGGGCGGAACTTTGGTATTAGGTGATGATGGGTTTGAGGGGGGGGGGTTACCGTCTATGCTGGCAACTTACCTGCAGCAGCTACTTTAGCAGCACCTTCCTGACTGGTCCTCGACCCCTGCCCTGACGTGGTGGAAGGCGTTGTCTGGGGCTGGAGCGACAGTTGATGCTGTGGCTACAATTGAGTCTTTGGTAGAGGCGTTGTCCTGGATTGCTGTCGCAGTCGAAACGTGCCATTTCGACTGCGAGGCAGCATCATCATCAGAGGACTTGTTGCTCCTCTTTCTGCGCCTGTATTTCCTTGTTGCTGGTTCCTCAAAATCTGAGTCGCAGGATTCTTCTTCCTTAGGGAAGGGCGTAGAGGTCCTGACTGGCGTTTCTGATCTTGAAGATGATGTGCTTCCGCTGAGGCCCAATGCAACTTCATCCATGATGGTATTGTCAGGATCTGCTTCAGACTCAGACGACTGAGATCTTGAAAGTTTCTCGATCTGGGCCCTTAGCAGTCGAATTTCATTGACAAGTTTCTCCACCAGGGCATCTTTTTTAGAGACATCTATTCTTTGCTGTTCGATGATTTTTTTTAAATCAACGATGACTGTTTCCATTTTTAGTACTTGAGTTTTGTTGGTTATTTTTCTTAATTACAGCTTGTCTAGACTGTAGTCTGCGAACCGTAATTAGGTTTATCCCAAAAAGGATTAAATCTTCGTAACTGGTTTTTCCAAAGAGGATTAAAACTTTAGGTCGTTAAGCCGGAAAAAGGTAGATGTTGTCGCTTTGAAGTCACGATGAGAACTATGATATTTGAGTATTGGTGTTGTTACATTTATATAAATACCCTAAGGTAGATAGGTAATAAAATTAATACTAATGCTAATGAATATGGCTGGGAAATCCATTCTGAATATTAATTGTATAAATTGAGTAAAGGGGAGTTACCATGGGCCAGACAGGTATCTTTTTGCTCGTTTAGGATGATGTCTGAATTTTTAATTCTATTTATTTCTAAATTTTCTAATAGGTTTAATTTTACGCCGTGGAAATTTGACAATATTAGTCTTTCATTAAATTAATCCTGCTTTAGTTTATTCTTCTTTCAGTTTTCTTACCATATAACTGAGGTCTTCCTCATCTTGCGCTATGATTACTTGGTCGTCTGCGAAACTTAGAGTATATAAGTAATCTTTTCATATTGGGACTCCCATTCCACTACATTTTTGCTTCCATTTTTTTAATGTTTGTTCGAGGTATATTTTGAATAGTGCTGGGGATGTAGGGCATCCTTGTATAATTATTCTCCATGACTCTGTGCTTCTAGTTCTACATGTTCGCTCGATTTTTGCCATCTCTCGTTCTTTTCTTTGTTTATCATCCTCCTCGCTTCTGCATTTTTCTCTTTATATTTCTGTAGATCTTCTTCTGATTTTGTATTCAGCCATTTTTCGTATAGTCTTCTTTTCTCCTTTATAGATTCTTTGGTTTTTTCACAGATTCTAATTTTATGTTTCTGATTCTCGTTGTCTTCTTTACCTAATGCTTCTAGGACCGCCTGTTTGATGCATTCTTTTATGTGGTCATACATCTGTTGGAGGTTGTCGTAGTTAAATTCATTTAATTTTTGATCTAATCTTCGTCTATATAAGTCTCCTATCGTTTCGTCTTGCAGTAAGTGTATTTTGTATTTTATTTTTTTGTCTGCTTTTTCTGTTATCTCATTAGTATTTCTGTTTTCTTTATCTATTGTTCCTTTTTGCTTTATTGTCTTGTACCACGGTACTTTTATATTTGCTATTAATAGTCTATGGTGTGTTCCACATTCTGCCCCTCTCTTTACTCTTACGTCTTTTATTTTGATAGTGGTATCGTTTTTAATTATAATGTAGTCTATTATTGATTTTAAGTTTCGTGTTTCTTGCATTCAAGCATATTTGTGGATGTCTTTGTGTTTGTAGAATCCGTTTGTTATTTTGAGGCCGTTTAGTTCACACAGTTCTATTAGTCTCTCTCCGTTTTCGTTAGTAATGTCTTCTCCGAATGATCCTACGGTATTGTCCTTTGTTTTCCTTCCTGTTCTCCCATTCAGATCTCCCATTATTATTAATTCTTGGCTTTTCTTTACTTTTTGTGTTTCTATTTCTAGTGTTTCCATGAAATTATCTTTTTCTCTTATAGTGCTGTCTTCTGTTGGGCCGTATACTCCTAATATTATCATGTCTTTTCCTAGTATTGTTATATTTAGTTTTATGATTCTTTCATTGATGGGTTCCCAAGATGTTATTTTTTTTTCCACTTCTTTTTTACTAATATTCCAACTCCGGCGTTTGCTCTTTCTTCCTTCTTTACTCCACTCCAACAATGCATCACTTCATCTATTTCTTCTATTCCACTTCCCTTTTTCTTCGTCTCGCTTATTACTAAAATGTCTATGTTCATCTTCTTAAACACTTGTATGACTTCGATGTTCTTTGTCCTCCATCCCTGTATATTCCAGGTGCCGAGAGCAGCTATTCTGTTTCGGGGTTTCTTCATTTGGCTGAGTTTTAAGCTTGGGTTAACTATTCGCTTTGAAGTAGAATTGCCCTCCCGTATCCGATGGGGCTCCCTTCTTCGAAGGTGTGGATTGCCACCAGGGGATTTTTACTTATCTTGTGATTTTTCATCCTAGTTTTCAAAAACAACTAGCATTTCCCAGATTAGCTTTTACGTGTGTTAGGGTGCTAACTCCTAACGCCACAACCCTCGCCCTTTATCCGGGCTTGGGACCGGCAACAGTGTCCATCCATCAACACTGCAGGCGGAGTTATAAATATATGTATATATATATATATATATATATATATATATATATATATATATATATATATATATATATATATATATATATATATATATATATATATATATATATATATATATATATATATATATATATATATATATATATATATATATATATATATATATATATATATATATATATATATATATATATATATATATATATATATATATTATATATATATATATATATATATATATATATATATATATATATATATATATATATATATATATATATATATATATATATATATATATATATATATATATATATATATATATATATATATATATATATATATATATATATATATATATATATATATATATATATATATATATATATATATATATATATATATATATATATATATATATATATATATATATATATATATATATATATATATATATATATATATATATATATATATATATATATATATATATATATATATATATATATATATATATATATATATATATATATATATATATATATATATATATATATATATATATATATATATATATATATATATATATATATATATATATATATATATATATATATATATATATATATATATATATATATATATATAAATATATATGTTTATTAATGTCCGTTTAAAAACATTATTTACACGTATATTATTATGTTATAGCTATAAAATTATTTTTTTTAATTAAAAAAGATAAAAAAGTTAAGTATTTACTTAGTAAGAATATTAGGTATCTTTCAAATGAAAAAGTATACCTACATTATTAATATTTATTAATCAATGCTTGGGACCGGCAACAGTGTTGATGAACTACTCAATCCATCCATCAACACTGCAGGCGGAGTTATAAATATATGTATATATATATATATATATATATATATATATATATATATATATATATATATATATATATATATATATATATATATATATATATATATATATATATATATATATATATATATATATATATATATATATATATATATATATATATATATATATATATATATATATATATATATATATATATATATATATATATATATATATATATATATATATATATATATATATATATATATATATATATATATATATATATATATATATATATATATATATATATATATATATATATATATATATATATATATATATATATATATATATATATATATATATATATATATATATATATATATATATATATGTATATATATATATATATATATATATATATATATATATATATATATATATATATATATATATATATAATATATATATATATATATATATATATATATATATATATATATATATATATATATATATATATATATATATATATATATATATATATATATATATATATATATATATATATATATATATATATATATATATATATATATATATATATATATATATATATATATATATATATATATATATATATATATATATATATATATATATATATATATATATATATATATATATATATATATATATATATATATATATATATATATATATATATATATATATATATATATATATATATATATATATATATATATATATATATATATATATATATATATATATATATATATAATATATATATATATATATATATATATATATATATATATATATATATATATATATATATATATATATATATATATATATATATGTTTATTAATGTCGGTTTAAAAACATTATTTCCACGTATATTATTATGTTATAGCCATAAAATTATTTTTTTTAATTAAAGAAGATAAAAAAGTTAAGTATTTACTTAGTAAGAATATTAGGTATCTTTCAAATGAAAAAGTATACCTACATTATTAATATTTATTAATTTCAATGATTCGTAAAATGATTTATAAAATTTGGGAATTATGTTATCCCTGCATAAGCTATCTAAGTCGCCTAATTTGTTTTCGGGGAGAGTAAATTTTCGTGTGTATACTGACTTTAAGGTTAAATTTTTTGGCTGTATACTTTCTGTAGGTCGTATTTTGTTTTGCTTAAATTTAACTTGGCCCCACGCTGCCTGCTTATAACTAGATTTAAAGTAAAATACGTCGCTATTTTTTTCAAATTTCAACATTTTCACTGTAGAAATTTTGAAGTCCTAGCCGGAGATATCCTTAGCTATTTTTGGAGCCGTTTCGTTAAAAAGAGTTTTGGTATCAATAAAATCTTCAAATCCCATTTCTCTTACTTGTAGAGCATCACCTTCATTTTGGGTATGTCCCCGAATTAAATATTTATGTGTAATGGACTTGATTTCAAGGTGCTGGACTGCATACAAATAAAGTGTTAACATAAACCTAAAATACAAAAGGAAAAAATTACCTTAAAAATAATAACACTTATATAAGTATAAAGAGTAACTTTGACATACATAAAAATAAACAGAAAGTATTACTACGAGGGTTATAATGACCTCACCTGTTCTGCTGGCCTGCGCAGTTATCAGAATAAAGTATAAAGTGTTTTCCAGGGTTTGTATTAGATAGCTCTTCCAGATATCGGTAAACACGGGTGACTATTTCGTTAACACCTCTATGCCCTAGTCCTTCATGCCAAAAAAAACATAGGTTGTTGTCATTTCCAATTTTAGAAACCTATAATAAAGAAGAGCGCTTAATTAAAATAGGATTGAAGATAAAATCAATTTAAAGGAGATTAATATTATAATTTATTAAATACTAACAGTATCCGATATTAAATTCCTTATTGAATATGCGTGAATAAGCGTCATAAGAAGCTACGGTCTTGTTGGATGCCGATCGTTGAGATGAATAGTGCCGATGCATTTCTGCAATTGTCAGACCACCATCTATGAATTTTCTTTGATTATCCTTTCTTAAATAATGACTCTCAATAGTCGGAATCGAATTTATGTGACTCCTGACTGAATCAAATATTTCTTTATCTAGTTTTGTATGATTATCATGTTTAACTCTTCTATCGGGAGGAATTATTCCGGTCCCATCCATTTTACCATTAATGACTGTTCGGATTGCCCTTTCCGTTATTCCTAACGTATTAATCAAAAACGTTTTGCATACACGATTTTTTTTTATTATCATTAATTTCATAAAAAGCACTGAAAAGACGTTTTCTGAATTCATTTGACAATTTCTTTGAACACTTATCTTGACAAGGATATCAAGCTTTGATTTCTTTGCCCGTCCTAGACATGTAACTCTGTCCTGAATTTTTCAATATTTTTGCTTTTACTTCTTTCCACGTATTGGCATTTCGTATTCTTTTTTTTCCTTTTATTGATCCAGATTCTTCAATGACTTCTACTCGATCAACAGGAATTTCATTATTGAGATTTACGGGACTAGAACAATGTGAATCATCCGTGCTTGAAGACTCGTCACTTGATGGCTCAAAATTATCATTGGAATCTGATGAAAGATCTGAATCTTCATCAGTATCAGTATCGCTACAGTAGTACTTGACTAGTTTCATTTTCTTGAATCCCACTTTTGTATCACTTGCGTGTTTAGCCACCCATTTAATTTTTTGTTGTTCTATTTCTTGTTCTTTAAAGGTACCATATCCTGAAGTTGAAGGCAAATTCTTCTCTTCCCCGACTTGGTGCAGTGAAATTTTCTCTATCTCTTCCTCACACTCTGTGTTTATCACCTCCATCACCTCTCCTGCCTTATTCCTGTTCTTTAATATATCTTCCTCATACTCCGTGCTTATCACCTCCATCACCTCTTCTGCCTTATTCCTGTTCTTTAATATCTCTTCCTCACACTCCGTGCTTATCACCTCCATCACATCTCCTGCCTTATTTCTGTTCTTTAATATCTCTTCCTTATCTAACCCATGAACTGCGACCGAGAATTCCCTAGATTTTAGGGAAAAAAACGGATTTTTGCTAGGTATAAATTTCCCTAAACTTTTTCCCTAAAAATTTCGAGGTTTTGCGGGTGGAAAAGCAAAATTTTGGGTGAAGCAAAAACCGTGCAAATGAGGTAAAATGGCTGGGAAGTTTGTAAAAGGATGTTTACCGTCCGCATAAGAAGATACTGCGACTGAGGATGGCGAGTGTCCATCCGTCACACCAAAGATTGGGCGTGGCCGCAGTTCTTGCAGCCCGAATTGACCTTGAGCGGTGAAGACTGACCTTGGGGAGCTGAAGAAGTGACGTACTAGCGGCAATTGGCCATTGGTTGTTGACCCTAGGGGCCTTAATTGTTACCTGTAAATAGTAGGTTGACATCTGAATTACCTTGTTTGGCGCAGAGCAAGGTGAGCTGAAGTGGTCAATGACGCAAGAGGTCCAGTGGTTGTTGAAACAGTGTCCTTTTGTCAAGAAATTAGGGTGTAAGATCGTGTTTATCGTAACGCTAAATGTGTTTACGGTAACGTTATAGGTTGTTTGGCAATAGAGCTGATTAGCAGGGTACCTTAACTTCATTAAAATTTCTTTAGACTTTCATTAGAGGAGAAGTTGTGTAGAGCAATATGGGGTAAAAGTGGATCATGAGGTAATATTTCGGTGTTAAATGTGGGCAAAAAGGCGTTATTTGGATGTATTTTAGGTGTTAAAATTAGTAAATGTTCCCCTATGTTTTTTGGCGCCGTAAAGTCGGTAAAAATGTGTCTTATTTAGTTGTTTGGTGCCTAAAAGTCGGTAAAAATGTGTTAGATAAGGTAAAATGTAAACAAAATGTGTGATTCATGCTAGTTTCCTTTGTTGAAGATAAGGGTAAATGTAAACAAAAAGTATTAAGCAAAAATATTTTTATTTATTATGTAATAAATTAAGGCTTTTTTATATTGTTATAAATTCTATTAACATGTTCAACCTTTTTTTGAACATCATAGCAGACACATTTATCTGGTCCTTCACGAGTCCCTGTGAGTGTCCAAACACATGACACGAAATGTGTTTCTACTCTTTCTTCCCCATAATAGTTTATGGTCAGAGTCACTTGTTCTTGGTTGATATATGGTTCTAAAATTTTTTTAATATCAAGCCAATCTTCAATAAATATTAGTGGATAAACACCAAAATATTTCGGTAATTCTTCTATAATAAAATTAATTTTTATACAAGCTTCTTGAACATTAATATTACTTATCGAAGTCATGATTAATACTAACCTATAGGAGAATGATTTAGAGGAAGGGCGTTACAAGCATGCAAAATTTGAAAGTAAATATTTGTGAGTGCATGCATGCAACTTAAAAAAAAAATACACAATTTGAAAACATGCTTATTAATTTATTATATATTAGATATGACCACACAATTTTTTTCTGTAGATCCAAATCCGTTTTCACTTCTTTCTGTCTCTGTTAGAGATGTAACTTCTTCCAGACGGAGATGGAAAATTTTTTCACATATTAATTGCGCTATTTGACGTGGAAATCTTTGGTTGAATAGCAACACAAACAGTTCTCTTTTGTAGTCTTCATCAATTACACCAGCTATATGAAAATAATAAAAAAAAAATTTAGTGTAAGATAATAAAAGAAAATATATTTTTAATCTTTACCTCCTACATCGATGAAGTGATTTATAGCCAATCCAGATCTGGGAGCTATACGACCATAACAATTTTTAGGCAATTCAAACTTTAAACCTGTAGAAATTTTAACTCTTCCCATAGCTGGGACAGTTATGTCATTAAGACTCTTGATATCAAATCCTGCTGCTCTTAGACTACTTTTACTTGGTGTATAAGCATGAGGAACAGTTTTGAGAAATTTTAAACTGTGATCTTCTTGCATGAAGCATATTTGAAACTGTAAGACAATTAAGTGGCTAATATTTTTTAAATTTGATAACCCCAAGGCAGTGTATCAGTTGACAAATAATTTACTATTCTTTTATCGTCATAGGGTGTAAGCGCACACTTTCTTTGAGATATTGTGTATACCTCATGTTTTTGGCTACGAATTAAATGTTCAGTACTATAAATTTCGTTTTTATTAAAAAGGCAATTGTAATAATCCATAAATTGAATCGATCTTAACCCAGATATGCCCAAAATAATTACAACTTATTTTTTTTATTATTTTAATGTTCAATGAGATTAAAATAGCAAATAAAACACATTTTTGTTCTTGCTGGACAGTTATGTATTTAAAAAATATGGTTTTGTAGCCGTACTATATATAGGACAATGGGCATATAATACACTCCAAAAAATATTTATTTAGTATGATAAGATAAAAAACATTTAACGTGTAACCCAATATCACATTTTTGACATCTGGTTGTCGTTTTTTGATGACATCCTGCACACCTTGTTTGTTTATTTTGCGATATCACTAAATGGTCCAACCTGTCATACCTTAGTTCTAAATTATGATTTTTTGACGCATGTCCTTTCTGATACACAATTTTTTTTTTGTTCTGCACTAACAATACATTAGCAATGGCGCGTCTAAATGAAAGCTGGTCCATTGTCCCGCCATGATATTTATGAATCTGCCATGCATTATGAACTGCCATGTCTACGCAATGAGCTATAAGAGGAAAATACCATGTTTTGGTCTGATCGGTCGACGCCTCGCATGCTCCTGTTGTATAACTTCACCACATGGGGTTGTTCCACTTGAATAAATTTTTTCTCCTTCTGAGAGTATCTTCTCACGAAATGTAACGGATTTACACCACCGGCATTAGAGCAAAAAGTAACTATGTTGTTATCATTCCATTTTACAAATATAATATTGTCATCCTTAATCTTTATATAGTCATGAGTCCCACGTTTACACTTCTTCATGGTCTTTGAATCGTGCAATGTACTACAAGGAATACGATTTTCACGTATAGTTCCGGTCCCGAACAGATCTTTTTCGTTCAAATATTCTAACAGAGGAACAGAGGAAAAAAAATTGTCAAAAAATAAATGGAACTTCAAATCCTTCCAATTTGACCTAAGAGCATCAGCGTATTCCAAAACAACAGCCGTTCCAACTCCAAGATCCTTATAAATTTGACTAATATTCGTGGAAGCTCCTTGATAAGGCTCGAACCAATTTATATAACCTTGGCGGGTAGTGCCAACCCATAATTTATAGCCATACCGTATTGGTTTACCCTGTATATATTGTTTACAACCATGTCTGCCTGTGTATGGAACCATGGCTTCATCTATACTATGCTCTACCTGTGTGTAAGCGTGTTCAATAAATTTCTTATTTAGATATGTAAAAATTGGTCTAACTTTCGCGAATTTATCAGACGTATTCAGTTTATTATTATCATCTAGATGAATGTTTGACACAATAAATTCAAATTTGTTTCTGGATATTGCTTCAGATACTAATTCATTGTGTGAGTCTTTTGAACGTTCCCAAAACATTCGCCTTCTTGGAATCGGAATAACTCCACTTAGTAGAAGGACTCCTAAAAAACATTTTATTTCACAAATATCGACACGAGTTGCTTGATTTTTCTGTGAGGCGTATCGATTGGTTTCCTCTGCAATTTTTTCTACGAGTTCATGGTCAAAAAATAAAGAAAACAATTCAGTGGGAGAATACTCAGGTCTATGAAAAACTTCGGGTTCTTCAACATGAACAACGTTGGTGGCTAAGTCCTCTTTCACGTATTGGTATTTCTTCTTCTTTTTTGTGGTTTTTAGAGTTGATTCTTTCCTTCTTATCAGTCTCGCTAAAGGGACCTCATCTTCGGACTCCCATTCTTGATCTTTTAAAACGTACTTTGCAGTAACTTCGACTTCGTTCTGCATTTGTGAGGCTGGTAAATTGTTTATGTCAACATTGTCCTCATCGCCGGAGTCCTCATCCGTCAAATTTTCCGTAGCATTGTTGGGAGGAAATAGAGTTATTGTATCTGCATTTATTTCGTTGTCTTCAATCATTGCGAGAGCTTCGTTTAAGGAGAACCCCCTGCAAAAAAGATACTCGTAAAAATTATTTCTTAAATAATGAAGTCGGTAAACATTGGCAATACATTTTTGGTATGTGACGAAAGACTTTAACAATTGTTTTGAATAATTATAACAATTTTTTAATTCTCTATGGAACCCAGATGTATTATAATATACTATAATATTGATAGTATTATATGTGCCCAATGTACTAAATATAGGACGGCTGTTTTTAATTACTAATAGACAAACAACTACTTGAAATCAACATGTTTATCATACAAAAATCAATTGCTTACATTGTTAGCTAACTAAACTTATCTATAAAATATCATTAGATAATTTAAAAATAGCCGAAACATAACCTACCTTACAAACTTCACGCCGAACTCGGCCATTCTCAGAAAACCACTAACTGACGCTTCGCAATAAACAAGATTTCTCTCTAGAAATATAATACCGTGCTATCACCAACGGCGCATAAGATCAAACTACCTAAAAATTCCACATACTGCGATATTTGCCGCCGATCGTCGCTGAGATTTGCCGAGTTTGAAGCGTACTACATATAGGTCATTGGGCATATCTGGGTTAAAGAGGTGCTAGTAATACCTTTTGCCTTTTTAATAACGGGGCAATTTGAGTATAATTTAAAAGAGTACATTTTAGATTTTAAGCCTACAAATTCAGTCATAATTTTACCATTATTTTCATCTTTCATAAGGCCTAAAACTTTTTTATTCCTTAGAGGTATATTGTATGGATTATTAAGAGGATAATCAGAAGTATCAAACCTATGAATATCATTTTTAATATGTTCATAGATATCCTCTACATAAAACTGGTAAATCAATGAGTCAGTGTCTGTGTACAGTAATTTAGCATTATTACTAAATTTTGGCTTAATATAATTATAATGAAAATCATATAAAAATGTTTTGGAAATATCTAAAATACTAAAGCCTACATAAATAGGTTTATTAAATTTAATATTTCAATAATAACTATATCTTCATCAAATACGGTTGTACTATGAAAGTTTGGTTTTGATGATGATTTTCGAAGGTCAGGGCGCATCGACAGCTATGGTCATTTGGCGCCCAAGAATTTGATGATTTACAATTAATGGGTTAAACTCTGAAGTTGAATTCTTTTAGAAATTCTATTATGTTGTCTTTAAGAGTAGTGAAGGATTTTATGTTTGTGGAGACATTAGACGGAATATTGTGTTTAACTCTCAAGTTATGGTGTAGATTAGATTCAAAAAGATGGACTACAGTTAGAGGGGAGTCACAAATGGGACAGATCGGAGGGGGTTCTCTTTTTAGCAAATAAACATGAGTGGAATAAGTGTGTCCTGTTGCCAATCTTCTCATTAGTACATTATGTTTACGGTCAATTGCCATGATGTTAAGGGGAGGGAAGACATTGGGTTTATTGGGCCACAGTTTGTTATTTGGTTCCTCCAAGTCCCATTTGAGTTGGAAAAGAGAATAATGTAGATGTTTTAGAAATATGTTAAAGTCGGAAAAGTGATTTTCTCCCACGATATGGCAGCCTCTTTCAATGGCAAGTTTTGCAAAAGAGTCCGCTCTATCATTGTGAGCGTTACCAATATGACTGGGTAACCAAAACAAGGATATCGTGCGTTTTTTGAGGAAAGCAGTATACATTAGGTCTGTCTTATGTAGTTAAATTCCAGTTTTCTGATTTTGATGGCATTGAGTGCACTTAGAGAATCAGAGATTATAAGGGTCGAGGGATGAGATTTGACTTAAAGAGAGTATCTGATGGCCTCCTTGATGGCTAATAATTCTGCAGAAAAGATGGAAGAGTGTTTCGGCAGTTTGAACAATTTAATAACATTGTCAACGAAGAAGGCAGCTCCGACTCCCTTATCTATCTTGGATCCATCTGTAAAAAATAAGGAATGGTTGGGATAGATGCTGGATAACCTTTCAAGAAAGAGCTTGTTGAAAAAGGTATTGGAGTGATCAGATTTTTCATATGAATGTAGAGTTAGATCAATATTGGGGAGAGGGGAAAGCCAGGGAGGAAAAGTGGTTAGAAGACGGTAGTTGTAAAAGGGAGGAGCAATGTTATACTGGGTGGTTAGTTTGTTAATTCTGTAAGGTATGGAGTCAGGGGGGAATGTTAGGTTAGATTTATGAACATTAGCTAGGTTGAGAGAATTCCTGTTATGGGGTCGATGAAGGGAAGATGAGTAGTATTTTAGTAAGGAGAGTTGACGAGATAGATGGAGTGGCTGAGTAGCTGAGATGGACTGCAAGCTGGAGATAGGAGTAGTGAGGAATGCTCCTGTAGCAAGACGAAGGCAGCAATTTTGGATTGTTTCGAGAGGTTTTTTAACATAAGGGCTGGCAGAGTCGTAGATGAAATCTCCATAATTGATCCTGGAGAGGATGAGTGACTTATATATGTGGGAGAGGGAAAGAAAATCTGCACCCCAGGATATTCCTGAAAGCATACGGATTAAGTTGATGTCTGAAAAGGTGTTTGACTTGAGGGCTTGAATATGGGGTTTCCAAGTAAGTCTGGAGTCGAATGTTAAACCCAAGATCTTTAGTTGTTCTACTGAAGGGATGGGGTGATTGGAAATGTTAAAAGGATTTGTTCTGGGACAATTTCTGCTCTTGCAGAAATGAATGGAAGAGGATTTTTGAGGGGAGAAAGAAAAGCCATTGATTCTAGCTCAGTTGGATAGGGAGTTTATAGAACGTTGGATAGATCTTGTGCAAGCTGAGGAGTATATGAGAATGTGGTCAGCGAAGATCTTGCATTTGATTGGAGAAGCAATTAGATCTGGCAAGGTTCTGAGAGCGCAGTTAAAGAGGGTAGGGCTAAGTACAGATCCTTGCGGAACACCCAGGGAGGTAGAATAAGAAGGAGAAAAAGTACCATTGGCTTTAACTCTAAACATTCTGGGTTGTAAAAAATTATATATGAATTTAGGTAGAGCCCCTCTGAGACCAGCAGTATGCAATTGGGAAAGAATGGTGTTTTTATCAGTTCTATCGAAAGCGGAAGAAAGGTCTAGGAATATTAAAAGGGTGTGGTTTTTGGAAGAGAAGGAGCGTCTGATGTCTGTCTCAAGGGACGCTAGGTGGTCCATTGCCGATCGGTTTTTGCGAAAGCCATATTGAGATGGAGATAGAAATTCCTTCGATTCTGTTATCCAAATCAGACGGGCGAGAACCATGCGCTCTAGAAGCTTACACAGGTGATTGGTAAGAGATATGGGACGGTAGCTACTTAATGACGATCTGAGTTTACCAGGTTTGTGAACAGGAATTATTGTGGAGTGTAACCAAGACAAAGGAAATTCCGAGTTAAGCCATAAGTAGTTATAGAACATGAGAAGAGAGTCTAGCATGTTAAAGGGAAGATGTTTAATCATATCTGGATGGATATTGTCAGGAGCCGGAGCAGAGCGTTTCATTTTATATAGTGCATCATGGAGTTCTTGGTGGGAGAAGGGGGAGTTATATGGAAGCGATTGATTGGTGTCATAAATGCTGGTGTTGAGCGGAGCAGGAGGAGGGGATTGACGGGTGAATTTATTATGGTAGTAGGTGGCGAAGCAGTTCGAAATCACAATGTGGTCAGAAGAGAAAGAGTTGTCTGTTGAAATGACATGTTGTTGCAAGGGGAGCCTTTCATTCTTTTAACCGCGGACCATAGTTTGGCGGAAGAAATGGGAGATTTAATATTAGAAACAAAATTATTTCATGAATCTGATTTGGCTTGTTTAATGGTTCTCCTCGCTCTAGCCCTCATTCTTTTGTAATTGGTGATATTCTCAGGGGTAGGGTGGTGTCTGGACGCATTCAATAACCTTTTCCTTTCTCTTATGGCTGTAGCACATTCTGTCGACCACCAAGGAACAGGGGTTCTATTGAGTCTGGAGACAATTTTGGGAATGGATTTATGCGCAGCCTCTAAGATTGAATTTGTGAATCCCAATAAAGAGTCATTGGCATCGATGATGGGAGGGGAAGGAGGGCTGACAAGGGAAGAGAAAATATCCCAGTTAACTTTAGTAAGATTCCGTTTGATATGGTTGTGAGATTCACGGGTTGCCGAAGGGGGAGGGAGATTGGGATCAGGATAACGGATAAAAATGGGAAAGTGATCACTGCCATAGGGGTCAGGAGCAATGTCCCATTCCAGTTGGGTGAACAAGGAGGGACTGCAAAGGGCTAGATCTAGTGTGGAGAAGGAGCCAGAGGAGGAACTTAAAAAAGTAGGGGCTTGATGGTTAAGTAGCATGAGGTTGTTGGATGATATGATTTCCTCCACGATCTCACCCCTAGGGGAGACTGAGCCCGAGCCCCATGTAGGACTGTGCGCGTTGAAGTCCCCCACCAGCAGGAACGGTGGAGGAAGTTGAGAGATTAAGTTAGAGAGCGTGTTTATGGTTATGGGTAGAGAGGGAGGAAGATAGAGGTTGCATATGGTTATGAGAGAGGGAAGGGTTACCCTGGCAGCGACCGATTCAAGGGGGGAAGTTAAAAGGATCTGAGAGTAGTCAAGGGAAGTGTGGATGAATAATGCCACACCTCCGGAAGTTTTGTTTTGTACATTTCTATTTTTGAATATGGCATTGAAATTTTTAAGATTCATTTGAGTATTGGGTTTGAAATTAGTTTCTTGGAATGCTAAAATGGATGGTTTGAACTGTTTAATTAAAAGGGATAGATCCTCTTTTCTTTGAGTAAATCCATTCATGTTCCATTGCATGATGGAGAAGAATGAAGTTAAAGAAGGGTGTTACTTCTTTTTTTAATCTGTTTGGTAGGGAAATTAGGATCTAAGTCCATTAGATAGTCGGATAAGTTTATGTCCAATATGGACTCATTGGAGGAATTAGGCGTCGTTCTGGTTGAACGAGATTGTTGAGGTTTTTTGCTTTGAGGTATTGAGGTAGAGGTGGAAGGGCGATTTAGGATAGGTTTAGAAGTTTGGGAATGGGTCGAGGACTGGGACCTGGGGTTAGGAAGTTTCTTAGGATCAGGAAGTGGGGAAGGGGGGGAAGGAGGAGGAGGGGGAGAGGTAGCTTTGGGAGGATCTGAGAAAAAGGAGGGAGAAAGTTAGGTCTTACTGACTAGATCACACTGAGTGGAAGCGGACACCATTTTAGGTCTGAGATCTTTAGTTATAGAGCTAAATAAAGAGGACTGAGGGGGGTGTTGAATTAAGTATTTGCATTTAGCTTCGAAATAATTGATCTTTTCTGTGGTTTTCATTTTCGCAATTTCGAATTCTATCTTATATTTAGTACATCCCTTGTACCTGGGTGAGTGAGATTCATCACAATTAACACACTTGGAGGGTATGGGGCATTGGGCTTCAGGGTGAGGTTTATGTCCACAAGAGGAGCATAAAGGATCAAAAGTACATTTAGCAGCCGTCTGGCCGAACCTCTGACATATAAAGCACCGCATTGGTGGAGGAAAGTAAGGTCTGACGCGGATTGAATACCAGCCAGCATAAATCCTGGGAGGCAATTGGTGCAGTTTAAAGGTTAAGATGAAATTAAAGGAAGGTTTGTTTATTTCCTTTCTCTGCGGAATGCGGAAGATGTCAACCACTCCCTGATCCTTCAAATTCTCCAGAATTTCCTCATTGGTACAATGCTGGAGGTCGCGACACGTAATGACACCTTTGATGATATTAAGGGTTTTATGGGCAGCAGAAGAGACTGCAAAGTCATGGAGTTTGATGAGATTTCTGGCTCTATCAGATTGCTTTTCATTTGATACTTCTATTAATAAGGTCCCATCAGCCATCTCCGTCTTTCTGGTGTCCTTTAAAGTGCTAAAGATTGCTTGCAAAGCCTTATGTAACAAAAAGGGAGACGTTTCCGTAAAGGAACCATTCTCTCTTAATCTTAAAAAATCTGTGATAAACATATGGTAATGGAGAGTTAGGGCTTGAATCAATTCTCGGTCTCTTAGAGCCGGTAGTTAGGGGGGTTAATTATTAGGATTAGAGTTGAGAAACATAATAGTTCCCACGAGTAACCTGAGAAATATTCTGGTCAGCCCCAGCAGAGCTCGGATACTGGGGTAAGGCTAATTACAACGGAGGTCGCCCGGTATCCGAGGGAACCGTTAGAGACCCATTTAAGCGCTGGGCCATCCATCTCCTCACCACGGTTTCTCACAGCTTGGGATTGCGCAACGAGACTCGGGACCCTCGGGGACGTCACTCCCCGTAATAGAGAAGAATCTTCCCTCTCTAGTCCCTGAGGGGAGTTTGGTTTTGAAATATAATTTTTTGCTCCATATCGTCCTGACCAAGTTGTTACCACCTTAACGTCTTTGTATTTACGTACGTTTTCCATTGTTTTCCCGAATACAGCGTTATTCATTAATTTAAAAAAGTTTTTTCCAAATTCATTTTTACTTAGTTGCCTTAATTTCGTATTTAAATCAATATAAGATTTTAACCAACATGATTGCTTAAATTTTAAAATTTTGTGAACTTTTGAAATACGTAAACCTAATTTAAGAGCTTGTTTGAGATTTTATACTGAATTACATAATTTTTCTTATAATATAATGTTGTAAGTAATTTTGATTGTTTGGAAGATGATATAGGTGGGATCAGACGCTCTGGACATAGAGGTAAATCTTTATGTAAATCATGAAGTTCGATAGGATATTCTAAATCTACTTCAAGAATATATGCCACGTCTGAATCATCAGGTGTATTTATAATATTTTCAGAATAAAATTCTATACTATCAATCCACCTAAATTCACCTGTGGGAAGTTGCTGACTCATTGCTGACGTCATAATATACTAAATAAGATGAAGGTATATTAGGATCGTACTCATTTCCCATGTATTTATTGTTCGCTTTCCCATATCGACTACTACATTGTGAAACCTCACCTCTAATTCCTTTCTCAATCATCATTATTTGTTCCACATCTGTAATTAACTCTAACATAACACCCGATTTCAGCAAAGATGCGTTATATGCAAATCCTGGGACTGTAAATGATTTTAAACATTCCAAACCGTATGTTTTCCAGCAAAGATCTTGAAAATTTTTAAAAACGTCAGCCAATAACAGTACATCCGTTTTTAAATAGATTTCCATATATTGACGCAAATTTTGAATTTTAAAATGATTCCAAACATTAACAGCATGTTGGTAATCTTCTTGAGATATATTAGATTTAGTAAGTGTGTTGTAAAAATGATCAATTGTAGGTAATCGATTTTCCTTTAATTTTTCCCAACTGTCTAGATAATCATAGGGGAATATTCCTTTTTTAGATAATAAAATAAAATCTTCATTGTTTGGATAAAGACTTCTCATAATCTGTTTTTTGCTGTTATCTAAATATGAACTTAATTTATTTAAACTACTAGGCATAAATCGAAAGGAATCTAAAAATCGGAACTGGATTGAAGCATTTTCTATGTATTTAGTAAATGAATTAATACTACTCAGTATATATCACCACTACACCAAACACTTTATTCTTGCACTCGACGCGCGTTTCGCTAACCATGTTAGCTTCATCAGGAGCGATGATTGACTCAGTCAGTCAATCATCGCTCCTGATTGATTGACTGACTGAGTCAATCATCGCTCCTGATGAAGCTAACATGGTTAGCGAAACGCGCGTCGATTGCAAAAATAAAGTGTTTGGTGTAGTGGTGATATATACTGAGTAGTATCATTGTGCCAAAGATTCCACATTCCCAACTTAGTAAATGAATTAATGATATAATTTTTCTTTATTTATAGGTAATAAAGTTGTTTAACCACGAATTTCTGTAACTAATTTTTTAATAATAAAATGACCATCATAACCAAATAGATTATGAAATAATATAGGTATCATATGTTCATCACGACAGTTGAGATTGCATGTGGAATGAGCACTACCTCGATATTTCCCCGTAAAATGAGAATGATCTGTAACTTTTTTTTGATCAGGTGTATATGATTGTTGACATAAATAACAAATGGTAGATGTAGTAAAGGATTCTTGTTCTTCAGGTGTTAATGGTAACATTGAAACTATATTATTAAATATGGGAATTAATTGTAAAGCTAAATTTTGTAATTCATTACAAAACCGACTTATGCAATTTTCATCGGTATATAAATTAAATTTTGAAAAACTGTTATTATAACTACAAAACAAGTAGTAAGCAATACTACACGGTACATGTTTTTGTTGTTTTTTTTATATGTTTCCTACTTCGATCCTCATATTTTTTTAATATACCTTCAATGTCTGCCTAAATAATAAACGATACTTTTGCTTTATGACTGAAATTTTTAAATGATACATATTTCTCTTCTTCACTTGGTAAAGTTATTTTAGATTTGTTCATTTTTTTGCAAGTAAATATGTGTTTATTTAAATTCTCTTGTGAATAAAAATGATTTAAACACCTGTCACAATAATATTTTTTGCTATTGATGTCACCAGTTTGTTTTCTGATTAATTGTGATAAATCTTTAATTAATGTAAAATGATAAATTGGTTTAAATTTAGATATAGAATTAATAAAAGAATCATCCTCATCATCACTGTCATCCTCATTATGCTTAAAGCCTGTTTCGAACATTAATAGATTGATAGTGGTTAAATATTCGTAATTACTTAAATAAATTGGTACAATTTCTTTTTTGTCTATAGAATAAACGTTATTTGAGATATTATTTAATGGCTCAAATTTTTTAATGTCTTTTAAAGTTATAGGGAAATTAATACCATCGTAATTCAAAATTTCACTAAAATGAGAATATGATGACGTTCTGGATTGATTTTGATTTGGACGGCAAGGATGTAAAGCAGCCACAATAGACCAAAGAAAGCAATATTCATCATTATTTTTAATATTCAGAACTCCTTTAGTATTTGTAATAAATTTTGGAACTGAAACAAAAGTTGAAATACCACCATTAATTGGTGTATAATGATTAAAATTAATTTTTAATTGTAAAATTTTATAAAGTGACCAACCTGAATCACGTAGTTGAAAATCTTCAAGTTTTGTTAAAATCTTATTTTTAATGTGATCGTTAAAAAATTCTTTTAAGTTAGTATTTCGATCTACTACACGATTTTTGGTGGTAAAAATTTTTTATATCAGTTTCATTACTCCCAGGTTTTACGAATTTTGCCAGAAATATAACATTAATTTTCAATAGTGATTTTTTTGACCTTACATACAAAAGATGTATATGCTTTATTGGATCCTGAATACTTATATTAACAATTGCACCTGTCCTAATACGATTATTAAAACAGGATTCTAAATCAACCCAAACCAAACTTTTATTTTTATTTTTATTCAAATTTTTTTTGTATTTAAACTGCTCTCGATAATTTTTTAATAAACTTAAATTTGATTCTATTTTTGAAAGATATTTTTTAATATAAGTTACAGTTCCTCCTTTTAAATATTTATTTAAAGTTTAAATATTTTTATTTAAAAATTTTATCCACTTAATATATTCACGTTTCGATTTAATTAACTTATCAACTTCTTGAACGCTTAATAACATACGATCACTTAACTGTGAAATTTCGAAAGACATGATGTGTATTCAATAAAACTCTGGTAAATAATATTGATAGATAAACTATTAGAATTTATATAATTTTTTCCAAAATTAATTATTTTGTTATTTTTCAATATTGCAAAATCATTAATTAGCATAAATTTCTATTTAAAAAATTAAAATGCATAATAAGGTAAAATGGTAATTTTCCAAAATAATTATTTTGTTGTTTTTATCAATATTTTAAATGAGCAAAATCATTCATTTAAATTTCTATATAATAAATAATAGCTAACTTGTAATTTTCCGAAATAATTATTCCCAATATTGCAAAATCATTATATATTTCTAACTAGATAAACTGGTCATTTTCCAAATAATTATTTTTGTTATTATCAATAGCATGAATGTTATTAAAAATGCATAATCAACTTATAAACAGATGATATAATATTTTTTCTCAAACGTATTTATATATAAGTAGCAAATTTCCTACTTAAGTCAGATTACTTCTTTGTGTAATTACAAACCTTAATTCTTAAAAAAATGTCAACTTTTATTATTGAATCAACCGACTTTAGAAGACTTTCAAATAGAATACTGTACATGTTGGTACGCAATTTATTCAAGTGTCCTCTCGTATATATATGTATATATATATATATATATATATATATATATATATATATATATATATATATATATATATATATATATATATATATATATATATATATATATATATATATATATATATATATATATATTAGACTGGAGAATTTTTTTTTGGTGTTAATCAAATAATTTTTCTTTTTACTGTTTTAATAGTAATATTAAGAGCACTATTTAAATTAGATAGAATAAATAGAAAATCAATTTAAATTTATTTTCAGACATGGGGTAAAAGAAGTAAAACATTTAAAAACTTAGGTGCATTTGTATCTTCAATATCATCCAAAAAATTCAACGATGGATGAGAAACTTGGTATGTTACCTGTAAAATATTTACGTATTCAGGCTGACAATGAAAAGAAATTGCAGCTTTTTTTAGAGCGCTGCAAGAATATCCGGAGGTGAAGAGATATTTGATGGAAAAGAAGGATGATAGTGAAGAACAACCAAAAGCAATAGAGGAAAATAAAAAAATAAAAATATTAGAGAATCGACTTTTAAAACCAGTAGATTCCAATGAAGAGGAAAATGACCCTAAAAGAAGAAAGGAAAAAAATGACCATCAAGTTGCCAGTACATCAACGAGAAATTTTTTAAATTCTTTCAATCCTGATGATGACGATGATTTTGAAACTCAAATTACAAAAATAAATGATTTAGATGAATTGATATGTATAAACGATTAATTTTGTAAATATTATATTTATAAAAAATAAAACTGAAAAAATATTTAATATTGTTTTATTTATCACTAATCTTTAGAACATAGTAAAACTTATTTTAGAAATGCTAAATTACATATTACCAATCTGAATCTAATATATCAAGCTTATACATATACCAATTTCTTAATAAATATACATTTTGTAGGGCACAATGAAACTTATTTTTAATTGTATCAACATGATTATTACAACAAATAGCATAATTTCTAGCATTTACATTGCCTAAACTTTTACTTCCTAATTGAAATAAATCTTTAATATCATTAGATATTAAATCACTTAACCAAATTTTTTTTTGGTTTCCCTTCACAAAAACTTGCTCGTTTTTCACTACACCTTGTAAAAAACTTGTTATACTTTCAAATGGTAAATTGTTAAAATTAAATTGATCCCAATCTAATCCAGTTAAATTGTTGGTGGTCCATTCAACGTGTTGACGAATGCTCCCTTCTAACCATTCGTTTTGAAAGGAAAATTTATAATATGATGATGGCATTCACCAGTATTAATATTAATCACAGCTATTTCTTTACATATAAAATCACAATTTTTGTATTGAAATCCTTGAACATCTACTATGAACATTGTTCAAACTTAAATAAGACTTTATTGAATATTATTATATTACTATTGAAATGAAGGTTTATATATTTTTTCTCTTCTTACGTCACAATTCACATTATTATGCAATATTTTGTTTTGACTTATATATATATATATATATATATATATATATATATATATATATATATATATATATATATATATATATATATATATATACATATGTATATATATACCAATTAAAGGAATTTAGACTTGTTAGTTAGATACTAGTAACGGGTATTGAAACAAAAAAAAAATGAAATTTTCTGAAATAAAAGGTGATTTGTTTTCATGTTTGAACAATAATCATGTTGACGACTGGGCATTAGCTCATTGTGTATCTCAGGACTTGCGAATGGGAGCTGGAATAGCTGTTAGATTTAAAAATATTTTTGGTAACGTACCATCTCTGAAAAACAAAAGAAAAAAATTGGACAAGTTGCTGTATTATGGAATGAAATTAAACGACAGGCACCTATATATTATTTAATAACAAAATTAAACTATTGGAACAAGCCGCCAATTTCAAGTCTACGATCCAGTTTTGAAAATATGAAAAGACACATGATTGTATATAATATAAGAAAACTTGCTATGCCCAAAATTGGTTGTGGACTCTACGATTGAATTGGCTCACCGTAAAGGAACTTATTAAAGAAATATTTAACGACATAATTACTATATTTAAATATACATGGTTATTTTATTAAGAAAAAAATATATATAACGTTAATAAAGTAATTGTTGTTTTATCAGCGTCTTTCTCTTTCATTGGCTTCGCTCTCATTTCCTCGTTGTTCTTTACTGGTAATATACCTTGATGGAATGTGTTTTGCACCATCCATTAATTTGAAAACCTTTTTAATATCACATACCAAACATTTTTCATTATACAGATCTGTTTCTCCTTTACATTTGGAACATTTTATTCGTACAATAACTGGCATTTTTAAAGGTAGTTTTCTCTCAGACACTTGTTATTAAGATACACTTTATATATAATCCTCATTTCATTCTTTCTCTCCCCACTCCCCACCTATTGAATATTATTTTTATCTATCCAACTATTGTGTTTATTATCAGAACCTAACCATTTTACAAATACTTTATTTCTTTGACGCTTTAGCACCTTTTCAACTGAGTAAATATCAGGATATTTAACTTTTTGAAGTTAAGGTTCATAAAATCCACCTTTGATGTCTTGATTGTGTCCGTCTTGAAGTAAATACGTTACAGAATTTGTAAATTGTACTTTTTTAACTGTAAAAATTTCGGTTGACCAGTTGGGTTGATATGATTTGGGAAAGACACCTCTAAGTTTTGATATGCGCACACAATCACCAACATTATATTTTGTTTTTTTAAATGTAATCATTTTCTTGTTACTATATACTGTGTTGAGTAAAAATTTCTCATGTTTTTTCGTTACTTCACTAGGATTTAAGCGAGATATTCAACAGCAACGACGTCAACAAAAACAAAAGCAAAGTCGGAAATGTAAATTAAATATTACAGAAGAACCACCTACTACTAATACCCCTACATTTAACATGGATATGGATACTAGTACTAGTCAAAAGCGAAAACGTGATAGTATTAGCAGTGAAGAAGAAGAAATTGATGAGAATTATAGTAAAAAATTTAAATTATAAATCCTGTTATATATAGTAAAGTCTTATTAAATATTGTTTAGTTCATTACAAACCTTTCAACAAAAGGAAACACAAATCTTATTATTATTATGGCTGTCAGTAGTCGTCATAATCGTCAGAAAAAAAAAAGAGATTAAATCTAAGAAACAAAATCGACAATTGTAAACAACAAATAAAAAGTAAAAATACGAAAGTTTTCAATCTATGGCAAAGAAAATAAAGAGGAATATTTTAAATGTAAAGCCTACAAGTATAAACAGTGCGCTTAATATTGCATTTAAAACGGTTAAAAATGAAAAAGGAGATATCAAAACACCTCGGGTTATTAAAATTCCTAAAACTGGAGGAATTCTACCCTTACTACCGATATTTGCAGGTCTAAGTGCTTTAGGCAGTTTGAGTGGGGGCGTGGCAGGTATTGCAAAGGCTGTGAACGATGCTCGATCGGCTAAGCAACAATTTTATGAAAATCAACGTCATAATAAAAAAAACGGAAGCAATTACCATGGGTAAAGGTCTCTATTTAAAATCATATAAAACTGGTATGGGTCTTTTTTTACACCAGCGTCCCCCCAAAATGCGAAATTACCGATAGTATTGCCCAATCGTGCCCTAACGAACCTAGAGATGGAAATGTATGTAAGAAAGCTGAAAATTCCCTATTTTCGAGGAGCCTATATGAAGAATAGGTTACCGAGGAAAATTCATAAATATGAATCAGGAGTTATTAATTTGGATAACGATTCTGGTCCTGGTACACACTGGACTGCTTACAAGAAGTATGGATCAATCATTTATTATTTTGACAGTTTTGGAAATTTGTTACCACCAATCGAAACACAACTATATTTTCAATCTAAAGAACCAAGTACGATATATTATAATCATGATTCTTATCAGTCTTATAATTCTATTATTTGTGGTCATTTATGTTTAAACTTTTTGTATAAAGTAAATCCCACTTAAATATTGTGTTATTTATTTATGTTACCTTGAGCAGATCAGAACTATTATTCAACAAAAAATGTCCTACACATTTACATTGTCAGGAAATGAATCTATATTGACAACAAATATTTATCCTCCCATTGTATTAAACGAAAACGAAGAGTTCGTTTTGGGGTTGATTAATTTTGTCAGTTACAACTTAATACCAAATGTTGACAAAACCAACAATACCTTTCACTATGGGAAAGACAACAATGAGATTGTTTTACCAGAACGAACTTAGAGATATTTACAAATATTTACTCGAACAAATAAGCCTACAGTCAAAGGAAGAAGTTAAACCGAAATTGTTTCTTAGTGCAAATTTGAATACTCTTAAGTGTGAAATTAAATGTACAGTAAAAATTGATTTTAGCAAAGAAAATTCTATAGGAAAACTATTGGGATTTGGTAAAATTATCCTAGAACCGGATACACGGTACATGAAAATCCTGTAGATATTTTCAAGGTTAATTCCATCTGTATCGAATGTAATCTAGTAACCAATTCGTATAATAATGAAGCGCATGTGCATATAATTCACATGTTTTATCCTAATGTAGAACCTGGATATAAAATATTGGAGAACCCATCAAATGTCATATATTTACCAATCAATACACCTTATATAGATGAATGTTAGCTTAAAATCACCGATCAACATGGCGATTTAGTTAATTTTAGAAAAGAGTTGGTCACAGCACGTTTACACTTAAAAAGAGTTTAAATATGGTATTTATATATAACCATAATTCATTTGACATACCATTCTGGGACTATCAACAACAAACTGAATATAAAACCTGTAGGAAGAAGGATAAACGTATCAGTTTACAACGACCATTGAAAGAATTAACTTCTGAGATTAAAGCTGTTTTACTTTCCGTGGGATTTAAATTGAAAAATTAATAAACAACATTGCAAACAAAATAAGATTATTTTGGTTAAGATTTAAGTTACAGATTAGTACAAGTATCGAGAGAATTTTCCTAATAATTAGGTGTAAGTGTAAATATAAAGTCAAAGAACAAGAAAATGAGTAATAACATATTAAAAGTTGGAGAAAGTGTGTTACGTGATGATGCAATTGTTAGTTATCAATATCATACTCATCGACACGTCGACAACTTTAAGTAACAACGATGAAATTAGAATACCCATTTAAACACAAGATCTTTATACGTTGCCCAGTCAAAGTTTTATGTATATTGAAGGAAAACTGCTGAAAAATGATAATACCTATAGTGAAAATGTACATTTTATCAACAATGGCATACTATATCTATTTGAAGAAATTCGTTATGAACTAGGAGGAATGGTAATTGATCGTGTTAGAAATCCAGGCATAACTTCAACCTTAAAGGGTCTCGTATCATTTACTCCAACTGATAGTAATAAATTACAAAATACAGGATGGTGTGAAAAAGAGGCTCTTGCCCTAGTGGATGGAAGTGGAAATGTCAGTGTTTGCATTCCACTAAAAATTATGATGGGTTTTGCTGAAGATTTTCATAAAATTGTAATGAATTTACGTCAAGAATTGATATTAATCAGAAGCAGTACAGATTTAAATGGTATTAAACAAATTGGGGATAAAAAGGAAACCTATAAAGTGACTTTGAACAAAGTGCTTTGGAAGATGCCACACATTTCAGTGAGCGATCATCAAAAGTTACGATTACTCAAACAATTCGAGAGCAACAAGGATTTAAATATGGCTTTTCGTAGTTGGGAATTGCATGAATATCCACAGTTGCAGCAAACAAAAAATCATACTTGGACAGTAAAATCTTCCAATCAGTTGGAAAAACCACGTTTTATTATCATTGGTTTTCAAACAGCTATGAAAACTAAAATTGACAAAGATATGAGTACTTTTAATCACATCAATTTAACTAAATTAAAAGTCTACTTAAATTCTGAGGTGTTTCCCTACGACAATTTAAACGTAGATTTTGATTCTAACAAATATTCAATTCTCTATGAAATGTATGCACAATTTCAAAAATCCTACTATTATATATCTCTCTCAACGATCCATGTGTCTACCCTCTAAGATTTAAATCACATACACCTCTAGTGGTAATTGATTGTTCTCGACAGAGTGAAGATATATTGAAAGGAGGAGCTGTCGATATACGCATCGAATTTGAAACCAGTAAAAATGTACCCAAAGATACAGCTGCCTATTGTTTAATCCTACATGATCGATTAGTTAGATATAATCCTCTAACTAGTACGGTTAAAATTTTTTGATTAATTTCCTTTAACAAATTTATTTAACAGTCAGGCTGGACCAGTGGTTTCCAGTAAAAAGAAAAGGACTCGAAAGAGAAGCCAACGAACGAAATGGAAACAGATGACTTGAATGAATTATTTTTAACATTTTTTTGTACTATTTTAAATTTTATTAATATATTTTCTTATATTTGTGTGTGCTCATACTTGTGTTTTATTTTACTCTCATCTTCTCCTATAGGAAATCAAGTTACAAAACATTTCAACGAATCCAAAAACTAGGCTAGGCTTTAACGTTATGACAACGAAATACGGTAAAAAAGGTTAGGCTCATTTATTTTACTATGATTACAAGCCAACGAGTTCAAACTCATTTCCTCCAAAAAACTCGAACAAACTATATTTTACTATGATTACAAGCCAACGAGATCAAATTAAACTAATTTAAACTCATTTCATACTTATTTTACTATTTTTGCCAAATATAACCAATTTTACAACACTTTAATGCAGTCAAATCAACTCCTTATCAGCTATTTTTGACCTTTCTTATCATATTGTGACCTATCGAGGCACATGTTTACTTGTTTTCAATTCAAGGAAACTAGCATGAATCCCACTTTTTGTTTACATTTTACCTTATCTTACACATTTTTACCGATTTTAGGCACTAAACAACTAAATAAGACACATTTTTACCGACTTTACGGCGCCAAACACCTAAAATACATCCAAATAACGCCTTTTTGCCCACATTTAACACCGAAATATTACCTCATGATCCACTTTTACCCCATATTACTCTACACAACTTCTCTAATGAAAGTCTAAAGAAGTTTTAATGAAGTTAAGGTACCCTGCTAATCAGCTCTATTGCCAAACAACCTATAACGTTACCGTAAACACATTTACCGTTACGATAAACACAATCTTACACCCTAATTTCTTGCCAAAAGGACACTGTTTCAACAACCACTGGACCTCTTGCGTCATTGACCACTTCAGCTCACCTTGCTCTTCGCCAAACAAGGTAATTCAGGTGTCAACCTACTATTTACAGGTAACAATTAAGGCCCCTAGGGTCAACAACCACTGGCCAATTGCCGCTAGTACGTCACTTCTTCAGCTTCCCAAGGTCAGTCTTCACCGCTCAAGGTCAATTCGGGCTGCAAGAACTGCGGCCAGGCCCAATCTTTGGTGTGACGGATGGACACTCGCCATCCTCAGTCGCAGTATCTTCTTATGCGGACGGTAAACATCCTTTTACAAACTTCCCAGCCATTTTACCTCATTTGCACGGTTTTTGCTTCACCCAAAATTTTGGTTTTCCACCCGCAAAACCTCGAAATTTTTAGGGAAAAAGTTTAGGGAAATTTATACCTAGCAAAAATCCGTTTTTCCCTAAAATCTAGGGAATTCTCGGTCGCAGTTCATGGGTTAGATAACTACTCACACTCTGTGCTTATCACCTCCATCCCCTCTCCTGCCTTATTCCTGTTCTTTAACATCTCTTCCTCACACTCCGTGCTTATCACCTCCATCACCTCTCCTGCCTTATTCCTGTTCTTTAACATCTCTTCTTCACACTCCGTGCTTATCACCTCCATCACCTCTCCTGCCTTATTCCTGTTCTTTAATATCTCTTCCTCACGATCTGTGCATATCACCTCCGTCACTTCTGTTGTTATTTTGCTTCTCTTCTCGATCTCATCACGAGCCATACGCATTATTTTCAGCAGTCGCTCGCCCATTTTTGACCCTAAAAAATCGCATTCAACAGTAAGCTAGTAAATAATAAGAGAATAGATTTGTAGTGTCACAGCATATGTATGTATGTTTAGGCCATAATTATTATTCTATATACGGCTTCAAGATTTTTAAACTCTTTTTTATTTTAAAAAAATTACTTGTTAATTTATAGGTACTTGGGACACACTCAGCATTGCTACGGGATAATTATAAGAACACATGTTGTTTGTAAATTAAATAGTAGATATTAGCAATAAAATAATAGGTATTTATTATTATTATTATTAAAATAGTAAGCAGGCTCAGTGAAGTAAGAAAGCTTAGAAAAACTCTCTTTTTAGGTCAACAATGACACAAATATCAAATATGCAGTTATTATGCTGAAATTGTTAAAGCAACAACGACAGAAAGAACACTTATAACCTCAAATGTTTAAGTAAATAATGTTCAAAAATGACATAAAGTACACTTACGTCTTTGATGCACTGAAATATCTGTCGATACAGTTCCGAATTGGGTGTTGAATTACACTTATGTTACTCTAGCACAAAAACACAATCGTTTCACTTGAAGTCTCATTACCAACTGACACTTGCGCCGCTGTTTACCCAAAATGACAAGTCAAAACACGAAATATCTACAACGATGTAACTGCCCTCTGACGGCCAAGAAAACAACTACAGTTCTCTCGTTCTACGACTGTATTCCTTAGGTGATTCTGATTCCAACTATTCATTTAAGTCAATTTGACCATTTTTTGCAGTTGCGTCATTGTTCTATCGGGACGGCGATGTGAGGTTTATATATCTTGGAAATACCATAATATTTTGGCTATTTACCATTATAAGTGTCTTAGCGGTGGCCTCATCCAGAAAGTTTCCATCTTTCAATGATTTGATTAATTTATTGTATTTTTAAGGGGCTATAACAGTGTAACTACTTAAAAATAAGTATATTTTTTCTAGAAGGTTTTTAAAGAAAACTACTGCATCAAATGTTTGAAAATGTTAGGTACCTATTTATTATTTATTTACAAATATACACAAATTTTTTCCGACCAAAATATTGGAATTTACGGGACTTATTCCCCAGTAACGGGACAGGTGGAAAAAAAGTAACTCCACTGCTGCTGTGATTGACGCCTCCACATTACCTGTAATAAAAAAGAAACAAAATGACCATTAAAATAAATATAATTTTCCGTACCATCAATCAAGGATTTTAAAAAATATTGAAAATTTTAAGAATTGAGGCGTTTATAAAAAAAGTATAAAATTTTCGTTAAAAAAAGTGTTTGTTTTTTGCACGCCAAATTGACATTTTGGGCCCAATCAAAAAATTAATGGTTCATGGTACGACAAATCATGTCAACAGGAAAAAAAAATTAAGTCGATACAATAAATCATTTTCGAGTTACAGCTGCAGAGAATTTAAAAAATGCAGTTTTGATGAAAACGCATTTAAAGAATGACTAACGTGTAACATAATAATGATCCCTTGCCGCGTACCTTTGTGATATTTTGAGTTCACTGAAGTATTAGATGTTTAACTTTCACTTACGTGATGATGTCACGACATTGGAATTTTAATACCTGCTCCGGTTCGCGTTACGCTTCCAAAAACGAGTTTATGGCCCCCGGAGAGCTGTGCCTAGCTGTATTTTTAAAAATAACCATAGGTCGACTTTGATACTTCGACCTCTTATTCTAAACATATAGAAGCATCAAAATATGCAAAAAACCCGATTTTTCTCACTGTCCCCTTAAATGTAATTTTTAATATTGTTTTTTTTTACTTTATTGAATAAAAATTTATATTTATTATATTGAACGAAGATGAAATCATCAAAAATTGCGAATGGTAATTTGTTCTTAAAGCCCATACTGGCTTCTTCAGTTTTTCAAAGGGAACTGAGAGACTCACTCGTCAAAGCCAGAAGAACAGCTCCCGGCCCTGACGGCATTCATCTGGATATGATCGTCAATCTCCCATCTTCTTTCATCACATTAATCTTGGAGTACTTCAATAACCTCTGGTCGAGTGGCGTATTCCCGTCCTCTTGGTTAACAACTACTATCGTTCCCATCCACAAGACCGGCAAGCCCAGAAACAATCCCAATAGCTATAGGCCTATATCCCTCACCAACCATCTGACCAAATTATTGGAACGTATGGTAAAAGCCCGCCTTTGTTGGCATTTAGAGTCAAACAATCTCATATCTCCCCATCAATATGGCTTTCGTAAAAGTTTCTCTTCCCTAGATCACCTCGCTTCGTTCGATACTGACATTAGATCAGCCTTTCAATCAGGGAAACACCTTCTGACCGTTTCTCTGGATCTGCAGAACGCTTTTGATCTGACAAACAGTAAATTCGAGTTGATGAGGATGGGTTTCAGGGGCAACCTCCCTAAATTCGTCATCAACTTTATCCAACCTCGATCTTTTAGAGTCAGAGCGAAAGGCCTCCTCTCGGATATACATGTACTAGAATCGGGAATACCTCAGGGTTCCATACTGAGTCCTACATTATTTCAAATAGCCATCCAGACACTGGAGAAACACTTACCAGATCACACAAAAATAAAGCTATTTGCTGATGACATTTTAATTCATAAATCTTCCAGTGACAGTAACACACTCACAAACCTCATTCAATCTTCCCTGAACAATATTCAAAAATGGGCCACAATTTCGGGATATTCCTTTTCCCCAAACAAATCATCATACATACATTTTTGCAGGAAAAGAAACTGCTCTAAATTAAATCCACTAAAACTTCTCAATGACCCCATAACACCTCAGAACAACTTGAAAATATTGGGCATGATCCAACCTTGAGTTGGAAGGAGCACATCAACCATCTCAGAATAATTACTTCAAAGGACATCAATTTGATGAGATTGCTAGCAAATTCGCAATGGGGAAGAAGTTTCACAACCTTAATCAGGATTTATAAATCTCTCATACTATCCAAATTAAATTATGGTGACTTTATATACGATGCATTAAGACCCTCTTACAAGAAAAAATTAGATACAATCCAGAATCAAGCTCTCAGATTGGCTACAGGGGCCTTTCGTACGTCGCCCATCCCAAGTTTACAGTGCTGCTATACTTTTCAACTGCCTCATTTAAACCCATCATGAAAAGAGCATTACATTTAAATCCGCCACCTAACACAATTATTCCACCAGACTCCATAGCATCTAGAGTAAAAAACATCCTAAATCGTCACAACCTCTCCATTCAAACTAACGACTCTCCTAAAGTTTCTATATATCCGCCTTGGACATCAATAAGACCCTTCATTGACTATACGCTCCGAAAATATAACAAGAAATTAAATCCAAGCCACACAATCAGATCAGCCTTCCTATTACTTATCAACGAGAAATACAAAGACTCTTCTCATATTTATACAGAGGGCTCTAAGACTGCCCAGGGAACGGGGGCCGCTTTCGTATACAATAACACTACCATTAAATTCAAATTTTACAATTACACCTCTATCTTTTCAGCGGAATTATTTGCTATCAAAGAAGCGTTAAGATGGTTAAGATCCACCAAACTAGATACTAAAGTTTTAATCATAACAGACTCCTTGAGTTCATTACAATCAATCAGCTCTTCCACGCATTTTCACCCTATCACTACATCCATATTTGATCTTATACAAATGGCATCCAATAGAGGTATCACTATATCTTTCTTATGGGTGCCCAGCCACATTAACATAAAAGGTAATGAAAGTGCTGATTTACAAGCTAGGGTTGCCATCACCTCGGGCACTCTAATTAACACAATCTTCACTCCAAAAGATCTAAAAAACTTTTTCAAACAGACTTTTGATAATCTATTTCAGCTGGAATGGGACCTGCGGGAGGATTCGTGCAAGTTGTGGGGGGTTAAACCCCTAGTTTTTCCGTCCCTTCAGCTCGATGCTCTGTCACGTAGAGAGAATACAATATGGAGAAGGGTAGCTATCGGACACACCTTCCTCACTCATTCTTATTTGTTGATAGGTGATCCGCCACCCAGATGTCCAAACTGCGACAATAATCTAATTATTAACCATATTTTAACTTCAAATGAATATTTAGACATTAAGACAAGGTTAGATCTATTAAAACCTCTCGATCAAATATTGATTCCAAATGTTACAAATATCTCCAGTTTGATCAAATTCTTCAAAGAAACACAATTATTTTCTAAGATTTAAACATCCCACTTATGGCTCCAAATGATCCTCGATATCGACGCGCCAAACTAAAATAATCAATCAAATCAATAATAAGAATTAGAAAGGAGAGTAATAAGGCACTGGTAACAAACATTTGAAGGGGAACTCAGTCGTGAGGAAGTAGAGATGAGCATAATAGAGATCTTTAGGCTCTATTTTTTTGTTTTTTAATTTTTGAATCTAGCTTTCGCTGCCTAAATTGTAGCTTCTTCTCAATACTGAAATGCAAACAAACGACAGAAGGATAATTAAGACGTTCGTTAAGAACTGTAATACTTAAACTACTGTAAGATATATAGTAGCATACCTGCAAAATTGTAACAGTGTCTCTTTCTCTAATTAAGCCTGCAGGTTAAGCATTTCATTACCCCAGTAGCGACACAATCACACATCAGAACAACACATTTGGAGAATCACAAACAGTCTAAGGAGGTAAAATAATACTTCTACATTTTGAATTGTTCTTTTTTAGAGTTAAAACGAACTGTGAGAACAACATGCTTTCTTAATGTTACTCCATTTTTAAATTTGTCTGTTACACAACTTCTAGTAACCTGCAGTGATTTTGTCGACACCGGACCTTGTTTGAAATAGAAAAAGTCGCCAGATGGCCAACAAAAAGCATAGGGTTGATGCTTGCTAAGGTTAATGTCTGTCATTCGGGTAAAAAAGCTTTTATTGAAAAAATTATTTTATGAAATTCTTAGAAGTGATGTAACACGTTTAGAACAGAATGAAGGCGGATTTATATTTGACTGACGTGACGACACGTGTCGTGTCATAACGTGATGGCTAGCGTTTACATTAATACGTCGTGTTCTGACGCCTCAGAACAATATTTTGAATCAATACAGCCGCAGCTCTAGAAAAGGTCAAAGATTTGCAATGTTTTTCCATGAGTTATCCGATTCTGATTCAGATTGTGAAGAAGATATTCAATTTTTAATGCTGGCAACTCTTTTAAAAAAAGAAAGAAAGAGAAGAAGATTTTGGATTCATCCAATCAATAGACAAAGAGAGGTTAATGACGAGTTTCACTGTCTTATTAAAGAACTTGAGTGCTATGCTGAAAAATTTAATCAGTATTTTAGATTGTCGAAGACACAGTTTGGACAAGTACATTCTTTGATTGAGGAGGATATAAAGAAAATACATACGAAATTTCGTAAACCTATAGGAACAAGAGAAAGACTTGCAGTATGTTTAAGGTAAGCATTTATTTGTTTTATTATAATATTATAAAAGCAAAAATAATCAATCATTATCATCCGTAAAGTCTGCATTGCTATAATATGACGAGATGTTTTCTTCGGCAAAACTATAAAGTGTTGATACCGTTTGTTCCGTTGTTGGTGATGACGCTGTAAGCAGGGTGATAGTTGATGTGGATGGTTGAACGGGTGGCTGGAATTCTTGTTGCGGCTGAGAAATAATCTGGTGAGCTACGTTAACTGGTGTAATCATTTGTTCTTGTCTTTGAAGTTTACGTATTTCGACTTGAGATATAGCAGTATGCAAATCTAACTTGATTTTGGTCTGATCGAGCTTAGGAAGACTTTTAAGAGCTTTACTCATGCTCAAAAAAAACAAGTCTGTTTCATCCATATCCTGCTGCTTGGAATGATGCTTTTGGACTCTTAAGTTGTGTGAAGACTTCATTATATTATAAATAAAGATCCTTTAAGTTTGTTTTGTTTCTAACAGACCTTTGAGAGTATGAAGACGAATCAGAATGTGGTGTGTCTGGATAGTCTTCTGAATGATAATTTTCATGGCTTTAAGGTTCTGGTGACTCTGCAGGCAGGTTTGATGGTGAAAAATTTTCTGGTGACTCTGGAGGCGACATAATATTTGTTATTGATGGTCTGGTTTTTATAAACGACTGTAAAAAACTCATTTGTTCTTCATATTTCCACGGCGTATTATTTACAGCGGCTTGCCCACTTTTTTTTATTTTTACGGCGCTTTATGGCATTGGTATACGCATTTCGTATTTTCTCCCAGTCATCTTTGCATTTTTCCGCTGAAACAAAAATAATTTTTGCGTGTTTATATTTACAGATTGTTAGCAACTGGCAACTCTTTTCGGTCATTGGGGTTTAATTATCGGATGGGATTTACTACAGTAAAGATAATAGTAGAAGAAGTATGTAACGCAATTTGGGAGAAATTAGCCCCTATTGTAATACCCCAACCTACAGAACAAATGTGGAGAGAAATTGCGAAAGGATTCGAAAGTATATGGAATTTTCCGAATTGTATCGGAGCGTTGGATGGGAAACACGTAAAAATAATATGTCCCATTAATGCAGGTTCAACCTTTTATAATTATAAAAACGAGCATTCTATTGTACTGCTTGTACTTGTTGACGCTTATTACAGATTTATTATGATAGATGTAGGAGCGTATGGTCGTAATAGTGATGGTGGCATGGGAAAAATGTTTCATAGTAATCAATTAAACGTGCCACCGAATAAACCATTATATGAAAATACAGAGCCTTTACCCTACACTATTGTGGCAGATGCAGCATTCAAATTACGAACGTATTTATTAAAACCGTACAGTAAAGTTAAATTACTCAACAATACTCCAAACAAAATATTTAATTATCGTATATCACGTGCTCGCCGAACTGTAGAAAATGCATTTGGAATATTACGAGCTAGATTTAGAGTGTTTCAAGGACCTTTACTAGTGCAACCAAACATGGTGGACAAGATCGTACTTGCTGCTTGCTGCCTTCATAACCTTCTAACCGAAACACACACAAGAAAAAGAAGAAAATTTCATAGATGAAAGCGACACTGGTAGCAGTCATGATGGCTTAATAGATACCGGAACGTTAAACAGAAATCCGACTCAAGAAGCTATTCAAGTTCGCGAGGCATTTAAAAATTATTTCCAGTCCAGAAGTACAAGTTCCATGGCAAATGCAATCTATTACACGAACTCAATAAAATTAAATAAAGCAGTGAAGATACTTACCCGGTTGTTTTAATTTTTCTCCTATTTCCTCCCAAACAGCTGTTCTAATAGCAAGATCTTTATATTGTTTATGTTTTGTGTTATAAATCATATTATATTGTCGTACAATTTCAATTAAATCGTCCATTTTTGAGAGCCAAAATAACCTATTTACGAAATAAATAAACAAACGACGCTGACGCGTCAGAACACAGCACTGCCACGTGCACATTAATCTGACGTGCCGTGATGGCGCCGTTTCCCCGCCCCTCCAACCCGCCGCTCTGACGCGAACCGGGATCGTTTCTGATGCGACACATCAGAAGCCATCACGATACATCACAACACACTAGTGTAAACGTTGCTATACCAAATGTATGATACCGATTCCATTCTGATGCGTCACGACACGACACGTCAGTCAAATATAAATCCGCCTTGAGGAACATGTCCCTTACTTGAAATTAATTCTTCCATAAAAATCGTTACTTCTAATTGGTTTGCTACTATAGGAATTTTTACCCCTTTTTTTGGCCAAAATTATTTACAGCCAAACGGCTGGACTGATTTTAATGATTTTTTTGGATTTGACTTTTGCAAGACTCTTAAGAGGGAGGGAAGAACCACTAAAGTTTTTCATACACTGAAAAAAAAAAAAGTAAAGTTAACTAAAAAATTAACTAATAATTATTTTCAAAAGAGGTTTAAGGGTTATAGGTTCCCGCATCCAAGATTTTTTTAGATCTTTGATAGGTTATCTGGTTTTCTAAACTGTTTTTTAATAAATATTTTTTCGGGTGTACACTTACAGTTATGTTTTAAAAAGGATTTTATTCACAAATTTGATTTTCGAGTTCCAAATCGTCAACTACATTTAATACAGATGGGCTCAAAATGCCATTACTCTCCATTTCTTGATTTTCGTTTTCGGAATTTTCTTCATCTGTTTGACAATTTTCCACAAAACTTTGCTCCTCTGATCTCAGTAATTCGATTACTTCTGCTGGAAGCTTTAATTTGTTCTGGTGCTTGATGCGTTTATTCAACGAAAGACTGGAAATAAGCGGATCTGATGTGTCCAATGCTCGATTAAAAACGTCCGCCAAGTTGTTCACCCGGCTACTTTTTCGTGCATGAAGCAATCTATCGGATCCAACCATCCAACTGGAAGCACAGTCGACTCAATAATTTGCCGCGAATGTACAAGAACCTTATGTACAGTTGCTGTCATTGGTAACCATGGATACTTCTGCATGAACATTGTGGCCGTTTGAAAACAAAATTCTTCAAATTTACTCGAATCTAAAGGAAGCTGACATGATAAACATATTAAAATGACTTTTAAATTATAAATGAGTTGTTTGTCTATGCCTGTAATTTCAGAAAATTTTAAATGTTCTTTGAACGCGCGCCGGGCCGTGTTACCGTCATTCGTACTCCCATAGCCACCAGTCTTAGGCTTATCAACGTGCAAACCAATTTCATCCCAAAATAACTGTAGGATGTCAGCCTTTCTTTTCGCAACTAAGGCTTTGTCAGCTTCATTTCTTATTTGCCACTTTTTAATGTGAATTTTGTACCCTGCATTCACAACAAATTCAAAAAAACGGATCCAGCAATGCAATGGACTTATCCCATACTTTAAGTTCTCTTCTTTAGGTTTAAATTTGTGGTTTTGGAAATCTCTAATGCTCAGAAAATCCTTTGGTGTAGCACCGCATAATGAACACGTTTGACTAGATTTAGTTTCAGTCAAAATATTTAACACTTTGCCATCAATTAAAGTTAAGTACAATTTAAATTTAACGCATAAAGTTTTTGTTTCACCAAGCATTACTTCGAAAGAACTTAAGGAATTTATTTCTTCCTCTATATTTTTCTTTTCTTTCAAAATGATTTCTTTAGTCTCCTTTGTGTATTCTAATTTTAATGGTCGACAAAATCTAATAGATTGTGGTGTACGATTGTTCCATAAAATATTTCCCGACGCTTCTATTAAACGCAAAGGCCAAAATAGAGGAGTCACAACTTTGAGACGAACCCGCCTTTTCAAACTGTTGTTTATAGTTTGTATAACCAGTACTACTGTCAAATCCATAACTGACAATGAGTTCGGCGTATAAAATTTCAGTTTTTTTTTTGTTTCCATTAAGGTAGATATAACTTCCTCTTGCACCTTTATTATTCTTTCGGATGTATCCTTCAGTAACATTTCCAATGGAACTTTCGGAAGATAAATGACTGTCCTAGAGGACTATTATGGTGTTATGTCTATCATGTGCTATCATTTTTTTGTAAGTATAAATAAAATTCCAATTCACAATTCCATTAGTTCATCTTAAGGTCACTTCAACTTTTCCCATTTAATCGATCTAATAGATGAGTTCACCAACATTTCACTATATAATATTAAAGTACTTACCTTCGGCTCTTTTTTCCATTTTTTAATTTTCAAAAACTATAAATTTTTATTACGAAAATTTTTGTTAGAAACTGTCACAAAATTCACTGCACTCAAAAGTTTTTTGAAAACTAATTTAGAAATCGCAAGCAAAACAACTGATAAAGTGACTAAAAATCAATTTTGTCAAATAATTTAAAAAGATATGCCTACTTTGCTGTTTTTTTTTTATATTAAAGCAAAAAAAAAATAAACTCTGCAAAAATTTTAATTTTTACTTTTGGCCAAAAAAGGGGTAAAATTTCCTATAGTGTTTGGTGTAATTTTAGCAGATATTATTATGAATAAGCTCCTTTTATTTTGTCATTTTACAGGCGAAGTTTGAGTTCCCCCTGTTGTTTCAATATATATATATATATATATATATATATATATATATATATATATATATATATATATATATATATATATATATATATATATATATATATATATATATATATATATATATATATATATATATATATATATATATATATATATATATATATATATATATATATATATACATATATATATATATATATATATATATATATATATATATATATATATATATATATATATATATATATATATAATAAAGAGAGAGAAAGCAAAAGTTGCCGTATCTAACAAAATCCTAAGTTATGAAACTAGTTGGGGAACTCGGCAAAAAGGGCATCAACAGATGTTCATACTATATTCATTTAGCCAATATTTCGGTCCTAGGTTGGGACCTTCATCAGGGCACAAACTGAAAAAGAGATAACGAAGCAACCAATAAAGAAAATTAGGCATGAGGAATTGATGTTGTTAAGTCAAGTTTTTAATTATTAATTTTAATTATTAATTTTTAATTTGCAATTTTTAGTTTAAATCAACCAATTATTAATATGGAACTATTGTAATTTAAAAGTATTATTATTATAAACAATCATAAATTATTATTATTATTATTATTATTATGAAGAAATGTCAAAAACAAAATTCCAGTGCTCACATGTAGCATGCAATTTAATCTAACAAGAATGACCATCAATAACAATCGCCATAGTAAAGACCAACACTGAATTAAAACAACCACTATTCACTAACATATTAATATACAAACATGGCATTTACAGCAGGGATGCCATTGATAACGTTGGATGCTGAAATTTCAAAACTAATTAACCACCTGCCATCTCAAAGAAAAGTGACAATTTTGATAGGGCGCTGACAAAGGACGACCACCTGACAGATGTAAGAGATCACTCAAAATGAATAAAAGGAAAGGTTGAACAACCAGGAAAGGACCGGTTTAGTACGAATTAAGTACTACGTCATATGGTAAAATTTTTGGTATGAAGGGAAAAGGTATCTAATGGGAACGCAAATTTTCGCTGTTGTGATAATTAAGTGACATATAGAGGAAACGATTTTACTTCATCTGGGGGGGAATAGAACAAGGAAAAAAGGAGGCGGCAAGTGGAAAGGGTTTTTCATCAATTGGGAACATACTAATCAATTTATCATTATAATTGTTATTATTATTAATGTTATTACAAATGGGAGTGTAATTATAAAGAATTTCAGGGGAAAACCAAGAAAAACATGTACTTAAACAAGATGGTACCCAGAGGGTAACATGCAGAAGGACAGAGCTGTAAGTTATCAAAACGAGAAACTATTATGAGGAGTAAGACAACCCAGAGATATTATGCGATGGATGAAGATCACAAGAGAGAAGAAAGCTATATATGCTGCTCAGGCCGTCAAGATCAGTTCTTTTGATGTTCTCGTTGATATAGACATCTCAAGAAATTCTCTTTTAAGAAGGTTTTTTTGGATATGAAGGATTTTCCAATATATACAGCAGGAAAATCAGCAGACAGGAAATGGAATAGACAATATCTGACATAGAAAGAATGGGCAGAGAAGATTTCAATTTGCTAAAGATACGCTTGTTTTTATGGAAGTAATACTTGGCAGTCTTAACATTGGGAATGACGCGCAAGATATGAACCAATTTAGAGGTAAGACCAGGTATAAATGGCAGAGAGAGCAGCGAAGGACTTATTTCCGTATGGCTAGCAGGAGGTAGATGGGGTGGAGGGGAAGGAAGGGATAAGCGTACAGGAGGAGGCTCTGGTACGATGTCATTAGAGAGGAAGAGCTTATCGACTTCGTCCTTGGTCTTGAGCAGGAACTTCTTATTGTACCCATTTTCCATAAAAAGATTGGTGAGCAGTGTTTGTGCTTGAGATAGATAATCTAGGTGAGCTATATTTCTGATTCTTCGATATAAGCCCTTTATGACATTTATTTTAACCTTCCAATCATGGCCAGAATTGGCATGTATATATCTGCCTGATGAAGTTGGTTTTCTATACCATCTAACACCATCAGGACCTCTGATGACTCTTGTGTCGAGGAAGGGGACAGCATTGTTCGACCCTTCTTCCATGGTAAACTGTAGGTGTTGATCAAAAGAATTGAAGACATGAAGCATTTCTTCTTTACCATTTTCCGGTACAGACTGAATAAGATCATCAACATATTGAAAGAGAAAAGGGGGTCTGAAAGATAGCTTTTCGATACAATTTTTCAAAAGATAGGACATGACTATTGCTGCGAGGATAGGGCTTAAATTGCTGCCCATAGGGCAACCAAAGGTTTGGCGGTAGAAACTTTCTTTATACTTGAAAAAGGTAGATTGAAAGAAAAACTCAATAACAGAAAGGGAGAAGGATTTATCCAATTTTGTGTTGGGCGAGATTAGTGCCCATTCAGAACCAATAATATGTTTGGCTAACTGCCATGAAATGTTGGTAAAGAGACTGACTACATCCAGAGAAATGATGACATGATTCTCAGGTAATAAGAAATTATTAATTTCTGCACTGAAGGCAAAGGAGTCCTTGACTGCATATTGATGGTAATTTTGGAAGGATTTTTCTAATATATCTGCACAGAATTTGCTTAAGCTTGATGTAGGAGAGTTAATTGTGGAGACAATAGGTCTTAATGGTACACCTTCTTTGTGTATCTTTGGCAGGCCGTAGATTCTTGGTGGAATGGCTTTGTAGGTACAAAGTTGTCTTGCTGTTCTGTCATCGATCCATTTTTTATTCTTCATTTGCTTAACAAAGGAATTGCTTTTATTTTGATATTGATTTGTAGGGTCATGCGAAAGCTTTTCGTAGACTTGTTCATCATCTATTAATTCAGACATTTTTGTTTCGTAATGTTGCTTTTCCAACGCCACAGTGACTGCACCTTTGTCTGAAGGAATGATCAAGATGTCTCTGTGTTGTTTAAGGAAGGTTGCTGCTTTCTTGAATAAAGTCTTCTCAAAGGAAGTAGCGGTGTTATGATTTTGGAGTACATCATTTGTGACGGCATTGGTGCACTTAGCTCTAAGGATATCTTGGTTAGGAGAAGGTAAAAGTTTAATGAAAGATTCAATATCTGCTAGAACTGTCTTGACAGGTATATCTTTACCTGGAAAAGAATCAAAAACAAATTTGGGACCCAAGGAGAAAACCGTGTGAACTTCAGAGGGAAAGTTAACCTGAGTGAGATTAGTAAACCAATGTTGACATACTTTTAATTTTTTAGCACGAACTTGCATTAAATTATTAAATTTATTAAACAAATTACTTGAGAGGGATCTAGAAACAGTATGAAAGGATTTTAATTGAGTGGTACGGAACCGTTGTAATATATATGGAAGGAACTCTGTCCACTGCAGAGTGAATAACATGATTAAGAAGAGAAGTTAGCTTAGTTATTTCTTTAATAGTGAAGGAAATTTCATATTATACGAGTAGAATTCTGAGAGATACCTTACTCTGGAAGTGCTGGATCCTATATATATATATATATATATATATATATATATATATATATATATATATATATATATATATATATATATATATATATATATATATATGTATATGTTGTGTATTTCGGGGTTAAAATATTTGTATCTTTTCGTAGTTTTTAATTTAAGACACTCAACTGTATACATTAATGAGGGCCTTACCTCAGAAAGTAGTTCAGTTTTGTGGGGTGTTAAGTTTAAAACACTGTTAAAATCACATTTTTACTTTCTACAAACAAACCACTTAACTCGAGGGACTTTATATGACTGGTAGGTAGATACGGTTTAGGTTATTTACATCTGTTTTTGCGTTTATTGCAGTGGGCGTCAACCGAATATGTACGGATTCGAGTATTTCTCTTTTTTTGTATTTATTTCGGTGTTGATAATTGTGATGTTTTTGAGATCAAAGGTATGACTTTTATTTATTTCATGATTCGTAAGGGCTGTACGAAAGATACAAATATTTTAACCCCGAAATACACAACAAACTGATTAATTACTTGTCTATATTTAATTCTTCTAATGTAATCTTTTAGAGCAAATTTTGAAGAAGACGTCTTCCGAAGGTCGAAACGTCAATAAATATATAACAGATCCAAGAATAGTTTTAATGATCTAATTCCAAGAACATGTAAAATATAAAACTTTTATTTTTGTTGATTCTTGAACAGAAACTTTCTTAGATAGACTAGATTTTACAACTCACTCGTCCTGCACTGGCTTGGTTACATATATTTATAAACTATTAATGATTACCATGCAGAACGGTATCAGACAAAGGAAATCTGTATTAAGTGCTTTTTTCTGCATTTCAGCAACCTAGTTGAAAAATTAACCTTTGGGGTTATTTCTTCATGAAATCTAATTCTATTTCATCATCGGAATTTAAATTATTCTTTTTTATTATTTTCCGTGATTTCCTTAATCCTTTTACAATGTTTTTGTAAATTATTACAGTTAAAATCAATATTATTAATATGTATGTGACAATTGTCCATATGTTACTATATTTTATAGTAATGTTCGAAGTCATATTTTCTAAATGTCTTCTTTGGCTTCTTAACTCTTCCTTGATCTCGTTATTGGCCTTTAGGTTTACACTGTCCAAGTTCAGAGCATGAGGGTTGAAGTAGGGTTGGTGTCCTTCTTCCGGGTTCCATCCAAAAATATTATTTTATTTTTCTTAGTGTAGCTTTTTATTTTTATTATTTTTTCCAAAAGCAAGACATTTTCGATATTATTGTCGAAAAGTAGTTTCTCATTTATTAATTGAGTTGAGTTGAGTCGTAGTTATCAGATAAAAATTCTGAAGTTTCTTGATCTATATTTCCGGGATAATTGATTAAAGATTCATTCTCTATAGGGTTTAATTGAATTCTTGATAAAGCATCTGCATTGGTGTTCTGTTTGCCTTTTTTATAAATAATTTCGTAATCATACTCTTCAAGTTTAAGTCTCCATCTCATTAATTTACTGTTTGGCTCTTTCAAATTGAATAACTATACTAGAGGTCTGTGGTCTGTATAGATTTTAAATTTTCTTCCGTATAAATAAGGTCTGAAATATTTACATGACCAAACTATACTTAATAGTTCTTTTTCTATAGTGGAGTATTTCTGTTCTGTATCATTCAGTGTTCTAGATACATATGCGATGGGGTTATCGTTTGGAGGGTTGCCTTGAGATAATACTGCTCCAAGGGCTATATTAGATGCGTCGGTGGTTAATATAAATGGTTTCTCGAAATCTGGATGCTTTAGTATCGGTGCATTAATTAATAATTTCTTTAGATGTTCGAACGCTTTTTTGAATTCCGGGGAATGATTTACTTTTGATCCCTTCTTTAAACATTTTGTTAGAGGTTTAGAGATTTTTGCAAAGTCTTTAATGAACTTTCTATAGTATCTTGCTAAGCCTAAAAATGATTTTATTTCTTTTTGAGTCCTGGGAATTGGAAGTTTTTTTACTGCTTCTATTTTTTCGGGGTTCGGTTTTATACCTTTGTTTGTAACTTGATGTCCTAAGTAAGCTATTTGTCGGTGCAAAAATTCACTCTTATCTAGTTGAACTTTCAAATTTGCTTTTCTAAGTCTTTCAAACACTTTTTTCAATCTATCCGTATGTTCTTGCAAAGATGTTGAGAAAATAATTATATCGTCTAGATAAACAAAACATATCTCATTCTGTAGTCCTCGTAACACACTATTCATTATTTTTTGGAATGTTGCCGGGGCGTTTTTAAGTCCAAAGGGCATTCTCTTAAATTCGTAATGTCCTGTATCAGTCGAAAATGCTGTTTTCAGTGTATCAGTAGGATCCATTTCTACTTGATGATATCCATTAGCTAAATCTAGCCTACTAAAGTACTGCGCTTTTCCAAGTTTGTCTAAAATGTGTTATCTGTGGAATGGGGAATTTTTGGTCTATCATACACATCGGGCTACTCCAAGGTGAATTTGACTCTTGGATGATTCCATTTCTTAACATTTTCGAAATTTGTTTCTTCACTCCCGCTTTATGAATGTGAGAGTATCTATAGGTTTTCGTAAACAAGGGCGTTTCATCTTTCAACTTAATTTGGTGTTTTATTTTATTGGTCAAAGTTAAAGGTGTACCTTTGCAGTAAAAGATATCTCGATAATCGTAACATAATTTTCTCATCGTATCGTACTCTTCTTGATTACAATGATCCAATCTCAAATTTTTTAAATTTTGTTTTCTTAAAATATCAGTCTTTTGATCCTCCTCGTATTTTCCGTCTACGAAATTTAATTCGGTTTCCTCAAATTTTTCTATCTCAAATGGTTCGAATATTGTAATTTTCACTGGGTTTTCACAAGGATTGATTATTGTTGTGAAGGCATGGTGATTTTCTATTTTTACAATAGCTTCAGGTATTTCTGCTTTTCCTATTTTTTCGTGGTTTAGGATTCCTATTCCATTTTTCTTGTTTACTGGAATTTTTACAATTTGTTGAGTTCTCGGAGGAATGATTATTTCACAAGGTTTTTCTCCTTTAGGATCTTTATTGTAGTATAAAGGTAAATTTGCATTTAATGATTCTAGTCTGGATTCTTTTAAATTTATTTGTGCGTTAATATGCGTTAAGAAATCTATGCCTAAAAGTCCGTCGTAATTTTGGGAAAAATCAAGTAAATAAAATTTATGATAGTCTGGGCAATTAAAAGATGGGAATATTGGAATATGCATTATCTCGTTGTGACTTGAGATTGCATGGGCTGTTTTGACTGTAAAGAATTCATTTTCGATAAAATATGGAAATATTTTGTAAGCTAATTCAGGTCTTATAAAACTTTTTCCACTGCCTGTGTCGATTAAAAAATATGCGTTTAATTCTGGTAAATATATTATGGGCAATTGATTATCCGAGTTTGAATTCATTATTATCAAATCATTTCGTCTAATTCCTGGATGAAAGGAAAATTTTGGTCTGATTGGGTGTTAAGAACTTCGTTCTCATATTGCGTTCTCCAATCAATGTCATCTTGTATTTCGTTATAAAATTCGTCATTATATACATTCAGGTCAAAATCGTTGGGTTCTATACTGTTTAGGTCAAAATCTACTGGTTCCGTACCGTTTAGGTCAAAATTTGCGGGTTCCGTATTATTTTTATTTTCAATCATTTGATTATATAATTCTTCTGCGAAGAATTTTCTTTGCGGTTGGTTTCTATGTAAGACTGCGTTACCGGATGACATGTCCATAGGTTGGGGTTGATTTGATCTGACTATGGAAGATGTTGCTTGCCGTTTTATTCCACGGTAGGATGGTTGAAAATTTATTATTATTATTTTTCTGCGAGAAATTATTTACGTTTTGTCTCGGTGGATATAAAGGTAAATTCGGTCTTATATGATTTTGGAAATTCTGCGGTCTATTTATATTTGGATTTTGGAAATTTCTCTGAGGGTTATATCGGAACCGTATCCTAAGAATTGGTAAGGGTTGTTATTGTTTGGTCTTTTCACGTGTGGAACATTCTGGGGTCTTAGATTTTGATTTGTCGGTGGATTATTTATTTGGGTATTTTGACTTATTTTGTTTATTAAATTACCACGATTTTTGTATTGTATAAAGTTTTCTTCTTCTTGTGCAAAGCTTATTGCTTGTTCAAGAGATACTGGGTTTTTAAGTCTGACTATTAGTTGCATGTTATAGGGTAAATTATTTATATACGCTCTTAAAATTAAATTGCTGTATTCTTGAATTTTCAAAATTTTGATATTCCGTCCTATATTTTCCATATTTATTTTAGCGAACAATAGACTTCTTGCGTCTTGCAACCTGATTCCGAATTGTTTAATTGATTCGTTTTTCTCGATTTTGAATGTTATAATATCTTGCACTACGCAATCTATCGAACGTCTATCAGCGAATGTTTCGATTATTGCATTCTTGATTAGATCCTACGTATTGAGTTCTACTCGTGAAGCTATTAAATCTGCTGCTCTTCCCGTTAATTTCGATGAAATGGTGTCAAACAAACACACATTTATAGGGGCATTTGGATCTTCGCCATTTATGTGATTCGTAAGGAAATTATCACACGAATTGATAAATCTTGTGATTAATTTTGTATTCCCATCGAACTGAGGGATGTTATCAGCTTGATATCTGATTAAATTGTAATTTGGGTTTTCAAAAAATTCACAAAAATATAAAATATATATGTCAAATATATGAATGGATAAAATATATAATATGCACAATAAAGTTATACCTTAAATTATGTTTTCTTAAAACTAAAATTTTGCTCGAGTCTTTTGAAATTCACTGCGTGAAATATTTAAAAATTTCTTGCTTTCAGTCAAAATCCTCTGTTCTTTCTGTTGAAATTTTCTCACTGCGTGAGCTTGTATAAGTAACCCAATGCGTGGTATTTCGAAAAAGAAAAGAAAATTTGGTCCTGTCGTTTTCTCACTGCGTGAGTCTGTAAATGGAACTCACTGCGCGAGTTTTCTTACTGAAAAAAGAGAAAATTCTGCTTTCGAAAAAATTGTTTCTCCACTGCGTGGATTTCTGAAAAATGTCAAATTTTCACTTACAGAAGGAGAATCCGCGGGTTCATGCCTTGCTGTTGTGATTTCTTGTTTCTTTCTTCTTTGTTTCTTTGTGACTTCTTCCAAAAGGACGAACTTCTTTTGTTCTTCCCTGGATACCAACTATGACTCTTGAGCGATGCTTGTCTCGTTGAGCCGCACCAATAGCAATTTTGTTACCCTGGTTGAAAGTCTCTTGAGCGATTTTTGTCTCGCGAAACGAACCAATAGGAACTCGTTATCCCTGGCCTGGAGGGCTGAAAACTGTCTAATTTTGTTCCGTTCTTTTTCCGTGAATCGTTGAAACGAACCAGAATCTGTTTTGCGCGATGCAACTTGTTGACTCTGTCGAAAATTCACACTGCGCGATTGACTCTGTCAAAAAATCCTACCGACTGCGCCAGTTAATATCTTGGGAGCGATATTAACGTTTTTAAAAACAACTTTTGATTTGAATTTAAAAACTTTTATTTTTGTTGGTTCTTGAACAGAAACTTTCTTAGACTAGATTTTACAACACACTCGTCCTGCACTGGCTTGGTTACATATATTTATAAACTATTAATGATTACCATGCAGAACGGTATCAGACAAAGGAAATGTGTATTAAGTGCTTTTTTATGCATTTCAGCATATTGTTAGAATATAACTGTTGCATTATTTTTTTCGACTGAATTTTATTTTTAAATTCTCGAGCTTTCGTTTGTGTTTATAAACTTCTTCAGGAGATCTGTAAGAGAGGAACCACCGATAATGAGGATTAAATTATGTAGATTATATCAGTTAATGAACTTCGTTATTGTTATGAAAGTCTTTTATACTTACAAAATGTATCAGTGATTGCTCTCCAGGAACAGCGGTAAAAAACGTAAAGCTCCAACATGGTAGCACATTAAGACAATAAAAGGGCACTATTTAACATAATCAGATTTTTTAAATTTAGCCAGATGATCCAAGATTAAATTTAATAACTTTTATAGAGACTTATTTTCAAACGTGCCATCATAAATTTCTAATTTGACAGAAGACAATTTTTATTTTAGTTTTTTAAGGTTATGGATAGTTCACAACATATCAGAAATGTACAAATTACAGATTTTTATTTGCACTCTCAACTTAAAAAAGAGCAATCCCAGTGTTATTTTTAAGTTTGTTATATATATATATATATATATATATATATATATATAACATATATATATATATATATATATATATATATATATATATATATATATATATATATATATATATATATATATAATCGTATATCCCTTCTACCATATGGTATAGGATAGCTCGATTTTTTTCGTTTTCCCTCCTCTGTTGTATATTCTCCTTCACTACTAATTTTTCTTTTCCTTTATATCGCTGCGCGTTAAGTAAGTTACTCAGATCTACTCTTCGGAGGTCCCTTACTTCTCAGATCTATATTCATTTGTCACTTTAGATTTCTACGGCAGTCCTGCAACGCCGCTGTTTTCGCCGCGCCCGAACTTGATACTTTCGTCGATCAATTATCCTTTGTTTCTATTTACTCCCAATTCCGGCGTTAGTAAATTTCACACCAAGGCTACCTGCGCCCTTAATACAACAGGTAAATTCCACACTAACCTTATAAGGGTGCTTAAATCTTACAGGTAATTTCCACACCAAGCAAATATAATCATGCTTTATTCATCTAAATAAAATTGGACGGATTTCTTTTAAATCAGTTTTTATTGAAACTTTTAGATATTTGCAAAAATATATGTTTTTATTTCATAGTAGAATAATATTGATAAAACATGAAGTTTTTGCTAAATACATAAAATACAATTGGACAAATTTCCTTACATATACTAGATAATGCTACAAACCTATACATATCTATTTATATATATTTACAAAACAGGTTGAGAAAAATAGGAGTCACATTTTAAAAAATGGAAACGATTAATATTTCCTAATTGTCTTTGTTCATAAAGATTTTTTTAATGTTTTAATTTTTGATTATTATGATTATTAGTTATTTTAGACTCGTCGACACTTATTTTTATATATGCGTTAATCTGAAATTCGTTCAGCCTATCGATAAAAGTATACAGAGACGGATGTGTAGAATAAAAATAATTATTTAGATGGGAATGGAAGGACTCACAACAGTTAATCGTTCGAGTTAAAGATGGACTCGATTCTGTCCATATTTCAACTGGAAAATCGGCTCCTTCCTCTATATACGTTTCTAGTAGGTAATCACAAAATTTATTCAACGTTCATCCTCAGGTTTTATAGAATATAAATCGTATGCAAAACAGTCACCCAATTCTTCTAGGACAAGCCGAAACAATACTTTAACCAACGACCAATTTCAGAATTTTTGTCGCAATATTCTTTAGCTAGACCTAGATTCTGTATCTTGCGAAACCAAGATTGGTGTAAATGAAATCTACATCCTAATACTTTAGCATATGGCCAAACTTCAGATACTGCCTTATGAATAGATTTTTCGAAGTCAATAGTAATTTTCTCTGGATTGAAATACACTGTATCTGTTGAATAAATCTTACATTTTAATAATGTGAAGAAGTTTTTGTATGTTTCAGCTCTCTTATCACGCAATAAGCAAAATAATAATGGAATGTAATGACCGTTTGCAAAACCATGCACTATAAATTGTGTAAAATATTTAGTGCAGTATGAAAAGGTGCCGTCCATATATATATATATTGGATATTTTACACAACATATTGACATTTGTAGTGCAAGAAAAAACAATAATGCCACTTTCGAGTTCATTGATATATAGAAAATTCTCACCCTTGCTAGTTTTGATTTCAAATGTCTCTAAAACACTATGCACCTCCTCAGCACTTATCGGATTACGTCCTGGCAAAAATTTTCGTCTATGGTTATAAATGTTTTTTCTAATATATTCCACATCTTTTTCTGTTACTGTTTCAGGCAGCGTGTTTTGTAGTTCTTGTCGGATAATTTTAGATGGCCTTTCACTCATATGCTCTCCGGCTTTTCTTTTGCAGGAATTACTAATTATTTGCCGATTCAGCTTCTTGTTGTCGGCTTCGTGTATATGGAGTCCTTCACTTCTGGTAACTAAATTCTCGGGCCCAACGATGAAGACTTTTGATTTGCAATCTTTTTTTGAACATCTCCAAAATGTTTCTCCACATTTTAACACCTTTTGTCGAAAGTAAGTGTAGTAATTCACAGATAACATGTCCTTTCCTCGATTACTTTTTATTAACTTTGCTTCCATATTAGCAACACTTTAAAAAATATACGCACAACCAAGTAATAATCACAAATTAATAATATGTACTAAACTGATATGTAGAAGGGTTTAATAATGATTTAATTGAACAGGCCGGTGCGTACCACCACCCATTTATCAACCCTCATCCTCTACCTGAAAGTACTCGGTGTGGAATTTACTTCTGCAATTACAATCCCTTAAATATGTCTAGGTCATAAACGGATTAGTGGTGTGGAAATTACCTGCGCCCACAAATTCTTATTTATTGTATCTTCTCTCCTTCATACTGTTCAGATATTTCGCCCAAACTCACTTATGCACTGTTAATGTGTATTTTTTTACACTACAACTCTCGATTTTCAGAAATTTTTGTGGGTGCAAACAAACACACGTTGCTACTCGTGATTATAATTTATTTTCCATTTTTTTCTTGGGAGTATAAGGTTATATTATAATTAAACAACTTATTCCTCAGTGATGATTTGAAGTCGAAAGACTACTTTTTTAAAAAACACTTTATTCAAAAATACAATGAAGATTTAAGAAAAGAGTACACTCTGTATCAACTTAACTTAAAACCTGAAAGTAATTGTTACAATTGGATATATTTATATCTGTCTTATCTTGATCCGTCTGGGAAAGCGGCCAGGTGGTTGCGTCTTGATACAGCAGTTTCATAATATTGTGCGATATTATGTTAGGTCTTCCTTTGTTCTACATGCAAGGGCTTCATTGTTTAAGGGTTCGTAACTCCTCAAACGTTTCGCTCAGGCATGGCTGGCTTTTTCAATGATTTTTCTTTTTGTTTTATTTTGGTTGTAGTTACATCTGCAAATTAAATAAGATTTTTTAAGTAACCAATAATCAATACATTTAAAATTATTTCTCAACATAGGTCGCTACGTCTGTACATGACGATTAAACTATTGTTAAAACACATAAACACTTACTTTAAAATTATTACATTTATATACCTCGATATGCACCTTAGACACACTATTAGAAACTATTTTTGTTTTTTTGTTATCAGTACCAGATATTTAGATTTTTTCAATATAGTATGTTTAATTCGTTTTTGAGTCACAATTGGTAATAATTTAATGACAGTAATACTTAATTAATTAATTGGTAATAAATTCGTACTTAAGTTATTTACGTCTTGTTTGTCGTTACATGCGTGTTTTTCTTTTTTAATGTGTATCATTTCTTTGATAAGAAGATTGTGATAGTTCCTTTCTTGGGTGACTATTTTGGAGTTTCGGAAATCAAATTCGTGTTTTTCAGTACTTTCATGTTTATGTAGGACAGTAGACGCGTTTTTTTGTGTATTTGTGCTCATTTAGTCTATTGTCAAGGTATTGTGTTGTCATTCCTATATACAGTCGACAGTGTTTTTAGTGAAACTCTATATAGTGAAAAACTCTATAGTGCAATTTTTTTTAATTACCAATATAAAATACATACATAGCAATATATACGGATTTTTTCTTTATATAGTGAAAAACTTTCTATAGTGAAATTTCGGTCAACATTTTGGTCTTTCACTATATAGAGTGTCGACTGTATTTTTTGGGGCAATTAAGACTTGGGATGGATTACGTTTGACATTTTGTTAGATGGTGTTTGAGCTTTTAGGAGTGCGAATAGCGATGAAAGACGGTGTTGAGATTTGTGACAGACACGGATATCGTGTTTTTTCATTATGTATTTAATTTTTTCTGAAAGTTGTGGTATGTTCGGCATTGCTATGTGTATTACCGTGTTCTAGTTTTAGTAGTAGGAACCACTGATATATATATATATATATATATATATATATATATATATATATATATATATATATATATATATATATATATATAGATTAGTGCTTCCTAACCTTTATTATCCCGATACCCACTTGGCCTTCCGAGATTTGCATTGTTACCCTTTCATAAACGAATATAGGTAAAGGTGCACTTACGCAAAGAAAACAAAATTGATTTTATATAAAATTACTTTTATTACAACTTAAACATCGAAAATAGTTTAACAATTAAATAGAAAATCTTGTATCTTGTAAGTTAAAATATTCGAAATTATGGTTACTGGTGGGACGGTATTGTTTTTTATTTACAAGCTTTTTAATGTTTGGTTTTGTTGCTCACCGTAAATGATGTTCTATATTCAGTCTGTTCCTGGCTCTTGTTTTTATAGCAACTAATGTTGAGAAGCCGCTTTCACACCTGTAAGTTGTACCGAAAGGAACTAAAATGTTTAGTGTCTTATCAGCTATGATAGGATATTCTGGACTTACTTTTGTCCAAAATGTATCGAGATCGAGATTTTGAAAATCAATCTTCAAAGTGCTGTCTTCACGTAGCCCCAAAAATTCTATTTTAGTTGCCACGTCCTCGTCGCCAAATATGTCATAATATGTCGAAAATGGTCTCAACATCATGAGCTGGATTGGCGATTTTCAATATCCGGAAAGTAGAGATTCACAGACACTATCAATGCAGTTAAATGACGAATCACGGATTCATTTAAATTAAATTCTGTGTTTGTCGTGGTTTGAAGTTCAAACGATTGTGTGAACTTGGAAATATCACCAGCTTCAAACCCGCGCCGATATAGTTCCAATTTTCGGAGAAAACCAGCTAATTTATCCTGTGCAGTCAAGATATTCGTTGAATTTCCTTGCAATGAGACATTTAAACTGATGATGTCGTCAAAGAAATCAACAAGATACGGAACCATTTCAAATATGTTTTGTCTTTAATTTTCATTCTTTCTCTTTTTGTGTTTTTGCTTGTTTAAAAAACATAGCTTTTTCCTCTCGAAGCTCAAAGACCCTGTTCAACACGTTACCTCACGATAACCAATGTACTTTTATATAATATAACAGGGCATCAAATTTAGCTCCCATTTCTTGGCATAGTACTTTAAAAATTGTTGTATTGCCACGTATATGGTTAACTATTTTAACTGCATCTTTAAATGAGCTTAACAAATCTGGTTACTTTGTCTGTAACAAAGTATAACGGTGTATTATGTGGAGCGACTTCTTTTAATTGGCCCATAGATGGTCATTATTATTGTGCAATATGCATTGCACAATATTTTGACAGCTACCCATAGACGTTCAATATTATTGCACAATAATTGGGTTTGTACAGTAAATAGAATCATATGGAGGCGATATTGATGGTTGTGCAATATTTTGCGCAATCACCGTACAGACTTAAGCCCCGTTTTCATTGGTATAGTTACTAGTACTAGTTAACTGGTACCAGTAATAGCCTGCTATCTGACTAGCCCTATCCCCTTACTAGTAGGTGTTCACACGAGAAATGATTTTCTTTACCAGTAGGCTTGTGTTCAATTTTGTGAAAGTGATAACGGTAAAAATTAATTTTCATATAAAATATAAAAATATTTTACATACTTAATTGTAGTTTTAAAACAACTAACCACGATGGCTTTTCGTGGCCGTGTAGCACGAGTGCAGTTGCATCAGCTTAAAAAATGTATACTAAAGTGTAGCAAATTGTCTTGTCGAAGAAGTAGAGAATATGTTGAATGAAGAGCAGGATTCCATTAAAAGGATATGGTGTCGGAAATGGATTAGTAGAAGGAATACCAGAGGAGCTTCTGCCTTACTCTTAAGGGAACTGTCTGCAGAAGATCTTGAGGAATATAGGTTATGCGTTCGGCTTACTACTGAACAATTCGAATATTTGCTCGCAATGATATCTCCTACTGTTCAGCGTTCTGATACTTTACTTAGAGATGCATTACCTGCTAGAACAAAACTCTAAGTAACTCTGAATTTTCTGGCAACAGGAAACAGTTACAGAACACTGCAGCAAATGTTTCGTGTTTCCAAATTGGCGATATCGAATTGCATTCCTGAAGTTTGTGATGCTATTTCCGACGCGCTAAAAGGATTTATAAAGGTTAGTTTGAATAATACGCTTTCTGTCTTAATGGTATAGATTTTTAATTACAATTTTTTTTTAATTCTCTGTTAACACAACAAAACAACTTTAAAAAACGTATACATAAGTAATTATATTTAGTTAAAAATAAGTGTAGGCATTTAGAGCTGCTTTTCATATGTCTTGCGATTTTTCTGAAATATATTCGGCTATAATTCTCATATATTGGGTGTTGTCGTAATTTTCATTAGGAGTTCGAGGGGAAAGGTAGTCAGCTGAATGAGTTGAAGTCGATGATGATTCGGCTACTCCATAATTGCTTGTCGGTGATAAAGGAGTTTCTTCAATAACTAAAGCAATTGGAGATACAGTAGTTAATGCCATACTACGGTATCTGTTGAGTGTTGCTTGTAATTCATTTTCGCATTGTAATGCTAGACCAATTGGCATTTTCTTCAAAGAAAGTGCTAAGTACCTTCCGAACGTATCGAATTCGTCCTCTTCAGGAGCTTGACTAACAGTTTCGCTTACTTTGCGAAGTGCAGTAACTGCAGAAGATAAATCCTGTAGGCGACGTTTTTTAGCGCTGGGAGTTCGCGTGGAGGATTGCCGAGGGGTTAAGTCAACAGAGGATGACTGCGTGTTTTGACGAGGGGTTAAGTCGGCAGAGGAGGAATGGGTATTTTGACTCTGGGTATTTGATTCCTCTGGCTCTGGGTTTTCCTGTTGCACGTCTTCATCCTAAAAATAATATATATATATATATATATATATATATATATATATATATATATATATATATATATATGTGTATATATATATATATATATATATATATATATATATATATATATATATATATATGTATATATATATATATATATATATATATATATATATATATATATATATATATATATATATATATATTTTATATTAATTTTTAGATTCCTGCAACTAAGGAGGAATGGGAGAAAATTGCCCATGGTTTTCGGGATAGATGGAACTTTCCTATGTGCTGTGGAAGTATCGATGGAAAACATATCTTGATTCAAGCACCTCCAAATTGCGGAACAGAATATTATAATTATAAAGGTCAAAATAGCATTGTTCTAATGGCCGTTGCGGATTATAACTACTGCTTTCAGTATATCGATATCGGCTATAATGGAATCGTATCAGACGGAGGTGTTTTTCAAAACAGTACCTTATACACAGCGCTAGAAAATAGTATGCTTCCGGAAGGCTATTGTTTTGTCGGTGATGATGCATTTCCTCTAAAAATTTATTTAACAAAGCCTTACAATGCCACACCTCTCACAAAAGAAGAAAAAATTTTTAACTATCGTCTAAGTAGGGCTCGAAGAATTATTGAAAATGCGTTTGGCATTTTGGTTAGTCGATTCAGAATTTTTGAGAAGAAAATATCTTGCAGTTTATTAACTGTAGATAAAATTGTAAAATGTTGTTGTACTATGCATAACTGGCTAAGAAAAACTTCCCCGAACACGTATTCCCCACAGGGGTCCATGGACGAAGAATATGTAGACAATGGTGAAATTATTCCAGGAAAATGGAGGGCTGAAGTACGAGAGATGAGATCACTGACTAGGAGAGATTCGGGTTACAGATCATCTAGACTGGCCAGAGAATTTAGAGATTACATGAAAAGATACTTCAATAATGAGGGTTCAGTACCATGGCAGGACTACAACATTTATTCACCAATAAACCATTGTCAACTATGTAAGTTCTTAAATACAAATCTAAATTATATATATAATGTACACAATTAAATAAAATACTTTTATATTATTTGCTTACCATATTACTGTGTGTCTTCCTCTTATGCTTGGTATTCCTAATAAAGGCGTCCATGATTTTAAACCACTTCACTGAAGGGGTATATACTTCATCACTACCCATTCCAGACTTGACCGATTTTTCAATTTTTAGTAACTCTTGGCTATAGGTATTTCTCAAGTTTTTTATTTTCAACCTTGCATCACCTATTGTAAATCCCTCCATTCCCATATCCTCCACAATCTTCTCCAATGCCGCAATTCTCATTTGGTTGTTTCTATATATAGGTTTGGTTATATTCCAAAGGCATTCATGGTCCCTATATAGTTCAATAAATTGAATGGTGTCATGTTCGGCCCACCTCATTTTTTTAAATTTAATTAATTTAATAAACCGTATAAATTATAAAACCAAAGCAACTAAAAAAAACACATCAAAACCAAATCAAAACAATCTGATAACTGATAACGTTGATAACTAATCAGGGCGGGAAAACATGAGATAAGACTTGCTTTCGTGTCCACATTGGATTAGTCCCATGCTAGTAGCGAAGACAGTGGCAATTAGGGAAGTGGGGGAAGGCTAGTAGGCTAGTGAATAGCTTGGCTAGCTATTCACTAGCCTAGCCAGTCCACTAGTACAAGTAGAGTTACTGGCATACTAGTCTACTAGCTGATAAGTTCACACTGGGTTAGTAGCTGTCTTATAAGTTACTGGTACCAGTTACTAACCCGTTTACTAGACCAATGAAAACTAGGCTTTACAATGTGCTTGGCAATATTGTCAGTCCTCGCCGGTATTGTGTAGTGAAGTCATGTTAAGTGACACTGAACTCTGTTGTTTAATTGCTGTGGGCGTTAAAAAAAAAGAAAAAGAAGACACGAAGGAAATGGGCCAAACAGTGGTTTATTGATAGGGAGAAGTACACCCACGAAAAATTACTCAATGAACTCAGAATGAGTGAACCGAATGAGTTTCGCAACTTTTTACGCATGGACGGTGAATTATTCGATGAACTCCTTGCTCTGGTTATTCCTAAAATCGAGAAACAGGACACTCCCATGCGCGATGATATTCCTGCGAGTTAACGTTTGTTTATAACCTTAAGACGTCGTTCTTTTTTTACAGTTTTACCCGCACGGGTAAAACTGCAAGGGTAAACACGAACAACGACCACATCCACACACTAGGCGTTGTTTCGTTCAGTTTTTCTGAAATCATAGCGTCATTATCATCATTTGATCTATGATGGATCCTGCGACAACATTAGCTGTGACAGCCGCAGTGGCTGTAAAATTAAAATTTTTAAAAAGAAAACGTTCAAAATGGACTAAAGAATGGTTACTTAAACGAAGACAATTTTCACACGTAAATCTTTTAAGTGAATTACGACTAGAACCAGGAGATTGGTTTAATTATCTGCGAATTGACGAAGAAACGTATTTAGAGCTGCTCACTTTAGTAATACCATTAATACAAAAGCAAGATACGTGTATGAGACAAAGTATTTCATCACATGTGCGTCTTACCGCCACACTAAGATTTCTTGCTATTGGAAGGAGTTACGAAGACCTAAAATTTTCAACTGTTATATCACCTCCAGCTCTTGGGCAGATTATACGAGAAACGTGCAGTGCCATATACTCTGTTTTAAAACACAATTACTTAAAGGTAGAACAAATTATTTATTCTCTTCAACGGGCGACAAAACTAAAAATGCATTACTGAAAGAAATATAATGAAGGATAGGACATTTCTTTACAAATTAGTAATATCGGGTGAAAAAGTTTCCAAAAAGGATTTCGCATTTCCATGTGTTTGTTGAGAAAAAAGTATTTGATTAGATGTATTTCCGTAGTCTCTTCCGTAATCTAAATCAACATGGGAGCTTGTACCATCAGATTGCTGATTCTGATAATAGTGGGCTGAGTTAATATAAGGATTTGTAGCAAGCTGTTGTTGATTTACTCCATTTTTTGTTAAAGACGTTTTTGTATTTCTCGTAATCTTTCCCAATGCAGCTTCAAAGAGATGGATGGATGGATGGATGTTATGGGGACAGGGTGCGTCGACGTCTAAGGTCATTTAGCACCCAGAAGATGTTAGATTGATGATTACAAATTGATTTTCCTTATATTAAATGATGGTATTCATTTTCTTTTAAATATTCCTCGATATTATTTATATTGGATAGTATTTGTTCTGGACTTAAAATTTGTTTCATGTTCAGAAGCAAGTGATGCTTTTCTCTAGATTGTGAGAAGTGCGAGGATTCAAAAATATGCTTTACTGTAAGCGTGGTCTGACATATAGAGCAGATGGGAACATCATCCTTTTTTTGTAGGTAGGAGTGGGTAAGGAATGTATGACCTATAGCTAGTCGTCTCCAGATTGTGTTTTGTCTTCTTGTGAGTGATTGTGAGTGATAAGGGGGAAAGACCATTGGTTTTAGGTCCCAGAGCTTATTGGAAGATTCCTCCAAATCCCACTGTAGTTGAAAAAGATCCCTATAAATAAGTTTGATGCGATTAAAGTAATCGTTAGGATGGTTGTCTTCTCTTATAAGAGGGCCTTGAAGAACTGCCTTCTTTGCATGTAGATCTGCTTTGTCGTTGCCCACTATCCCAGTATGAGAAGGAATCCAGAGAAAGATTACATGGATATTGCGGTGATTGGCTATATAAAGGAGATCGGAGATTTGATTTAAGAAAGCAAATTTAGTATTCCCATTCTTTATGGATGCTAAGGCACTCATTGAGTCAGAGACAATTAAAATTCTTTTGAATTTCCTTGCATTTATTGCGAATCGTAGACTTTCTTTGATTGCGTATAGCTCCGCGGAGAAGATTGAGAAGTGAGATGGAAATTTGAATAATTTAATAGTGTGATTGTGGATAAAAGCAGCACACGTCCCTTGTGGGGTCTTAGAACCGTCAGTGAAAATGATTGAGTAATCTGATTTGTACTTGTTCATTCTTTCAAGTGACTGAGCATATAGAATTGACTTTAGTGAGAGAGATTTGTTAGTTTTGTTGAGGGTAAAATCTACTACAGGTTTTGGAGAGCGCCAGGGAGGAAAAGAGGTGAATGAAGAATATTTGAATGATGGAGGAATAAGTTTATGAGTGCAAAGAATGTGTTTAATTCTAGATGGTATCGATAGAGGGGGAAAAAGCTTTATGTTTCTGTTATGAATGTTGGCGAGATCAAGTGAAAGTCTATTGGAGAATCTATGTAATGATGATAGATAATATTTCATCAACGAAAGTTGTCTGATTAGATGTAGGGGAGGAGTAGACGAAATACATTGGAGACTGGAAATAGGAGAGGTTCTGAAGGCACCTGTGGCAAGTCTGATGGCTTGATTCTGAATTGGGTTAAGTTTTTTCTTAGTATTTGAACTAGCAGAATCATAAATGAAATCGCCATATCTTAATTTAGACAGGATAAGGGATTTGTAGATATGCATAAGGGATGAGAAGTCTGAACCCCACTTGAAACTAGAAAGAGATCTCATAATATTCAGATCTTGGGCAGTGCGTGCTTTAAGTGATTTTATGTGGGAACTCCAGTTCAGTCTGTTGTCAAATGTAAGTCCCAATATGCTGTGAGAATCAACAATTGGAATTGGAGAGCCATTTATCGTTAAAACGTTTATTTTGGAACATGATCTGGATTTGCAAAAGTGGATATGTGAGGATTTGGTTGGTGAAAAGGAGAATCCATTTTTGATGGTCCATTTTTCAAGAGCCGAGAGAGTGCTGTTAAGAACAGAGGTTACAGCACCGGAGGATTGGGAAGAGTAGTAGATTACTACGTCATCGCCAAATATTTTAAATTTAACATGCGATGGGATTTCCCTTATCATAGATATTATAGCTAAGTTAAAGAGCGAAGGGCTGAGAACAGATCCTTGAGGTACCCCAAGAGATACCGAGTAACATTCAGATAAATGACCGTTTGCTTTTACTTGAAATGTGCGAGATGTTAAGAAATTGCGAATGAAGATCGGTAGAGCGCCAACGAATTCCATTTCCTCTAATTGTTTAAGTATAAGATGACTGTTAGTTTTATCGAAAGCGTTTGTTAAATCTAAGGAGATTAATATTAAGTGTTCTCGTCTGTGGAGTGCCCATCGTATGTCAGTTTCAAGTGAGGCCAAATAATCCATGGTTGATCTAAATTTTCTAAATCCAAATTGGTGGGGGAAGGAGATTGGATGTCTTCAAGACCCATGACAGACGTTGGTTAACCATCCTCTCCATGACCTTGCAAATGTGGTTCGTCAGAGAAATGGGGCCATAACTGCTTGGGGAAGATCTCGGCTTTCCTGTTTTATGGATGGGAATGATGATCGAATGTAGCCATGATTTGGGGAATTTGCCATTTAACCATATATCGTTGTAAAGTGCCAATAGAGAAGCAAGGGAGTGTTCTGGTAGGTGTTTGATCATATCCGAGTGTATGGAGCCAGGTCCCGGAGCAGATTTTTTGGATGAGTCTAGAGAGGATTGCAACTCCTCACGCGTGAAAGGGTCATTGTAGGCTTTGGGAGTGTTAGAGTCAAATTTGAATTGATTTGAGGAGGAGAGAGAGGAAGTGGAGGGAAAAAGTTGGGAAGATTTTTGGTAAATGAAGTCAGCAATGAAGTTACTAATGACTTCTGGATCGGATGTTGTTGAGTTAGAGACATTTAAAGATGGGATGTGATTAGAAGAGAAACCTTTCATTCTTTTTATTGATTGCCATAGAGCGCCAGAGGAAATAGGAAATTTGATGGATGATACAAATGATCTCCAAGAGTTGGTTTTGGCTTTTTTTATGACTTGCTTAGCCATAGCTCTCTTGAAAGGTTTAGAGCCTTCTTCCTACTTCTAATGGCGATGAAACATTCGTTGTTCCACCATGGAACTGAGGATTTGTATTGGCATGTATTAGATTGTGGGATGGATTCAAGAGAAGCGGCGATAATGATATTTGTAAAAAATCCTGTAAGAATGAGTCAGTGTCGTGGACAGGATGAGAAGATGGTTTAATGAGAGAGGAGTATTTGGGCCAATCTGCTCTATTCACGATCCATTTAAGTGATGGATTAGAGTAATGAGTTGGAGTGGTAGAAGAACGAAGAATAATCGGGAAGTGATCACTCCCGTGAGTATCTGAAGAGATGTCCCAGTCGAAGTTAGTGGCTATACTGTGGCTGCAGATGGATAAGTCGATGTTGGTAAAAGAGCCTGTCGAAGTGGAAATGAAAGTGGGAACGGGATGACTTAAGATAAATAGGTGGTTATCAGAAATTAGTTGTTCGATAATTCGTCTTCTGGGATTTGATGTAGGAGAACCCCATAGAGGGCGTGAGTAACATTTGATGCAGGAGGAAGATAAAGGCTACATAGAGAGACTGAAGTACCCAGGGTAATTCTGATAGCAACGGCGTCGAGAGTAGTTTGAAGAGGAATGGGTTCGATATCATAATTCTTATGAATGTAAGTTGCTGAGTCACCCAATGCTCTAGCCTGGTCCTGTCTGTTTGTGAAAACCGTGAAATAATTTTTAATTCTGGAGTAGTCGTTGTCCTTGAAATTTGTCTCCTGAAGGGCTAATATTGATGGTTTGTAAGATTTTACTAATAGAGAGAGGTCCTCAAACCTAGGTGAGAACCCGTTCAGGTTCCACTGTATGATAGGATTGAATTTTATATTGGATTGGGTTAGTTCTTCTTTAAAGATTTGCCCTGAGAGACACTCATGTCTAGTTCCATAAAGGAGTCTTGTGAAGTTAATTCTGAAATGGATTCGTTGGAAGATGTTGAAGTGGATTTGGTGGATCTATTAATTTTCTTTTTACTTTGGTCCTTTTGGGAAGAGTTTGAAGTAGCTCTATGACGACTTTGAACGGATTTTATCGTAGATTGTGATGATTGAGCATGTTTAGTTAAGGAATCGGTTTTAGAGGGGGGATTATTGGGGGTTTTTGGTTGAGGGAGGTTGGGAGGCTGAGGGGTATGGGATAGAGGGAGTGGAGTATTTGAGGAGGGAGGAGGGATATTAGGGGATTTCGGTGGGGGGTTAAGGGAGTTTGTCGAAGAAGGGATAGTGGAGGGAGGAAGAGTTATGGATAAGTCACATTGAGTGGACTCCGAGATCATGATGGGTTTGGGACCCTTCGTGATTGTACTGAATTGCTTATAGAAAGGGGGGTTTGTGGAGAGGTACTTGCGCTTTGCTTCAAAATATGAAAGCTTTTCCAAAACTCGAATCTTTTGAATTTCAAATTCCTGTTTATAACAAGAGCATTCCTTATATCTTGGAGAATGTTCACCATTGCACTTGCTGCAAATTGAGGATTTGGAGCAGGGACTATCCGCATGAGAGGGGTGTCCGCAAGAGGGACATGTAGGGGTTTGGGTGCATTTACTTGCAGTATGACCAAACTTTTGGCAGTAAAACACCGCATTGGATTAGGAAAGTAAGGGCGAACGCGTAAGGAATACTAACCCGCATAAATCTTATTTGGAAGTTGATGGAGTTTAAAGGTCAAAATGAATGTTGAGGAAGGAGAGCTAGACTCTTTTCTAGGTGGTAATCTGTATATACTTATTACACCTTGACTTTGAAGATTGTCAAGAATTTCGTCATCAGTACAGTTTGATAGGTCCGAGCATGTGACCACTCCCTTGACGGTGTTGAGGGATTTGTGGGGTGTGGAGGTGACATCAAAAGTATGAATTTTGTTCAAATTTAACGCTGTAAGTGATTGAGATTCATTGTTAACCTCAATGATCAATGAACCATCTGCCAATTTTTTAGTGTCAGCCAGAGATCCAAATTGGGCTTGACGTGATTTATGTATTAGAAAAGGGGAGACGTTCTTGAATGTACCGGATACTGGTCTTATATTGAAAAATTTATCGAAAGAACTACAGATAGGAATAGGCGAAATAGACTCAGTTCTGGGCCGCTTGTGCCCGCTTAAAGGAGGGAAATTCTCCTTAGGAAAAGAAAGATTTTTTGGTTTATTTTTGGACATTTGATTCCCACGAGAATCCTAGGAAATACACGTCGACTATGGCAGAGCCTGGATACCACAGCAAGGCTATATACACCCGGAGGTCGCCCGGTATCCGGGGGGACCGTTCAAGACTTAAAAGACGCTGGGCCATACATCCTCTCAGCACGGTCAACACCTTAGGATTGCGTGTTGAACTCGGGAACCTCGGGATCGTCAATTCCCGTACTAGGTAGATCGAGAGATCTCCTAGCCCCTGAGGGGGCTTCAAAGAGAATATCAGAAATAAATTTTTCCGCCATTAAAGCAGCATCACGGGGTAACTCTCTTAATTTGTTGGCAACATTTTTTCCTATCACGTCAAAGTTGTCTTCTTTAATATTCATATCCAGCTTTACACTCACTTTCTCCAAAACTTCGTCGGCTTTTTCCTTTATTTAACGCTTTCTTGTGCTACTAAAGGAAGAGCTTACTGAAGGAGTATTGGAACGTGCTGATAGCGACCGATCTGTCATACATTATTTTCAAAAGATGCCGGGGATTGTATGGGGGTATAGTTAGTTTCATCCTGAAAGAAAAACAGTTAATTTATATTAAAATAAATTATACAATAATTAACTATGAATGTTAAAAATAATTTATATTGATAATGATTTTTTATTATAGTTTCCTAGGGCCGAAGAAGAATGGAAAATCATAGCCCAAACATTTGAAAAAAAGTGGAATTTTCCTCATTGTTTAAGTGCTGTAGATGGCAAACACATAAATATAGTGCTACCTCCAAAAAGCCTTCTTTTTAGTGGAATTACAAAGGCAGAAATAGTATCGTATTAATGGCGATCGCTAATGCGAATTATGAATTCATCATGTGCGATTGTGGCACAAACGGAAGAGTATCTGATGGTGGTGTAATGGAAAACACTTTATTTTATGATAAACTTATAAATGGTACTCTTCAGTCACCATCCAGTTGTAAAACAGATAACAGTAATGAATCACTGCCCTATGTATTTATTGGGGATGAAGCTTTCGCGTTGAGAGACAATTTTTTAAAACCACTCAGCCAAAAAGAATTGAACAGAGAAAGAACTATAGATTATCCAGAGCGCGCCGGATAATAGAAAATGCATTTGGAATAATGGTTCCAAGATTCAGGATCTTTCATTCTACAATTAATTTAAAATTAGAAAATATTGATAAAATCGTCGCATTCTTCATAACTTTCTAATTAAGAAGCGCCAGGAGAATTATGCACCTTCAACTTGTTTTTATTCAGAAGATTACAACACAGGGCACATAGAAAATGGTTTAAGTGCAGAACAAGCAACTATTAATTTACAGCGTGGACACAACAGACATGCATCTGAAGAAGCAAAAAGAGTTTGTAATTTATTTATGAGTTATTTTCATAATGAGGGATCAGTACCCTGGCAAGAAAACTTTCTTTAATACTTTGTTGTATTAGATTTTAATACTTTGTTATATTAAGATTTATTATCATTAATAAATATAAGTACATATAAATAAAAGATATATATTTTACTTACTTGATTGCTATTTGTCTCTTCATCAATATTAGTTACTGTTTCTCTCGGTGTTTCCTGGTCTGTAAGGAATAATAAATATTCGTAGTACCACAAATGGGGCTTGTATACCTCATCAGTCCCCGAACCAGATTTTTTAGATCGCATGACTTTTTTTTAATTCCTTCCGGAAGCAACCACGTAGAGAGTCAATTTTCTTTTTAACAGATTCTTTCGTTGCGGAATTTTCTACTTCTTGTAATTTTATTATTATTATTTTTTTTCTCTCTATCAGAATACTCAGTAGATTTAACTTTCCAAAGGCACGGATGGCTTCTATATAGTTCTATGAACTCAATTATAAATTCTTTGTTATAATTCCTTAGGTCTGTCATTGTGAAAAGAACAAAATTTCTATTAGCCACAAAACACAAAATTCTCCAAACTAAAATCACTGGCAATTAATCAGAGGACAGAGTCGACACTGACAAAACCCGTCCATTTTAACTGCGTCGTCACACACACGAGCCGACTTGAACGAACATGTTAGAAAACGAACGGTTATAATCAAGCTGCAGCTGATATTTTTGAACGCCGGCAAGAAGGACGGTTTTTGGCCACACACTGACCATTTTACCCGTGCGGGTAAAACTGCAAAAAAAGAACGACGTCTGTGGGCGCCTTTACGATATCTCGCAACCGGGAATACTTTTGAAGACATCAAGGATTTAACTGCTGTTTCACCTCAGTCAATAGGTTGCATTGTTATGGAAACTTGCACTGCTCTGAACAATTGCCTTAAGGAATACATACACTTTATTTGACAACATTTATTTATTTTGATATTGATATATTTGACATTTATATTGACAATTTATTGAAGCAATTTATTTGGCATGAATTTGGAAAATAACTTCATTACTGAAAAGTAGCAAAATAGGTACTTGTGTTTTGCGAAAGGGATTCTGACATGGAATCATACTGACCGTATGGAGGGATTGTAGGGAGGGACTGAACACTGTATGGGGTGGATGCACGTGTGGCCTTAATTTCCACCGAACTACGATGTAAGGTCCCCATTTGTCCCTCGAATATAATATCATTGATGGCCTTCTTTGCAAACAACTGCTGTTGCGAATCCATTTTTCGGAGTTCGACTTCCCAAGCTGCAGCTATTTTATCGTAGTCATCTGGTGGTTGCTCAAGGCGCTTGCAGGCCAGTTTCACCAACTCCTCATGCGGATCTCCTTTTTTGTCCTTTTTCTTGGGAGGTCCATTTTGAGCCTGGAAAAAATGAAAACCATGAAATTTTCCATCGCCTTGAAATATATTTATTTTCTGCGCGAGATTTCAATGATCAATGGAATTTTCCAAACTGCCTGGGAGCGATTGATGGGAAACATATTGCAATAAAACCCTACAAATCAGGAGCACTTTACTTCAACTATAAAAAATTCTTCAGTATTATGATGATGGCACTAGCAAATGCGAATTATGAGTTCATCATGGTTGATGTGGGTATCAATGGGCGAATATCAGACGGCGGTGTACTTAATTACACGAAGTTCGGGAAAGCACTTTCACAAAATACAATTGGAATTCTGGAACCTGCACAACTGCCGAATAGTCAGAAAGTATTGCCATTCGGTTTCTTGGGCGATGACGCTTTTGCAATGACAGAAAATTTAATGAAACTTTACCCTCAAGCAGGATTAAATTTGGGGAGGAAAGTTCTCAACTATCGATTAAGTCGTGCACGTCGTGTGGTCGAAAATACCTTTGGCATTCTGGTCAGCAGATTTGGTGTACTACAGAATACTATATGATTGTCTCCAGAAAAGGCTCAAATAATTGTCGTGGCGTGTTGTTATTTACACAACTTTTTACAAAAACACCAGCCGCGAGCTTACGTTACTAGGAATTATGTAAATAGTGAGGATTTACAGGCCGGCGTTGTCACAAGCGGAACATGGAGGGATGTTGTCAATGAGACAACACTGTTTCAGCCAACTAACTTCAGAAATGCTTCAACAGGTGCTAAGGTGGTTAGAGATACCTATTGTAATTTCTTCAACAATGAAGGCCAGGTTTCATGGCAATGGAAGATAGTAGACTCAACTACCTCTACCAACAATTAAAAATTATATTTTTAAAAAAGTGAAATGAAATAGTAAAAATGTAAGGTGTCACCACAATTATGTTGTAATTGCAGTAAAAATGATTTAGCATAAATGATGAACATGAAATAATTAATTAACGAAATAGAAATAAATAAAAAAAAACTATACTATGAAAATGTAGTTATAATCTATCTATACTCGTATAATAATTGCTGTACGTATGTGTGTATCTTGTGAATATAATAAACTACTTACTGCGCCTTCCCCGGTTTCAATTGCATTGCCACTATCCATGTCCAGAGTCGTTGATCCAGTGTCCTCAGCTATGTTCATCGTGCTGATAGACGCGGGTTGGTGTTTCTTGAGATTGAAGAAACCTCATTTCTTCAAAGTACCGTATTGAAGGTTCAACATCCTCTGCACCTGTACCACTCTTTTCAGCATCACGAATTCGCTTGAGTTCTTTCCGGAAGTTTGTCCGCAAAGAACTTACTTTTTTGACAACATCTTGCTTCTCGGCATCCGGGTATTTTTCGCGATATTTCTCTACCAGCACGTCATATTGCTCACCTTTTTTAACGCGATTAGTATAATCTTTGCATTTAACATCTCATAGAGCCGGAAGTCCATGGTAAACTTCGATAAATTCCAAGATGAACTGTTTGTCCAATTTTTTATCCACCATCACGACGCGTCGGCTGCCACCTGTTGATACCGACTGACGGGATATGGCACAATCCTGCCGACAGACGGCACAGTATTTTCCAGGTTGCGCAATATATTTCAACAAATTTTGATTTCGTACAATCTATTGCACAATCTTTCAATACTGTCTACACACGTTCAATTATATTGCACAAACCCAATTATTGCGCAATAATATTGACTGTCTATGGGCCGCTTTACAAATGCTTGAAATCCAGAACGAATACCTAACATAGCCGGCGCTCGATCAGTACAGACGCCAACAAGCTTAACCCACTCGATTTGATTTTCTTCAATAAAGTCATTAGGTACTTGAAACACATCTTCGCCGCGGGTTGTAGTGGACAAAGGTTTACAAAACAAGAATTCTTCTTTCATGCAGTTACTTTTTATATATCGAGTAAATACGAGTAATTGCGAGCCCGATGCTACATAGTTGACTCGTCCAATTGTAATGCAAAAATAGGACTTTCTTTTATTTCAGAAATATTTTTTTTAATGGGTCTAGCACACGTGCTACAGGGAAGTCCCTAAAGCGCTACAGGAGCGACACGTGTGCGGAGGAAGCGATTCACGTTGTTCTTGAATCGCTGCAAACTGTACTCGGTGGGAAACACACTCCTGAGCAAATCATTCCAAAGGGATGATGTTCTCCATATAAAAGGCTGCTTGAAAAGCGTTGTACGAGAACTAACAGGCTGAACCTCATACGGATGTGAAGTATTAGCGCGACGTGTACTTCTAACATGCACCGCTCTGGGAGGAATTAAGCGGACCACATCCTTCGAACACTTTCCATGAAAATACTTGTGTTTGGAAAATGTCTCGACTCATCTCTTCAATGCGACTCTGAACTGTGGTATTGAAGAGAGATATTTGATTAACTTTCGGGACATGTTGTTCACCAATGACGAATTTTAATGCATCCACAATGCATAAGGCCTTCTTCAATAGTGTGTGGCTTTTTAGCCGTAGCAATACGATAAGCGATTAAATATGACTCTTCAAGGCCTGATTCATTTGTTTTTTACATCTTTCCTAAGAAATCCAATTGAAATGATTTCAGTAAATTTTCTTTTCTCTTAAAAAAATCTAAACCTTTTCCTGAGAACTCTTTGTGCACCTTTTCGAAATGTTCTTCCAATTTGCTTGGTTTCAGGCTTTCTGCAGTTAAAACTTTATTACAAAGTACACATTGTAGCTTTTCAATATTTCTGTCTATAAGTTTGGTAAACCCCCATTGCAGAAATGCTTCTTTGTATGTACGTTTCTTATCGAATGTAGACGCCATGGCACATGGCGCTTCCAAAAAAAAGCATAACTTGTATATTTTGCTAACCGAAAGGCACCCCTAGAAGTTCAAAATTGCTTGCGCAAACAGGCCTGTACAAGCACTTTGCGCAAAACTTTTAGGCTTTGAATGCTAGATTAGTTTTCACTTAAGGGGGCTACACACGTAACTGCAAACTTGACAAGCACGCATGATCAGTCTTTTTGTACAAGCGCGCACAATTTACCTTCGGCAGCACACGGCACATGTATGCTTGCACAAGCATCAGTTTGTGCCGAAAATGTCTAGCTCGAACGACGACGCGCTTGCTTTGGCAGCTTTTTGCCTTGACCAGAAGATAAAAACGCGAAAGAAGACCCGTGACGTATGGTGTAAAGAGTGACTAATGAAAAGAAAAACCTACTCCCATATTAACTTACTGAGTGAATTGAAGATATATCCCCGTGATTGGCATAATTATCTTAGAATGAGTGAAGAAACTTATCTGAAACTTTTGTCACTCGTTACACCTTTAATTGAAAAGAAAGATACGATCATGAGAGGAGCTATAACCCCCCCTACGGAAGATTAACAGCAACATTACTTGTTGTTGTTACATAGTTTCTGAAACCTGCCATGCTATTTACGAGGTGCTAAAAAGGGATTATTTGAAGATAAGAGAAATCCATGTTATTTTGAAATATTTATTACAAAACGTATAATTTTTATGAGAACGATACAAGAAAGGAAAATTATCGTAAAAAACTTGACACAAAATTTTAAAAATTAAATTTAAACATCGCCGAAACTTCAATATACGAAGCTATTGATTGATTGGAACTTTCGCTACCCTCGGTAACAGGAGAATGCAACTGATAATATACTCCATGAAGCTGAGAAAAAACACCGTTGTTATTATTAACATGCTGAGGTGTGGACACACTGTTCACAGGCTGAAGAATAGAATGTGAAGTGGTCAACTGATCCATTTCAGCCATAAATAAAGTTTCATTAATTATTTTTTCTGCTATCAAACTTTGAATGTTGTTTAATATATCTCTCATTTTTAGAGCCACATTTTTGCCAAAAATATCGTATCTATCTTCTTTCGGCTTAGGTTTTTTAAAGTGTTGTTCAATTGTTTCTAGCACAGATTCACATTTCTCATTACATCGCTTAGAGGGTCTAGAAGGGGGTGTTTTTTTTTTCAGTACATCGAACAGGCATTTCTGCAGATGAAATACATGTGTCTTGTGCTGCTGAAGTAGTTGGCTCATATTCTTGAATAGATCCTTCTGAATCTTCTGTAAATTGAGGCGGTTGTTCTCCAGCATCATCCTGAAAATAACAATACATATTTAATTATGACAATTCAATTACCGATTTAATTGCAATTTGAATAATATGTTCTACTATTTCCTGGGAAATAGGATTTAAAAGTATTAATCAAAAAAAATAAATAAACGTTTTCCTTATAAATCGCAATATGTGTAATTTTAATAATTTTCAATAGTTTTTTTAAATAATATTTGTGACATAATGTTTATAAATTTTTTTTCAGTTTCCACAAACTGAAGATGATTGGATCACTATAGCGAGCGATTTTCAAAAGAGGGGGCAATTTCCACATTGTCTTGGCTGTCTGGATGGAAAACATATCGAGATCATTTCTCCAGCTGGAAGTGGTACATTTTTTTTTTAATTATAAACACAGACACAGTATGGTACTACTTGCTCTTGCAAATGCAAATTACAGATTTATTTTGTTTGATTTCGGTACGAATGGCAGAGTATCAGACGGAGGGGTTCTTCAGAACACAGAATTTTTTAGTAGACTTCAAGTTAATTCACTCAACATTCCGAGAGAAAAAGAAGTCGCAAATAGTTCACGTAAACTGCCGTATGTTTTCGTTGCAGACGATGCTTTTCCTTTTAGAACTGATATATTAAAACCATTTGTACAGAGTGATTTAAACTGCATCGAAAAAAAAATTTTCAACTACCGATTATCTAGAGCGCGACGAATTGTTGAAAACGTGTTTGGGATTTTGACAGCGCGTTTTAGAATTTGACATACGGCAATCAATTTAGAATTAGAGAATATTGATAAAATAGTAAAAACAACTTGTGCTTTGCATAATTATTTAATGTCAACTTTTCTTCCTCTTTATTTATAATTTTACGATTTATTCTAGTGATTTTAATAATATTAACTGATGAAAATTTCTTTGTCCGAGAAACTCTTTATATCTTTTATTGGATAGCAATATAATCCTTAAACTCGATACACACTCTATCCTTCCCTTTGTTTTTACTTTTATTAACATCTTTAAGATTAAGGTTACCGATATATTTTGCAATTTTTAGGTCGTTAAATCTACCCGTGAAATTTCCCGAATTTTCCAACGCTTCTACATATATAACGTATGGTCACGGTTCTTGACATCTACATAGATTAATAATTTTTTCCCTTTTCCTTTCACAATTTATTTTATTTGTCTTATTATTTAAATTGTCAGACCAAAATTCACTTTCTCCTTCCGGGTCAGGGGGTTTATCCCTCTCCATGTTAGGTAAAATTCAAGAATTCAGTAGTATTATATGAAAGAATGTTATAACAAAATATGTATAAATTTTTAACCCAAAAAAGCAAAATATGTACTATTATCAGAAACAGGTAAAAAACGAAATCGATACTTTATTGGTTCGTTATATTTCTGTATTCATTTAGGTAATTTTATTTAACTTCATTTGTGCAGTGTGCAATGTAGATCCATACGAAATAAATAAATGTACCTTGAATGTACAACGGATCTCCATATAAAATATGGTCAGTTTTCCGTGACAAACTTAAAACTTAACCAACTGTATCAATGACACAGTCTATCTGCACTTTGTTGTACACTTTCTGCGAATTTCTTACTCACTCAGCCCTTCATTCTTTAAAAAAACGTTGACTTTACGACACCTTACCACCGTAATTGGTAAACATTCACCGAAAAGGAAACAAGGGAATCCCAGCATAAATTCAAAGGAGCCGCATTCGGTTTTAGAATGTAAAAATATTTTAATATCTTTTTCTATTCAATTTATTTGAGAAAAGTCGACTGACGGGATCAAAAAAAAAGACCTTCGTCTAATTTAGGTATTTCGATATTGCCGAGTTCAGTGTTCATCAGTGGGGTGTGAAAAAAAAAATTAATGACATTATTTCTTTAGGTCGAATTTTTCTTTATTATTGAGATCCGCTATTTAAGGTGAATTCTATACCACCCGGTATATATATATATATATATATATATATATATATATATATATATATATATATATATACCATAATAAATAAAATATGTGAGATTCAAGAAATTAAAAAAAAAATGAAAATGCCCTAAACCAAAGGGCGAAACATCAATTTAAGTTTAATTTTAAATACCAAATATTCACAAAACGAACCCAAAGCCCAAGAATTGAAAATAAATATATATATATATATATATATATATATATATATATATATATATATATATATATATATATATATATATATATATATATATATATATATATATATATATATATATATATATATATATATATATATATATATATATATATATATATATATATATATATATATATATATATATATATATATATATATATATATATATATATATAACAAATAAAGAAAGAAAGCAAAAGTTGCCGTATCTAACAAAATTCTTAAATATAAAATTTGTTGGGGAACTCGGCAATGGGCGTGATGAATGTTCACACAATGTTCATTAAGCCAATATTTCGGTCCTTGGTTGGAACCTTCTTCAGGGCAAAAACTTAAAAGGAGAATGAATCTACTAACTGAAAAAACTTGGGCAAAAAATTAAATTATTCAAATTATCACTATTATTATTATTAATAAACTTGTGTAGAAGTACAATGAAACATAAAAGAAAAACACTCACATGAATAGTGAGAAGTTGAGTTAACGTGAATGGCCATAATTAGCTTGTAATACATAGAAACGACTAACAATCCATTAAAGTAAACACTATAAACTAATACATTAAGTTAAAAAGATTAAATTTATCACAGGGATGTGTTTGAAAACCCTGGATGCTGAAAAACATTTTTAATTATTAATTAATTCACCCGAAATAACCATCTGTAACCGGAGCCATGCACAAAATGATTGACACACCACTGACAAAAGACAGTTACCTAACAGAGATAAGGGACTTTTTTGAAAATCTAAAAACCGAAATTGTAAACAACCGGAAGGAGAGCTGGTCCAATGAAAAATATATAAATGGTCAAATAAAGAGAATAAGAAATTACCATTTTAACGACCTTAAAGGAAATTCGGATTGAAAACAACCATGAATTTTGGGTAAGAAAGGGAACAAGAGATCTAGCGAAAGAGAAAAAGAGAAGGAAGGATGGTATGTTATATTAACTTATTAATTAATTTATGTTTATTTATTTATTTAATTTGGTGATTTAATTATTGAAAAATTAATTTAAGAAAGGAGATTTAATCACCAAAGGGTGTATTGAAGCATGGAAATTCAAAGAGGGAAGAAAGGGGAAACCACTAGACTTTGGCAATGACAGAAAATATGGAGAACTTTTTCTTTGCCATTAGCTGGTATGGACAGAACCAGGTCGTCTACATATTGAAATAAGAAAGGAAGTCTGAAAGATAATCTCTGTGCAGTTTTTCAGAACATAAGACATGACTATAGACGCAAGAGTAGGACTGAAGTTACTACCCATAGGGCATCCAAATATTTGTGAGTAAAAATAATCTTTGAATTTGAAGAATGTGGATTGGAAGAGAAATTCCATTATGGATAGAAAGAAGGGTTTATTAATTTTGGTGTTGGGCGAGATAAGTGTCCATTCAGAATCAATGATTTGTCTGGTTAACTGCCAAGAAATATTAGTGAAAAGACTGACCACATCGAGAGATATAATGTCATGATTTTCTGGTAACTGAAAATTGTTGACTTCTGCGCTAAAAGTAAAGGAATCCTTGATGGCATCAGTATGGTAGTTTGAGAAAGATTTCTCCAATAGACTTGCACAGAATTTGCTAAGGTTTGAAGTGGGAGAGTTGATGGTGGAAACGATGGGCCTAAGAGGTACCCCTTCTTTATGTATTTTGGGTAGACCATATATTCTTGGTGGGATCGCTTTGTAATTGTAAAGTTGTCTGGCTGTCGACTCATCGATCCATTTTTTGTTCTTCATTTGCTTGACAAAACCGTTGTTCTTATTTTGATATTGAGTAGTGGGGTCATGAGAGAGCTTCTTGTAAACCCGTTCATCATCCATTAGTTCTAACATCTTAGTATCATAATGTTGTCTCTCTAAAGCTACAGTGACTGAGCCCTTGTCTGAGGGAGTAGTTAAGATCTCTCTATGTTGCTTGAGGAACTTCTGTGTCTTAATGAACAAAGTCTTCTCAAAGGAAGTGTTGTGGTTTTACAAAACAGAATTAGTGACTGCATTGGTGCATTTGGCTCTGAGAATGTCTTGATTGGAAACTGGTGCAAGTTTAATGAAGGATTCAACATCGGATAGGACTGTCTTAATAGGGATATCTTTACCTGGGATGGAATCGAAAACAAATTTTGGACCTAAAGAGAGAATTGTATGAACCTCGGGAGGAAAATCAACTGTAGTCAAGTTGGTAAACCAATCGGGACAGATTTTTGACTTGCTGGCTTTTGATCTCATTAAATTATTGAATTTATTAAAAAGAGCATTTGAAAGGAATCTAACAGTGGTTTGAAATGATTTATCCTGAGTGAAACGGAAGCCTTGCACGATATGTGCCGGGACTCTATCTTCAGCAGAGTGACAAGAAATTTTAAACTATTAATCTCCCTAAGGGTAAAAGAAATTTCATAAGAAAGAATTCTGTGAGATACCTTACTCTGGAAGCGCTGGATTCTACTGTTGTCATTGGGTCTATCAGATATCAGATTGTTCATGCATCCAAAGTTTTGTACAATATGCTTTGGGACACGTCCCGTTGAACGGCATTTCAATAAAAAATTCCTTCTCATGGTCATTCTAGCTAACTTATGATCCAATTCCGGAAAAGGGTAGTAGTTTTCGCTCCATATCTATTATATAATTCTTGAAAAAAACCCATTTCTATAACAAATAAAGAAAGAAAGCAAAAGTTGCCGTATCTAACAAAATTCTTAAATATAAAATTTGTGGGGAACTCGGCAAGGGGCGTGATGAATGTTCAAACAATGTTCATTAAGCCAGTATTTCGGTCCTTGGTTGGGACCTTCTTCAGGGCAAAAACTGAAAAGGAGAATGAGTCTACTAACTGAGAAAACTTGGGCAAAAAAATAAATTATTCAAATTATTACTATTATTATTATTATTAAACTTGTGTAGAAACACTCACATGAATAGTGAGAAGTTGAGTTAACATGAATGGCCATAATTAGCTTGTAACATAGAAACGACTAACAATCCATTAAAGTAAACACTATAAACTAATACATAAAGTTAAAAAGATCAAATTTATCACAGGGATGTGTTTGAAAACCCTGGATGCTGAAAAACATTTTTAATTATTAATTAATTCATCCGAAATAACCACCTGTAGGCGGCGCCATGCACAAAATGATTGACACACCACTGACAAAAGACAGTTACTTGACAGAGATAAGGGACTTTTTTGAAAACCTAAAAACCGAAATTGTAAACAACCGGAAGGAGAACTGGTCCAGTGAAAAATATATTTTTTTAGGGTCGATATTTCTTTATTATTGAGATGCGCTATTTAAGGTGAATTCTATACCACTATATATATATATATATATATATATATATATATATATATATATATATATATATATATATATATATACGAGTATATATAAAGCAAGAGAGGAGTGACTAGCTGGGGCGAAATAAAGTGTACTAGTGCGGATGAAGTCTGATTTAGGGCCAATTATAACTTTTGTTTATTAACCCTGCGGGCCGGGCGCCGCCGACTAAATCTCCAACCAGGGCGCCGAGTCTCGCAAACCCATAATAAAAAATCTTGTTTAAAAAAAAAAAGTGATAAATTAATATTTTATTGAAAAAAAAATACACATTTTTAAATACATAACCTTATATTATAAAACTGGTTTAAGTATACACAGTCAAAAATCTAATTTTTAAATATTTGTTGTCAAAAAAATTAAACATTTCCTAAAAACTACAAACAAAATAACTTGAAGATGAAAAAAAAAATTTTTAGTAAAACATTGTAAAAATATCATAAATCAACAGATTTTATTGATTCATTGCAATTTCTGAGCACCCAGAACACCATGCATGGATATGAGTAAGACATACAAATTTTCCACATTTTTTGCAAAAATATTTGGTTTTTGAATCTTTTTTACAAAAAAAACATCTTTTTCTGTTACCTGGTTGGACTTCTTCATTTCTATTGGGTTCTTGTGTTCCAGCAACTTCTTGTCTTCTTTCCCTTACCGACCTTGGAACATTTGTTTCATAAGAATGTCGCTCCAAGTGTTCTTTTGTCAAGGATAGTCCAACATCTCTTAGATATAATCGTCTTTCAATCTTATAAGTTTTATTATTGCAAGCAAAAATAATTTGGGAATTTACACCACCCATATTCATAATTGAAAAAAAAAATAACCATCGGCCACCTTCTTGTATTCCTTACTACGTTATAGGTAGCAGACAATTTGTCGAGATTATCTACACCTCCTTTGGTATGATTGTAATAAGTAATTATATCGGGTTTGCATTTTTCTGCCGTAGAGGGATCAATCCTATCATCTTGATGTAAACTGGATATAAGATTAACATTTCTATATTTCTTTGGAATATATGACACAATAGTCATAACTTTTTGAAAGCCAAATATTGAAGAAAATTCAGGGCGAGCTCTTGTGTTGGAGAATTCTAGAGGCAATTCCCTTTTATTTTTTTTTATTGTACCCACGTACGTGGTTTTATGCTCCACAAGTAATTTTTTTACCAATTCAACACTGGTAAACCAATTATCGCACGTAAGATTACGATTAGTCCCAGATATAGGTTCTATTAGTCTCAAAACTATACTTTGTGGATCGTTAGGGCGTTCATATATACCTTCAGGCTGCTTTCCGACGTAAACCTCCAGATTTGAAGCATAAGATGTAGAGGAATCAACTAAAGCAAATATTTTTATACCGTATCTGTTAGGTTTACTTGGAATATACTGTTTGAAATCACATCGCCCCCTAAATGCCTCAAGCTTTTCATCAATTGTTGTGTTTACTCCAACAGTATATGTGTTTTTACAGTTTTCAACAAAAAGGTCAAATAGGCTTCTGATTGGAGCTAGCTTGTCAAATTGTTTCCTTGCTTCTCTTGTCGTCAAGTCATCAAAACGAAGGCATCGAAGAAGAAAATGAAATCGATCGTGAGACATTACCAACCAAAATCTTTCAATCCCGAGTTCGTTTCTTTGCCATAGCTCTTTTGTATTAAGTCGTCCACTTTTGAGGGTCCCCGCCAAATATAATAATCCAAGAAAAGCTTTTATTTCACAAATGTCCGTGGGTTTCTCTCTTCTCTCTCTCTTGCATAATTTTGAGCCAATCCAGAAATGTAGAGATTTGTGTTTTCCACTATAATGTTAAGCATTTCATCTGTGAAAAATAATGACCAACACTCCATGGCTGTTTTGGCGTTTTTTCCCACAGTTCCTGACTCCTGGTAGCCCAACAATAATATTTTCTTTTCTCGTTCTTATGGTTTTGTTTGGACAATGTTTTTGCCATCACGTGGTTCCGTTTTTACCAATGAAAGCTGGAATTCTTGGTAAATTTGCAAGAGGTACATTGTCATCACTGCTATCATCGCTCTCTTGTTCTGATTCACTATCGGTACTTCGGGTTTCTACTATATTTTCTTCTAAAGCTAACTCCTCTTCTTCGTCATCCGGCTCTTCATCTGAATCAGCTTCTTCCCATAATTGGCGGAGTTTCTCCTGCTCTTTCTCATAATAAGTAGACATCGCTGCTAAACAAAAGAGATACTATTTTTTATAAAATAGTAACTAATAAATAATTAATATGCATAAAATAATGCAAAATAAATTTTATTTATGCTAACTTACCGTTGAAAAGTAAAACCAGCCGAATGTAAAAAGAAAAGCGCAAACCGGGGCGCCGGGTCTCACAGACCAAAATCAAAATAATTTAAAAAACTAAAATACGTACACAACCACCGATTGTTATGGGGGTATTGAGGCCAAAAATGAACAGGTAGACGAACCGCTAAGCGGTTGCAACGATGTTACGAAAATTGCCGACTGATTGTCGGAGCGTCGGGTCTCAGAGGCTAGGCGCCCCGCCCGCAGGGTTAACCAAGCCTTCGAAATTAAGTTTTATTTCTTTAACGAGATATCTGGAAAATAATACGTTATAGGGGTGATATATTTAAAACAATTAAATAATCAAAATGACTTACAATCATAAGTAGCAATAGGCATGATGACTAATTTTCAAAAATTATTCCGCGATGTTCTTACGGAACTACTATTTCCAAAAAAATATATATTTCTGGAGAAATTACAAGTTTCCTAGCATAAAATTGGCCTTTTTTAAACTAATTTTGAATTTCACTACAAAACGCTCGCAGGTGTCATGGCGTCTGCTCGTCACGCCTTTCTAAACTCCATATCAACAACAGTGAAGTATACAGTGTCTATACAATAATTTTGTTATTTTGTGTGTTTAAAATGAATTCCAAAGTGTATAAGTGGCGTGCGGTCCCTCAGTGTAAAAACACATCGATAAAAACTCCTTACAAGTTATTTGTTTACGTTTCAAACAAGAAAACAATAAGAAATAAGTGGCTAACTTTCGTACGGTGAGACTCAGCAGTTATTTCTGCAAATTTTTCAATTTATTTAAAATAAATTTATTCATGTCAGATAATAATAATTATGTCCACATGTCGAAATATCTATATAATACATACTACAGCCAGTCATTAAAAAAAACATCCTCTGGGTCTTGTCCCCATTGAGTACAAGTCTGTTAGTCCGGAACCATTTTTCAGCCCTCAACTGTGCCCCCAACACATCCCGCCCCAGATCAAAAAGTTGAGTGCCATGAAGGGAGATGGTAGTGTTATCAGCAAAGAGGATATATATTGACATGTCATATAATGGTAGATCATTTACATATATTAAGAAGAGTAAGGGGCCAAGAATCGATCCTTGTGGCACACCTATTGTCACCTCTCTCTCTGATGACACCGCCCCTTCAACCTTTACTTTCTGGCGGCGGTTTTCTAGATACGACCTAAGGAACTGTATACTAGGATTAGAGAAATTGTAAAATTTTAACTCTTAAAGCAACAACATGTGGCAAACATAGTCAAAGGCCTTGCTCAAGTCCAAGAATACCGAAGTATTGTACTCTCCCGCTTCAAAAACATCCACTATATTTGAGAGCATGTCCAGAATAGCCAGAACAGTACCCCTGCCCTATCGAAATCCAAACCGTCGCTCAGAAAAAAGACCATGCCTTTCAAAGTAGTCAGCCATCCACTTAGCCATGCATTTTTCAACTATCTTCGATAGGATATCGGCAACAATTATGTTATATAGGTCGATAGTTCGAGACATCCCCCCGATCACTCTTTTTAAAAATGGGAACAACTGTTGCATTTTTTAGAACATTAGGAAATAAATTTTCTCTAAAGCAGTGTTTTATTAACTTGATCAGTGGGGATATTATTAGGTTTTTTACAGATTTTAAAAGTTGGATAGACAGTCCATATATATCAGTACTTTTCCTGTTTTTAAGTCATACAATCTCAATGGTGAAATATCACTTTCCGGCAATTTTTTAAGTATCTCAATTGAGATGTTACTAAAAAGTTATTAAACTGATCAGCTGATATTTGATTTTTTTTTATTTTGAGCTGGTTTTCCCCTGTTACTATTAATTATGTTCCACATACACTTGGTTGGGTTTTTTGATGATTGTATCATTTTATCATTAAATTTGCGTTTAGAGTCAACAATTTCCTGTTTATAACGTTTTTGATATTCTTTAAATAGTTGTTTGTTACCTGGTGTATTATACTGCCTACACACGTCACCCAGAAAATGAACTGTGTCCCTCATTTGTCTCACACCCTTACTGAACCAACCCACACACTCAGTATCAAAACTACGAGTTCTGTACTTTTTTTCAGGAAAAGATTGCAGGTAGGCCCCAGTCAGTATACCCTGAAAAACAGTAAACTTCTCCTCTACAGAGGTATTCATTTCATCAATAAAATGTCACTCACTAGACTCAACCCTGTTATAAAATTCCCCCTTTGTGTAATAGATCTAAAAACTGATTCTTTCATATTGGCATTATGCTTTAGGTTATTAGCATTTTCTAAGTCCAAGCACACAAGCTGTCCCAAATTATCAGATACATTAAGATCCAGATTTTTTATTTCAGATACTTCAAAATTTACACAAACATTGTCCAAACAGTTTTTACCCCTTGTTTCTTGATTAAATAACTTCTTTAAGCCATAGCTCTCTAAAAAAATCTTCCATTGTATAAGCCTCTTTTTAATTAGTCCCAAATAATACATTGAAGTCCCCTGTCAAGACAATGTTTGCATAAAGATCAAACTGCTGAATAGCAGATTCCAAGTGTTGCAAAAGAGTGTCAAAGCATCCCATAGGAGACCTATAAATATTAAAAACATACAAATTACATGACTTTATGTAAATACAGCACGATTCTATACATTTTTCAACATTTTTTGTTACTACAGGTATAAAATCACAGTGTAAACTTTTTATTTAGTAGTATCAATAAACTATTTGTTCTACTTGTATAATTACATACTGAATACCAATTCAAACTGAAATAATTAATTTCCTAACTTTTTAACCAATGCTCAGTCAGAGAGACTATTGTAATATTCTTGTCAGCCAAAAAGGCTTCTAGCTCACTTACACTATTCTTTACAGATCTAACATTACAACGAAAAATACTTATACTTCGCTTTGCATTACCTTCCTCTTTCAAGGGTACCCACTTTGATGGATTCACTTTTGTGAACACCCTCAGGCCACAGCTCTGCCTTCATGATTTGCTTGGTTTTCTCCTTAGGAATATCCAGCGTAAAGGATCCAAGGTGTTTCGATTTTGTCACCACTTTTTCACATATGCAACCCTGTATTTCATTGTCTTCCAAATACTGTAGCACGTCTTTTGTCTCTGTTTTTGGGAGCCACACCTGATACAAAGATCCACTGCTTTCTTTGGGCAACCTGGAGACTTCCATTGTTTTTGTTTTTATCAACTAAAGGTTGTGGTCTCTCAAATCTCTGACTAGCAGGTTTCTGGGCTGTTTCACTTCTTTTATTTGGTTTTTTTCTTACAACCTGCGTCCATTCCTCGCCTGGCTTTGCAATATCTGTATTTTCCTTGATTTCTGTGAACACCATTTTGATATAAGTTTTAACTTGATATTTTATTATTTTAAATGAGGTGTGTCGTAATAATCTTGTTTAAGAAATTGTTAATTATCTAAATAAAACCTTTAGATAGTCACATCACTATTGGGGTTAGGTTTTATTTCTGTAATGTTATCATCCACTACTGTTTATTTAATGGATACCTTATTCTTGTTCCAGTTGCCAAATGATATGGAGAATTACATTCAGTATATATCAACATTTTCATAACAGTCATAACCTAACTTAAGACTAATAAAACCATGACGTAGAAATAAAGTGCGGTTTTTATTGGTTTTTGAGTTTTAAATTGTAGTTTTAATACAGATTACTTATATACATAGAAGTTTTGATATTTCTAAATTCCGCTGAGCAAAAATCTTTGTTTGATGCAAGAAACTCTCCAAGCATCAACAAATCAATTTTAGGTAAATTAGAGCTTGATAAATCCGTCTTCCATCGCTAAGGTTTCTTGGTTCTAGTTTTTGCAACACAAAATAGGAAACTCCATAGTTTAAAACCACAAATTAATTGATGAACAGTGCAGAGATTATCGTTAACATAAGAGAAGTTCGACTGAAATAATGTTTACTTAGGCGTCACGTCATTCGCTGTGATTTTTTGCATTTTTTATTTTAACAAAAATAATATTACTCTCACATTTAATATAAAAATAAGAACATTTTTTAGAAACTTTTTAATCTATTTCATTATTTAAAGTCATAATTTCGGTGATTCATTGTTACCGTCATCACGCCTGTTCCTTAAAAAAAAAATTTTAACATCACTATTGGGAAATTAACATTGGAAAAATTGTGGAAAACTTGAATTTTGATGAAAAAACTCTCACAATGCTATCACATGTTGAACACTAGATTTGAAGGTTATTGTTGTTGTTGTTATTTTGCTACGGCTTTGCATAAAAGCAATTTGCCAGCTCCATTTGATCGAAATTGCGGGGATGTCGGGTTCTAGGCCCTCCTGCAATTTCGTATTTGTAATGCGTAATGTTTGTTCATTAGATTTAGCCTTTCTTCATTAGGTAACAGGTTTATAATTTTCTTGTTTATATGATTCAGTATTTAGTTATCGGTTTCAGTTTTCTTGCTTGAATGGCTAGACAAACTTTTGTTTGAGTAGCATATTAATATAAAGCAAAGGGTGTAACTACTAAAGCAGACTTATTTGTCTAGTGGAGATTTAGGATTAGGTTGTTTACATCACAAGAGGGGAAAAGGTTGGGAAAACATAAGCTGAGCATACTTGATTACGTCTAAAGTTTAATTTGATTATTATTTAGAAAGAACATTATTACCTTAATAGTCTCTTCTTTGGGTTGAGCTAATACACTGTATATGGAGAGGGGAGTTGGGTAATTAAGGGTAATTAGTTTTCTGTATATGTCGTGGTTTGGCAGAATGTTAATTGGGCATTCAAAAAAAAATGTGATTAAGATCTTCCGTCAGCCCGCAATCACAGTATGGGTGATCAATTAAATTGATAGTGAATTTGTGTAACCTAGTAAGACAGTGCCCCGTACGCATTCTTATAATAGTTGTTATGTGTCTTCTATTAGTGTATGGGATTCTAGAGAACCATATATTTGACGGGAAAAAGGGTTGAATTTTGAGATATTGGTAGTTTTTGTTTAAGCTTTTCGTTTTCCAGTTATCTTTGAATGTTTTAACTATTTTGTTTTTAATGGTATTAATAATATCTCTATAATCATAATCAATTTTTTTGGGAATATTTAGCGTTCTTCCAATGTTAGCCAAAGTGTCAGATTCGCAATTACCTGGTATACCTGCGTGGCCCGGAATCCAGGCCAGTCTTATATCAAAACCATTCCGACCTGCCAGCACTAACAATCTTTTTGTATTTAATGTTATAAAGTCTGCCGATTTAGTGACTAGGTTTGAATTTAATTTTTCGATTGCGGTTAGAGAATCAGAGAAGATAATGGCTTTTTTAATTTTTTTCTTGATTATTAAAATGGAGGCTTCATGAATAGCTATCATCTCCGCATTACTGATGCAAATATGGTCGTTTAATCTAGAAGCAAATCTATAGTTCAAATGCTGGGAGTATATACCAAACCCGACCCTATTATCTTTTTTAGATCCGTCTGTATATATATATATATATATATATATATATATATATATATATATATATATATATATATATATATATATATATATATATACACACATTTCATTTATTGACAATCTAGTTAGTAACAAGACTATAACTAATGTACATTGATAGGCTAATCTAATAAACATTTGGGAGCTTAAGATATTTCATTGTATGGACCTAACTTAGGTGTGGACAAACTTAAGATACTTCAACTTAAGATATTTCATGAATATAGCTAAGACTAAGAGCTTAAGATATTTCGACTTAAGATATTTCATTAACATGTACTTAATATTAACTTAAGCTAATCCTGTGGCATCGGGTTGCTGGGCCTTGGTAGGCGGCGGCGGGCATGGCGTGGAGGGGGGCGGTATGTGTTCCTGATTATGGGGTTGACATGGTGGGTGGCTTTATCCAGGAATCTCTGCTGGGAGCTGCTGATGAATTCCCGGATAGTAGGCATTTGGAGGTCCCCATGGAGTTGGGTGTTTCTGACAAACCATGGGGCGTCGGTGATGATGCGGAGGGCTCTGTTCTGGATGGTCTGGAGGGTGGTGCGGTGGGTACGTGACATCTGGCACCATGCGGGGCAGGAGTAGGTCATTCTTGCTCGGATTATCATTTTGTAGATCGTCAACTTGTTTCGAGTCGACATTTTCCTGGATTTGAGGAGGGGGTACAGCTTGCCGAGGAGTTGGTTTGCTTTCGTGGCGGCGGCAGTGACCTGGTCCTTCCATACTAGCCGCTTGTCGTATTGGAGTCCCAGGTACTTTATGCTGTTTGACCATCGGAGACGGGTTCCTTGAAGTGTGAGGCTCTCTGGTGGCGGCAGGCGGGCCTTGGCGAACATGATGGCTTGGGTTTTCTCTGGGTTGAGCCGGATTCTCCAGTGTTCGAACCAGGGGACTAGGCTGTTGAGGTGGCGTTGGAGGCGGCCGGTGACGATCCTTGAAGATTTGGTCGTGGCTGTGATGGCGGTGTCATCGGCGTACATGAAAATAGAGGTGTGATCAGTTTTGGGTATATAGGCGGTGAATATATTAAATAAATGGGGGGAGAGGACGGAGCCTTGAGGGACTCCGGCTCGTATGGGCTTTACTTCGGAGATGGACTGTTCGACTCTAACCTGAAATGTGCGGTCAGAAAGGAAGGACAGGGCCAGTCGTGTGAGGTTTACGGGGTAGTTGTAGCGGATGAACTTGAGAATGAGTCCTTCGTGCCAGACTCGGTCGAAGGCTTTAGAAATGTCGAGGAAGACAGCTCCAACCTTGTAGTTGCGATTGAAGCTGTCGATGATATTTTGGGAAAGCGCGGTTGTATGGTGAATGGTACCATGGGAGGGGCGAAAACCAAACTGTTCGTTTGGGATGATTCCAAGTTCTGATGTTTTGGCTTGGAGGATTTCCAGGATGACTTTCTTAGCCACTTTGCCTAAACAGGGAAGTAGACTGATTGGTCGATAGTTTTTTGCTTCGTGGGAAGGGGTACCGGGTTTTCTGATTAGAATGATCTCAGCTTTCTTCCAGAAGACTGGGAAGTAGTTGAGTCTCAGAATTCCATTGATTATGTTTGTGGTTTCTGTGATTTGTTTTTTGGGAAGTTTTTTCAGGGCTTTGACGGTGATCTTGTCGTGCCCTGGGGCTTTTCGAATCGAGTATGAGTTGATGATAGTTTGGGTGGCGGAAGGGGTGGTGAAGTCAAAATTGGGTGGAGGTGGGACCTGCTTGAAAATCTGGATAGTGGAAGCCACCCTTTGGTCACGGGCGGGGTCTGGGAGGACATGGGGATTTGGACGAAACTGATCTTCCAGCATTTCTGCAAAAATATCAGCTTTTTCTTGGGGGGTCACAGCGGTGGTGCCAGCGTGAGAGATTGTGGGTATTGAAGGAGGGGAATCGTTGGAAAGAGCACGGGCCATTTTCCAAAGAGAGTTGTCTTGGGTGCTGAGAGTTTCTAGCTTGGAGTTCCACCTGCTGTTGTGATACTCAAACAGGGTTTGTCTAACTTGGGCAGTGGCGCGGTTTGCGAGCCTTTTGAGATTGGGGTCGCCAATACGGATGGCTCTCCTGAGCAGGCGGTTTTTTTCCCGGATCGGCTCTTTGATATGGGGGGGAAGGTTTCCAATGAGTCTTGCGGGTTCGACCTTGGTAACAGTGGCCTGGGCTAGGGCAGTCTGGATGTCGGCTGTCAATTTGTAGACAGGGTTGTCCAGGTCCCTTGTGGTGGTGATAGCGGGAATTGGGGCGGTGTCAGCTAGGAGCCGTTGGAAGTGCTCCCAGCCTGTGGTGCTGGAGACGACAGTATCGTTAATCCGGTCGGCCGGGTCGCCCAGCGTAAGAATAACTGGTAAGTGGTCTGAGGAGAGCTCATGAAGGACGGAAATGTTATGGTGGAGGTCGACGTTCCTGACCAGGAAGATGTCAAGAAAGTCGGGCCTTCCATGGCCTATGTAGGTTGGCTCGTTTGGAGTGATAATGTTAAAGAGTAGTTGATTCTGGATGACTGCGATATCGCGGCCATTTCCGTTCGTGGCTAGGTTTCCCCAGTGAACGTTTTTGGGCGTTGAAATCGCCACCCAGGATCGACTTTTGGTTATTCGGGCCGAAAAGGGTTCTGTAGTCTACAGGATCAATCGGGTTATTGTGCCCGCCTTGTTGATAGACGGACGAAAACTGGATGAAACTATTATTAGCCATGGAAACGGCTATAGTGGTGGCTTCGGTTTGGATTAACCTGAGAGGTGGTGGTTGATAATGATTTATGGATTGTTTGACTAGAATCATGGTCCCCCCTAGGGGGGCCCTGATTCTGTCATCCCTGTAGATAATGGAATTGGGAATTTTGAAACGGTGGCAGGGTTTCAGGAATGATCCCTGAATTAGGGCTATGTCGATGTTATACTCCTGTAGGAAGTGTTGGAGCTCGTGTTTTTTGGTGGCGATGCCATTTGCATTCCAAGTTAGGACCTGTAGAGATCGAAGGCTGATTTTATTTGGGCGTTGAGCCATTTAAGGTTAGGGAGATTAACAAGGTTCAGGACGGCTGGGTATTGGCTTTGGATCTGAGCCAATTGTTTGAAAAGTTGCTGGAGTGCAGCATTGAAGGTGGTAACCTGTTGGGTTACGATGGGTTCTTGCGAGTTGGAAGAGGCAAGTTTGGAGTTATCCTGCTTGCCCCAGGTGAACTGGTTTTTGGAGGAGGAAGTGGCTTTTTGGTGTTTTGGATGCTTGGGGCATCCTCCATAAGATGAGGGGTGAGGACCCCCCACAGTTGGCGCAAGTGGCTGGATCGTCCCTGCTTTTAATGCATGTGGAAGAAAGGTGACCTTGACCACATTTAACACATTTTGGGGGGGCTCTGCATCTGAGGGCGGAGTGCTCCTGCGTGCTCCTGCCTTGATTTCTTTGGGTCTCTACTTTAACTTTGACGTTACAGAGATAGTTGAGGGCGAAGATGTTTTTGTCCTCTTTGGGCATGAGGACCAGGACAATGGCCATTGGATCGCCGGATTTAGGGTACCAGCGTATGACTTTTTTAGGATAGTGACCTAAACGATTTAAGTCACTGGTGACCTCTTCGATAGTGGTACCTTCGTTGATGCCACGGATTAGAATGCGGTTTACTTTCTCTTCTTCCAGAGAATATGTGTGGTATGGTTCCTTTTGGTTATCCAGGAACCGGGTGATGTGGCGGAAATCGTCGATTGTTGGGGGGGGTGGATACGTACACCTTCGGGCACGGTGACACCGCGTCCGTAGTTGTACTTGCGTTCGTTGAACGCTGAGGTTAGGGCGTTGTAACGCTTTTTGTCACGGATGACAATTGGCGGGATTCGTGAAGCGCGTGTGGTTGGTTGTTCAGGGGTGGCAGGGGTAGCAGCTGGAGTCGCTGCGGGCGTTTGAGTTGCCGGAGGAGTGGCAACTGGGCTTGGGGTTGGGTTGACTTTGTTAGGGGGGGTTAGGGGTGGAAAGTCGGAATCGGAACGAACACTTTTCTTACCCTCTGGTTGTTGTTTGTCCTGGCTGAGGTTTGATTTTTTGGAGTTGGACTCCTCATCTGAAGAATTGTTGAAAATCTTTCTTCTCTTTTCCCTTCTGTTTTTGGGAAGCTGGAATTCAGTTTGGGTATCCATTTGACTGTCCGAGTCAGGGATGGTGTCGTTGTCGGTGGTGGCTTCTTCCATAGTATTTTCATTTTCTGATGAATTTCCTTTTTCGGAGTCAGAGTCTAGTCTGTTTATGAATCTTAGAAGCTGACTCTTCAAGTCACTGATCTCTGTCAGTAGCTTGTCGACTGTGGCATCCTTTTTTTGTTATTTCTTCTCTTAATAACTTTATTGTTTCTTGGTTGTTTGCCTCTCGAATGGCCGCTTCTTGCTCTTTTTTGTTGAAGTCTTCTTTGAGGAATTGGATGTGTCCTCTTAATTCGTTAATCACTGAATCCATGGTGGCGTGTTTGTTTGGGAAAAACACTAAAGTCTTAATAGTTTTTCAGAAGCACTGATAATCCTTTTAGGGGTTTTTAATCCCTTTAGAACGCACTGTTAACTCACCAGGGGGCCCGGTCTTTACACCGGGCTTCGCTTTACGTTTAACTCGACGACGCAGGTATAGATCTCAACCTTCACGAACCGAGGTCGAGAGAAAAACTATATATATATATATATATATATATATATATATATATATATATATATATATATATATATATATATATATATATATATATATATATATGTAACATGAGAAACTGTCCTCAGTTTGAGGCATTTTTTTTTTTTTGTACCCTGTGAGAAGTTGTTTGTCCCACGCTTGAGCGCAATTTTGTACCGTTTGAATATTGGATGCCCCAAGCTTGAGTGCAATTTTCTTGCAGCCCCGCTTTAATTTCTGATAATGAATCGAGTGAATCCTGATTTTAAAAGAACTAAAGAAATTAAACACACACTAGCTCAGTTTTCTTTGGTAGAGAGATATGGGTAAGAGATAATTTTTGTACGTCTTTTTGGAATTATTTTCTATTTTTAAAGAACCCTCAGCTGTACGACTTTTTGGGCACCATTCATTTTAAAATAGAAAGGATCTAACTTCAGCTAAAAAAATGAAAAAATACTGAAAGGGTGTACTGTTGGTAAATAAAAAAATCAGTTTGGTACAGCCGTTCTTATCCTGAAAAGTAAGATAGGTATTCAGTGAGACACTAGCTTTAATCAACAAAAAGAAAATTTATTCAAGTTTTTAAAAATAAAAAGTTCTAACCTTTGCAGTTTTACAGGATTACTAAAAAATTTTAGCCTAACTGGTAGTTATGACATTTAAATTCTAAACTCTGACTACTCCCGAAGACGAAAAATAGTGCTTTTCACTTCACTTTTTAGTCAGTTCATATTGCTGTTAAGGCACTACTCAGGGATAAGTCTATGGAAGGATGTTTTGGTAACTTACTGTTTTTATTTCGGCTTCGATGGAACACGACCGATTTCACACTTTTCTAGTAAACACTTAGAGAGCCCACTACGGCTTTTCGTTAAAAAACTTGTGCTTTATTTAGCTCTCATGATTGTTGTTATGAGCCTTTACTGCAGCTCTGTCGAAGGAAGCTCTTTGGCGGCTCCGATGAAAATTCGCCTGGCTGCGGCTTGATGGTACTCAGCCTCGACCGTAGTCCCTCGGACCCTTAAATAAGTCGTCGGCCTTCTCTCGGTCATATCGCGACGCCGGAACCAAAAATCCGGATACACATTTTCAACCAATCCCGGCGTGCCGGTAGATTCGGTCAGAAACCCGCACAGCACACTAATATACCGAACGGCTTGGAATCTCTTATTAATATACCGTTCGATACAAAAATAAAAATAAGTACAATTTGAAGTGAAAAATCAGTAACATTACATGGTCTTAAAATCTAGGAAAGGAAAAAATGAATGTTACATTTACCCCCTTCCAAAAAGAAATAGACTACACTAGTCTATTAAACTTAGGCTACTTATGAAAAGGTACAAAGTGGTACACTATCACTTAATACTAAGGTCAGAACTTAAAACAAAAGTACAAACTTCGGACCTTACTACTAGACTTAATTCAATTAAGCACTAATATTAAGTACAATGAAAACCAAATGAAAATCTTTGCATGATCACGAGAATCTTATAACTAGACTTAACTTAATTAGACACTAAGGTTAAGTACATCAAAAAGCAAATAAAAATCCTTGCATGAACATAAGAAATACCTTTCCAAAATAACAATCGCGGTCTTCTTATATAAAAGAATCAGCTCTGTTATTGTTACCAAAACAAAAAATATAACTTTGTCTAGACTCTTGTCTAAATCAAAAAAAGTGAACTGAAATAAAATATGAACACCCCCCCTTAAAATATTTTAAGGATTGTCTGAAAATTTTCTATTTCAGCAAAAGAAATTTATAAAAATTCTTAAATAAAGAAAAAAAATAAAAAAATGATTCTAGTGCAAACACTTACACTAAAAAGAAAAAGCCTTGTCAGACCATTTAGCACTAGGCCAAAAAAAATATCTGGATAAATATCCAGACAAACGCTCGGGAAAAATCGCTATCAATGCTCTAGCTCATCGCTAAGAGAACATTCTAAATCTAGTATCACTACTAGTCGCACTCGGAAAATAATCGCACTCCATCGCGCAATGTCGACGTCCTAAGACATCTAGACATGCTAAAATCGCTAGGGAAAACGCTCTGGTTGATCGCCAGAAAACACGTCAGCTTATCGCCAACAAAACACTCTGGTATATCGCCAGAAAAAACTCGGCTCCTCGCCAAGAAAACACTCGGTAAATAGTCCTCGACTACACAAAGCCTGCGTTCTAAAAGAACAATCTCGCCATTAACATAGTGAGCAGCTATAAAAGCTAACAATACCACTATAGGCACAGTGAATAGCTATAAAAGCTAAAATTCACTCTAAACACAGTGAATAGCTATAAAAGCTAAAATTCACCAAACTGAATGATCCTGCTTCACAAAGCAATGTTCACTAAGAACAGAATGATTAGTCTGCGCACAACTAACATTCAAGGAAACATTCCCAACATAACTATATGAGACAGCAAGTCTCGAAATAGGACCTCCCTAAAGTCATAATCCTAAATATAGGAGTCCATAAGCAAAACGACTCAAAATCTCGCATTTTGAGCACATGCCCTCAGGCAACCAACATACACCGAAATATATACAGAAATATGTACAGAAATATATACAGAAATACATACAGGAGTTCAAATCCCAAACTCTTGGTTATGATAACTCCATACTGAGCTTGGTGAAAGCTCTTAGCAAAAGCTAATCAAATCTTCGGCACATCGCACCAAAGTGACAAATCTGCCTAGAAACATGAGCCGGAAAAAAACGCCCTCCGTCATTCTTCAGGGTGGCTACACAGAGATATAAAACTTAACCAGCATTGCGCTTCTCCAAGTTGCATGAAGAACCCTCGTGTACTGGTCTCGCCCTAGAACAACAACGAAAAACATTCAATCCATCCCACATAACAGGAGACAAACACCTCACCACGATATACTGAATGGTGGAGACAATAAAATACAGAATTGGTGACCCTGGTGTCCACCAACAAAAGGGAGTAGATTATAGCATCCACTAAACTGAAACGGTGTCTACCACACCACCATGAGTCAAACAAATTTAATCAATAGGGTGTTCCGAAACACACTACTGCCAACAGCCTGTCACCACTAATAGGCTAATCGGAGCTGAGGTCGACTACAGTAGCTAGGCTCTCCTTTGGTTCAAATAGAAATAACCATTGGGTAACAAAACCCCTAAAGGTCCCAAAGGTCAAACGTTCACCCCCCATAGACTACCCTTCCAATCAGTCTGTTCCTCAGGAAGACTAACTTCCTGCCAAACGTCGTAACGGCATCTGTTAGCACCCGGTGCATCACAGCCGGTAAAAACAGATAACTCATGGGATACAACCTAAAAGGTTTACAAGGTTGACTTAACCAAGCTTCTAACGGAAATTTCCAAAAAACGAAAATGAGCTTAAAAAGCTACATGAAGCAAAAATTTCTCTATTTTTCGGTGGCAATGCAACAAAACTTTTGAAGACGACAAGAGCTTTTCCAGCTTAATCAGAAACAAGAAGAAAACATCGTTGACAGCTAAAATATTCGATCATGGTGTTAATCGTCTTCCTAGACAATAGCCTCTAGAAGAAACTGCTACAGGTATCAGGCATAACCGTTTTCTGTCAGCCCAAACTTCTAGATTACCTCTTGGAAATCTAAAAATTCGGTTAGGAATCTTCCTTCACTGCGCTTAGCCACTCTTGACAAGGTTCTCATCTCGGTATCAGATTTTGATCATTTCTTTGTGAAACGACTGTCTTACTTTGCTCTCATCTCCTGTAAATGATCAGCCTTTAGTTCTCCTGCAGGACTTCAATTTCCTATCAATCTGATAGTATACCGAAAAAACTCAACATACGCCTATGAGTCCATGCAAAAAAATTTTAAAAAAATTAGTGACTCAAAGGTAACGTTTAAACGGCTCTGAAAAGAATAAAGTATACCCTCAGTTTGTCAATTCAGAAGAAGATCTAAATCAAAATAATCCAAGTCTTAGACTTACTGGATAAACCAAAATCAATTTACTCTTAATTGCACCCAAAATATACCATTAAGGTAATAAAAATACACCCGCTCGGGTAACAAACTTTGAAATTGCTCATAAAATCTTTTGACTCAACATCATACCACACGAGCTCCATCTTGCGCTTGTCCAAACTCAAGCTCACTTTGGATTGCCTCTAATCAAAATTTCGCTTCCAAGTGTCAAGAACTGGATATTATTTGGGGTCATAAGCAAATCAAATCCCGCGACCACCGACATACCAGTCTTATGATATATCCTGAGTGTGACTCCTTCGCAAGCTCGCAAAACTGAGCCGATGCTAAACATCAACCACAATCAACCTAAGTTTGGGATATGGCCAATACCCAAAACCTTAGCATTAAACAATAAAAGTAAGCTATTCTCTGCTCAACTTTTATAACAGTCAAAAAGAACGAGGTCGTCACCTCTACAGAGCAACATCAAAAAAAATAAAGTAAAGCAATTAAGATAATGTAAATATAAATTATTCTTCTTCTGACAAACTTTCACTAGGGTTAGGTCCGTTGAATGGTTTTAAGTCTTTAATATGCCATCGTCCTACTTTAGTCCCATCTAAATTAACTAAACCATAAACTAAATCTGAAATCTTTTCTCTTATCACGCAATGCACATACTTAGGTACTAACTTAGATGTGAATTTATCAGCTGCACGGGAAAGAATTTTATTTTTTCGCCAAACGTGATCACCTATATTAAAGGAAAAATCCCTTTTTCTAAGGTTGTAAGACTTACTGTCCCGTTCATAAGCCTTATGTATCCTACTACGCACGTCGGTGAAAATATCTTTTAAACCCTTTAAATTTTCGGCGTACGCACCCCTGTTACCCGGAATTATTTCGCTGTCATCATTTACATCCAAATCTAAATTTTTATAATACGATCCAGATAGAGGTATATGTCTGCCGTAAACTAAGAAAGACGGCGTGAACCCTGTTACTTCGTGTCTTGCGGTATTTATTGCTTGTTGGATTTTGGAAATATTGCCATCCCAAGTGTCATGTGAATCAACGTAACTTCTTAAAGCGGTCCCGATTGTTCGGTTATTACGTTCGACAAAATTACATTGTGGAGAGTACACGGGATTAAAACGGATATTAAAACTATAAGTTTCACTTAGGCTCTTAAAACTCTTAGAGGTAAACTGAGTACCGTTATCGCATATTAAGAGCGATGGAACACCGTGGATTAGAAAGACATTATTTTCCAAAATTCTCTCTATATATCTAGCTTTAGAGCTTTTCAAAGGAAATAGCATGGTATACTTTGTAAACCAGCAAGAAACCACGAGAAGCCATTTATTTCCCTTTTTTGAACGTGGGAATGGGCCTACTAGATCAGCTGCTATGACTTGAAAAGGGTAATTAACCGTTTTCTCTTTTCCCATTAGTCCCATAGGTAGTGTATTTGGAGATTTCTGCGCTCCACATACTTCACAAGTCCTCACAAACTTTAAGATATCAAAACGCATTTTTGGCCAATAATACTGTTCCTGAACCCTGTGAAGAGTTTTATAAAAACCAAAATGACCAGAAGTAGGAGGAGTGTGACACATGTCTATAACTTCCTCTCTCTGTGGTTTAGGAACTAGTATTTTCCACTCGGGTACATTAACTTTTAAAGGCAACTGGTTTGGGATAAACTTGTACACGAAATCATTTTCCACCTTCCACTGCGGAAAATTTTGAGGAAATTCCTTAATTTGCTGCCGCAAATTATCGTACCATGGATCAATGCGATCTACATCAACTGTATCAATTCTTACGCCAATCTGTGCATTAAGACTGTTTTCGTCCACTGTATGATCTGGGATTCTTGACAAAGCGTCAGGAATAACATTGTGGACTCCTTTTCTATGAATTAAATTAAATGTATGTTGTCTCAGCCTAATCGCCCAACGCGCTAGTTTGCCACTAGGGTTTTTAATAGAATTAAGCCACAATAAACTATAATGATCTGTTATGACCGTGAAAGGAACACCTTCTATGTAAGGTCGAAACTTTTCGATGTTAAAGAGTACTGCTAAATATTCTTTTTCAACAACCGAATAGTTACGTTCAGCCTTTGATAAAGTTCTACTGGCATACGCTGTCACTCTTTCCTCACCATTGATTTTCTGTGTTAGGACGCCCCCTAAACCGGTATTAGAAGCATCACTAGAAATATAAAACTGTTGGGAAAAATCTGGTTGGGATAAAATTGGAGCTGAAACCAATAGCTCTTTAATCTTTATAAAAGATTCCTCGGCTGCCTTTGTCCAATCTATCGATTGTCCTTTTTTTCGTCCTTTCAAAAGATCATTAATAGGCGACAACAAGGTAGAAAAATTCTCAATAAAACGTCTATACCATGAACACATTCCTACGAAACGCTTAACTTCCGTAGTATTAGTAGGTCTCGCATAATTAACCATGCTTGCTACTTTATCCGGATCGGTACGCAAGGAATTTGAGCCTACAATATAGCCTAAAAACTTTAGAGAAGTTTTGAAAAAATCGCATTTGCTCAAATTTATCGTCAGTCCGGCCTCTTTCAATTTATCTTTTACTTCTTTAAGTAAGCGTATATGCGATTCGAAGTCTTCCGATGTTACTAAAATATCATCGAGATAGGTAAAAATATGTGGCTCATATTTCGGACCAAATATAGCGTCCACTAAACGTTGCTGAGTTTGAGCAGCGTTCTTTAGACCAAACGGCATAGTGACGAACTGAAATAGACCTCGGCCTACTACTGCAAAAGCGGTCTTTTCCTTAGAGGATTTGTCCAAAGGAATTTGCCAGAATGCCTTTCTAAGATCTATCGAGGATACATACTTAGCATTCCTGAGTGATGTCAAAATTCTATCGATGTTCGGTAATGGATAGTTATCAAATTTGCTGACCTCGTTGAGCTTTCTTCCGTCAAAGCATAGACGATACTGTCCATCGGCCTTTTTCACCAATGAGATTGGAGAACACCAGGGACTGTTTGATTCTTCAATCACTCCGAGTTTCAACATTTCGTCTAACTCTTTATTTAATACTTTTGACATGTACGGAGACATGGCGAAGGGCCTTGTCTTTACAGGACTGGCATCAGCTGTATCTATAGACATGGTGATTTTATTCGTTCGGCCTAACCTATCTTTACTACTTATTTCATTGAAAGAGCTTATTACTTTTTCTGCTTTTAAGCGTTCCGTCCGCGAGAGATCATCTAGGGTACATAGGCGCGAGAAAAGGTTTTCTAAAGAACTTTCTGAATAACAATCTTTAAAACTTGTGTGAGAATTGACTTCTAGGGACTGTGGATACCACGAATTATCTTTAAAATTTACTAAAATTCCGAATTTTTGTGCAAAATCACATCCTAAAACCAAAGTATGTGATAGAGAAGGTACTACTAGAGCAGAGATTACTAAACAATGACCATTGCAGACTAGCGGCAACTCAACCGTACCTAAAACTTTTAAACGGCTGCCATCTGCAGTGGTAACACTTCTATTTTTGACATGGCATATTTTTATACTTAAACGACTTAAAATTTTAATACCATTCCGACCTACAACGGAGGCATTTGCACCAGAGTCAAATAAAGCCGAGAAATGGGCACCTAATAGATTTATCTTGATATGCGGTCTGTTATCTAAATATTTATGCACGAATAAAGGAGACATGTGACCATTTGGAGAAGCAGGAGTTTTAACTTGAGAAAGAGAATTTTTATTAGACTTTAAAAAATCAGAAACTTTTTGTAACCATTTAGTCCAATCTGATCTACTGGAATATTTTTGTCCATCCGTGTTTCTAGAACGTTTTGGATTAGGGGCTTTACTGCGAACGTGAGCTTTGTTGGACTTAGTACATCCGCCTCGGTAATATACCGTCCTTACTCGTTTTTTGTACACTTGGGGCATGATGCTAGTCTCACACCAGTTGTTCCACATTTGAAACAAAATACCCTCTTCGGTGCTGTACAATTTTGGTAAGTGTGATTCGGACCTGTGCAATTCCAACACGTGAAAATTGCCTTAGGTGAAACCGGCTTGTCGTTCACTTTAGCTGTAGTGTCGTTAATTTTAGAATCACTATCTTTTCTTTTACCCGTTTTCTGGTTACTCCTAGAGTTCCGATTTACATTCCCAACTTTATTTGTCGAGACTCCACTTCGGCCATTTGGATTATACTCTACTTGATGTATATTAGTTTCGCCCTTTGGTCTGCTCTTTTCCAACAAATAATCGGACTCTTCAAGTTTTCTACATAACCCGGCGAGTTCGGCTACCGAATTAATATCTAGTAGAGCTAACCGATTGACGAAGCTAGGCAGAATATTCCTCCGTATAAATTTAACTTTGGTACTTTCCAAAAGCTTGGTGGACAACCTACCAAATAAAGATTCCATGTGGGCAATAAAAATCACAGTGGACTCATTCTTCTTTTGTCGCCTCCTCTTTATTTCCGACCACAATTCTTCATCATCATCACAGTGCAAGAAGTCCTTCTTTAGCCTATCTACCAAGGAATGCCAGTCGCTGACACTTGATTTTATGCTTCTAAACCAAATGAAGGCATCGCCAGTGAAAAATTCAACAGCAGAGCTGAAAAGTTCATCTTCCGATACTTTCCTAGCTTGAGCTATTTCAGTCAGCCTCTCCAAAAAAGGATAGAGTCTCTTTGAGTCTCCATTAAATTTCAATTGCCATTCGCTGACAGGAATATTTCTGGCTGCGCAATTCACGATTGGAGCTGGTACGTTTATGACTGGGGTTGTAATAGGCAACTGTGGTAACTCATGACCAGGAGCTATCTTTTCTGCAAGATTTGCTTCCATGAGTACACACGTAGCTATTGTTTCTTGAACATATTTGGAAAACTTCGACGCTTCCTCTTCGTCATCCGGCATGGGAATTCTTTGTACGCGACCCGCTACATGCGATAAACGTGACTTAACCCGGTGTACAAGTGAATCATTTGGATCGCCGTCATAACTATCGATTAAGTTTTGGATAGAATTTAAACTCTTTTCGATACCAGCCGTTTCTTCTTTAAAAGACAGGGTGTCATCCCCTATTTTTATCGTTTTTCCGGGCTCATTAATTTCTTTACTTAAGATCCTCGTTAGAATCTTTCTTTTATCCGCGACCGGACGTTCTGAGAAAGTACGACGGATTTTCAGTTCATAGTCTAACTCATATTCCAGTAGGTGATTGACTTTAAAATTGAAGGCTTCCATGATAAATGAATAAAATTTAAAAGAACTGTTTAAAAAGTCTTGAAAATATTTCTCCTGTGTTCCTAATAGTCAAAAAAAATAAAAAATATGTAAAGGCACTTAAAATATGTAAACTTCTTTACCAAGCATTTAAAAAATCTTCGACAATTTCAAAAAAAATTTCTAAGTATCGCCTTGTATTAAAATTCTTTTACCAAATATGTTAAGAATTTTCAACAAAAAAAATCTCCAGATATCGTTTCGTATCAGCTAAGTATTTTTAATATTCATGCAAAACATCGGTGAGAAGAAAGAACAGTTTTTTGTTCAGTTAACCGCAAAATAAATCTAACACTGCAAAAAATTAAAGTAAACCAGCACATCTGCTAATCTGAACTATAAAGCTAGCTTTTAAGAAAAAAACAGGGATCACTTATCTTAGAGTCTATTAACAAAATTCAAATATCTATACCACCATCAGATAAATTGAAATAAAAAAATTCTACAAATTTCCTGCTTTTGTCTTACTGCTATAATGTAGTTTCGTTTAATAAATATTATGAAATAAAAATATCTGCAAAGTTAGAGCTTTTACTTTGTTCGAAAGCTAGTACACTGAACCCTTTAAAAAATAAAATTCCAAAAACCCCGCGTTGACAGCGCTATTTTGTAACATGTGAAACTGTCCTCAGTTTGAGGCATTTTTTTTTTTTTTGTACCCTGTGAGAAGTTGTTTCTCCCACGCTTGAGCGCAATTTTGTACCGTTTGAATATTGGATGCCCCAAGCTTGAGTGCAATTTTCTTGCAGCCCCGCTTTAATTTCTGATAATGAATCGAGTGAATCCTGATTTTAAAAGAACTAAAGAAATTAAACACACACTAGCTCAGTTTTCTTTGGTAGAGAGATATGGGTAAGAGATAATTTTTGTACGTCTTTTTGGAATTATTTTCTATTTTTAAAGAACCCTCAGCTGTACGACTTTTTGGGCACCATTCATTTTAAAATAGAAAGGATCTAACTTCAGCTAAAAAAATGAAAAAATACTGAAAGGGTGTACTGTTGGTAAATAAAAAAATCAGTTTGGTACAGCCGTTCTTATCCTGAAAAGTAAGATAGGTATTCAGTGAGACACTAGCTTTAATCAACAAAAAGAAAATTTATTCAAGTTTTTAAAAATAAAAAGTTCTAACCTTTGCAGTTTTACAGGATTACTAAAAAATTTTAGCCTAACTGGTAGTTATGACATTTAAATTCTAAACTCTGACTACTCCCGAAGACGAAAAATAGTGCTTTTCACTTCACTTTTTAGTCAGTTCATATTGCTGTTAAGGCACTACTCAGGGATAAGTCTATGGAAGGATGTTTTGGTAACTTACTGTTTTTATTTCGGCTTCGATGGAACACGACCGATTTCACACTTTTCTAGTAAACACTTAGAGAGCCCACTACGGCTTTTCGTTAAAAAAACTTGTGCATTATTTAGCTCTCATGATTGTTGTTATGAGCCTTTACTGCAGCTCAGTCGAAGGAAGCTCTTTGGCGGCTCCGATGAAAATTCGCCTGGCTGCGGCTTGATGGTACTCAGCCTCGACCGTAGTCCCTCGGACCCTTAAATAAGTCCTCGGCCTTCTCTCGGTCATGTCGCGACGCCCGGAACCAAAAATCCGGATACACATTTTCAACCAATCCCGGCGTGCCGGTAGATTCGGTCAGAAACCCGCACAGCACACTAATATACCGAACGGCTTGGAATCTCTTATTAATATACCGTTCGATACAAAAATGAAAATAAGTACAATTTGAAGTGAAAAATCAGTAACATTACATGGTCTTAAAATCTAGGAAAAAATGAATGTTACAATATATATATATATATATATATATATATATATATATATATATATATATATATATATATATATATATATATATATATATATGGATTATGTTTTCTTTACCCTTTTCTATTGCTAACTTAAATTTTTCTTTAATCAATAATTCATTTTTTTTTTAATTTTAGGTCCATTATTTTCACTGATTCGTTTAAAATATCTCGGCCGACTTCGTAACATGGAAGCTTATTAGATTTGTGAATAGAGTTAAGAAATGGTAAACATGGAAGCTTATTAGATTTGTGAATAGAGTTAAGAAATGGTAAAAAATGTTGGAAGGCTTTTAATAAGTAAGGTCCTTTTTGTAGTAGAATATTACCCTTTGTGATAAGTAATTTGTTTCTACTGTTTATAAGTAGCATAACTGTTGGGTGATTATGTATAGAAATAATTTTACCAACGTATTTAATTGATAACAGTTTTCGACGAAATTCTAGATCGGTTATGGCTGCTTCAGCCAAAAGGGCAGCTCTTGAAGTGGATTTCATGCAGCCCAAACAGATCTTCAAACCTTTAAAAAATATTAAATTCAATTTGTCTGTCATTCTTTCACTAACATTATTAAAAAGGATTGAAAGTCCAAATGGGACCTGACCAAAGCATTGAAGATAGTAAGAAAAATTTTGGGATCTGCACCCCACCATACCCTTGATAAGGCTTTAAGAATATTGATTGCTTTACTTGCTTTAGCGGTAATTTTTTCTATGTGACCATCCCATTTTAGATGTTTATTAATTATTACCCCTAGGAATTTAATTTGATCTTTATATTGGATGATTTGATTACACAGGGGAACAGCTGTTTTGGTGTCGAGGTTTTTTGAGCTGACTCTATATCAATTTGATGTCCTGAATTCAAATAACGTATTCATTTGTACCTAGGAGCTCAAATTTTTAAGATATACAATTTTAGAGAAATATAAGTTACATTATTGTAACTCAAATCCGTAAGTGTAGTAAACAAAAGTAGATACGAAATTTTTATTTTAGTTATACAAAATACAATATTATGTCGTTCTTACAAACAAAAAAAAACATTGAAGAAATGAAATAGTCACTCAACACTTGGAAAGCTTCTTTTCCGCGACATTCTTGAATGTTTTTTTAAACAGTCCCTTTTTAAACTCCAGCAGTCATCTGCCATCATGTGCATGTCCCATCTTCCTTGGTAGCGGTCCTCTATAACTTTAATATCTTGGTGAAATTTTCACCTTGTTCCTCACTCATGTCTCCTAAATTTTCTGGAAAACGGTCTAAGTGGCTGTGTAAATAGTGTATTTTAATACTCATATTGCACCCTAAGGATTTGAAACTATTAAGCATCTTGTTAACCATTTCAACATAGTTTTGAGCTTTATGTTTGCCTAGAAAATTTTCTACAACTGCAACAAATGATGTCCAAGCTTCTCGTTCAACTTGATTCATTGAATTTATGAAGGCAGGATCCTTAATTAATTGTCTTATTTGTGGGCCGTCAAATATCCCTGCTTTGAGTTTTTCTGTGCTCAACTGATGCATTTTTACCCCTATATATGCAAAACAAGACCCATTCTTATCAAGAGCCTTTACAAATTGCTTCATTAAGCCCAACTTTATATGTAACGGAGGAAGTATGATTTTTTCTCTTTCAACCAAAGCGTCGTTAATGACATTCTTTTCCCCAACGTCCATGTTTTCTCTCTCAGGCCAATCTTTTCTAACCCAGTGGTGTGTTTTTGTCCCTACTATCCCAGAGGCACAAGAAACACGGATATTTCGTGTAACCACTTTGCTGCCCAAGAAGAAAGTTTACCATTTTTAAGTCTACACAAATCATCCATTGATGTTCGTAATACTTTATCTTCTGCAAGACCAAAGCTATGGTATTATATTCTTCTTGCAGTTTCGTTGAGTGAGCTAGTGGTATTGAACGATATTTATTCCCATTATGTAGAAGGACACATTTTAAACTTTGCTTTGAACTGTCAATAAATAGGCGCCAATCATCTGGAATATATTCAGAAAGTCCCATTTCTTTCATGAGTCCCCTAATTTCGTGACAAAATACAAGATTGTCTTCTTGAGAAAAGAATGGTAGCAGATCTTTTTCTCTTGTACGGTAAAAGGTAATTTTGGTTCCTTGTTCCAGTAAATTTTTGTCGTTCAACCTAGAAGCCAGTACTTCAGAAGCTTTTTTCGATAAATTGAGATCCCTGGTGAGATCATTTAATTCATTTTGATTGAAGCGTTGAGGAACTGATGACGTCCCCTCATAGTCACTGTTAGTTTCATTAGCATCAGAACTTTTATTAGCATCAGAAGAGCGATCAGAGGGAAAATATTCGTCATCAGAGATATGTGGTAGCTGATGAAATGTTGGAATCGGTATTTCATCTGAGTGCGGGATAGGGCGTATTGCCGAGTCTAAATTGGGATAAGTCCACTTACTGCGGTTATTTCGATTGATTCCATTAGTATTTACTAAACAGAAATAACAATCATTGAAGTGGTTTTTTGGTTCTCTCCAAACCATTGGTACGCCGAATTTTAGACATTTTCTTTTCCCAGTAGTCCACTGCCGTAAATGCTCTGTACAAGTTTTATATACGAGATGCGGGGCCTACGTTTGGTCCTGATCACCAAGCTTAACTCCAAAGTATCCAAGATACGCTCGCTTTACAAAGTCAGTAATAGTTTGTCTGTTTTGTTGAAACATGTATTCTCCGCATATATAGCAAAACACATCAGGTTGATTTACACAACTTCTTCTTGAACTGGAACCTGAACTCATTTTAATTCTGTTCAATAACACAAAAACACTCTTTTCTTAACATAAAATAACACGCCGAATTCGATCTACTCTCATTAGTAAGAACGCACAAACTGACGAGACTTACCCGAGTTAGGTGATTAAAAGGGTCAGTTCAGGTACCTGATAGGCAATGGTTCCACTATTTATTGATTTACCTGGAATTTACTCAATTACAGACTGACAATAAAACCATTGTACCTACATTAATGAATATATAATAATTTTAGAACTTTCATAAATGAATATACTGAATAAAAACCACATTGGTAGATAAGTTGATGTATCTAAAAAAGTAGAGCTGATAGAGAAAAACGGATTGCATGTATAGATTTAGCGTCCCAAATATAGTTAAAATCAGCTCTAAAATCCCAGGCACCAAAACAAAAATATTTTTTTGTTGCCCTGTGTTATTAATCTCAATTGCTGGTGGTTGATTATGTCGGCTAGCTTTGGTAAACCACATAGCATTGCATTTTTCTACTGAGATATCTAAGTCATGGTCATGAAGAAAGTTTACCAGTTTGTTAAGAGCCTGATTGATCTCTGTGACCATTGCGATTGGATATGTTCCCTTAGTAATTAACACTAAATCGGCTGCATATCCCAATATCGTTGGTTGTCCTATATTTAGATTAAAGATGTCGCCAATATAAATATTGAACAATATTGTAGTCAAGGGGGAACCTTGTGGAAGTCCCGTATTAACTGAGATCGGACCGAGGTAAGTCCCCTCCTTACCTCTCGAATATAATTTTCTATTGATTAAGAGTGCATGTATAATGTTGTTAATGATTGGTTCTATATTTATGTTTTTAAGTATCTCGTATAGTTTATATATGTTTACATTGTCGTATGCAGCTTTTATATCAATAAAAACCGCTATGGCGGTTTCTGCAGATATAAGGGAATTATAAATATATGATGTGGTGAAGGCTAGGCTGTCGATAATTCCTTTGCCCTTACGAAAACCGATTTGTAGATTGTTAAATATACCTTTGTTTTCAGTTACCCAATCTAATCTGTTTCTTATGCTGATTTCGAAGGTTTTGCTGATGCATGACGATAGCACTATGGGTCTATAGCTTTGTGGGATGTTGGGGTCTTTATTAGGTTTGAGAATATTGACAGTGCAGACTTCCTTCCATGCTTTTGGAATAGTTCCATTAACTAAACAGTGATTGAATATATTGGTTAATGCCTGTTTTGCTGAGAAGGGAAGATTTTTCAACATAATATATGGTATGTCATCCAAGCCTGGAGTCGATAGATTTTTATTTTTTAAAGCGAGGTTAAGCTCATAAATTGAAAAAGGTTGACTCTTCTCTCCTTCATGATTCTACTGCAAAATGAAATATGGGTTGATATTGACTCTTTCCATGGTTCTTAAAATTGAAAGCTTCATATCGTCTGTCAATGATGAGATGTTTGGGCTGCTGCTTGGATCACCGAACTTTTTGACTTTATTCCATATAAATTTGATGTTAGAATTTCTATTTAACGATTCACAGAAGATAATAAATTTTTGTTTTTTCTTAATGTTTAGTTTTTTCTTACAAAGGCCATGACTTTTTTTACATTAATGAAATTCTCTATGCTTAGGTTTTGATTGAATTTACTGATAGCTTGTCTATTATACCGACAATTGAGTCTAAATTATTTAAATCAATAGTATAAAATTTATGTTCGACGTGATCGGCACTAGTAGTAGGCATGTGTTGTAAATCTGCGTTAGGTTGAGGGATTTCTTGATGATTTTGTGAGCCTATATTAGCTCTATCTACATTTTCATTTCTTTTCTGTGGTCTTCCGTTGGGGAAGTAGAGTTGTTCATCTACTTGACTTTTGTCATACCCTTTATAAATAATACGCCTCTTATTTACGTTGTCTGAAATAACTTGCTGGTAAGATCTTTTAATTGTTTTATCTTTAAATGCTACAGACCTTCTTTCTGTAGGTTGAATTTGCATGTGGGATTGGGTCACTTTAAAATTTTTATTTTTACCCAGAACGGGAAAGTCATTGGCATTAAAGATGAATTCTTCTTTAGTGATATAGTTTTTCCTTATCGCAGCGTTAGCTTCTAAAAAGGTTATGTTTTGAACGGCCATTAGTTCCTTCACGTTCCTTTGACGTAAGTATTCCGGACATAGTTTGAACGATGATCTATGATTATCTTTGCAGTATAAACAGCTAATTTGGCATTTGGGGTCATCTTCGTGTTTAAAGTCTGAACAATCAAAACATCTTTCTTTTCCTTTGCAGTTATTCCTGGTGTGACCGTAACGTAAGCATTTGTAACATTGAGTAACAGGTGCAATATAAATTCCTATTTGGTATTCTAAATTGAAGATATTTACATATTTAGGTTGGTTGACCCCTCTGAACGTGAATAATATTGTTCCAGTTAGTTCATACTTAGTTTCCCCGTTTGCAACGATTTTTCTATTGAGTCGCTTAACACTCAAGATTTCTACATCTCCTGAAGCTTTACAATATCTTAGTAGCTGGTCCTCTGATATATCTGAGTCTACTCTCCTAGCTATACTCTTAGAAGTAACAAAGTTAAAAGGTATAAAGATTTTGTATCCTTTATTTAAAAGCTTTTCATTTATGACGAAATTATTCGCCGCAGTTCCCGTGAGAAATTTTACCGAAATTCTATTCAGACCTTTGTCGCAAATTTTTTTCACGTCAGTTAAATTTAATTCAAAAATATCCCGTGCTATCTTAACATTGTACCCGACTTTTTCTGTCGTTTCTAAATACACAATGAACGGACCGTTATCAGATTGGGCGTAAAAAAAATTTTGTTTTTTATTTTCCTTGTCTTGACTGTTATTGATATTATATGGAGAATTATTAACTGGTGAAGAATCTAATAGGTCGTTATTGGGAAATTCATTATCAAGCTGTTTAGAGGGGGTGGTGGCCACCCCCTCGAATTTATCCATTTTTGAGCTAACGACTATTAAGGATTAATGTCCTTCACTGTGCAGAAAATTAAAAGCAAAATAAAAAAGAAATGCAGAGAATCTAAAGACTAGGGTAATAGTCAGAATAGAAGAGAAATAATGCTCAACTTACCTAGATTACACAGTACACACACAAAAAAGGGCCAGGGAATCGAATAATGGAAAGTCTGCTAAAACAATCTGTATGCATCGAAGCCTAAGCAAAAAGTCATGAAGGTTATGAAACTGTATTGTTGTGGTATTTTTTGGCGTTGTCTGCATGAGACAGTTTTAAGAAGGAAAAGTAAGAAAAAAAAGGATGACAGCTTTGAAAAAAAGAAGATACTAAATGTTTTAAAAGTTGTCCAAATAAGTGTATAATCTACTGCGTGTACCAGAGTTTGTTGTATTAAATTGTTGTTTTTCTTTTTATTTTTGTTTATTTCCTATTGATCTTGAAAGTGTTTCTTAACCATGAACTCCAGATCATTGGTTTACATAATACAAGTGGAAAATTAAATTGTTTTCATGCTGTAGTTTGTTGCGTTTTTTTTTTTAATATTTCTGTGTTTTAAGATGTAGAAATTAACTAAACTGAGATCCTCAGTATCAGATCTTTTATTCATTGTATATGGGTTGTAATTAATCACAACCATTTATAGGAATTTACGTTTATGATATTGTGGTTCTC
>CM032448.1:52545509-52761830 GCA_019049505.1 Pachyrhynchus sulphureomaculatus
AGCTCATAAATTGAAAAAGGTTGACTCTTCTCTCCTTCATGATTCTACTGCAAAATGAAATATGGGTTGATATTGACTCTTTCCATGGTTCTTAAAATTGAAAGCTTCATATCGTCTGTCAATGATGAGATGTTTGGGCTGCTGCTTGGATCACCGAACTTTTTGACTTTATTCCATATAAATTTGATGTTAGAATTTCTATTTAACGATTCACAGAAGATAATAAATTTTTGTTTTTTCTTAATGTTTAGTTTTTTCTTACAAAGGCCATGACTTTTTTTACATTAATGAAATTCTCTATGCTTAGGTTTTGATTGAATTTACTGATAGCTTGTCTATTATACCGACAATTGAGTCTAAATTATTTAAATCAATAGTATAAAATTTATGTTCGACGTGATCGGCACTAGTAGTAGGCATGTGTTGTAAATCTGCGTTAGGTTGAGGGATTTCTTGATGATTTGTGAGCCTATATTAGCTCTATCTACATTTTCATTTCTTTTCTGTGGTCTTCCGTTGGGGAAGTAGAGTTGTTCATCTACTTGACTTTTGTCATACCCTTTATAAATAATACGCCTCTTATTTACGTTGTCTGAAATAACTTGCTGGTAAGATCTTTTAATTGTTTTATCTTTAAATGCTACAGACCTTCTTTCTGTAGGTTGAATTTGCATGTGGGATTGGGTCACTTTAAAATTTTTATTTTTACCCAGAACGGAAAGTCATTGGCATTAAAGATGAATTCTTCTTTAGTGATATAGTTTTTCCTTATCGCAGCGTTAGCTTCTAAAAAGGTTATGTTTTGAACGGCCATTAGTTCCTTCACGTTCCTTTGACGTAAAGTATTCCGGACATAGTTTTGAACGATGATCTATGATTATCTTTGCAGTATAAACAGCTAATTTGGCATTTGGGGTCATCTTCGTGTTAAAGTCTGAACAATCAAAACATCTTTCTTTTCCTTTGCAGTTATTCCTGGTGTGACCGTAACGTAAGCATTTGTAACATTGAGTAACAGGTGCAATATAAATTCCTATTTGGTATTCTAAATTGAAGATATTTACATATTTAGGTTGGTTGACCCCTCTGAACGTGAATAATATTGTTCCAGTTAGTTCATACTTAGTTTCCCCGTTTGCAACGATTTTTCTATTGAGTCGCTTAACACTCAAGATTTCTACATCTCCTGAAGCTTTACAATATCTTAGTAGCTGGTCCTCTGATATATCTGAGTCTACTCTCCTAGCTATACTCTTAGAAGTAACAAAGTTAAAAGGTATAAAGATTTTGTATCCTTTATTTAAAAGCTTTTCATTTATGACGAAATTATTCGCCGCAGTTCCCGTGAGAAATTTTACCGAAATTCTATTCAGACCTTTGTCGCAAATTTTTTTCACGTCAGTTAAATTTAATTCAAAAATATCCCGTGCTATCTTAACATTGTACCCGACTTTTTCTGTCGTTTCTAAATACACAATGAACGGACCGTTATCAGATTGGGCGTAAAAAAAATTTTGTTTTTTATTTTCCTTGTCTTGACTGTTATTGATATTATATGGAGAATTATTAACTGGTGAAGAATCTAATAGGTCGTTATTGGGAAATTCATTATCAAGCTGTTTAGAGGGGGTGGTGGCCACCCCCTCGAATTTATCCATTTTTGAGCTAACGACTATTAAGGATTAATGTCCTTCACTGTGCAGAAAATTAAAAGCAAAATAAAAAAGAAATGCAGAGAATCTAACGACTAGGGTAATAGTCAGAATAGAAGAGAAATAATGCTCAACTTACCTAGATTACACAGTACACACACAAAAAGGGCCAGGGAATCGAATAATGGAAAGTCTGCTAAAACAATCTGTATGCATCGAAGCCTAAGCAAAAAGTCATGAAGGTTATGAAACTGTATTGTTGTGGTATTTTTTGGCGTTGTCTGCATGAGACAGTTTTAAGAAGGAAAAGTAAGAAAAAAAAGGATGACAGCTTTGAAAAAAAGAAGATACTAAATGTTTTAAAAGTTGTCCAAATAAGTGTATAATCTACTGCGTGTACCAGAGTTTGTTGTATTAAATTGTTGTTTTTCTTTTTATTTTTGTTTATTTCCTATTGATCTTGAAAGTGTTTCTTAACCATGAACTCCAGATCATTGGTTTACATAATACAAGTGGAAAATTAAATTGTTTTCATGCTGTAGTTTGTTGCGTTTTTTTTTTAATATTTCTGTGTTTTAAGATGTAGAAATTAACTAAACTGAGATCCTCAGTATCAGATCTTTTATTCATTGTATATGGGTTGTAATTAATCACAACCATTTATAGGAATTTACGTTTATGATATTGTGGTTCTCTATTCGGTTATCGTAATGTTCAGCTAACGCATAGGAGTTCTTTTGCGGTCTAGCATCACTCTTATGTGAAGTGATGCGATTTTTTAACAAACGTGTTGTTTTTCCCACATATTTTAACTCGCAATCTTTACACGGTATATTATACACTGTGTGGTAATTATGACGTATACTTATTGGAGACTTTAATGGTGCGTAGAGAAATTTTAAGTTGTTATTGCATTTTGTAGTAAACTTTATGTTACAAATTTCAAAACATTGATGGGTCTGTGTGTAAGCTCTTTCGTATATGCAAGCATTCCATATAAAAGATTCGTATTGTTAATTGGAAGATGTTGATCTACCTTATTGTCACTTATTATAGATTGTGACGGTATGTTGTGACAAAACCTATTAATAATTTTTGATGGGTAGGAATTGTCTGTCAAAAGTGATTTTAATTTGTTGATGTTTTCTGATAAAAGTGATGGGTGTGTAAGTCTAGTGTTGCTAACAAACCCAGTTTCATTTTCATTGGATGGTAAGAATGGAAATTCAAATATCTTCCACTACTCATTTCTTTAGTGTGCCAGTTGGTGATGACTTTGTTGTCAGGAGTTCTAATCAAGGTCAGGCCAAGGAAGCTTGTTGTCTGTCTCTGTTTCTATTATAAATTGGACTTGTGGACATGCCTGATTGAAAACCATCAAAACTTCATCTGCACCGTTGTTGGGTATTGCTAGAATCAAACCATCTACATAACTGTTCAGAGAAAGAATTCTCAAACTGAGTTTGTCCAAACTTCGCCGAATTAGTGTGTCTAGAACATAACTAGAGGCAACTGGAGAGATACTAGATCCTATTGGTAGGCCTTGTATTTGTTTGTAAAATTTGTTGTCAAAGATGAAAAAAATTGAATGAAAAACGTAATTTAATACACGTAATTCTAAAAAATAATTTAGATCTAGAGAAGTATGTTAAGAGATATCATTCCATTTTTTAGTTATGCTTTGTCTATCTAAGTTTAACGGTGTGTAAAAAGAGAAGCCACATCTAAACTAATCAAAATATGTTCAGGAGGTAGTTTATGAAGGTACTGAAATTAAATGAGTCGCTGACATAGAAATCATTATTTGTGTTATAGGCATTTGTGAGCATGTCAGTAAGGTATTTGCTGAGTTTACTATTCAGAGAGTTTATAGAGGATATGATGGGACGAATAGTTAACTCTAATTTATGTATTTTAGATAAAGCATAAAACCTCGGTGCGATAGAATTATAAGTAATTAGGTTTTTGGATGTAATATCATCTAATTTTTGTTAGTTATTTGACAACTTCACTATAACATTGGGTTTTCGCTCTATGCGTAAAGTGGGATCTCTTGGAAGCAATCTGTAGTAAATGGTATCAAATAATAAGTTTTGACTTAATGTCATATAATCTGTTTTATTCATTGCTACTGTGACATTACCTTTGTCACTTAGTGTTATTAATATTTCTGGATATTCTTTTAATTTTTTTTGTAATATTTAATTTATTGTGAAGATTGTTTTAGAGTCTAATTTTTTTTTTATTTTTATTAAGAATATTAGTAATCATATTGGTGGGTTGGCCTCTACATATATATTTTTGTTGCTTCTCAAATTGTAAAGTGATCTTTTTTTTTGGTCAGCTAAGAGAGGGATTTTTAATTGAGATGAGTTAGGGTGTATATTCAATTTGGGACCTAATACATATATACATATATTTATATATATATATGTATATATATATATATATATATATATATATATATATATATATATATATATATATATATAAATATATATATATATATATATATATATATATATATATATATATATATAAATATATATATATATATATATAAATATATATATATATATATATATATATATATATATATATATATATATATATATATATATATATATATATATATATATATATATATATATATATATATATATATATATATATATATATATATATATATGTATATATATATATATATATATATATATATATATATATATATATATATATATATATATATATATATGGTGTCTCTTTTATGTAATGCGATATATAACAAATAAAGAGAGAGAAAGCAAAAGTTGCCGTATCTAACAAAATCCTAAGATAGGAAAATAGTTGGGGAACTCGGCAAACGGGTAACAACAGATGTTCACACTATATTCACTTAGCCAATATTTCGGTCCTAGGTTGGGACCTTCATCAGGGCACAAACTGAAAAAGAGATAACGAAGCAACCAATAAGGAAAGTTGGGCATAGAAAATTGTTATTGTTAAGTTTAATTTTTAATTTGTAATTTTAATTTCAATCTTATAATTATTGATAAATTCTGATTGTTGTTTAAAAGTATTGTTGTTATAAAGGAACGTATATTATTATTATTATAAAGAAAAGTCAAAATAAAAATAAAATTGCAAGCGACTCACATGCAGTGTGCGAATTAATCTAACAAGAATGACCATAAATAACAATTGTCACAACAAAGACCAACACTGAACTAAACCGGCCACTATTCACTAATATATTAATTTAAAAATATGGCATTTACAGCAAGAATGCCATTAGAAACCTTGGATGCTGAAAAATCAAAATTAATTAACCACCTGCGATCTGAAAAGAGAAATGATAAGTTTGACAAGGCGCTGACACAGGACAGCAAACTGACAGAAGTAAGGGATCACCCAAAATAAAAGGGAAAAAAAGGTTGAATAATCAGGAAAGAACCGGTTAAGTACAAATTAGGTACTGCGTCATTAGAATGGAATTTGGTAAAAAGGAAAAGTACACATTGGGAACGCAATTTTTCAATGGTATGGAAATTAAGTGGCGTAGGAAAAAATGATTTTTTTCTTTTGGAGAGGAGAATAGGAGGAAGGAAAAGGGACTGAAAAGTGAAGAGGGTTTTATTTATTTGGTATATACTAAGCAATTTTAATAAAATGGGAGTGCAATTGTAAAGAATGTTGTGAGGATTTTCGTTGATATAGCACATCTCAAGAAATTCTCTTTTAAGAAGGTTTTTTTGAAAGTGAAGAATCTTTGGTTCATTGAAATTGAAGAATGTTCTTTATCGACAGAGTGGATCGCCAGTGCACACCTTTGGGGATGACATCTGGTGTCTCTTTTATGTAATGCGATGCGGCGATTGAGAGACTGTGACGTCTGTCCGATATACACAGAGGGACAATTGAGACAGGAAATGGAGTAGACAATATCTGACATTGAAAAGATGGGTAGTGAAGATTTCAATTTGCTAAAAATGCGTTTGTTTTTATAGAAATAATATTTCGCAATCTTAACACTGGTAATGGCACGCAGAGTATGAACCAATTTTGAAGTAAGACCGGGCGTAAAGGGCAAAGATAGTAACGAGAGACCTGTTTCCGTATGGCTGGCAGGGGGTGGAGGGAGAGGGGGTAAGGGTGTAGGAGGAGGCTCTGGTAAGATGTTATCAGAGAGGAAGAGCTTATCAACTTCGTCCTTGGTCTTGAGCAGGAACTTCTTATTGTACCCATTTTCCATGAAGAGATTTGTGAGTAATGTTTGTGCTTGAGATAGATAATCCGGGTGAGCTATATTTCTCACTCTTCGGTAGAGACACTTTATAACATTTACTTTCACTTTCCAATCATGGCCAGAGTTGGCATGGATATATCTGCCTGAAGAAGTTGGTTTTCTACACCAATCAAGTCTGATAACACCATCAGGACCTCTGATGACTCTTGTGTCCAGGAAGGGACCAGCATTATTTGACTCTTCTTCCATGGTGAACTGTAGGTGTGGATCAAAAGAATTGAAAATATGAAGAATTTCTTCTTTACCATTTTCTGGTATGGACAGAACAAGATCATCAACATATTGAAAAAGAAAAGGAAGTCTGAAAGATAGTTTATCTATGCAATTTTTCAAAAGATAGGACATGACTATTGCTGCAAGAATAGGACTTAAGTTACTGCCCATGGGACAACCAAAGGTTTGTAAATAGAAACTTTCCTTGTATTTGAAAAATGTAGATTGAAAGATGAATTCCATGATGGTGAGGAAGAAGGGTTTATCCAATTTTGTATTGGGCGAGATTAATGCCCATTTAGAATCAATAATTTGTCTGATTAACTGCCATGAAATGTTGGTAAAAAGACTGACTACATCGAGAGAAATAATGACATGATTATCAGGTAACTGAAAATTAATAATTTCTGCACTGAAGGCAAAGGAATCCTTGACTGCATATTGATGGTAATTGTGGAAGGATTTTTCTAATAAATCGGCAAAGAATTTGCTTAGGCTTGATGTGGGAGAGTTGATTGTAGAAACAATAGGTCTGAGAGGTACACCTTCTTTGTGTGTTTTTGGCAAGCCGTAGATTCTTGGTGGAATGGCTTTATAGGTATAAAGTTGTCTTGCTATTCTGTTATCGATCCATTTCTTATTTCTGACAAAGGAATTATTTTTATTTTGTTATTGGTTTGTAGGGTCAAGAGAGAGTTTTTTGTAGACTTGTTCATCATCTATTCGTTCAGAAATTTTCGTCTCATAATGTTGCTTTTCCAATGCCACAGTGACTGAACCTTTATCTGAGGGAATAATCAAGATATCTCTATGTTATTTAAGGAAATTTACTGCTTTCTTGAATAAAGTCTTCTCAAAAGATCTAGCGGTGTTGTGATTGTAAAGTACGGCATTTGTGACAGCATTGGTGCATTTTGCTCTAAGAATATCTTGGTTGGGAGAGGGTAAGTTTAATAAAAGATTCAACGTCTGCTAAAACTGTTTTGACTGGTATGTCTTTACCTGGAAAAGAATCAAAAACAAATATGGGCCCTGAGGAGAGTACTGTATGAACCTCGGGAGGAAAATTGAACTGGGCGAGATTAGTAAACCAATGTTAACATACTTTTAATTTGCTGGCTCGAAATTGCATTAAATATTAAATTTATTAAACAAATTGTTTGAGAGAGATCTAGAACTAGTATGAAAAGATTTTTGTTGAGTGGTACGCAAACGTTACACTATATGTGGAGGAACTCTGTCCTCTGCAGAATGAATGACACGATTAAGAAGAGAAGTTAGCTTAGTTATTTCTTTAATAGTGAAGGAAATTTCATAGGATAAAATTTTGAGAGATACCTTACTCTGGAAGCGCCTGATCTTGCTATTATCATTCGATCTATCTGACATTAAGTTGTTCATACATCCAAAGTTCTGTACAATGTGTTTGGAGATTAGGCCCGTTGACCTGCACTTCAATAAAAAGTTCCTTCTACTGGGTTTGTTGTTTCCGCTCCATATCTATTGTATAAATCTTGAAAAAAAACCCATTTTTATAACAAATAAAGGGAGAGAAAGCAAAAGTTGCCGTATCTAACAAAATCCTAAGATATGAAAATAGTTGGGGAACTCGGCAAATGGGCAACAACAGATGTTCACTATATTCATTTAGCCAATATTTCGGTCCTAGGTTGGGACCTTCATCAGGGCACAAACTGAAAAAGAGATAATGAAGCAACTAATAAGGAAAGTTGGGCAGTGAAAATTGTTATTGTTAAGTTTAATTTTTAATTATTAATTTTTAATTTGTAATTTTAAATTCAATCTTATAATTATTAATAAATTCTTATTGTTGTTTAAAAGTATTGTTGTTATAAAGAAACGTATATTATTATTATTATTATAAAGAAATGTCAAAATAAAAATAAAAATTGCAAGTGACTCACATGCAGTGTGCGAATTAATCTAACAAGAATGATCATAAATAACAATTATCACAACAAAGACCAACACTGAAATAAAACAGCCACTATTCACTAACATATTAATTTAAAAATATGGCATTTACAGCAAGGAAGACATTAGAAACCGTGAATGCCGAAAAATCAAAATTAATTAACCACCTGCGATCTGAAAAGAGAAATTACAAGTTTGACAAGGCGCTGACATAGGACAATCAACTGACAGAAGTAAGGGATCACCCATAATAAAAGGAAAAAAAAGGTTGAATCACCAGGAAAGAACCGGTTAAGTACAAATTAGGTACTACGTCATTAGAATGGAATTTGGTATAAAAGGAAAAGTACACATTGGGAACGTAATTTTTCAACGGTATGGAAATTAAGTGGCGTAGAAGTAGAAGAAGAAAAAGAAAAAATCATTTATATATATATATATATATATATATATATATATATATTGAAATTACGTTTTTTTTTTTTTGGGTTTTAGGTTCATGGAATAAACTAAACAACTTATTTCAACGTTTCGCCACGAGTTTGGGACATTTTCAAAAATTTCTTTCCCTTTTCGTTATTTCCTACATTTCTAAAAATATAAAATTATATAGCTTTACATGATTGAGTTGAAATATAATAAAAAAATTTTATATTACAGTTTAAATTTTGAACCCTTATGCACATTCAAATTAAAATCGGTAGAATTAAAATTATATGTCTTATTATTTTGTACGTACCTTGAAGTTCGATGGTTTATTCTACTATGCAAAAGAATCCTGCATAAAAGAGGGCTTTCTATCTTGTTAATTTTTTATTTTGTTGTTTATTTGTGATTTTATTATTTATTAGGTGAGAGTACGTTTTTTCTGTTTAATACATGGTGAGAATAAATATTTTATTTAAGTAAATTTGTATAAATATGATACCATCTACGTCGGTCCGATCGTTCACAGCATTTTTCTCTTGTTTTATTTCTATCATTTCTTTCACTGATAATTTACTATAATTTTGGCCTCGATTTATAATACTAGTTTCATTAAATTTCAATGTATGACTTAGTTCTGTCTGCACATAGTATCGAATATATTATATTTGATTGATTCATGGTCGGTGTTTGACTTTTATATTCATGAATACAGATCTTAATTTGTTATGGGTTTTATGACAGACTGCAATATCATACCTCTTCAGAGCATTTTTTACTTTTTCTGAGAGTTCTTTTGTATATGGCAGAGGTAGGAAGTGAGTATATAGTAAAAAGAGAAGCCACATCTAAACTAATCAAAATATGTTCAGGAGGTAGTTGATAATCGTTTATGAAGATACTGAAATTAAATGAGTCGCTGACATAGAAATCATTATTTGTGTTATATGCATTTGTGAGTATGTCAGTAAGGTATTTGCTGAGTTTACTATTCGGAGAATTTATAGAGGATATGATGGGACGAATAGCTAACTCTAATTTATGTATTTTAGATAAAGCATAAAACCTCGGTGCGATAGAATTATAAGTAATTAGGTTTTTAGATGTAATATATCATCTAATTTTTGTTAGTTATTTGATAACTTCACTATTATAACATTGGCTTTTCGGTCCATGCGTAAAGTGGGATCTCTTGGAAGCAGTGTGTAGTAAATGATATTCGATAATAAGTTTTGACTTAATGTAATATAATCTGTTTTATTCATTGCTACTGTGACATTACCTTTGTCACTTAGTGTTATTAATATTTCTGGATATTCTAATATTTTTTTTTGTAATATTTTTTTTTTATTTTTATGAAGAAAATTAGTAATAATATTGGTGGGTTGGCCTCTATATATATTTTTTTGTTGCTCCTCAAATTGTGAAATGATCTTTTTTTTGGTCAGCTAAGAAACTGGGGATTTTTAATTGAGATGAGTTAGGGGTATATTGAATTTGGGATCTAATACATATATACATATATACATATATACATATATACATATATATATATATATATATATATATATATATATATATATATATATATATATATATATAGTAAACCCCGGTTTTCCGAGGTAATGTGGGGGGGCACCCCCCTCGGATAACTGAAAACTCGAATAATCCGGATTTGTTTTTTATTCATTCAAAAAATAAACACCAATACTTTAAACCGATGTATTAACGTTTTTAACATATAAATAGGTACATACATTATAAAACAGTAAAATAGGTATCTAGGCGCGTCTGTTTCATATTGCATCTTCTTTTTCTCGCTGCAATGTTTCTCCTTCTATTAAGAAGAAGAAAATCTGATGGGGTTGCCTCTGGTTGTTGTTCGATATACCTCAAAGCTTTTTCCAAAGAAGCAAAACCTTCTTGATGAGAGATTTTAGTGTGAGACTGTTCATCCACCGCTGCTTCGTCATCGTCATCGGATTTTTCGGTTTCCTAAAAGGCATTCGTTATTTATTCAATACTCATTTCTTCTTCTAAATCATCTGCTGTAATCCATTCAACAACATCTTCTCTTGTCACATTTTCGCAACCTTTGAATTTTTGCATTGATTCAAAAAAACTTTTTCTTTTCTTTTTCTTCTATCTCGCTATCAAAATTTGAACAGGATATTTCTCCATGGCTTCTTAATTTCAAAGCTAATTCATTTAATGGAGTATCATCTTCACTGTCATTATAGTCCTCAAATTCAGTAACTTTTGACCAAGATTTTTGAATAGTGGTAGTATGCACGGAATCCCAAACTTGACTTACCCAGTAAATAACATTTTTCAGTGTAACCTTTCTCATCCCATTGATAATATCCTCCTTTTCTGTGTATTCTAACAGATGTTCAAGATATAAATCCCTATAACTTTTTTTAATGTTTTCGAGGATGCCTTGATCCATTGGTTGCATTATGCTGGTTACATTTGAAGGAAAAAAATTTACAACAATTTCGGCTACATGACGTCCTTCTCCAGGGTAAGAGGGGGCATTATCCATTAACAAAATTTAATAGGAAGACGGGTTCTGTTCAAAAATTTAGTCCCAGATGGCACGAACTCTTCTTCAAACCAGTTAGTAAATAAGGTCGCATTCATCCATGCGCTCTTCTGACTTTTGTGAGATGTCTTTTAAAGCTCTTGGACGTGCAGACTTGCCAATCACCATCAGTGGGATTTTGTGCTTGGAACATACCATTATAGTTAATCTTTCCTTACTTCGTTTGTGTCCAGGAGCTGATTTTTCCTGTCGAGATGCCTATGTTTTTGATGGAAGCATTTTATAATTCAGACCAGTTTCGTCACAGTTGTAAATTTGATCACATGTGTATCCACAATCTTCGATTTGCTTTTTAAAGTTCTGCTTAAACTTCTTAATTGATGACACATCAGCAGAAAGTTTTTCACCACATACAGTCAGTTGTCGTACACCGTACCGTTTTTTTTCCATCATTAAGAACTGGCGGTAAAAACTGATCTATCTCTGGAATTGCCTACTAATCATTATAGTTTTCTGTTGTAAAATTGGACCTGACAGAGGCACACCTTTTGATCTCTGTTGGTTAAACCAAATGAATAAAGCTTCGTTAACCTTTTCATAGTCGTCGGTTTTCATTGATTTTCTTCCTGAGGACGAGGAGGCTTGATTTATACACCACTCTTCTATTTTTGTGCGGTTTCTTTTTCAATCTCCAACTGTTACCTCACCTACTCCATAATCTCGTACAACAACTTTAATTGTCTCTCCTGCATTAATTCTTCTGATGGCTTTTAATTTTTCTTCAATAGGAACGACGATTCTTTTACGCTTGTTTTGCTCCATTATAATACGACAAACAAAAATTCAAACAAAGCAGTTCATATTAATTACGCTTAACTACCAGAACTCCAACTAAATAAATTATGTGAGTATACTCGTACTTCTCCGTAGTAAACGCTATAAAGCACTACATTCACGCAAATTTATATGCTAAAAGAGTCCAAAAATATAAATAGGGGAACCCCTCATACGGGCCAGGGGGATTCCCCGAAGGCCTCGATGATTTTAAATGGAAATATGTACATACATATTTTAGAAGCTCGGTTAATACGCAGCATAGACGCGCGTACCTTGGATAATCAGGTTCTTAGATTGGCTCGGTTAATCCGGAGCTCGGATAATCACGACTCAGTTAATCGGGGTTCTAATGTACATATATATATATATATATATATATATATATATATATATATATATATATATATATATATATATATATATATATATATATATATATATTTATATATATATATATATATATATATATATATATATATATATATATATATATATATTATATATATATATATATATATATATATATATATATATATATATATATATATATATATATATATATATATATATATATATATATATATATATATATATATATATATATATATATATATATATATATATATATATATATATATATATATATAAATATATATATATATATATATATATATATATATATATATATATATATATATATATATATATATATATATATATATATATATATATATATATATATATATATATATATATATATATATATATATATATATATATATATATATATATATATATATATATATATATATATATATATATATATAGCAGTATTATGTTCTTGGGGTAAGCGGTCTTTGGAAATGAACTAAAAACTTTTGGACACCTTTTTAGCTACGCCAAGCTTTCGAAAATATTTCATTTTCTTCATCAGGGCTGCAATTACAGTAGATTATCAGTATTTTTGAAATTAAAAGTACAATCCTATTTTATATGTAACATTAAAGTACTTACTGCTAAGTGGTGTGTTCAAAAATTGTTTGTGGGGGCACTTATTACACTTATTCATAAGAAAAAACGGGAAAAAACACTAGAAAAACTCAACATACTCATCTCTGGGAAATATAATAAATTTTTACTTCATTTTGTGGTTGTAAAATGGTTTTAATTTATAAAGGATTTTTTTGTTATGTTTTCTTGTCATTTTGCTAAGGGCAGTGTGTTTCTATCTCTTAGTTAAGTTGTGGTTAATTTATATTTGAAAGTAGAATGACGTTGACATTTTGTTTGATGGTTTTAAAGTTAAAAAATTAGTGAAAATCGGTGTGATTATTATCAAAGAGATATGTCAGAGATATTGTAAGAGTTTTTATTTTGACTGCCTATTTGTAATAGATTGGAGAAAATTAGACTGAGATCTTCAACGTCAGTTTTTTTATTGATCGAGTTCGGTTCCAGGTGGATTTCCACCATCTCCTTAAAGATTCTCCTGCCGAGATTTCTCTCTTTACATAGGATTTTGGTTTCAGTAAAATTAAATTCATGTTAAAATTGGCTACTATGTTGGGCAAGTGCACAAGAGTTTTTCTTTAATCTGCAATCACTTTTGTGGGAAGTGATTCTGTCTTTTAGGACTCTAGATGTTTGTCCTATATAGATTTTTTCGCATAGAGAGCAAGGGATGCTGTAAACTACTTCTGAAACTTTTGTGACTTCATCTTTGTCTTTTAGACAAGTGAAAATATTGTTAATAGTTTTTTTTGTGTTTAAAAGCAATTTTTAAATTAGGTAATTGGTTGAAAAGTTTCGTTGTTTTTGTGGAGATTTCTTTTACGTATGGAAATGAAAAATAACATTTGATTCGGTTTACAGAGAGGAAAGCACTAATATCCGGTGTAAGATTGTTGGTTTCTTGTACAGGGGGTGTGGTTGAGTTAAATAATAATTTATTTATTAATTGGATTGGATAGGAGTTGATGCGTAAAGTGTCTCGTAGTTTGTTTAGATTTTTTTGTGTGAGGGAAGGATGAGAGATTCTCTCTATTCTTGACCTCAAGCTCAATATCATGTTTATTTTGATTTTAGTGGTACGACAGGAATGGAAGTTAATGTATCTTCCTGAGTAGGTTGGTTTGGTATACCAATCTACTATGACGGAGTTACCTTCTTTTCTGACTAGAAGAGTGTCTAAAAAGGGGACACTGTTGTTTGTTTCCTCTTCAATGGTGAACTGTAGTTTGGGATGAAAGTCACTAAAGATTCTGAGAATCTCATCCATTTTATTGTAAGGTATCGAGGTAATGATATCATCAGCAAATTTTTTTATGAATGGTAAGTTGAAGGAGAGTTTAGGGATGGATTCTTTGAGGAGGTCGTCCATCACGTATTGTGATATGATAGGAGAAGGAGTAGCCCCCATTGGAGTACCCATTATTTGTTTATAGAAAAGTTGATTGAATTTACAATATGTGGACTGAAAAATAAAGTTTAAAACTTCAAGAAAGTTGACGAGTGTTAATTTCGTACATTTGCGAATATCAGTCCAGTGCTCTCTGATGCTTTTGATGACTAATTGTAAAGGGATATTACTGTATAAAGAGACAGCATCCAAGCTTATCAGTACGAAACCAGGAGGGAGCTTCATGCCCGTTATAAAATTAGTGAAATGAAATGAGTCCGTTACATAGTAGTCATTTTCTTTTACGTAAGCATTGGCTAAAATTTCAGACAGGAACGTTGATAACTTGTTGTTAGGGGCATTGAGAGAGAAGATAATAGGTCTCATTGCCAACTGTGGTTTATGGATTTTAGGAAGCCCATAGAATTTTTGTGATGTGTGATTATATACCATAAGAGACTTCGCCGCCATCTCCTCTGTTAATCTCCCTTGATTCTTAAGTTTGGTTACTAACTGATTAGTTTTTTGTTGAAAGGTAGAAGTAGGATCCCTGGTAAGCTGAGTGTAGTAGTTCTGATCTTGTAAGATAATGTTGCATTTTTCGAGATACGTGTCTTTTTTTAGTATAACTGTGATGTTACCTTTATCAGCCCTACTGACAATCAGCTCTCCATTATCCTTAAGAAATTTTTTAGTTTTATTGTATATTAAATCTAAATAACTTTGATTTATGGGTTTGTGATGGTAATTAGTTAAAATATTAGTAAACTTAGCTCTTATTATGTTTTTTATTGTTATTATTTATTGTGATAGACTTTAAAATATTTTCGAAATCAACTAGAAGTTCCTTAATTGAAATGTCTTTCTTGTTAGGATTAAGACTGAATTTGGGGCCTAATGCTAGAAATTTTAAGATATCTTCAGAAATGTCAACCACCCGAGATGTTTCTGACCCAGTTGTCTTCAATATGTATGTTAAAATTGTTTTGTTTAGCTTTGAGTTCATTAAATTTTCTAATATTGTTGTTTTTGATTAAATTAAAATGTCCATTGGCACTTGTGTTTTGACGTGTTTTAAATTCATCACAAACATCACTGGGTATTACATTGTGTAACTGTTTTTCGATATTGTTAAGAGAAAGTTGTAGTTTTTTAAATCTGAAATTGTGACCCTTATTTCTAAGTTAATAAGTCTGTTGTTTAACCTGTTGTTGAATGTTTGTGTAACTTGTCCCATGTATCCATCGTGTATGTTACATAAGAGACTGATGTTCTTTGTAGCGTCTGTTGTGTGTTTTGGGGTAAAGTTATAATCGTCTGGCCGATTATAACGTTTTTAAAAAAACAAGGTGTTTGCTTTTCAAAAACGTTTATTTTTGTTCGTTTGGAAAACTTTTTAAGACACTTGATACATCAGACACACTCACTCTGCTTTTATTTGTTACCTATATTTATAAACTTTTTATGCTAATATGCAGAATGGTGTGGTTAGATAAAGGAAATCTAAATTAACACATTTTATATGTTTTAAGCATTTTGTCAGAGTATAATTCCTCCCGACCGAGTTGAAAATATAACCTGTAGGTTATTTTTTCATAAAGTCTAGCTCGATTTCATCATCGGCATTTGTATGATTCATATTATTATTTTTTATTATTTCCCTTGATTTCCTCAATCTTTTTACAATAAATTTACGAATTATTACAATCAAAATCAATATTATCAATATATATGTATGTCCATACATTATTGTATTTTATGGTGATGTCGGAGGTCATGTTTTCTAGGTGTCTTCTTTGGTTTCTCAATTCTTCTTTGATCTCATTATTGATTTTCAAATGTACATTGTCCAAGTTCAGAGTATGGGGGTTGAAGTCGGGTTGTTGTCCATCTTCGGGGTTCCATTGAAGTTTGGGTAGAGATATTTCTTCGTACTTCAATCTTGATTCGTCGTAAGATTTTAGAATGACATTATTTATTAAAATTTGACAGTTTATTGGTATTTCGATTAAATAAGAGCCATTTATTAAATTAGTTTTTTCTAATTTTTGACAACTGATTTTAATTATTTCTTCTTTAGATGTAGTTATTAACCATTTATTACTTGAAATTTGTGTTATTTGATTTTGTATAATTTTTACTTGAAAAGGGTGGCATTGAGTTATATTATTTTTGTATCTTAAAAGTTGTACAGTACAGGGTGATTCTTCATTAGTTGCTTGGCTTCTTTCTTCTTCACAGATATATTCATTTTCTTGAACTTCTTTACAGCTTGAGTCTTGATATTGGTATTTTTGGGTATTTAAGGCATTATTGATTGGGATAGGTAAGGGATACAGATGAAAATATTGATATATTCCATCATCCACTAGCGGTATTTCCAAGAGGAATATTGTTTTATTCTTTTTCGTATAGCTTTTGATTTTTATTATTTTTTCTGAAAGCAAGATATCCTGAACATTATTATCGAAAGGTCGTTTATCATTTGTTAATTGCATTTTTAACTTATTTATTTCCATTATTAATTCGTTGGGGTCTACTATGGAATTATGTAGAATATTTAATTTTGAAAATGTGATAGCGATCTCTATCTTATTAAGAATGTCATAAATTATTTGAAAGAGTGCAAATAACTGATTTAAACAGGTATTTATTCTGTTAATTTGCCGCTCATTTGCTTTGTCAAGTGATACTTCCCTTAGCGTTTGTTCTACCTGCACAATTCGTGATTTCAAAATTAATTGATTATGTGTTATATTTGATACCATTTCTTGAAAGTTATCTATCGCTCTATCCAAAATGGATATTTGACTTATCGCGTCTGTTTTTAGCTCGTTACCTTGTACTTGTATTGCTCGATTTTCTTATTTATTATTTCAGCGTCGTACTGGTCCATATTTCCGGTTATACTCTTAATAAATGTACCGAGGGGGTTAAAAATTCCTCGTTTAGTTTTTTGAATTCTATTATATGGTATTATTTGGGTTAATACATTTTTTATTCGTTTTTCTATAACATTTACCGTTATTAGAGAATTGTGGTATTCTTTTTGGTATTCACTTTTATTTTTCAATGTTGTCAATATATATTGTGATTGGTCTTAAAGAGATTTAAATACTTGCACTAATGGCTGTATATCGTATTCTTGTACGAAGGTCCAATGATTTGTTATTATTTTGGCTATTCCTTTTTTAAATGGTAGGATCCCTGGGTAGTTGTTTAGTTCATATATTTTTACGTCATCTGCTCTGATGTAGAGGGTTGTGATAATGTTAAGGTTTGTGAGGATGTTGATACATCTGCAACAATAGGTTTTATTTTAGTTTCATTAATGTGAACGGTTTCCTTTGCTTTGGTTCTTGGGTTCTCTATTTCTGTTTTATTTCTTTCCAAAATTTTGGTTATTATAAATGGTCCTAGAAATTTGTTTTTTATTTTGCTAGATCGTTGATCTACCTTTTTATAAATTTTGGGCACTATTTCAGCTTTCTTATCGTTTTGCTTTGTAATTACTTTCTCTTTCTTTTGTTGTGTTCTTTTTTTAATTTTTTCGAATAATATCTGGGTGTTATTCTTGTGATTGTATAAATATTCTGTGTAGATGTGTGAATGTATTAAATTCATAGGGTCTCCAGAATTTGTATGTCCTAGTACTAACTCTTGGGGTGTAAAATCTGTATCTGAATGAATGGTGTTGTTGTATGCTACTACAGCAAAAGGCATCAAATTACAGTAATACCCCGCTTTACGCGAGGGATACGTTCCGAAAAAAATCGCGTTAACTGAAATTCGCGTATATCGAGGTTTATGATTAAACATAGTCAAAATTTAATACAAAAAAATACAAATCATTTTAATCAATCACTTTAATTCTAAGAACACTTTATGCAATACATACTCTTATTTTTTACGGAAAAATACATCTATTGTCTTTTGGGTAACGTTTTGTTTACGTTCTTGTAAAATACGTTCATAACACCCAACACTGTTTTTAATTGTTTGACACACGGTCAAGACACGGTCATCATTATTGTCTATACTCTGCAATATGTCCAAACCTGAATAAATTTTTGAAAGTGCATTTTGTATTTCCCCTGAAGATAAAACTTTCTCTTCTACTTGTTCTTCCTCATCGTAGATAGGATTATTCTGTAACTCGATCAGATCTTCATTGCTAATAGGATCGTCGTGCGTTGCTACAAGTTCTACGAGATCTTTTACCGTGACATCTTCAAGTTCAGACCCCTCAATCATTGCAGCAATGTCTTCAAGCACTTGTCTCTGCATCTGGACAATTCTTCTAGGTGCTTCCACTACATCTGGCCAAAGATTACGCCACACCCCATTCATACAACTCATTTTAACTTCCTTCCAAGCCTCTTCTATGTTGTGAATAGACTTCATAATGTTGTATGACTTCCACCACTCTCGCATAGACTGTCTTCCTTCCCGTCAGTTTCATGAATTAGTTGGCTAAAAGTGCGGCGATGGTAATAAGCTTTGAAGTTTGCTATTGCTCCCTGGTCCATAGGTTGTAATATTGACGTAGTGTTTGGTGGAAGGAACTTTACGTACACTTTTAAGTCTCTGGGCGTATCAAGTGAGGTTGGATGTCCTGGGGCATTGTCTAAGAGTAATATAACTTTAGGTTCAAGCCCATTTCTGTCACAGTATGATTTGACTGATGGGCAAAAACTATTAGAATACCATTCTTGAAAAAATTTCCCGTGTAACCCACGCCTTTCTGTTTGATCGCCACACAACTGGTAGACTTGTCTTGTCTGTGCCTCGCATTGCACGGGGTGTTTCTGAATGGTACACTAGTAAAGGTTTCAGTTTGAAATCACCAGTGGCATTACCACCCAGCAGAAGTGTTAGTCGATCTTTCGCAGCTTTGAAACCACTGGCTTGACGTTCTTCCTTAGAAATGAATGTTCGAGATGGCATTTTTTTCCAGTAAAGTGCGGTCTCATCAACATTGAAGATGAGACAAGCAGGAATTTTCTCTCGTCTAACGAAGTCTTGAAACTTGTCTGGAAACTCAGCTGCAGCTTGAATGTCCGCGCTGGCCGCCTCGCCTGTTATGTGGATATTGTGAAGATTAGAACGCTGCTTGAACCGATGGAACCAGCCTCTGCTGGCAGCAAAAGTCGGAGTGGCACTCCCTTCTCCTTCTTTTGTTTTCAGCATCTCATACAAAGATTTTGCTTTTGTGCATATGAGGTCTTGACTTAGTGGTGTGTTCTTCTTATTCAAATCTTCGATCCAGACTGACAGTAATTTCTCCATTCTTTCTAAGATAGATGATCTCGAACGAGAAAGTTTTGTTGCACTTATAGGTGTTGAACCTTCGCTGGAGATTTTAATTTTTTCCCGATTTTTATAAATCGTTCTCACAGTCGATTCTGAGAGTCCAAAATCTCTCCCAACAATTGTTGCTTTGCCTCCATTTTCCATTCTTCTTAACACTTTCATCTTCAATTCCAAAGTGACGCTTTTACGCTCTTTTTTCTTTACAGGCGGCATTTTTAACGTAGGGTTAAATTATGTATGTATGTATCTCCAATAAATATTAAAACAAAACTGCCAGCCGACCGAACTAACATTACGGAACAAATGAACACACGAAACGAACGAGGAAATCCCCATAGAACAAAGTCGAAGGACAGGGAATTCCCAATTCTTCAAAGAGAATATTCAGAGAAAGCGGGGATCCCCCCGCGACCATAGAGAAGTTAATGACTACATGAGCGCGAAATTTGAAATTCGCGTTATAGTGAAACCGCGCGTAACGGGGTCGCGCTAAGCGGGGTATTACTGTAGTTGTCTTCAATATGTATGTTAAAATTGTTTTGTTTAGCTTTGAGTTCATTAAATTTTTTAATATTGTTGTTTTTGATTAAATTAAAATGTCCATTGGCACTTGTGTTTTGATGTGTTTTAAATTCATCAAAAACATCCCTGGGTATTACATTGTGTAACTGTTGTTCGATATTGTTAAGAGAAAGTTGTAGTTTTTTAAATCTGAAATTGTGACCCTTATTTCTAAGTTAATAAGTCTGTTGTTTAACCTGTTGTTGAATGTTTGTGTAACTTGTCCCATGTATCCATCGTGTATGTTACATAAGAGACTGATGTTCTTCGTAGCGTCTGTTGTGTGTTTTGGAGTAAAGTTATAATCGTCTGGCCGATTATAACGTTTTTAAAAAACAAGGTGTTTGCTTTTCAAAAACGTTTATTTTTGTTCGTTTGGAAAACTTTTTAAGACACTTCATACATCAGACAGACTCACTCTGCTTTTATTTGTTACCTATATTTATAAACTTTTTATGCTAATATGCAGAATGGTGTGATTAGATAAAGGAAATCTAAATTAACACATTTTATATGTTTTAAGCATTTTGTCAGAGTATAATTCCTCCCGACCGAGTTGAAAATATAACCTGTAGGTTATTTTTTCATAAAGTCTAGCTCGATTTCATCATCGGAATTTGTATGATTCATATTATTATTTTTTATTATTTCCCTTGATTTCCTCAATCTTTTTACAATAAATTTACGAATTATTACAATCAAAATCAATATATATGTATGTCCATACATTATTGTATTTTATGGTGATGTCGGAGGTCATGTTTTCTAGGTATCTTCTTTGGTTTCTCAATTCTTCTTTGATCTCATTATTGATTTTCAAATGTACAGTGTCCAAGTTCAGAGTATGGGGGTTGAAGTCGGGTTGTTGTCCATCTTCGGGGTTCCATTGAAGTTTGGGTAGAGATATTTCTTCGTACTTCAATCTTGATTCGTCGTAAGATTTTAGAATGATATTATTTATTAAAATTTGACAGTTTATTGGTATTTCGATTAAATAAGAGCCATTTATTAAATTAGTTTTTTCTAATTTTTGACAACTGATTTTAATTAGTTCTTCTTTAGATGTAGTTATTAACCATTTATTACTTGAAATTTGTGTTATTTGATGTTGTATAATTTTTACTTGAAAAGGGTGGCATTGAGTTATATTATTTTTGTATCTTAAAAGTTGTACAGTACAGGGTGATTCTTCATTAGTTGCTTGGCTTCTTTCTTCTTCACAGATATATTCATTTTCTTGAACTTCTTTACAGCTTGAGTCTTGATATTGGTATTTTTGGGTATTTAAGGCATTATTGATTGGGATAGGTAAGGGATACAGATGAAAATATTGATATATTCCATCATCCACTAGCGGTATTTCCAAGAGGAATATTGTTTTATTCTTTTTCGTATAGCTTTTGATTTTTATTATTTTTTCTGAAAGCAAGATATCCTGAACATTATTATCGAAAGGTAGTTTATCATTTGTTAATTGCATTTTTAACCTATTTATTTCCATTATTAATTCGTTGGGGTCTACTATGGAATTATGTAGAATATTTAATTTTGAAAATGTGATAGCGATCTCTATCTTATTAAGAATGTCATAAATTATTTGAAAGAGTGCAAATAACTGATTTAAACAGGTATTTATTCTGTTAATTTGCCGCTCATTTTCTTTGTCAAGTGATACTTCCCTTAGCGTTTGTTCTACCTGCCCAATTCGTGATTTCAAAATTAATTGATTATGTGTTATATTTGATACCATTTCTTGAAAGTTATCTATCGCTCGATCCAAAATGGATATTTGACTTATCGCGTCTGTTTTTAGCTCGTTACCTTGTACTTGTAATTGCTCGATTTTCTTATTTATTATTTCAGCGTCGTACTGGTCCATATTTCCGGTTATACTCTTAATAAATGTACCGAGGGGGTTAAAAATTCCTCGTCTAGTTTTTTGAATTCTATTATATGGTATTATTTGGGTTAATAAATTTTTTATTCGTTTTTCTATAACATTTACCGTTATTAGAGAATTGTGGTATTCTTTTTGGTATTCATTTCTATTTTTCAATGTTGTCAATATACGAGGTATCTCCACAAAGTAAGTTCCGTTTGGTTATATAAAAAAAAACGTGTACAGATACAGAAAAAATATTTATTGTATAAAAAATCTACAACTGTTAAACTAATTTTCTACATAGCTTCCGAAATTTTGTAGGCACTTGTCATAGCGTGGCACAAGTTTTTGTATGCCTTCTTCATAGAAGGTTGCCGCCTATGTTTTCAACCATGTGGTAACATGTTCATTCAGTTTTTCATTAACAATTTCATGAATTAGTGATCGTGAGATTTGCGGAAATTCCATAGCAAGAGCACTAATTGTAAACTTACGGTTTTGCTTAAGCTTCTCTTCAATTGCGTGAACCAGTTCATCAGTAACCAAAGACGGGCGTCCACATCGTTCTTCATCGTGCACTTGATCACGTCCTTCATTGAACTGTCTGACCCATCTTCTAACCATTGAATCACTCATAGCAGTTTGTCCGTAAACCTCGCAGATTTGCCGATAAATTTCACTTGGTTTAACTTTCTTTGCATTTAGAAAACGAATCACAGATTTGATTTCACAAGCGGCGGCATTTTCAATTAAGGCTGACATCATAAAGAAGCACTACAAAGAACACGTCGGCAGCAGCGATCTGAAAATGGCGCACATTTCTTCTACTTGAGTCAGAGTAACTGCCACGCATGCTCGGAACTGCGATCGCAGCGCTGCCGCGGATAGAAATAGAAACGGAACTTACTTTGTGGATATACCTCGTATATTGTGATTGGTCTTAAAGAGATTTAAATACTTGCACTAATGGCTGTATATCATATTCTTGTACGAAGGTCCAATGATTTGTTATTATTCTGGCTATTCCTTTTTTAAATGGTAGGATCCCTGGGTAGTTGTTTAGTTCATATATTTTTTTCGTCATCTGCTCTGATGTAGAGGGTTGTGATAATGTTAAGGTTTGTGAGGATGTTGATACATCTGCAACAATAGGTTTTATTTTAGTTTCATTAATGTGAACGGTTTCCTTTGCTTTGGTTCTTGGGTTCTCTATTTCTGTTTTATTTCTTTCCAAAATTTTGGTTATTATAAATGGTCCTAGAAATTTGTTTTTTATTTTGCTAGATCGTTGATCTACCTTTTTATAAATTTGCATTCCGATTTTGGGCACTATTTCAGCTTTCTTATCGTTTTGCTTTGTAATTACTTTCTCTTTCTTTTGTTGTGACCTTTTTTTAATTTTTTCGAATAATATCTGGGTGTTATTCTTGTGATTGTATAAATATTCTGTGTAGATGTGTGAATGTATTAAATTCATAGGGTCTCTAGAATTTGTATGTCCTAGTACTAATTCTTGGGGTGTAAAATCTGTATCTGAATGAATGGTGTTGTTGTATGCTACTACAGCAAAAGGCATCAAATTAGTTATGTCTGTTTGGGCGTCTTTTTCTTTTAATATTCTTATGTGCTCTATTAGAGCACTATGTAAACGTTCTACAGGTAAATTTGATTCATGGTGGTAAGGGATCATAAAGTGTATTTCTATATCGTGCTTTTTCAGTAGATTTTCCACAACTTCATTTTTAAATTCCTTTCCGTTATCAGAAATTATATTTTTTGGGATACCCATAAAAGAAAGGAATCGAATTAATTGGTCGCTGCATGAAATTGCGTCTCCTAAATGAGGTAAAGCCTGTCCACATTTTGAAAATTTATCCATTATGGTTAAAAATTTATCCTTTCCAATTTTTTAGAGTATCAATATGAATGATCTCGAAAGGGTTACTCGGTGGTTCAGTTATCATTAACCTTTCAGTGGTCGCACTAAAATTCTTAACGCCAGTGGTCGCTGCGGACTCTCAGTCCATACTTAGAAAATATACGTGTTTTTAATATAAATTTATTAAAATTATAAGGTTGCTGTAATAAAACACGTTGTAGATAGAAATCAGTATATTATATAGTAATAATATTATAAAATATTCATAGTAACAGCTAAAGTTCCAACACATTCTACTAACTTAGGAACTACAGTAGGAACCATATTATAAAGCCTAACTACAAAAAAATATAATGAAAAAAAATCAAGATTATTAAATCTTATAATATTAGTTGCCCCAATTCGCCATTTCTAAACATTCTGGGCAAATTAGTAGAGCATGTTCCAAACATAGATATGTGTGACACTTCCTACATAAATATCGGGTGGGACGATTTTTTCTCTGTCACACATAGCACATCGCCCTCTTTGATTTGCCGGCGGTTCTGCTTGCTGAGCTACCGGTTCTAATCCAAGAATCTCGCCAATCCTTATCTTCATCGATCTTGGTATATTTGTTAAAGAAGAGCGAATTCTTAACTGGTCACTTATTAACTCAAAAGATAGTTTTCGCAAAAATTCTCTCCTTAAAATGTTTTTGTCTATATCATTGGCCTTGTAAATAACTAGAGAATTTATTCCTGCAACATTTAACATTGAATAAAAAATTACCATTGGCCACTTTCGGGTACCACGTGCACAATTATAAGCAGCGCAAAGTTTGTCCACCGTATCCACTCCTCCCTTTGTTTGATTGTAGGTAGTTATTATGTCTGGTTTACCTGTTTCAGTGTCAATAATGTCATCATGGTGTAAGCTTGACGCCAGCAAAACATTTTTCTTCTTTTTTGGAATGTAGGATAAGATAGTGCAGTTATCATGGGATGCAAACATTGACGACTTTTCAGGACGATTTACTGGGCTGCAAAATTCAATGGGAAGTTCCCTTTTATTCTTTCTAATCGTTCCTACAAGAGTCATTCTAAAATTCTTTTTTAGGTTTTCTATCAACTTAAAACTAGTGAAAAAATTATCAGTAGTTACATTCCGTCCAGTTCCCCCCCCACACATTCTTTCCACAACAGCATCTGGAGAATTATTTATTTCCCAAGGAACAGCTGGTTGTTTACCAACATATACTTCCATGTTGCAAGTATAAAAAACCTTTGAATCGCAGAGGGCATAAATCTTAATGCCATATTTGCTCGGTTTATTGGGAATATATTGACGAAATATACATCTACCTCTAAAAGCCTCCAGTTTCTCGTCAACTGTTACGTAATGGAAAGGTGTGAATGCAGTTTTACATTTCTCTACGAAAATGTCAAAAATATCTCGAATCGCCGCCAACCTGTCTAGAGACTTTCTAGCTTCACGGGTTTCAAGATCATCAAATCTTATATGTCGCATTAGAAAACGAAATCTTTGTAACGACATCGTAAGTCTAAATATCTCAACCCCAGTGCCATCAACTCTCCAAAGATCTTCAGCATTGAGGTGATTACTCTTCATAACTCCCGCCAAATATAAGAGACCTATCAGAGCTTGTAGTTCAAGAATATTTGTTGTTTTGCATCACGTTCACGGGAATATTTATCTTGAACAGCCTGAATATGCTTGTTTGTATTATCTACAATAACCTGAAGAACATTCTCAGGAAAAAAGTACTGCCATATCGCCAATGGTGTTCTTAGATTTTTTACAGTTTCTTTTGGACCAGGTAGGTGGGTAATCAAATTTTCCGATCGGGTTCTTACATTTCTTGGGTTGCAATGTTTTCTCCATTTCGTCGATTGATCCTTTCCGATAAAAAATGGACCGTCAATTTGCAGAATTTCCTCTTCATTGTCTGAAATATCCTGCTCACTATCTGTTTCGTGTTCTTCGCACTCCACAGCATCCACTTCATCTTCATCGGAGTCATCTAAGGGTGCTTCTTCTTCGTCAGATGATTCTAAACATGATTTCATTAGTTCATGCAGCCGTTCTTGCTCTTTTTCATAGGATGCCATACTAAAACATATTTTTAATATTAAACAATTACAAAAAAGTATCAAATGAAACATACCTTGGCAAAAGTAGAGCAGCTAATTTGTAAATATATTTGTCACCTCACTGGTCGCTGCGGATTCTTAGTCCGCAAGCACGAATTATTGGAGAAAATACAAAACTATATGCCTGATCACTCGACCGTCGACTGAAATACGCTGTTAAGGAAAGGTACTGAGAAGCGCGACTCTTAGAGGGGGGTATCCTTGAAATTATCGTCGATCACAAACCGGTGCGGAGCGACAATCCGCGCGCGACCACTGAAAGGTTAAAGGTTGTGTGATTGGTCTTCGATTATATTTTGTTCTTTGGCATGTCTCGCATTTGTTAATATATTCAGTAACATCTGTTTTTAATGTTTTCCAATAATAATTACTCTTTAAAAATTTGACTGTTTCCTCTATTCCTCTATGATTTGTTTTTCCTTCGTGCTTATATTGAATGAGTAGGTTTCTTTCGTTTTCTTCCACATTATTTACGAGTTTGGTACATTCTATCAGTTTATAATTTCTAAAGTTGTTGATCGTGGCTTTGTTTATTAAGGATCTTATCTCTTTTGATTGAAAATATATGTAAGTCGTTTTTTCATTTAAGTATTCTTTAAAGAATTTGATTATCTTTTCCAAGGACATTGGTAATGTTGCCTTTATGAATTTATTTCCGTTAAAGTTTCTCGTTCTATTTTGTTGTAATCTACATAAGGAGATTTCTTCACAATTATTTGGTTTTTCTTGTTGTTAATTATGTCGTCTAACAGTGTCAGTCCATTTTCATTATTAGTTGTGTGAATTGTGTCAATCGGATTTCGATCTTTATACGGGGGTAAAATTTGTATATCGGAAATTATGTTTATTTTTTTCCTTTCTTTCTTTCTGTGCCAGTTATTTTTGGTTTTGCGTCAGTTATAATCGTTTCTTTTGGTCTTGCGCCAGTTAAAATTTTGACTTCTTGTGGATTTTCAAGTTCTGCAATTACTTTTTGTACTTCCTCTTTAGATATTTTATTTGGGTCGTAGTTATCAGATAGAAATTCAGAAATTTCTTTATCTATGTTTCCTGGGTAATTGATTAAAGATTCGTTTTCTATTGCGTTTAATTGAATTCTCGATAAAGCATCTGCATTGGTATTCTGCTTGCCTTTTTAGTGTTCAGTACGGAACACTTATAAGATCACTTCGGTGTCACACCCGATTTTCTCCGAAACTATTTGACGTACAAAGGTGCAATTTGGTAATAATATAGGATTTGATGGCCTCATCAGAGCCATGTTGTTTTGAGAGTTAAATTTTGACTTAAGGGGTTAGTTTTGGGGGGTGAAGTCGGAAGTGAAAAAAAAAAATTTTTACTAGGTCATCGAGTGTGGTATCAAATGAAAGCTTGTGAAAGCACGAGTAAAAAATATATACATAATGTAATACTTGCGCGCACTTTTCTTTGTATTATTTTTAAAAATTCGCGAAAAATCGCTGTCCCGCGCCTTATCTCGAAAAGTACTTATCAAAAAATTTCGAAAAAATTCTGGAATATTCTCCACGGGGTGTAGATTGAACGAAAATTATCACTAGTGCATTACCTGTAATAATTTATCTGGTATATAAAAAAAAAACAAAAATTTCAAGGTCATCAGATTTCAGTAAAGATTGGAAACGAACTTTGTTGAAAACTCATTTGGGGTGTATTTTGTGAAGTCACTGATCATTTTATACCTCTGTAACAAATTTTTTTATTTTAAAAGCAATCAACGTACGGAACACTAATTGCGCAAGTTCAACTTGCACTTGACCGGTTATTTATAAATAATTTCGTAATCATATTCTTCTAGTTTAAGTCTCCATCTCATTAATTTACTGTTTGGTTCTTTTAGGTTAAACAACCACACTAAAGGTCTGTGATCTGTATAAATTTTAAATTTTTGTCACTATAGGTATGGTCGAAAATATTTACGTGACCAAACTATGCTTAATAGTTCTTTTTCTATTGTCGAATATTTTTGTTCTGTATCGTTTAATCTTCTAGATGCATATGCGATGAGGTTATCGTTTGGAGGGTTGCCTTGAGATAAAACTGCTCAAAGGGCTATATTTGATGCGTTGGTAGTTAATATAAATGGTTTCTCGAAATCTGGATACTTTAGTATCGGCGCATTTATTAATAATTTCTTTAGATGTTCGAACGCTTTTATGAACTCTGGGGAGTGATTTACTTTTGATCCCTTCTTTAAACATTTTGTTAGAGATTTAGAGATTTTTGCAAAGTATTTGATGAACTTTCTATAGTATCCTGCTAATCCTAAAAATGATTTTATTTCTTTCTGAGTCCTGGGAATTGGAAATTTTCTTACTGCTTCTATTTTTTTGGGGTTCGGTTTAATACCTTTGTTCGTAACTTGATGTCCTAAATATGCTATTTCTCGATGTAAAAACTCACTTTTATCTAGTTGTACCTTCAAATTTGCTTCTCTAAGTCTTTCAAACACTTTTTTCATTCTGTCCGTATGTTCTTGTAAGGATGTTGAAAAGATTATTATATCGTCTAGATAAACAAAACATATCTCATTCTGTAGTCCTCGTAACACCCTATTCATTATTTTTTGGTATGTTGCCGGGGCATTTTTAAGGCCCGTAATGTCCCATATCGGTTGAAAATGCTGTTTTCGGTGTATCAGTCGGATCCATTTCTACTTGATGATATCCATTAGCTAAATCTAGCGTACTAAAGTACTGCGCTTTTCCAAGTTTATCTAAAATGTCAGTTATCTGTGGAATGGGGAATTTTTGGTCTATCGTCTTATCGTTCAATTTTCTGTAATCAATTACAATTCTCCACTTGCGTGCGCCTGATGCGTCTAATTTCTTTGGTACAATCCATATCGGGCTACTCCAAGGTGAATTTGACTCTTGGATGATTCCATTTCTTAACATTTCTGAAATTTGTTTTTTCACTTCCGCTTTATAAATATAAGGGTATCTATAGGTTTTCGTAAACAAGGGCGTTTCGTCTTTCAATTTAATTTGGTGTTTTATTTTATTGGTAAAGGTTAAAAGCGTACCTTTGCAGTAAAAAATATCTCGATAATCGTAACATAATTTTCTCATCGTATCGTACTCTTCTTGGTTACAATGGTCCAATATCAAATTTTTTAAATTTTGTTTTCTCAAAATATCAACTTTTTGATCTTCCTCGTATTTTCCGTCTATAAAATTTAATTCTGTTTCTTCACATTTTTCTATCTCAAATGGTTCGAATATTGTGATTTTTACTGGGTTTTCACAAGGGTTGATAATTGTCGTTACTGCATGATGATTTTCTATTCTCACAATTGCTTCGGGTATTTTCGCTTTTCCTAGTTTTTCGTAGTTTAAGATTCCTATTCCGTTCTTTTTGTTTACTGGAATTTTTACAATTTTTTGAGTTCTTGGGGAATAATTATTTCGCAAGGTTTTTCTTTTTTGCGATCTCTATTATAATATAACGGTAGATTTGCGTTTACTGATTCTAATCTTGATTCTTTTAAGTTTATTTGTGCGTTAATATGCGTTAAGAAATCTATTCCTAAAAGTCCGTCGTAATTTAGAAAAAAATTAAATAAATAAAATTTATGGTCTCTGGGCAATTAAAAGATCGGAAAATTGGAATGTGCGTTGTCTCATTATGACTTGATAGTGCATGGGCTGTTTTTACCGTAAAAAATTCATTTTCAATAAAATCAGAAAATATTTCATAAGCTAATTCGGGTCTCATAAAGCTTTTACCATTGCCTGTATCGGAGGATATAAGGGGTAGTTTTGCCTTATTATACGATTTTGATTATTTTGGAAATTTTGGGGTCTGTTTATATTCGAATTTTGGACATTTCTTTGAGGGTTATAACGGAATTGACCGTATCTTAAGAATTTATAGGGGTTATTATTCGTTCTGTTCACATATTGAACATTTTGGGGTCTTAAATTGTGACTTGTCGGTGGATTACTTATTTGGGTATTTTGATTGATTTTGGTTATTAAGTTACCACGGGTTTTATATTGTATGCAATTTTCTTCCTCTTGTGCGAAGCTCATTGCTTGTTCGAGGGTTATTGGGTTTTTAAGTCTGACCACTAATTGCATATTGTATGGTAAATTGTTTATATAAGCCTTTAAAATTAAATTGCTATACTCTTGAATTTTCAAAATTTTGATATTCCGTGTTATATTTTCCATATTTATTTTTGCGAAAAGTAGACTTCTAGCGTCTTGTAATCTGATACCGAATTGTTTTATTGTTTCGTTCTTCTCCATTTTGAATGTTATAATGTCTTGCACTAAACAATCTATTGATCGTCTATCGGAAAAAGTCCCACGTGTTGAGTTCTACTTGTGAAGCAATCAAGTCAGCTGCTCGTCCCGTTAATTTAGATAAAATGGTGTCAAATAAGCACACATTTATAGGGACATTTGGATCTTCGCGATTTATGTGATTCGTAAGGAAATTATCACACGCATTAATGAATCTTGTAATTAATTTTGCATTCCCGTCGAATTGAGGGATGTTATCTGCCTGATATCTAATTAAATTGTAATTTGGGTTTGCCATTCTCAATAAAATAAAGTTTTCAAAAATTTACAAAAAATTTCAAAAGTATCAAATGTATAAATATATATATATATATATATATATATATATATATATATATATATATATATATATATATATATGTGGATAAAATATATGAATAAATAAAATATATAAAATATGTAGAATAAATGTTATATCTTAAAATTAAAAATGGCTTAAAACTATGTTTTCTTAACTTAAATCTGCTCGAATCTTTTGAAATTCACTGCGTGAAATATTCAAAAATTTCTTGTTTTCAGTCAAAATTCTCTGTTCTTTCTTATTGAAACTCTCACTGCGTGAGCTTGTAAAAGCTACCCACTGCGTGGTATTTCTAAAAAGAAAAGAAAATTTGGTCCTTTCGTTCTCACTGCGTGAGCTTGTAAAAGGAACTCACTGCGTGAGTGTTTTGAAAAAGAGAAAAATTGCTTTCAAAAAAAATGTTTTCCCACCGCGTGGATTGCTGAAATTGTCAAAATTTTCACTTACAGATAAAGGATCTGCAGTTTCATTCTTCTTTGGAAATTCTTTGTTTCTTTGGAAATTCTTCTCGTTTCTTGTTTCTGTGAATTTTTCTTTGAACCTCTTCCAATAGGATGAACTTTGTTCTTCCCTGGATACCAGCTATGACTCTTAAGCGATGCTTGTCCCGTTGAGCCGCGCCAATAAGAACTTTTGTTGCCCTGATTTGTGTCTCTTGAGCGATTTTGTCTCGTCGAAACTTATCAATAGGAACTTTTTTGTTACTCTGGCCTGAAGGGCTGAGATCTTGTCTTTTTTCGTTGATCGTTGAAATGAACCGGAGTCTTTGAATCCGTTGAAAATAGTCCTTTCGCACTGTTGCGACAGTTGTATTTTCGTCGAAATGTTCTTTTATGCACGATGCACTTTTCGAAAATTTGACCGGATTTTCTTTGAGACTTCGTCGAAAATTTTCCTTCAGAACTGCTTCTGTTGACTAAGTCGAAAAATCCTTCCACACTGCGCCGTTATAATTTTTTCGAAAATTATCCTACCGCAATGCGCCAGTTATAATCGTCGGGCCGATTATAACGTTTTTAAAAAACAAGGTGTTTGCTTTTCAAAAACTTTTATTTTTGTTCGTTTGGAAAACTTTTTAAGACACTTGATACATCAGACACACTCACTCTGCTTTTGTTTGTTACCTATATTTATAAACTTTTTATGCTAATATGTAGAGTGGTACGATTAAATAAAGGAAATCTGAATTAACACATTTTATATGTTTTAAGCATTTTGTCAGAGTATAATTGTAATGCCATTTTTTCTGCATCTAAGAAAATTCGTCTATTTTTTATTGTGCAAATTTTGATGTTAGTTTTTGCCCAGTGTTTGAGAAGGGTGGCTGATTCTCTATCATACTGTGTTGCGATATTTTGGTAAAACCCCATTCCTAGAATTAGAGGAGAAGGGTAGTCTTGACCGACTAGTTAAACACCAGTATTATGTTCTTGGGGTAAGCGGTCTTTGGAAATGAACTAATTTTATATATATATATATATATATATATATATATATATATATATATGTATATATATATATATATATATATATATATATATATATATATATATATATATATATATATATATATATATATATACTCGTATATGTGTGTGTGTGTATATATATATATATATATATATATATATATATATATATATATATATATATATATATATATATAATTCTCTGTCAACCAGACCCCCCCTCCTGCCCATTACAGGTTTTGATATAAAATGGTCAGTAGGGGCTCAAAATTTTCGTTGAGATGTCTACTTTTTAATGCCCTATGCTACTTTTGAAAATTCAAGATGTCCGAAGCAATATGGCGGCTAAAAGGGGAAGAGCACCCAAAAAAAAAACGTAAAATTCTGATATTACTGACTTGTAAAAATGAGTTATAACCGCTTAAAAATGTTCTGTAGGGGCTCAAAATTTTCGTTAAGATGTCTACTTTTTAATGCCGTATGCCACTTTAGAAAATTCAAGATGTCCGAAGCAATATGGCGGCTACAAGGGGAAGAGCACTCAAAAAATACGAAAATTGCAATATTACTAACTTGGAAATTCGGGATAAGTTGTTTTATACACGGAATACAGTTCTCGTAAATCTAATAACATTAAACGTTTTTGTACTTTTACACGTTCATTGTCAATATTAATAGTTTTTGTATCCTTCATACCCGCATAATTCTTCCATTACTATCTTTATTGTAAAATTCAACAATTTTATTAACAGTTGTTTTTGGTAAATTTTTACCAGGTTTTGTTGTTGTTTCAGCTAAAACGCCACCAGTAGATTTTAAAATTTTAGCATTTCTTGCTTGGCGCTTGGATGCTCCAAATTCTTTGCAAATTTTATTTATGCTCCAAGATTCCGGAGCTATTGTTAAAATCCTTACTCTTAAAGGATCGTACTCATTTAAAGATGCATATTTATTTTTTAATTCTAGCAATAATTCTTCCCGTTTTATTTCTCTTCCAGATTGCGGAAATTCGTCAGTCTGACAAAAATTATCATTAGAAGATGATATTTCATTTAAACTATTATCTTCAAAGTCTAGCATAGTGCTACTTTTCGGATCACTTAAAAAAGATGATGAGTTATTTTGCATTTCAGAATCTGTAGAAGTATTGACAGCGACCTTCCTTTTTCTGCATGCACTACATACTTTGGCCGTCTTAGGTAGATTCGGAAATTGTTTTAACATTGCAGATGATATTGTTCTCAAGCTTTTACCTACATGGCCCTTTTCTTTATCTTTTTTGTAGGGATTTACACATCTAGTAGTTTGAACTTTTAAAATATTATTTAAATTTCCTTTTTTCCTTCTCTGTTCTTTTCTTTTCATTATTATATTTTCTAAGATACAAGATAGTATCTGTAAAATTATTTTATAGTTAGTCAAATTAAAAAAAATACTATATTCATTGGAGAATAACCACATATACGGAAAAACGTTATAAAAGTTTTGGTTAACAATATTTATTTGAAAACAAAAATATTTGGTAAAAAGTATACTAAAATAAGGGGTACCCACTGAATACAATGACCCCCCCCCCTCCCAGTATTCAAAAGAACACAGGAAAATGACTAATGTAATCAAAAGACGTTAAGTCGAGACTACCTTTATTTCTATCTAGCAAACCGTATTTAAAAGTTTTTAAAAATATGAACAAAAGTAATTTATTTTATCGCAGATTTCAAACTTTAATTGATGCAACGTTGACCGTACTATAAAAAAATGAAGGTAATTAAAAAATTTATTGTGCTGAATTTTATGAGAATTTTTTATTTATATAAACTTTTAATCAATGACTTCTGGAAAATACATAAGACAGCAAAGTTTATTACATCTAACTTAATAACTTTTCTAACTTAAAAATTAACATTTAACCCACTTCTTTTAATCGTATTTATGAAATAAGGCCCCTTTTTCTTTAGTTACTGCACTGCAGAGTACCTAAATTTAAGTTATAACTTTTTTTTAATAATAAATAATTTCATTATTTGCATTCTTTATTTATTTGTAATATTTTTTAGAAGTAAGAGAATTTAGCGATTATTCTATATTATAGATTATAAATATTTCATTTTTTATTAAAAGTGATTTCTTAACCATGGACTTTAAAAGTAAAATCAATTGTTATTTATTATTCTCTGCACAAGAAGATACTCAATTATTTACAAATAACATGCAATTTATCTTTTGTTTAACGAAAAAGTAACGTTCTTTTTGGATAGCATTTATGAAAATGATTCATCTAAAATGTTGGTAAATAATACCGTAAAGACAAAAAAAAAAAAACTCTTTTCAAAATTCATAAAAAGCACAAAAATAACCTATAAAATAACAAAATTTCACTTCAATATCTAGCTAACACAATTATCGCACTTTGATAATAATTCCGACAAAAATACCCTACTTTTATAATAATTCCATCACAAACGCATTTGATAACACAATTATAAATAATGCATAAACTTAATTTACTTAATTTCCATCCATCTATTATAGCAATTTTATTGTTTAATAAACACTACAGATATATTAATATGAAAAATTAATCTAGTCATAATAGTAGTACAAGAATAATTAATTTTAAAAAATTTGCAAGAGTATAATAGAAATAATAGCAGTTAAATATTAAGAAATAAGAAGTAATAATAACCTGAATAATAGAAGTTAAATATTACGAAATAAAAAATGATATAACGTTTCAGTACATAGGTTAACTCAAAAATTTGAATGATATAACTAAAACTTTCACACTTACATAAAGATATTCACAACTTCTTAGAAAAAAATTAATATTAAATTAAAACACAAAAGTATTAAAAACTGTAGACACTTGATTTTTTAATTAAATACCATATTTTAATCACTACTAACATAGAATCATAATATTACACAATGCTGGTTAGTCTATTTTACAATAGTTAACACAATAACTAATAATGTAAGGCTAAACAAATATAAAATTTGGTGATTTTTCAACGGTAGCAGTTCTACTGCAAGAAGTGAGTACTTATTAGATACGAAACCAAAGGTGTCTATCTCATTCAAAGTGTTGCAAAGTCGGGAACCAATTTAGTGACTCAAGCAACACCTGATCGAATCTAGTGAGTTTGCCAACTTCTCGCATACTACAGTGAGATGTTGGCAAAGTCACTAGATTCGATACGATTTTTGCATCAATGCTCAGTTACTAGATTACTACCAACTTTAATACTTACAATTCATTTTCTGGTGAATTTTTTTTATCATAATAAAATAATGTAGGCTATTGTGAAATAATTATATCTACATTGAGAAAAAAACTTCCTTTTTTTTTCAGAAAATTTTTTTTACATTTAAGAATACCATTTTCTAGGATCGCTCCAAGAAAATAAAACATGATATCAAGAAAGATGGAAATAATATTTACTAAAATTTAGGAAATATGTTTATAATTAACACTTGCTTTCTAGCACTTATAAAATTATTTCTTTTAAGATGGTCTTTGCACTCAAGGGCGGATCCAGAAGGCGATTTTGGGGTAAAGGGGGGGATCACATGTTAAATTAAAGAAATCTTTTTTTTTCTTGAAAATTGTTGAAAGTTCATTTCGATAAAATTAAATAATGAAAAAGCTATTTATAATGATTTATAATTATAATAAAAGAAGTAATATGAATAGTTTAGTTAACTAGAAATTCCCATTTTTTTCGTAATTTTTACACCTTTACATTAATATTTTTAACATCTCATTCGAAAGATAATGCTTTTATCTACCTAATAATCATGCTATGTTAGGTTTGGAGTTTGATACATTAGTCTATGTTAGGTTTGTGGTTTGATGAATTAGGTAATGTTAGGTTTAGCATTGATGTTTTTTGCTATGTTCGATGTAAAGTTTTTCTTATTTGGGAATTTGATGCTTTAGGCTTTGTTTGGATTGGGCCTTTTACATGACTTTATTATGTTATTATTACATTTAAAAAATTGATGAAATCAATATTTCATTTTTAAATGACAATTTCCTCAATAAATTCCACTGTTAAATAGAGGTTTAATTGGAAATTTTGAGCACTTATAGTACACTTTTACGCCCTTATAACTCATTTTTACAAGTTAGTAATATTGCAATTTTCGTATTTTTTGAGTGCTCTTCCCCTTGTAGCCGCCATATTGCTTCGGACATCTTGAATTTTCAAAAGTAGCATACGGCATTAAAAAGTAGACATCTTAACGAAAATTTTGAGCCCCTACAGAACATTTTTAAGCGGTTATAACTCATTTTTACAAGTCAGTAATATCGGAATTTTACGTACGGAATATTTTTTTTTGTAATATTTAATTTATTGTGAAGATTGTTCTAGAGTCTATTTTTTTTTATTTCTATTAAGAAAATTAGTAATCCTATTGGTGGGTTGGCCTCTATATATATTTTTTTGTTGCTTCTCAGATTGTGAAATGATCTTTTTTTTAGTCAGCTAAGAGGCTGGGGATTTTTAGTTGAGATGAGTTAGGGTGTATATTGAATTTGGAACCTAATACATATATATATATATATATATATATATATATATATATACATATATATATATATATATATATATATATATATATATATATATATATATATATATATATATATATATAGAATAAAGAAAGAAAGCAAAAAATTGCCGTATCTACCAAAATTATTAAAAATACAATCTTAGTTGGGGAACTCGGCAAATTTGGGCGTGATAAGAGATCACACAATTTTCATTAAGCCAATATTTCGGTCCTGGATTGGGACCTTCTTCAGGGCAGAACTGAAAAGAAGAACAGAGCGTATTCACTGATCGTGTCTGGGACAACTTAAATTAATGATGTTATCATTAGGTTGTTATAATACATAAAATTAGTGTAGAACAAGAATAAGATATTAGTCATAATAAGTTAAAAAACTCACATGAGAAGTGCAAAGATTTCGTTAGCCTGAATGGCCGTAGGTTGTACATACAAAAGTTGTTACATATAAAAGTTGGTTAATCCATAAAATATATAAAATACACATTAAAACACTGTAGACAAAATTCTAAAAAACAAATTTAAAACATGGATGTAATTGGGAACCTTGGATATTGAGAACATCTTTAATTATTTTACTTGTGACCACCACATATGGGCACCGCCATTTAGGAAAAATGACAAGGACGACAGGAGACAGCTGCCCGACAGAGAGATATATATATATATATATATATATATATATATATATATATATATATATATATATATATATATATGTATATATATGTATATATAAATATATTACGATATTAGTTATTACAATTTACAAACATTAAAATTATTACATCTATATTAGCAATTTCTCTACAAAATGCTTAATTATTAGTAGGTACCTAAATAATTGAATATATTTGTATGTACTCTATATATATATATATATATATATATATATATATATATATATATATATATATATATATAGATATTGAAATTACGAGTTTTTCTTGGGTTTTAGGTTCATGGAATAATCTAAACAACTTATTTTAACGTTTCGCCACCAATTTGGGGCATTTTCAAAAATTTCTTTCGCTTTTCTTTATTTCCCATATTTCTAAAAATATAAAATTATATGGTTTTACATGATTGAGTTAAAATATAATAAAAAATTTTTTTATTACAGTCTAAATTTTGAACACTTATGCACATACAAATTAAAATCGGTAGAATTAAAATTATATCTCCTATTATTTTGTACGTACCTTGAACTTCGATGGTTTATTTTACTATGCAAAAAGAATCCTGCATAAAAGAAGGTTTGCTATCTTGTTAATTTTTTATTTCGTTGTTAATTTGTGATTTTATTATTTATTAGGTGTATGTTTAATACATGGTGAGAATAAATATTTTATTTAAGTAAATTTGTATAAATATGACTGATGTCATCTACGTCGCACAATGGGAGGAAGAGCCGCTTGGCGCGGACACAGCTTCTAATACACTTATTAACGCCGCAACCTTCACGGGAATGTTATTGCAATAACATATGAAGATACTAGATAATATAAAAAACATTTTTAAAAGTTTTATAAACGCAGTAGCATTTTGTTGTATACAAAAAACCTGAAAAATACGAAGTCTTTGATTCTTAAAGATTGCTTATGTATTTAGTTTTACATCTAGTATCATTATTTACATATAACAGGTAAAAATGGTCTATTATTAAACAAATAATATGTAATATTACTACGCGGTAGATATTGTTAACATAAATAAAAATTTATTAAAGTTTACTAAAATAATAATTTCGAGATAAGAAAAAGTCTATAAACTAATAATAATATTATGGTGTAACAAAATAAAACGGTAATATATTAAATTAAGTTTATTGTTGCATTAAACAATACTTAATTATACAAGAGTAACACTTACTATTTTTTTCCGTATTAGTCATTTCATACCGATATTACCGCTTCGGGAATTTCTAAAAGCTGAAGAGCTTCGGTATTGAGGCTGTTACATTTTTTTTGGTAACACAGATCTCATTGAAGATATAATGGGATCCGAAGATGATACAAATATATTTAACAGATCTTGGTTGTTATCCTGCCTCGATGTTTTGCGACATTTTTTTTTTCGCGATATCTACGAAAGTCCTTATTCCGGGCTTCCTCACTCAACATCCCAATAGGGAGTATAGCGACAGCAATTACATCGGATCCGTAAAATAAGAACTTTACGAACTGCTGTTGGCATTTAACCTTGATGCAACGTGAAGGAACCATTCAAAAAATCTTATATACGCATGTAATGTAGATAGCCCATAATCGCTAACATTCCTGTCAACATCTCTTTGTAATACTTTGTCAATATTATTAACGTCCTTTGGAGTAACACCGCACATATTACAACTTTGAGATGATGCGGTGTGCGTGATTGCGTGGCAAGTTTTGCCATCTTTTATCGTCATACATAGCTTGTGCTGTATGCTAACAATTTCTGTAAACCCGGTCACTACAGTTGGTAGGAGAGCTTCAATTTGCTGATCCATAAATATTTTTTCTTGAAGTATTACTTCAGTTGTCTCTTTCACGAACTGTAGCTTTACGGGTCTACAGAGTCTTGTTGAAGAAGGGCGAGAGTTTTGCCATACAATCTTTTTGCCATTATTGGATTCAACAAAAAGTTGCAAAGACACCAAGCAAGTCATAAACAAATTATTTAAGAAATTATTGTTTAAACAATTATTTTTTAAACAATTGAAAAATCAAATATTCTCATAAAACATCTGTTGGTCAAAATATTTCATCCCAATGTTCACCTTTCTGCTATGTCTGTTGGTATGATACACATACAAAAATAAATACATAAACTATATTCAAGAATCTTCGACTTTGTATATATTTTTTTAGGTTTTTTTTTATACAATAATACGCTATTGCGCGTTTACAAACCTTTTAAAAATTATTTTTATATTATTTAATATTTTCATTTATTATTGAAATCACATTTCCGTGAAGATTACAGGATAATCGTGGTACCAATTTTATTTGTCGTTTTCCAAATAAAGCGCAGGCGGCCGCAGCTTTTTTTAAATGGAAATTTAAGCTTATAGTTTAGGCTTTCGATTAATGCTTCATTTTTAGTGTTCACTTGCGTTCGCTCTTTTGTGTGTCACAAAACATCTTATCGAATACCATTTTAAACGTAAGGATGATATTTGATGATTATATTTATATTATTTCATTAAACGGTTAATACAAGCAATCACATAAAGCCTACAAGGATGAATTTATATGGAATACAAGTCATTCGCGTTACCTTCAAAGCATTATTAACGTGGGGAACCGTACAATCAGAGTATAGCACAATAGGTATTCTCACTGCTTACGAAACAGTTATGTTTCACTTACGATTTACAGATACATGGGCCAGGTATGGAAGAATTTAGATATTCCTGACTGTAAAAAATCTGGATATAGTTCCGAATATAGCATTTTATTTTTGGCCTTTTGTCCGGGTCAAGCGGCGTTTCCTCCCATAGTGCGTCGGCCCGATCGTTCACAGCGTTTTTCTCTTGTTTTATTTCTATCATTTCTTTTACTGATACTCGTAATTTGCTATAATTTTGGTCTCGATTTATAATACTAGTTTCATTAAATTTGAATGTATGACTTAGTTCTGTTTGCACATGGTATTGAATATATTATATTTGATTGATTCATGATCGGTGTTTGACTTTTTAGATTCATGAATACAGATCTTAATTTGTTATGGGTTTTATGACAGACTGCAATATCATACCTCTTCAAAGCATTTTTTAGTTTTTCTGAGAGTTCTTTTGTATATGACAAAGGTAGGAAGTGAGTATTATTTTTTGTTTACTGTTTTGCTTTTGATTATTATGGTTGTTATAGAACTTCTGTGTTCTTTTTTTTTATCGTTTTTATTATGTCGTTTATTTTAAAGTTATTTTGCAATAAAATTGTTTTGACTTTAACTGAATTAAGACCACTTTTGGTCTTAATTCAGGAGAGGTCAGGACGGTATTAGGTGGAGCGTGACATACTACCAATATATATATATATATATATATATATATATATATATATATATATATATATATATATATATATATATATATATATATATATACATCTTGACATTTTTTTATGAACATTTCCAAAATGTTCCTAATTGGCGCTAGTCGATCAATCTTCGTTCTCTCACTTCGTGTGGCTACACTGTCAAACCTCAAGTTGTTCAGTAAGAAAGCGAATCTGTTTCTACTCATTGTATCTCGAAAAATGTCCATCCCTGTCCCATCAGTGGCCCATAAATCGATTGTACTTTGATGACCAGAACGCACTAAGCCCGATTAAAAAAGTAAACCAAAAAGTGCTTTCATTTCCTCCTTCGTAGTTTGTGATTTTTGAGGATCACTGGTTGGTTACAATAGTATTTTCTCTTTAGTACAATTCACAATTTCGTCAATCATCTCATCAGAAATAAAAAGTTCAAAACACTGAAGAGGTGATATCTTATCTCTCGCAACCATTTTCACACCGGGTAAATGAGAAATAATATTTTCAGCGAATATTACTCCTATACGGTCCTTTTTGCCATTTTGTTACCCCATCTTTGCCTGTATAGTGTGTTTTCATTTAGATTGGTGTAACTCCGAAAGGGGTGTGTTGTCATCACTTTCCAATTCAGAGTAATTAGACAACGATGAAGACTGTAATTCCGCATCAATTACGCTATTTGTGTCACTCTGGTTGCTCAAATGATCAGATTCATTGTCAGATTCGCGTTCTACTAAGTCGAAATCGTCTTCTTCATCTAAAAGTGCTCTTAAAATATCTGTTTCATTTAATTGTGACATAGACCCATAGAAATATGTCTGTAAAGAATTTTTAAATATAAATATACAATCACAATACATAAAGAAACATAAAACAAAACAAAAATCTTCAATTATAAAACCTTTTTACGTACGCGCCGTACAAGGTGGGGTGTGTGGCACCCAAACGTACTTAGCGTACGTGTAACTTGCTTAGCGGTACCCGCCGAACTGACTTGACAGCGCCAAGCGGAGCGGCAACGTCGCATCTCCAGCTACTGAGAAGACGAACTCCCACGCTTTTATAGTTTTAAAATAATTACGATTATTTTAAGCCTGGGGTGTGTCACACCCCACTTGGTGTACGGAAGGCTAATGATATTGCGCGACCAATCATGACGCTATCTAAATGGGACTTAGCGTGGTTAGAAAAGTAGTTCAAGTAGCGTCCCGACCAGGTAGGTTTAGTGTACCATTCTGTGCAAATTTTTTCCTTTTGCCTAGTCAGCGTCAAGCCCAGAAATTTATTGCTCTGTTTTTTCTAATTCAATTGCGTTTGTAAAAAAATTATTAAAGAAAGAAATAAATAATACTGAGGCAAAACATCTAACTATAAACAACGTGGTATCACCAAAGTTATATGGTCTAGCAAAACTGCTTAAACAGGGCAACCCATTAAGACCTATCGTGTCATGCATACAATCGCCTTATTATAACTCACCAAAATACTTATCCAAGTGTATATCAAATATCATAGGCAATAACGAATATTTTATAAAAGATGCCTTTAATTTCAAAAAATTTATTGACAAGATACAGATACCGCAAAACTATCAACTTGTTTCTCTGGATATAAAGTCTTTATATACAAATCTTTCTAAAGAGTTGGTACTTAGGTGCATTAATAATAAATGGGAAAAACTACAAGAACTAGAGTCTTTATCTAGAGAAAATTTTATTGAAGCCATTAATCAATCGCTAACCACAAATTATTTTCAATATCAAAATACATTCTATCAACAAATTGATGGATGCGCTATGGATTCTCCGATTTCGTCAAGCATCGCACAACTAGTAATGGAATTCTTGGAAGAAATGGTAATTAAAAAATTAAAGTTCAACATTACTTTTTATAAAAGATTTGTGGATGACTGTTTACTAGCTGTACCCGACACAAAAATACAAAATATACTACAAGAATTCAACAGTTTCCATCCAAAATTACAATTTACAATTGAATTAGAAGAAATCAGAACAATAAATTTTCTGGACTTGATGCTGACTAGGCAAAAGGAAAAAATTTGCACAGAACGGTACACTAAACCCACCTGGTCAGGACACTACTAGAACTACTTTTATAACCATCCATTTAGATAGCGTCATGATTGGTCTAACAGATCGCGCAGTATCACTAACCTGAATTAAGACCAAAAGTGCTAGATAAAGTCAAAACAATTTTATTGCAAAATAACTTTAAAATAAACGACATAATAAAAACGATAAAAAAAGGGACACAGAAGTTCTGTAACAACCATAATAATCAACAGCAAAACAGTAAATAAAAAAATAATACTCACTTCCTACCTTTGCCATACACAAAAGAACTCTGAGAAAAATTAAAAAATTCTCTGAGGAGGTATGATATTGCAGTCTGTTATAAAGCCCATAACAAATTAAGATATGTATTCACGAATTTAAAAAGCCACCATGAATCAATCAAATATAATATATTCGATACCATGTGCAAATTGTCCAAAGAGATATATAGGTATGACAAGTCAATTGTTAAAAAACAGACTAAACGGACATAAGTACACCAAATACGCCTGAACAGCTCTACACAAACACACGACAGAACTAGGTCATACATTCAAATTTAATGAAACTAGTATTATAAATCGTGACCAAAATTATAATAAATTATCAGTAAAAGAAATGATAGAAGGCCACAGATACGTTCCCTTTATCGCTAAGACATATTATAAGATCTTGATTTTCTTTAAGAAATTTTTTGTTGTTTTTATTATATGAGTAAGGTTGCTTCTAGATTCCCCATTTTTATGTAAGTAATTAGTGATAATATTGGTGAACTGGCCTCTATAAATGTTTTTTTGTATTTCGTCGAAATGAGAAATTGTATTTTCTAAATCAGCTAATAGATTGGGAATTCTAAGCTGCAATGAATTAGGAGAAATGTTAAATTTTGGGGCTAAAGCCAATAACTTGGTTACATCTGTGGGTATAGGAACATTGGATAAGTTTTTGAACCATTTATCTTTAGTAGAAATGTTTAAGTATCTTTCATCACTCAAAAGCTTATTTTTTTTTATATTGGAAGATTTTATTTTTTAAGTCTGTTATGTCTGTGAATTTTGATAATCATTAAAAATGTTATTGGGTAATATGGAACTAGCCTTATTAATGGTATCAATAAGATCTTTTTTTTATCTTATTGATGGATGAAATAGTGATACCAATTTCCAAGTTTAAAATTTTCTTCCTCACCTTGGTTTCGAAGTGTATGATCTCATTTCCAAGGGGGCCTTCATGATGTATAAGAAGTGTGTTGATATTTTTTAAACCTTGTATGATATCAATAAAACTACTTAATTACTTTGTTAACTGTCACTAAATATATTTGTAAAGATTTTACAATTGCGTTATCGCGATTTCGTAGTACAACTACATTGTCAAACGCTTAACTAAGACTAAAAAACAGATTTTTGGTATTTTATGTTTATATGATGAACAGATGTGGGTCTATTATATGTTAAAAAAGTTTGAACAAAAGAGAATTTGCTACGTCTAATTGACTATTCAGTAAATTTATATTATGGTCCTTTGAATGTCTGTAAATTTCTATAGATTCTAAGAAGTTGAGTTTTGACCCTTTAGGTGCCATATGGAGTATTTGTAAACAATCGATATTGGGAAAAGTATGGCCTGTTTCTAAGAAGTGTTTAGCAAAGTGTGATTTTTCATTTTTTAGCCTACAAGAGGCATTGTGTTCTGCGAATCTTGTCTTGAAATTCCGTCCCGTTTGGCCTACGTAACAGCTATTGCACTCTTGACAATTAAGTTTATAAACTCCTGACAAGTAATGACAAGGTAATTAAGTAGTTTTATTGTTAAAATGTACTGTCACAAAGTAACGGACCACTCAATCAACTCTTGTATGATATGTTTCAGAAATACTTGTCGACATTTTAGGAGGAAAATTCTTCGATTGGTTAGTAATGTTAATTTGTTGGTGAGGGAGGCCCAGTGTTTCAGAATCCTGAGTGTTTGTAAGCGAAAGTTTCGTTGGATGTCTTGGCAGAACCCCATGCCTGATAACAAAGTGAGAGGAATAGCGACTCGCTAGTAAGGAACAAAAGTCTAAACTAGTAGGGTTGGAGTCAGGTTTTGGACCAAATTAATACTCGTTTGCTTATTACCAAGCTTTCGAAATTCTTTTATTTCTATGTCAAGGTATCTAAAAATTGATCATAAAAATTAATTAAAGGTATCATAAAAAGGTTGTTAAAAAGTGAACTTACAAACTGGAGTAGAAGTTCCTTATTTAAATTACACATCACTGTATTAAATTAAGTTACGAAACATTATAAAATTTTTTCTTTTTAACGGAAAATGAATTTTAAGAAAAACTATCTTAACCACTTTATATATATCTATATATATATATACATATATATTTTTTTTTCTTGAACCTATAATTTTAATCTTCTTGTGTTGTTCACGAAATCAAAGTCTTCCTCTATATTATAGTATATATTTTGGATAATACGTTTCGACAAGTCTTCTTGTTCTTCATCATTTGCAACACTGTTATTTATTTTAAAGTACTGAATACCCATAAATTTAACTCTAGAGTCAGTCATGTTTACATGTAACATATAGATTACAAAAAATCTTTCTCATACCTAAGAAATTTAGTTCTGTAGAAATTTTCCTTCTTTCTAGCACATAATTTTCTATAAGGTTGAGGTTATTATATATATATATATATATATATATATATATATATATATATATATATATATATATATCTGTACCATTTGGGAAAAACTAGATAAGTCCAAAATCACAGGTTTTCAGGGCAGCGCTTTGAAGTTTTCTGTTCTTAGTGTAAATCGATTTTTTTTCATAAATTATTTTTCCAAACACCATTGTTCTTCAAATTCTCTATATTTTATTAAGAAATGCATGTTTATTTAATTTTTTTATTGTTTCTTAAATTTTTAGGACTTATCTAAAATTGCACCCGCACTTATCTAGTTAATTACCAGAAATCTGAAGAATTGTCTATTTTACACCATCACTTATCTAGTTATTCGCCATAAATTATCATGATTTTGTCTTTTGAATTTAATTTTTTCTACTTACTTTTTCACTCTTACACCAATGGTAATTTTGTTAATTACTGGGTAGTAACCAAAATAAGAAGCAGACATAATACAAAATGAAAAATAACTTTTATTAACATTTTTTTTTTTTAATTGGAGAAGGAGATACATTTTTTTACGACTTTAACATAACATAGTTTAATTCGACACAATGAAGTATTCACAAATGATAGTTAATGAAATGTTAATGACTAATTTAATGTATTTTGCTCAAAAATATTTATTGGCCATACACAAAGAAAAATTAACAATATTTAAAAATATAAAGTAAATGAAGAAAGAGGAGTTAAAAGGATGCTGCAATGTTGATACTATTATTATTATAAATTTAATATTCAGTTTTATTCATCGTCAGGATCGATTGTCTGTAAATCAGGATCTTCTGGTATGCTATCATTCGTTCGTAGATTTTTGAAAAATTCATGAAAATTTGCATCGATCAATGGTAATAAATCCAATAGATCTTTTTTTTTTCTTGACTTATTTTCAAAGGCTCATTGCTAAACAGAGGAATAGATCGTGGAATCATTGTTTTTTCCCTTCCTACCAAAGTTAATTTCCTTGAACTCATGATTTTCCTCGAGTGACATCTTGTAAAATATAATATTTGGCGAATCTTTGGTATACTGTAACCACTGTATTGGTTTCCACAAAAACTTATCTCCATTTGTATTTTGTTTTTTTAACATGAACGGTCCGTTTTTCTTGGATAATGAGGCAAAATCAAAAAAGTCCTCCATTTTCATTGGAACCACTTGAAAAGGATTTTTAGTTTTACTATTTCTCACTAGTTGTATCCAATCATGGAGGTGATTTATTTTCATGCCAGTATGATTTTTAGCTTTTTCAATAACCGCATGATCTGCATCACACTCCATATGAGTATGCCCACTGACTAGAAATTTATGATTGATTACTTTAATGGGCAATACTCTAATGGCGAACAAAAACATTAATGCAACGATATTATTTTTATTCTGCCCCCCACAAGTATCTGAGTACAAAGTTACCTCTTCAACATCTGAGGGCAGATTTTTCAGATGACTGAAGAGGCACGAAGCAATTTGATTTGCTCCCCTAGAGGAGATGGTTTCATCCCACATAAAACAAGTACTTTTATTATTCCCCAGGTTGTGGACTGTCAAATTGAATGACCACAGTTGCCTTTTATAAAAAGCGACGGATGTTTTTAGAAAAGGTGTCGGTAAACACTGCTGTAGATCAAATGCAGCAACATGTTTCTTAAAATTTTTTTTGGCTTCGTTCTTTTCTTCACGCTTGGTTTTGTACGCGTATTCCGCCATATTCTGGTGAATATCCCTTTCTTCAGTAATTTTTAATTTTTCGTCATCATCTATTTCCGATTTTATTTTCATATCATATAAATCACATTTGTGACATGTGTCTGTTTTAGGCTGCTTAAATGATAAATTTAAATCGTGAAAACACTTAGAATATAAGGTTATAGAGACAGGATTAGTTGCATTTTCTACATACAAGCGGTGCATTTTTGCGATATTGAGATCACTGGAAAGATACTTCTTGGACGGTCGCTGCCGGCAGTAGTGGCTTTCATAGCTAGGAAACCTTTTTATGTGATCATAAACTGCTGCTATATCTTGTTCTGACCGTTTATTGGCAGAAGCAGGTTTCCCACGAGCATCATCTGGTATAATCCCACAAGGAGACAACTGCTTTTTCTTTACCGTCAATTCAACAAATCCTTTTTTTTCACCCAAGATCTTACAAAAACACTGCTTGCATACAGTAGTAAGCTGATTTCTGACATAAAACGTGTACGTGCAAGAAATACTTCTATTTCTATTTTTCGGGGCTGTTTTTAATGTTTTTGGTAAATTTATTTTTACGGCAGAACCAATAAAATTTGCTCTTTTATCACTAGTACCAAGGGCCCAATAGTGCTCAAAAATCATTTGCCTATCCTCACTTTTTAATCGAGATTTACAGTTTAACCTACATGAAGCCAAATCGACTAATTTCCTAGCACCCTTTTGAACTCCACTTTGAGTAATATAAGCTTTCCCAAAATTTCTACAAAATTTTCTTTGTTCTCTTTGCTTTCGACTGTCATTTTTAAATATTTTTTTTTTCTTACCAACAACTGAGTCAATCATATCGTCTAATAAAGATCTAAGGTCACGTTCAGTATTGTCCCCATTTTCGCCTCTGGTCTCTGGAATCTTCTTTTGTCTCTTTAAAATTTGTGGTTTGTTTAAATGATCATCAGTTGAAGTTATATCATTATCAGAGTTGTATTCTTCTGAAGATTCCACGAAGTCTTTATCTTTTGGCTCAAAACTTGGGTCCAAATCACTGTCATCTGACAGACAGAGGTCTAAAAAGTATAATATTATTAGCATCTAAACTTAAAATTTGCTTAAAACAACCGTTCAGAAATACCTTGTTCCAAAATACTAGCATGGTTATCATTGTCATCAAATGTCATGTCCATATTAATGTTAATAGGTAAATTATCGTCTTGACCTAAAAGAAGGAATTTCCCAAAAATTTATTATGTTCATAGATAGATAGTTTAGTGATGATGGTAGTTAGCAAGCAGAAATAGATAAAATAATTTTTATATGTTAGTAAAATCAAGAATCAATTTATAACTTACTTAATAGATAAATTTAAAAAAATCGTAAACCCACCTTCCTGTAAAAGGGCGGTATTCGAAGACGTGGGTACAGCATCGGACTTTGCTTTTTTGGTGAAATCATTTTCTTTTAGCGCCATCAAAAAAACTGCTCTTTGATGCGCCATTTTTAAAGTTTACGAGAAACACACCCTCACTATACGAAACTTTAAAAGAAACTGAGAAAATCACGAGCATAGAAGGAATAAGCTGAGTTGAAATTCCTTGAATTGCGTTCAGCAAACCTGGAGCGAGTTTTTTTTTTTCTCGGAAAACTCGTCTTTAGCGTGAATATTTAGATATCATTACTTACCTTTTAGTCCATAGAGAAGTAAAATAAGACAATTAGAGTTCTACTAAAAATCACCAACAGTTTTAAGGTCATCAATTAGGATAATTGTACTTATCTAGTTTTTGCCAATGGAAGAAGCGTTTCAAGAACTGAATAACGGTAATTATCTTTTTACAGCAACTGGGTAAATGTTTGTAAAACCAAGATAAATACGTTTAGTCTATTTTAGGACCCAAACACCGATTTGATAAAAAAATGGATAAATGCAATTATGTGAATCCGTAAATAAATTTCCGTGTTGTATCAAAACGCCCAATGCGATTTAACGGATACCATTGACATTTCGACTTACCTACTTTTACACAATGTGTAGGGCACCAATATGAGTCGCCCAGCGTATTTATCTCATTTTGAGGAAAAATCGACTTATCTAGTTTTTCCCAAACGGTACAGATATATATATATATATATATATATATATATATATATATATATATATATATATATATATATATATATATATATATTTTTTTTTGTTGAGTGTAAGGTTCTTTGATCTTGGTATATATATATTTTTTATATTTTACGTGTTCTTGGAATTAGATCATTAAAAACTGTTCTTGGTTCTGTTATATATTTATTAACGTTTCGACCTTCGGAAGAGGTCTTTTTCAAAATTTGCTCTAAAAGATTACATTAGAAGAATTAAATATAGCTAGTATTAATCCGTTTGTTGTATATTTCGGGGTTAAATATTTGTGTCTTTTCGTAGTTTTTAATTTAATAAAATTAACTGTATACATTAATGAGGGCCTTACCTTAGAAAGTAGTTCATTTTGTGGGGTGTTTAAAACACTATTAATATCATATTTTTTCTATCTACAAACAAACCACTTAGCTCGAGGGACTTTATATGACTGGTAGGTAGATACGGTTTAAGTTATTTACATCTGTTTTTTCGTTTATTGCAGTGGGTGTCAACCGAATATGAACGGATTCGAGAATTTCTCTTTTTTTTTGTATTTATTTCGGTGTTGATAATTTTGATGTTTTTGAAATCAAAAGTATGCCTTTTATTTATTTCATGATTCGTAAGGGCTGTACTATTTTTTTTGTCGTATTTATGGCCTTTAATTCTGTTTTCTAGATATTGGCTTGTTTGCCCGACATATATTCCTTCGCAGTTATTACATTTGATTTCGTAGACTATGTTACTTTTTTTATTATTTGGGGTTTTGGTTTTAAGCCTGGAAAAATTGGATGAGAGCAGATTATGTGATTTATGACATAACCGGATTTTGTAGTTTTCGAAAAGTTTTTTGAGTGGTTGGGATAGGCCATTTATAAACGGTAGTGCAATATATGTTTCATGGTTGTTGTTGGATGGTTTTTTACTTATTGGGGTATTGTAAAAGTTATGTATTCGTTGTTTGAAGATTTTGTTTATAAGGTACATCGGATATTTGTTAAGTGTTAATGCTTCTTTAGCTTTGGTTATTGCACTCTCTCTGTATTCTGTGTCAGAAAGCTTGATTGCTCTATCTGCTAGACCTATGATTACAGATTTTTTTTGTGAATTCGGGTGGTGTGATTCACAATTAAGGTATCTAGAAGACCATGTATTTTTAGTGTACCATTCAGTTTTTATATTTTCATTATTGTGGTGTAAAGTTACATCTAAGAAATTTATCTTATTGTTGTCTTCTGTTTCGAATGTGAATTGAATGTTTTTGTGGTATCTGTTGAATTTTTGTATGATATAATTAATTTGGTTTTTAGGAATAGCGGTCAAGCCATCATCAACGTATCTGTAGAAAAATGGAATGTTGAAGTTTAATTTTGGTATGATATCAGTTTCTAAGTCTTCCATTACTAATTGTGCAATTACGCTGGAAATAGATACTCCCATTGCACACCCATCTATTTGTTCGTAAATTTTATTTTCGTATTGGAAATACATCGATTTTAGAATAAGTTCTGTTGCGTTTATAAATTCATTCATAGGGATATCGGTGAATTGTTTGATTTTATCCCAGTTTTTTTTAATGGTTTTAACGGCTAATGCTATGGGTATACTGGTATATAGTGATATGACGTCAAGTGATATTAAGATATAATTATTTGGAAGTTTTATGTTTTTTTAGTTTATCTTTAAATTGGAAAGAATCTTTAATGTAGTGGTCATTTTTATATAAGATTTTGTGTAAGATATTTTTCAAGTGTTTGGAAAGTGAAGCATATGGGTATTGGATACACGATACAATGGGTCGTAATGGAACGTTTTCTTTATGGAGTTTAGGAAGACCGTATATTTTTGGTGGAACTGCATTTCGAATTTTCAGTGATTTTGCGGTGTTGGGGGATATATATTGTTTTTGTTCCCATCGATCAATTAGTTTATTGTTATTTTTTTGGTATACATTTGTTGGGTCTAATTTAATTTGTTTATAGGTTTCTTTATCATTTAATAAATTTTCCCTTTTGTTTTGGTAATCACTTGATTTCATAATACCTGTTTTGTTGGTTTTATCTGCTCTTAATATTTTTATTTGGGGATTTTCTTTTAAAAATTTTTTAGTTTTTCTTAAGTTTTTTGATAGATCTGTGGTTTTGTTTTGACTTTTTAGTTTGTTTTTGAAATTCGTTAAGATATTACAAGTTTTTGATCTAAGTTTGTCTTTTTCGCTATTTGTTAAGTGATTAATGCTTGTTTCTACATTTGCTATTATATTATGAACTGGCAGTTGTGATTCGTTTGTTATTTCCATAGCGAAGTTTGGTCCTAAGCTGAGGATTTTTGAAGCTTTTTTTTTTTTTTTTTACAGGGAGAGATCCGCCTTATGGATTCTGAAGCAGTTTGCGTCACTAAAATGCTTCAGATATGTGGGGCTCTCCAACCTGAAGGGTTGGCATACCCACTAAAACTCCTTGTGAGCTGGGAAAACCCTTTACTCCTTTTACAATTTCTGAACTTCTTAATGACTAGACTTTTGATGTTTTAACCTTAAGTTAACTTTCTATGAATAGATCTAACCTAACTTAACCTATCTTAACGCTAACCTAACCTAAGCCCCCCATTCCCGGGAGGGCGTCGTGTTATAATTATGTATGGTGTGCTTTGTTACACTTTCCCTGAAGGAGTAGCTCAACTAAACCTACGGTCTTAACCTTAAACTAAGTCAAGGATAGTCTTTTTCTGCGTCTAGTCTTGTAGTAGAATGTCTGTTGGTCGTAAATATCGATTGCCGACATTTACATCGCCTCTGAAAGTGTTAGCTATCTCGGGGTTAGAATGAACCACTGCTTTCTCAAGGAAGCGGAGTTGAACATTACGCGTGAACTCTTTTATTGTCGGCATATCGAATTCCCTATGCAACTGATTGTTGCGTACAAACCAGGGAGCTCCTGCTATAATACGAAGGGCTTTATTCTGAACTGTCTGGACCTTGGCCCGATGGGTTTTAGACATCTGGCACCAGGCCTGACAGGCGTACGTAAGCCCGGCCCTGATTATCGATTTGTAGATCAACAACTTGTTATCAGTTGACAATCTACTACGATGGTTCAGGAGCGGGTACAGCTTCCCAAGAAGCTGATTTGCCCTACGCACGACCATTGGCACTTGATCCTTCCATACGAGTCACTTGTCGTATAGGAGGCCTAAGTACTTGATTCTGTTGGCCCATCTGAGCCTAGTTCCATTCAGGGAGAGTTGAGGAGGGGCTATACGGGTACCTTTTTCAAAGATTATGGCCTGAGTCTTCGCTGGATTGACCTTAATCCTCCATCTGTCAAACCAATCGGAAAGGCGCGTAAGATGATGTTGAAGTTGGGCCGTGACATAATCGATCCTCGCAGCAGAGGTAGTAATAGCAGTATCATCGGCATACAATTGAAGATTAGTATATTGATCCTTAGGAATATCAGACGAGAAAATATTGAAAAGATGCGGAGATAAGGCGGAGCCTTGTGGAACTCCGGCCCTTATACTCTTTACCTCAGACAGAGACTGCTCAACTCGGACTTGGAAGGTCCTATCGGAGAGGAATGACTGAACCAGGGTGATCAGATGAGAAGGGTAACCAAAACGAATAAGCTTAAGAATTAAACCTTCGTGCCACACTTTATCGAATGCTTTTGAAATATCGAGGAAAACAGCACCAACCCGATGCCTACGGTTGAAACTAGTGGAAATGAACTGGGCCAATTTAGTGGTATGATGACTAGTGCCATGATTTGGTTGAAAGCCAAACTGTTCGTCAGGGATGACGTTGAGCTCAGTGCTTTTGTCTCTGATTTCCTCGAGGATGACCCTTTCCGCCAACTTGCCCAACGTTGATATTAGGCTAATCGGCCGGTAACTGTCAGCCTCGTGGGAAGGACAGCCAGGCTTCCGAATCATCACAATTTCAGCTTTCTTCCAGGAAATGGGAAAATAACTCAAACGAAAAATGGCATTAATGATATTGGTAATCTCCGAGATCTGCTTAGCAGGTAGCTCCTTCAGAGATTTTGCAGAAATTTTATCATGGCCTGGGGCTTTCCTGATCGAACGAGTCTGAATGATCGACCTGACAATTTCAGGAGTTGTGAACATCTGCACTGGAGGAAGGGGCGCTTGATTAAAGATACGAATGGTTTCAGCCACCACCGCGTCTCTGCCGAATCTTGGATGGGTATGAGGATTAGGTTGAAACCTATCCTCAAGCATTTCCGCAAAGAGACCTGCCTTTTCCTGCGGAGAAGAAGCACTATCATTCCCATGACGCAAGCTGGGAATTTTACTAGGACCATCATTGGAGATGGCTCTCGCCATTTTCCATACTGACGTGACTTCAGGATTCAATTCTTCTAATTTTGTATTCCATCTATCATTATGAAACTGATAGAGGGCCTCTCTGACTATCTCAACATGTTGATTTGCGAGCCTTTTGATATTGGGATCACCGGTCCTTGTAGCTCTCCGCCGGATACGATTCTTCTCACGAATTAACTCTTTAATATGGGCAGGAAGTTTGCCCTGCATTCGTGCAGGGAAGGTTCGAATGACAGTGGCATCAGAAAACGCCTGCTGAATATCTGCAGTTAACTTGTCAACCGCAGTATCCAGTTCTTGAGGGATATTGATCCTGGGAATTGGACCAGTACTTTGTAACTCTCGTTGGAATCGAGTCCAACTAGTAAATTTTTTAGTGACAACATCAGGGATCCTGTCAGCCGGATTTCCCAGCGTGAGAATGACTGGAAGATGATCTGAAGATAGTTCATGAAGACGAGAATTATCCTGAGACCCCCAGCCACGAAAACTGGACTGTTTTTTGGGTCTGATTTGGGACGGGTGAAAGGGGCACCCACTATAAGAAGCCGTATGCTCGCCTGCACAATTCGCGCATTTTGGCGGTTCTTCTTTTGATTTAGTACACTGAGAAGTGTGGTGATTATCGCCACACTTGACACACTTTGCTGGGACATGACAACACGGAGCAGCATGCCCGTGGTCCTGACAATTATAACATTGGATACCCCGGGACTTAGATTTCTGGGCCTCGGCACGTACCTCAAATGTGCAAATAACTCTGATTTTGAAAATGTCCTTATCAGACTTGGGTAATAGAACAAGAACTAGGGGCATTGGTTTCCCATTGGAATGATTCCAGCGCATCACCTTCTCTGGATTGAACCCTTGACGCTCGAGGTCCAATGCGACATCTTTTATTGCAAGATGGATTGGGACGCCACGAAGGAAAACATGATTTAACTTCTCTTCCGGAAACCGGAAGGTGTAAAAGGGCTCCTTGTTATCGTCAAGGAGCTGAGAAGCGCGCCTATAGTCATCTTCGGTACAAGGGAAAACCTTGATACCGTTCCTAACTACAACGGCTGAGGAATACTTAATATTCTTGGACCTGAAAAGACTCGAAATACTGACAAATTTGCCAGCATTTGTAATAACAATTGGCGGGATGGCTTTTGGTTTCTTAGGCCTAGGATCTATTTTTTGCACAGTTGCCGAAACAACTGGACACTCTTTAGGAATTTCTGAGTTAGGCGAAGGAAGAGCAGGGAACTCATCCTGTGACAATTGAGGTTGTTTAGTCATTTGCTTAGTCATCAGTTTAGACGATTGTCCAGACACTTTAGAATCTAAATTAACATTACGCTTACCCGCATCCTTCTTCATCTTCTGTTGGCTAGGGTTTTTCTTCTTCGGCTCCAGCTGGTCATCATCATCAGACGACTGCTCCACCTTCCTCCTCCTTTTGTCCTTCCTGGACCTAGCTTCTTGGAATTGATCACCCGCATCTGCATCCATTAGGTCATCATCTTCTTCTCCTCCAGCAGTTATTATCTCCTCATCCATAATTCCACCCTCGCCATTTTCTAAGGGGTCGTCGGGTTTCTTACGTTCCTCTCGCAAGAGGCTTATCTCTCTAGTTAGTGTTTGAATCTCCTTTCTGAGCTCAGATATTTCATTTAGCATTTTTACGATAATTTTGTCCTTTTCGGCAACTGCTTCCTGCATTTGGGCAATGGTTGCATCCTTACGCTTAACAAGTTCCTGCTGTATGGCGACGGCTTCCATCGCAACCACTTTCAAATCTTTGGTATCCATGATTCCCACGCTGAGAACCACTTAACACACTAAAAGAAAATAGTTTACAACCAGCGGCCGTAACTATAATTAATTTAAATTAGCCTAACACCACTGGTGCAGTTAACCTATGGCCGTACCACACCAGATTACACAATAAGCAATATTACACTAATATATACTTAATAGCTAAAGAACATTAAATTAATTTGTTGGAAATAACACCACAGGTGCAGTTTGCCTGCGGCCACCACCCCACACGCCGCTCGAAAGCAGAACGCCCGACCTTTCAGCCGGGCTGCACTGAATTGAACGTATCTTCTGGCAAGCCAGAGATTAGCCACTACGCTCCGGTAAAACGAAGACCATAAGAAACGATGTGCACTGAAGAATGCACTCTCGCACTGTACTGATATTTTTGAAGCATAATCTGGGACTGCCATAACTGTGAGGTTTTCAATCCAACCGTCAGTCGTTTTTTTGTCTTTATTGTGACCCTTATTTGAAAGCCATTTTATTTTTTTAATGTTTTTATTTTTTGAAATAGTTTTTCGCATTTTTTTTGAGTATTGGATTTTAAAATATTAAATGTGTGTATTGGAATATTTGATTTAATAATGTTTTCAATATTAATTATTTCTTTTTGCAATTTGTCGATATAATAACAAGTGTCAGTGATTAGTAATTGTAGCGTTGCCGTGATGAACTTATTATAGAGTGTGTTTGTGAATCTACGTTCTAGGTTTACATTTTGAAATTTTATGTGAGTAATTTTAAGGTTCAGGAATATTGGTTTAAGTTTATCGGTTTTACATCTTAATAGAAATATTCTCCTATTTTTTTGGTTTACTAGTTTATTGGATAATGAAGAGTACTTCTTTATATGTTTGATAATTTCTTCTCCATATTGATCTTTTAGTGTTTTATGGTTTAGCATATTTTTTTCATCCATGCGTATATATTTTTTTGTTGAGTGTAAGGTTCTTTGATCTTGGTATATATATATTTTTTTATATTTTACGTGTTCTTGGAATTAGATCATTAAAAACTGTTCTTGGTTCTGTTATATATTTATTAACGTTTCGACCTTCGGAAGAGGTCTTCTTCAAAATTTGCTCTAAAAGATTACATTAGAAGAATTAAATATAGCTAGTATTAATCCGTTTGTTGTATATTTCGGGGTTAAATATTTGTGTCTTTTCGTAGTTTTTAATTTAATAAAATTAACTGTATACATTAATGAGGGCCTTACCTTAGAAAGTAGTTCATTTTGTGGGGTGTTTAAAACACTATTAATATCACATTTTTTCTTTCTACAAACAAACCACTTAGCTCGAGGGACTTTATATGACTGGTAGGTAGATACGGTTTAAGTTATTTACATCTGTTTTTTCGTTTATTGCAGTGGGTGTCAACCGAATATGAACGGATTCGAGAATTTCTCTTTTTTTTTGTATTTATTTCGGTGTTGATAATTTTGATGTTTTTGAAATCAAAAGTATGCCTTTTATTTATTTCATGATTCGTAAGGGCTGTACTATTTTTTTTGTCGTATTTATGGCCTTTAATTCTGTTTTCTAGATATTGGCTTGTTTGCCCGACATATATTCCTTCGCAGTTATTACATTTGATTTCGTAGACTATGTTACTTTTTTTATTATTTGGGGTTTTGGTTTTAAGCCTGGAAAAATTGGATGAGAGCAGATTATGTGATTTATAACATAACCGGATTTTGTAGTTTTCGAAAAGTTTTTTGAGTGGTTGGGATAGGCCATTTATAAACGGTAGTGCAATATATGTTTCATGGTTGTTGTTGGATGGTTTTTTACTTATTGGGGTATTGTAAAAGTTATGTATTCGTTGTTTGAAGATTTTGTTTATAAGGTACATCGGATATTTGTTAAGTGTTAATGCTTCTTTAGCTTTGGTTATTGCACTCTCTCTGTATTCTGTGTCAGAAAGCTTGATTGCTCTATCTGCTAGACCTATGATTACAGATTTTTTTTGTGAATTCGGGTGGTGTGATTCACAATTAAGGTATCTAGAAGACCATGTATTTTTAGTGTACCATTCAGTTTTTATATTTTCATTATTGTGGTGTAAAGTTACATCTAAGAAATTTATCTTATTGTTGTCTTCTGTTTCGAATGTGAATTGAATGTTTTTGTGGTATCTGTTGAATTTTTGTATGATATAATTAATTTGGTTTTTAGGAATAGCGGTCAAGCCATCATCAACGTATCTGTAGAAAAATGGAATGTTGAAGTTTAATTTTGGTATGATATCAGTTTCTAAGTCTTCCATTACTAATTGTGCAATTACGCTGGAAATAGATGCTCCCATTGCACACCCATCTATTTGTTCGTAAATTTTATTTTCGTATTGGAAATACATCGATTTTAGAATAAGTTCTGTTGCGTTTATAAATTCATTCATAGGGATATCGGTGAATTGTTTGATTTTATCCCAGTTTTTTTTAATGGTTTTAACGGCTAATGCTATGGGTATACTGGTATATAGTGATATGACGTCAAGTGATATTAAGATATAATTATTTGGAAGTTTTATGTTTTTTAGTTTATCTTTAAATTGGAAAGAATCTTTAATGTAGTGGTCATTTTTATATAAGATTTTGTGTAAGATATTTTTCAAGTGTTTGGAAAGTGAAGCATATGGGTATTGGATACACGATACAATGGGTCGTAATGGAACGTTTTCTTTATGGAGTTTAGGAAGACCGTATATTTTTGGTGGAACTGCATTTCGAATTTTCAGTGATTTTGCGGTGTTGGGGGATATATATTGTTTTTGTTCCCATCGATCAATTAGTTTATTGTTATTTTTTTTGGTATACATTTGTTGGGTCTAATTTAATTTGTTTATAGGTTTCTTTATCATTTAATAAATTTTCCATTTTGTTTTGGTAATCACTTGATTTCATAATACCTGTTTTGTTGGTTTTATCTGCTCTTAATATTTTTATTTGGGGATTTTCTTTTAAAAATTTTTTAGTTTTTCTTAAGTTTTTTGATAGATCTGTGGTTTTGTTTTGACTTTTTAGTTTGTTTTTGAAATTCGTTAAGATATTACAAGTTTTTGATCTAAGTTTGTCTTTTTCGCTATTTGTTAAGTGATTAATGCTTGTTTCTACATTTGCTATTATATTATGAACTGGCAGTTGTGATTCGTTTGTTATTTCCATAGCGAAGTCCTAAGCTGAGGATTTTTGAAGCATAATCTGGGACTGCCATATCTGTGAGGTTTTCAATCCAACCGTCAGTCGTTTTTTTTTGTCTTTATTGTGACCCTTATTTGAAAGCCATTTTATTTTTTTAATGTTTTTGGTTTTTATTTTTTTGAAATAGTTTTTCGCATTTTTTTTGAGTATTGGATTTTAAAATATTAAATGTGTGTATTGGAATATTTGATTTAATAATGTTTTCAATATTAATTATTTCTTTTTGCAATTTGTCTTTATAATATAGCAAATGTCGATATAATAGAGCAAATTTTGAAGAAGACCTCTTCCGAAGGTCGAAACGTTAATAAATATATAACAGAACCAAGAACAGTTTTAATGATCTAATTCCAAGAACACGTAAAATATAATATATATATATATATATATATATATATATATATATATATATATATATATATATATATATACGAGGCATGTTTTTTAAGTAAGTACCGTTTTGCGATTCCGCCGCCGCAGCGATACGGTCGGCGTTCCGCGCATGCGCGCTGGTAACCTACATCTCATGTCTACGCACTGACGCCATTACAGTCTGATTCTTCATTGTATACGTTGTTTACTGAGTGTTTAAGATGCCTCCGACAATCGTGAGTCCCGCCGATTGTGAAGTACGGGCTGTTATACGATTTCTTGGTGCTAAAGGCGTAAAACCGATCGATATTCATCGTGAGATCTGTGAAGTTTACGGACAAAACATTATGAGTGATGGAATGGTAAGGAAATGGGTGAGAGCATTTAAAGATGGCCGCACAAATGTGCATGATGAAGAACGGAGTGGGCGTCCTTCGGTCGTTAATGAAGATTTGGTGCAGAAAGTGGACGAAAAGGTGAGAGAAAACAGACGCTTTACAATTTCATCATTGTGCGACTGCTTTCCTCAATATTCTCGTAGTGTTTTGTATCGCATTGTGACAAGTCAGGCGGCAGAATTTTATGAGGAGGGTATTCAAAAACTGGTGCCACGTTATGACAAGTGCCTCAATATTCACGGAAATTATGTAGAAAAGTAGATTAAGGTACAGGCTTTCATGTAAAAATAAAATTATAGCGATATCTTTGCACGTCTTTTTTTAATTCCAAAACGGTACTTACTTAAAAAACATGCCTCGTATATATATATATATATATATATATATGTATATATATATATATATATATATATATATATATATATATATATATATATATATATATATATATATATATATATATATATATATATATATATATATATATATACATATATATATATATATATATATATATATATATATATATATATATATATATATATATATATATATATATATATATATATATATATATATATATATATATATATATATATATATATATATATATATATATATATATAGAATAAAGAAAGAAAGCAAAATGTTGCCGTATCTACCAAAATTATTAAAAATACAATCTTAATTGGGGAGCTCGGCAAATTTGGGCGTGATAGGAGATCACACAATTTTCATTAAGCCGCCAATATTTCGGTCCTGGATTGGGACCTTCTTCAGGGCAGAACTGAAAAGAAGAACAGAGCGTATTCACTGATAGTGTCTGGGACAACTTTAAATTAATGATGTTATCATTAGGTTGTTATAATAAATAAAATTAGTGTGGAACAAGAATAAGATATTAGTCATAATAAGTTAAAAAACTCACATGAGAAGTGCACAGAATTTCGTTAGCCTGAATGGCCGTAGGTTATACATAAAAAGTTGTTACATATAAAAGTTGGTTAATCCATAAAATATACAAAATACACATTAAAACACTGTAGATAAAATTCTAAAAAACAAATTTAACACATGGATGTAATTGGGAACCTTGGATGTTGAAAACATCGTTAATTAATTCACTTGTGACCACCACATATGGCCACCGCCATTTAGGAACAGATGACAAGAACGACAGGAGACAGCTACCCGACAGAGATAAGGCGTTTAGTCAAGAAAACTCAATTAACCAGAATGAGGGGTCGACACCTGGAAGGAACCGATAGAAAAGGAAGTACAAATATTGGACCCTAAGTGAGAGAGAGGTAGCCAATTGAGCGACCAAAAACACCCGGTATGTAATAGTGGAAGGATAAAACACACCCTAATTATAAGTAAATGGTGAGCGAGGGAGCGAGAGAGAGAGTGACAATAATGGGAGCAACGAAGAAGACAATTGTCTAGTGAATTAATTATTAATTTATTAATTTCTTGTTGGAATCTGATTGGAGGAAGAGATTGTCGGCAAAAAACCAATGAAGACTCGAGGCACCAGGAAATGTAAGAGAGGTGACGCAAGGAACTGTCAATGGAAGGAAGACAGTAATCACTAGGTGCAAAAGATGGCCCAGATAAAATGGAAGGAATCTGTGAAGCTCAGAATCAAAGAGAACCGTAAACAGAGAGAGGAAGGAAGAGAGAAACCCTGGAAATTACGGAGCTAAGAAAAGAGACGACCAACGCGGTACAGATGGATCATAAAACACTTGAAGACAGGGAAAGATTGTGAGAAGTTGATTTATCACAGGAGAGGAGGAAACTATATATGTTACTAAGACCATCCAGGTCGGTTCTTTTATTGATATTAAGGTGATTCTCCTGGATGTAACACATCTCAAGGAACTCTCTCTTGGAAAGATTATTGGAGAAATGAAGAATTTTGGGTTCCCTGAAATTAAAGGAATGACCATTGTCAACAGAATGGGTCGCCAAGGCACATCGGTGTGGATGGCATCTAGTGTCACTTTTATGGAGTGCAATACGACGATTCAAGGATTGAGAAGTTTGGCCAATGTAAATTGATGGACAATTGAGGCAGGTAATTGAGTAAACCAAGTCTGACATGGAAAGAACTGGCAGCGGGGGGCCTTCAGCTTACTGAAGACACGTCTGTTTTTGAAGAAATAATATTTGGCGATTTTAATGTTGGGAATGACACGCAATATGTGGACCAATTTGTTTGTAAGGCCAGGAATGAATGGTAAAGAAAGCAACGACCAATTTATTTCGACTGGGGGAGTTAACGGGGGAGGGGAGATATGCGGTAGGTGGAGGGGAGGGGGTTCTGGGGGAATTTGATGGATATGAGTAAGCTTGTTGACTTCATCTTTGGTTCATAGTAAGAGTTTTCGATTGTATCCATTACACACTTACAAAACTTTTCATACCTGAATCACGTTCCATTTCAATAGTGAACTGTAATCTATCATGAAATGAATTAAACATATCCAACACAAGTTGAGCTGAACCACCCGGATTGGAGCAAATGATGTCATCAACATACTTATATATGAATGGGACTTCAAATGGTAATTTAGGTAATACACAAAGTAATAACCGGTCCAACACAATGGTGGTCAGAATAGGGCTAATGGGGGATCCCATTGGTGTGCCGAAAATCTGACGAAAATATTTATCATTAAAACAGAAATATGTATGTTGGAAAATGAATGTAATTAGATTTATAAAATTATTTTTTGATATAGTGGCATATTCAGCTATCTGATCCCAATCACTACTAATAACATCAATCACTAACTCCAAAGGTATATTAGTAAACAAGGACACAACATCCAGCGATACAAGAATATAGTTAGTTGGTAGCTATAAGCCATGTATTACATTTACAAAAGAAAAGGTGTCCTTGATATTAAAAACTGTGTTATCTTTAAATACGCAGCTCAAAATATTGGATAGAAATTTAGAGATATTGTATGTAGTGGCATTGACAGAACTAACAATAGGTCTAAGTGGGTTACCTGGTTTATGCATCTTAGGCAAACAGTACAACTTTGGGCAAGTTGAATTGTAAATAGTAAGATTCCTGGCTTCTTGTTCAGTCCATTGCTTGCAGTTTAGTATGGTTTTAATCAGACAGTTGTAATTACCTTGTACAGTGGGAGTAGGGTCACGGTATAGTTGGACATAAGTAGTTTCATCACTTAACAGAATTTCAGTTTTTTCAATATATTCCGTTCTGTCCATCGCCACTGTACATCCTCCTTTATCCGCAATGAAAGATCTAAGGAACTGTATTTTTATTCGAAATTTCTAACATAGCTATCGTCCATGTATGTGCAAACTGAAATGTACAAATATTCTGGAGTAGAAAGATGTAATTTAGGGAAAATAAACGTAGTTACAGAACATTTACAGCACTGCTCTTCCCGGAGAACGTTTATTACACATTTCTAGTTTCCAAGACAAGCAGTAAGACATGACCACAAAACAGGTTAGTTGAGCAACAGAGAAGAGTTGAGCTGGGTAGTTATGTGAGCTGGTATTTAGATATCTGTTTGTGTGTGTCGGTTTTCTATATACTGAGTGACACAGAGGATCATTTGATTCCATATGAGGTTGCATAGTCATGGCAAGGTGTTTGCCTAAAGCTTGCGTCGAGGAACCAAACGAGCTGACTCTTGGCGTTAAGAGTGCTCCTTGTTTGTGGACTTTCGGTAATCCGTACATATATATATATATATATATATATATATATATATATATATATATATATATATATATATATATATATATATATATATACATATACTTGATTAGTAGAAATTCTTGGGATTAAAGGTTCTATGAAAACAGTCGCTTGGTTGTGTAACTTTTAATTTATTGTTAACATATTTTTCATTGACATACGTTTCGGTCCTCAAAAACCTTCTTCAGTGTCGAAATTGGTTGTCTAAAACCAATGTCAGTATCTTTTAAAATTATAAATTGACATAAAGTAACCTTAATATATTTTAATAAACAAAAGAAACAAGAATAAAAAAAATAAATATTTAAATAGTTAAAATTGATTGTCTATAAACAATGTCAATATTTATAGCTGTATTTATAGTTGTTTAAACGTAATAACTGTTTCCCTTTTTCACTTACAATGATACTGTGATTCATGTTAAGAAAATGTTTCGCGTCTTTACTGATAGAATTTAGAAATCAAATTGACAAATATTATAAGCTACATATTAGCTATATATACCACACTTATTTGCAATATTATATACCTACCCTTAATTACCCGGAAATATCCAGTAGGTAGAAGAAAAGTTTGGGAGGCAATCTACCTATAAATGAGGCTCATTAAATCTGACCATTTTTGCTACTACCTGCGGGGAGGCAATTTGCCAACAGCCGTCCATAAATGTCTGTTTTTGCTTCATAACTTCTTCTTTTATACTTAACAAAAATTTAGCTACTTCAGCAAATACTGTCTTTCGCTATTCTATTTATTTCCAATTCATGGGTTACATAATCTTGTTCGTTATAATTTACGGATTCTGATAACTTAGATATGAGTTTTTTACGTAAACTGTGGCTTAAAGCCCAGCACTGTCGAACTGAAATAGAATTTATGAAATGTGCAATTACAGTTAATGTGTTTGCTGCATCTGCGTTGATGGTTTGCTCGAGCGTAAGATCAATCGGAGCTCTGACAATGCTTTTATCAGTACGCTTGATTCCAAAGGCACCTCGTTGAAATTGTTCAAAAGTGGATTATTAATATGTCTCAAATCTATTAAATTTCTTTAATATATTAATATCCATCTAGCATATTTCGTTGGTTGAATATAAAAAATAAGTCAGCCATCTCAGAAAGTGATTCAATATATTAACCAAATTTATTAGTTCTTATAGTACATATTTATAAATTCCACACATTGCATAAAAAATTTTGCAGTTTTCCCATGCTTTCCTTCTAGTGTAGACTTTATAAACTCTCGGCATTTATCCAGTAACTTTCTCAAGGCTATTGGTTAGTCCTTAGAAAAGGAATAACTGTCATTTGGTCTATCGGAGTTATCACAAACAAAACACTTATTTTCTAAATTTTACCAAAAAAGTTCAAAAATTTAATGCAGTATCTAAATTATAAAACACTATAAACTAAAATAATTAACACTACGTCATCAATAATTCCTTTTTTCAATTATTTTGAAATACTTATACGCAGCAAACTGATCAACGCTATGTAACCATATCGACTGAAAGGTGGCGTCCTCAAAAGGGCCGATAGAAGGGACAGGATGGCCCTACTACAATGAATACATAGATACATAATACAGTGTAGTTTACTAGGAGAGACCGAGGAGGGTTGACACAAATTGTACATTATCACACATATTTCAGCTCAGTATAATTTTACTTAAGTGAAATATGTAATGGAGATGTCTAATTTAATATACTATTAGAGGAACACACAAAAGAAATTAAATTCTAGGAGATATTTCTTGAAAACCAGACCAATTTCACTTGTTTCAACCCACCTAGTACCGAGGTAAGTTGTAACAGTGTCTGAGGTTGGTTGAAACATATTTTAAATGATTGTTTTGGTCATAATAACAAGTTTTCGTAGGAGAGATATTGTTATATTTAAAGAAAAAACATAAACGTAAATAATTGTAGTATTCTTTATAGATCAATCAACAAAATAATAGGTAGGTAATTCCAGTTACTAAGGTACATTTTTTATATCCTTAAAACTTCTCAGACTTAGTTCAGTCTTATCCAAATTCTTAAACAAAAAAAAACATTCTTATCTTATGGCACTTAAGACATATTATTATTGTCGAAGAATGGAACAAACTTCAATCAAATCCTTCTTCTTCAATTTTAATTGTAACACCGGCTCCACACATCCGTATACGAATATTCGGAAATTGTATGGATATTTGTTTACAAATAATTGTGTACACATATTTGCTTTGGAGACCATCCACCTATACCACTTTTAAATACCGAATGTTTGCATTCGATTAAATTACGGAAAATATTCGCAACATCGCCTACTCACCCATATTAAAAATGGATGATTATACAATAAGTGCAGCTGCGTATTTTTTGATGTGTTATAACAATCATTTAAACAAAAAGAAAACAAAAGTTAGAGAAAAAAGATGGTGGATGATTTCTTTTCATCATTTTGAATATACGTATAATAAATTTATATTTTACGGAAAAATTTAATCCAAAAAATATTTTTACGTATGATGGAACTAATATAGTTGAAGGCTTATTAAAAGAGCCGTTTGGTCAATTAGACAACTTTTGTTGTATGTCTTCATCAGATTTTAATACCTTACTACTTGGCCCCTACTTATCAAAAAAAGATACAAAATGGCGAAAAGCTATTACCGCAAAAATTCGCTTAGCTGTGACGCTCCGAATTTTAGCGGAGATAGTTATTAAAGTCTTCATTATCTTTTTAAAATTTCTCCTTAAGTAATTTCGGAAATTGTGCCCGAAGTGTGCAGTGCATTAATTGGGGTATTAAAACACAATATATAGGTGAGAAATTTAATATTATTTAGTGGAAAAGAAAGTCATAATGTATTCAGAAAAACGAACTTGGTATTACATAAATATAGTTTTAAATAGGTATGCTGTGCGTTAAAGTTTTGAAAATAATTACTAATATTTTCAAATGTCTGAACATTTTCCGTGTTATCAGATTGTGTATTCATCATAGGTGGTGTATAATGACATAGCGATGATGATGGAGAAGTAAGCTCGGTATAATTGGTGAAAGTAGGTGGTAGCTGGAAGGTGTCCCTTTTTCAGAATTAAGTCAGGTTTAAACAGCTTCCCCCCGGATGTCGCGTATTCGAGGCTTGATCTCAACCGCAAGACCCTTGGAACCCGCGAACTCCGCTATCTTCCTCATAATCTTGTCATGTCTTCTTATCCGTTCTAAGTGGGTCGCAGGGCATGCCTGCAGAATGTGACAGACAGTTTCCCGCCACGCACACTTGCCCTGCAACCCACCTCTCCCGATCTGTTAGACTGACATTGGGATACACCTACCCCATGCATGTACGTCTATTAAAGAGAGCTCCCCTCCACTCTGTCCTAAATGTGACTCCCCCTTATCAGTGTTACATCTTATCGAATCCATTCAACGTCAAAACTTGAGAGACACCCACGGCATCCCATCCAACATCACCATCCTCATAAAATCTTTTGTCCCACTTAAAGAAAACATAACCAATTACTTAAAAGAATTCAACTTCATAGTCTAACCTATTTATACCAAACTAACTCTAGTGGGCGCTAAATGATCTTAGCTGTCGATGCGCCCTGCCCAACAGAAACAAACAAACGAAACAAACCGATCTGTTATATAATCCCCCCCTAGTGGGGAGTACATTGAGACGAAGCTGAAGAGACTTGACGTAGTCTCCGTAGAGCCACTCCAATATTTAGGCCTGCCAGCACCCGACCCTACTTGCCACCACCGCATGAAGACGCTTCTAATTTAGTTGCCCCAAAGGCAGCCACCTGAGTAGGTGTAATTCCAGTAGGTTGGCACCAGGTAGTGAGGTTAGTTTTAAGCGTCGTGACATATTCTAGTGAAAGGGTGTTGATTAGGTCTTGGTTGGTGGCGTTTTCTTTCCATAGATTATTCATCCTCTGGAGTAAGATTCCCGGGATCCGGCAGCGATAGGACATAATCCCCAGACCACCCTGTTTTGGGGGAGCATACAACGCAGCGTTCGGCACCTGCTTGGGTAGATGTAGGGCCTTTTTGACCGCTAAACGGATTTGACGGTCAACAGAGCTCAATGTCCTAAGAGTCACTGCCGGATTCTGTAATATGTATTACAGGGATTAGGTGTTACTGTTGAGCTTCTGTCGGGGCCTAAGGGGCGCAGCAAGAATGCGGTTCAGGTGGGTCGGTAGTTCATCAACGGTAGATTCTCTCGCCCCATAAATCCATAATTGTACCCCAGGTAGCGAAATTGATCGCCGACATCTAGTCCGTTAATAACGAGAATCTGTCTTGAGTAGGCATAGAGCTTGGCCTTATTAGGGAGCAGTGCGCAGGTCAAATTTGGGCATTTCGTTATATTAAACGTCATACCTCGACATGCTAGATTTCTTTCCAATAGGCGGACGGCAATCTGCATCTCCTGTCTACTTTCGGTAAATACCAAAAGGTCGTCCGCATAGGTCAAGCATGTAGTATTTAGATTATTAAGTCGGAGACCAGCTGCGCTACTCTTCAGGCGAGCAATCCCCTCGTCCATGACCATATTAAAGAGGATAGGGGACAAGGGGTCCTCCTGTTCGACTCCTCTGATTATCTGTATATTGTTGGTAGTTGTGCCGCCCACATTGATGGTGGTGTAGTTGTCCTGTATGAGATTTTGTATTTTCTGGTTTAAGTTAAATCTCTTCATCGCCCTAAAAATGGAGTGGTGGGAGACCGTGTCCAAAGCTTTCGTAGATCAAGGTTGTAATAGAAAGGGGTTTGCTATTTTTCCTACAAGATTTTATGATTGTTTGTAGTGTCAAAGTATTCGCTAGTGTACCGTCTATACTCTTGAAACCCCCTCTGTTCCAAACATAAAGGTAGCTTAGAAAAACGTGCCGCCAGTCGTTTATTGAAAAATCAGGGCCCTTGGCCTCCGACGGACGAGCTTGAATAATTTTATTCAACTCGCCATTTAAGATAGGCTTATATATTTCAATATCGTGGGCGACTAGATCAGAAATATGTTCATCATCAGGCTGCGACTATGTCCCTAAGATGTCATTATAGGTCGTGAAAGCATCCGCAACAGTAAAAGTAGGGGCAGAGTTAGTTTAGATAGTATCAGTGAGGATACTCTTTGCTAGTCTAGAGAGATCCTTATTATACATCTTTTGAACGTAGGCATGTGGCGACTCGGGGTGTTGAGAGGGGTCAGGAGGTGGGAGCAGGAGTCTCTTCAGTCTCCAGCGTGCTAAGGGGCAGCGCGAAGTCATTAGGTCCCCTTAGGGGCAGAGAAAGTAGCCTGTGTACACTATCTCCGCGCGCGCCAGCTGGAGATTTTCTAACGCAGACCAAGGTCTATAAATTCTCCTGTCCTCATCCTGTAAGTTGTCGTTATATTCCTTTGGATGGCTTTTATGCATATGCTGCCAGGAGTCCGGCGAATAATTTAAACGTTCTTGCACAAATTTTGCACATATCTTCATGTGGATCTTCGGGCCTGCAATAGTACCCAGCATGATGTTTGAGGTTCTGTTCGGTGTCAAATAACGCAGCTCTTTACTTACTTAATAACTATATATGCTCGTCTCGCGACAAGTCAGTGAAAACAATTAAACAAACAAAATTCCTTCATGTAAAAAAATAAAATGCATAAATGTATAGATTAAAGGTTAAAATAGAGCTTAGAAATTAAAGCCTTAAAATAATATAAACATAAAATAGATTAAAGATTAAAGTAAAACTTGAAAAATAAAACCTTAAGACAATGTAAATATAGTAGGTCAGTACGTAAAATCGTTAATGAACATAAATCGGCAAAAAAAAAAATTCCAAGTCAGATCTGACCCACAATCCCCTTTGTATAACTACTTAATTTCTAGGATTTATGGACACTAACTCTACAGGTTATCCCCGGGATGTGTCAAAATTTTATCTTATAGGTTTTAAGAAGACAAAAAGTAAGTGAGTAGATAAAATAAATTAAGAATTTAAAGAAAATTAAAAGTCAAAAATTTACAAAATTTAAAATAATATATACAATCAAAATAATGCATAAAACATGTCAATATAACATTAAACAGTTGAAGATCAACAAAATACCTGTATTTAAGGTCTCTAAATAGTTCAGATATACATCTACTAGCATATGCACGGTTATTAGGCACAATTTGGAGTGGGGAGGGACACCTCGCGCACTAATATTCAATTACCGGCACAAACTAAGACGTTTGCAACCAAAAAAGAGAAATTTTTCAAAGTCCAGTCCAGTCCAAAACCACACTTGTATAACAACTTAATTAATAGGAATTTAACTATTACTTAATCGGAGGGTTATCCCTGGATGCATCAAAATTTTATTCAATAATTTTTTTTTGTGGTATTTAGAGGAACTGGTATAACGGATGATTTCTTTTTTTTGTGAATAACAAAAAGTCTATTTCCAGCATAATTTCTTCGCTTTCATCGTCATTAAAACGGCGAAGGTTTTTTACCAGTCGTTCACCATATAGGTCGCATTTGTCTTTTTCAGTTTCCTCGCGTTTTTGTGCAGCATTCTTCAAAATCTGAAGGGCTTCATCCATACGCTTTTCTGAAGCGTCTTGTTTATTTTTATTTTTAGATTTAACTACAGGTTTAGATGCATTAGGCGTGATCTTGTTCATAACTTAAAACAGCAATACTTTAGCATTAAATTAGGTAATTGATAAAAGCATTTTTAACACACGTATATACATGGAAACATAAGTAAAACATAAAAAAAATAAAATTTTATACCTGATAATATGTTTCCAGCTGTGTCTTCTTCCTTATCATTATTATTGTCATTAACATCATCTTCACGATTATCAATACCCTCTGGTTCATCTTCTAAAAATAATGATTCCAATAATACCGAGTGATAATACTAGTTATCATTTTATTTTTATTCTAGTTTCTCACGGAACAGCGGAAATGGTTAGAAATAGCAACTAATTTTGAAAAGAGATGACAGTTTCCCCATTGCTTAGGAATTATGGATGGAAAGCATATTGTATTTCAATGCCCATTTAATAGTAGTTCAGAATATTACAACTACAAAGGCAGCTTTAGTATTGTTCTTATGGTACTGGTCGACAGCAACTACTGTTTTACATATGCAGACATTAGTTGTCAGAGAAGAATTAGCGACGGTGGTGTATTTCGAAACAGCACATTGTATGAAAAGATTTATGGAGAAAACGCGATTATTCCACAAAAGGCACCAATTGCAAGTTATAAAAATATTGAAACCAGACGTTTTCCTTTGCTGACGATGTGTTTGAACTGACCATGAGAGTTTTAAAACCTTATCCTGGCGTTCATAAAAAAGGAAGTTTTCAAAGAATTTTCATTTATCGTCTGTTCCGTGCTCGCAGAATAGTTGAAAACGTGTTTGGCATAATGGCCTCTATATTCAGAGTTCTTAGAAAACGTATGCTGTTGCAACCAAAGCAACGCTAATAACTTTAACATGTGTCTATCTCCATAATTTTTTACGCAAAAGTAGAACATCAGGCTCTATATATACACCACAAGGTCGTTTTGATTCATCTTCGGACAATAACGAATGCCGACCAGGCTCATGGAGACAAGACTCAGAGAATATCACCTCTTTGCTGCCGTTACAAAAAATTCCATGTAAATCAGCACAAATTGCCCAAAGGATAAGAGATGAATATGCCAATTACTTTATGACTGCTGGTAAGGTAGATTAGCAGCAAAAAGACAATTAACCCTTGTTAAAATACTACTTAGGTAAAGAATATAACTACCATTGTTCTGGGTAATACAAAGTTAAAAATTTAAATTTGGAAATTTATTAAGACATTGTTTTGTTTCTAATCTTAAGTAAAATATGTAGTATAGTGTGCCTCAAATTCGTTATTTAAATTTAGGTATTGATCATTTACCTCTGTATTAGTAGTCGGACTGCAATGGTATACTGGAGCAACAAATCTCTCTATGATGTCAAAAGCAAATCAGGTGGGTTTAAACAGCTCATCTGTACCCATTCCAGATTTAATAGATTTTTTTTTCTTGTTAAGTAGCATCCTAAATGATGCCATTAAAGAGTCCTTTTTCTTTTTTAAATCATTTAAAGTGCAAGTAAATCTCAAATTTTCATGTAATCTGTGCCCTGCATCCGCAACTTCATTTCAATTTCTGTGATCAGCATGTTGAGGGTCCCAAAGGCACGGTTCGGCTTGATAGCCCTCCAAAAACTGTATCACTGCTTTGTTTGTCCACTCCATTTTACGTACCACTCTCACAAATTTAAATACATATACGAAGTAGTAAAATACAATTTTATAGGTTCCTACTTTGCAAATATATTACTTTGCAATAATAACCTAACCTGAAAAACGTGTTTACATTTTAAAATTTTGAACACGCAAGTATGGACGCTATCGCGAACATAGACAGAACAGAATTCGGGTACTTTGATGTGTGTTAATTTACAGACGGAAAACATTCGTGTTCGGGCAAACAAGCTGAATTTTCACCAACGAACACACATTTTTTGTCCACACATGCAGTATTTTTCCCGAATACCGATTATTCGTACACGAATAACGCATGTATGAAGCCGATATAATAGATACTTAAATTATAAATAACTTTTTGACAAATTTTTGGAATGTTTTTTTTTTTTTTAAATTTAGGGCCTAATCAAACTTGCGGAGCCTAAATTCTTTGTAATGTATTAAGACTTAACAATCAACACCTTACAACTAAAATGCTTAGTCTGATAAACAGTTTTGGCAAACATAATTGTGTTTATCTCCTGTGCATTCTTCGTGGGACCAACCTTTACAATCTAAGCACTGCACCCATTTTTCGTTAGGTCTACTGTTTGTAAACCACCCGACAGCACAAACAAAAACAGTCATCGTTCTTCATTGTTGTCGTCATTTTTATTGCCTTTGATTGATTTAGCTTTCTTTTTGCCTTTTTGATTTTTTTTTCTCTGTATTAAAAATCTGCCTTTTTTAGTTTGTTTTAATTTGTTAGCTCAAGAGCCTCTTTTCCAGGTGTATCAGTCAATACCGCTGATTCTATTTTTCTCCTATTTTGAGTTTTCTTTCTTGGCAAAGCTTTAGGTAATGGTCTAATTAACTCTGGCGATAACGCAGCTGAAGATGTTGACGGTTCTTCGTTGGATGCATTAGAAGTTGGACCTACAGGATCCATTTGTGGAATATGACCTAATTGAGTAGCATGAGCATTATTCTCGACTGAACTGTTGTTTACGTCAACTCTAGAGTTGGAAGAACTTTGTGGTTGTGGCTTTGAGAGATTATCATTATTTGCGCCTGTTGCTCCAATTTGCTGTGGATTTATTACAGGGTCGGTCTTTGATGACTTAAGATGGTAAAAAATCTGCTACGGTGAAGATTTCGAGATTAAATGACCAAATGCCAGAAGTCGAAAAACCTGATGTTATATTTCTCCCTGTGACTGCAATATCGACAGATGTTTTTACGATTCCAGGTATATCGTATATCGTCATAGTTTTTGCAGGATTTGAACGTATTCCACTATCACAAGAAGTATTTATCGCTTTTTTTAAAGGACCAAACACAGGACGGCCCTATGGTTGCAACCTGTGGGCGCAATTGTAAAAATCTGAGAAGCTTTATATGAACTACCCTTTTGGTCAAACACTTGCAGTTTTTCTTCATGTTTAATGTATCGACGTAAAGTGGCTCTGTCGATCCCATATTTGACCGCTGTTTTTTCGAATAGCGTTTTGTAATTCTTGCTTGGTGACTTTCTTGCGGATAGAACCTCCTTTTGTTTTATATTGAAACGGTATGACATCAGTACCTGAAAGCCAATAAAAACGTTATTATCTTTTTGTTAGGCAAATCTGAGGGACACTTGAACTGCTGATTATGTCTCCCTTCCGCATTACGGATCCAGTCTCCTAGGTTCACTTTATCGCATGTTTGTAGAAATTGGTTAAATCGGAGGACTAAAACACGCAAGGTTCTTAAAAGTATATTAATTCAATAATCCAACTAATAAGAAAGTCATTACGCACCTTAATATTTGTTGAAGTAACGTAAAAACACAAAAAAAAATTTCACTCGCGACCACCAAAAACGTGTTTACTTCGCTCACTGTCGAACCGGCGTAATTGCAGCCAATATGGCGTTGCGCATCTGACAAACAATGAGCGAGCGTGCAGCGACCGGTCAGCGAACCCAATAGCGCGAAATTTAAAATGATTTATGCCATGTGGAGCATCTTTCCCACATGAGCAAGTCTCCCGTCTGTCAGGAGAGTATCCCACTTAAGCTTAAAGAGATTGTTAATTATTCCGCCGAAGAGATTTCTTAGATCATTTGAGGAGCTTGGAGTCATTATCTGTTCTCCCTCAGTGCTTGCCAGATCGGCGAGATTGTCTGCTACCTCAGTTCCTTCAATACCCTTATGACTGTCTCCTTGACATTAATCACAAGTCAAGTAATTAGTAATTTGTATTTGTGTGAATAGATTTCTAGAATAGTATGAGTCCATAGTTTATTATCTGTAAGGAGAGTATCCCACTTAAGCTTAAAGGATTGTTAATTATTCCGCCGAAGAGATTTCTTAGATCATTTGAGGAGCTTGGAGTCATTATCTGTTCCCCCTCAGTGCTTCCCAGATTGGCGAGATTGCCTGCTACCTCATTTCCTCAATACCCTTATGACTGGGAACCCAAAGAAAAGTTACATTGATAGTTCTATGGCGGCAGATGTATAGCAAATTTTTGATGCCTATGATGTATGGAGGAGGTTTAATGTTAGAGCTGATTGCTTGGATTGAGCTTAGAGAGTCCGAGATGATAAGGTAATTTTCATTGATATTGGTTTCTATAATTATCTTAAGGGCCTCTCTGATTGCAAACAGTTCGGCTGAAAAGATTGAAATATAGGTTGCAAATTTAAATTTTTTTTGAGAGCGATGCGGAAAGAAAACTGCCGCCTCACTCCCCTTGGTGATTTGGATCCATCTATGTATATCTGGGGGTGATTGGGTATTTCTCCTTAATATGCGATTTGAAAGTAACGATATTTTGTGAGAGGAATATTTGTCTAGAGAATAAAGAAATAAGTCTATATTCAGAGGCGGGTAATCTCAGGGAGGAAAATTTAATGAAGAGTGATTAGGAGGATTAATAATTAAGTTGTGTGTATTTAGAAATGTTTTTATTTTATGTTTCAATGTGAAGGGTATGGATGAGGAGGAGGTGTAAATCTTGTTTAAATTACGGTTTAATCTAATATCAGTGTTGGTGTAGTGGTGATATATACTGAGTAGTAATCTAATATCAGGTTTAAAAAGGGAGGAAGAGAAACGATAAAGGAGGGATTGAGTTCTGGACAAGGATAAGGAAGGGATATATGAGATGCACTGTAGACTAGGAATAGGGGAAGTTCTGTAAGCTCCCGTTGCAATTCTTAGAGCTTGATTCTGCATTGGATTATTTGTTTTTATAGGAATGACAATGGTCGTACAAGAGGTCACCATATTTTAGTTGCAAGAGAATTAGAGATTTATAAGTTCCTTTGCAGTTCTCGCTTTTAGAGCTTTGATGTGGGTATGCCAGTTCAAACAGGAGTCTATTATCATCCCTAGAATGTTAATGTTATTGCTTTGGATCATTTGTGAATTAAAGATGGTGATAAGATTTGTTTTGCAGCAGGTTCTTTTTTTGCATATATGAATGGTTAAGGATTTGTTTGGGGATAAAGAGAAGCCCATGGTATTTAACCATTCTTGAACGCTTAAGATTGTGGATTGTAGTATTTGAGTGTTCTGATGGTGGTTTGAACTAGAATAATAAATGATTATGTCATCTGCATACTTAACATTGGGAGGGGCTAAGTACCATATGGAACCTTGTGGAACTCCTGCTTCCAGATATACGGGGGGAAGAGTGGTCATTGTTTACCTTTACTATGAATTTTCTTGGTTGTTGGAAGTTTATAATGAAAATTGCAAGATGTCCAGTGAGATTTAGTTTCATTAATTAGTGTATTATTAGGTTTTTGTTGATAGTGTCGAAGGCGTTTTGAAGGTCTAAGGAAATGATTGTGGTGTGATGTTTTTTGTAGATGGCTAATTAGATGTCATTTGTAAGGGTGACTAGATGATCCACGGCAGAGAGGTTCTTGCGAAAACGGTATTGTTGAGGGATAAGTAAATTTTGTTTTTCCAGAAACCAACTTAAGCGATTATTAACCATTCTTTCCATGATCTTACAGAAATGGTTAGTTAAGGAGATCGGACGGTAGTTGTTTGATTGGTTTCTAAGTTTTCTCTGTTTGTGGATGGGGATAATGGTGACATTTAGTCATGAGAGAGGAAAGAGTGGGATTCTCATAAATGATTATAGTGTTCTAGTAAGCGAGGGATAGAAAGGGAGAGGTGTTTGATCATTGAGATATGAATGCCAACTGAGCCAGGGGCAGAGTTTTTATATAAATTAATGAAATTCATTAGTTCTGAATATGAGAAACGGAAATTGTAAGGATTTTTATTTATAGTATTAAAATTGATTGGGTGAATGAGAGGAAGGTTTGTTTCAGGGAGATTTGCGGTTGTCGATTTACTGTAAAAAATATGATTCTAGAATGTTAGAAATTTCAGGGTTTTGAGTGATCCAGGTATTGTCCTTCAGGAGGCCTGGAATAAAACTTAGTGGGGATCCTCTCATCTCCTTGATATTCGTCCATAGAAGATTGGTAGGGGTGCTGGAGGTTATGGAGGAAACGAATATCTCCCAGGAAGTTTTTTTAGCCTCTTTGATTAATCTTTTTGATAAAGCTTTGGCCCGTTTGAAGTTTAAAGTTAGATTGAGAAGGGACTCGTTTAAAAACATGTAGAGCTTTTTTTCTGTTTTTTACTGCTGTGTATCACTTCTTTGTCCACCAAGGTACTGGGGCTTTTTGGGAGGTAATTGAGAAAGAAGGGATGGAGTTAGAAGCAGCAAGTAGGATTCCTGAAATGAGTTCGGGTAGGAAATGAGTAGAATCTGAAGTTGAAGATTTTGGAGGTTTGATTTGGTTGGAGAAAGCGTTCCAGTCCGCTCTGTTCAAATTCCATTTTTGAAGAGGAAGGTAGATGAAGATGGGATATTGGATCTGACAGGATATTGGATCTGATAATGATTGGATAATGGTCGCTACCATGCAGGTCGTTAAGGATATCCCATTTTAGGGGTTACATCACTTTGGGGCTCGGAAAAATAGGTATAAAAATAAAAAAAAATTTTGACGCAGCTATTAAATATATAAAATAATTTTTCTTTTACACATATACATAGTAGTTTTATGAATAATTTGAAATAATAACAAATAAAAAAAAATTAAAACTGATGGAGATATGAGCCATCAAGTAGGACCCTCTTTTGAAAATCCTTGCTGACGGTGACTTATTTTCTCTGTCAGGCATCGTCTGAAAAATAAAAAATATATATTTTTTTATGTAGAAAGGTAATAGCTAAGATGTACCATAGGAAAAAAAAATTATTTTTTTTTTGTATAAATGACGGCTGTTTGAAAAAGGAACTCTGATTTTTATCGAAATTTTGAGTTTAAAAAATTAATAACTTATGAACGTGGCACCCAATCAAAGAAGTCCTATGCCACATCTTAGATAATATTATAAAGAATATGTGTTGTAAATTCTAATAAAATCGGTTAAGTAGATTTTAAGATATCTTGTACACCAGTTTGAAAAAAATTAGTTTCGGAAAAAACAGTAAACTAAATATTTTTTTTTTAAATGACCTTCAATCTGCGATTCCCGGACCGTACATGAGGTCTTCCATTTTGCCGCGATGTCCTCCGACTCCTTTTGAGCAGCCCTTTTCAGTTTCCTGGCCTCTTTAGTCTCCTGTTGGGCTCTCATGTTGGTTATAAATATTCGTTAAGAATGGAATTTTTATGCTTATAAGAATCCAAAGTTCTAGAGGCTTTCGCTTTCTGATATGAATACCAGGTAGCTTCGCCGGACGGGCACTTGTCATGCTGTGGCTTTTCATCAGTGGATATTTTATAGTAATCATATCATATCAACGCCCGTGGACCCCAAGGCTGCATACTGTCTCCTACTCTCTTTCTCATTTACATTAACGATCTGCTGGAAAAGACCGAGAATCCAATCTACAGCTTTGCAGATGACAGTACACTTATCTCTTCATTCACTTTGAACGCTCGGACATCGGCTACTCAGACGAATATCCGCAGACAGCTGGAAGTCATTCAACTTAACAAGGACCTGCTTGGGGTGACAGTAACCAAGTGGAATTTGGCGCTACAAAAGCCCAGGCGGCAGTTTTTTTCTAAAAAAGTTAACGTTGCTGAACCCGACATAGTTATGTCGGGGCACTCTATTCCTCTAACATCGTCACTCAATTTGTTGGGAGCAAATATGTCCTGGCATGAACATGTTGCAGGCATAGCAAGGAGAGCTTCTCAAAAGTTGGGAATATTATTTCGAACCAGAAAGCTTTACACTCCACAACTGTTAATTCTTTACAAAGCTCAAATTCGACCAACTATGGAATACTGCTCCCATGTTTGGAGCTCCGCTCCCAAATATACACTGCATTTGTTGGATTCTATTCAGAGAAGAGCTGTTCGTCTGATTGGAGACCCAGAACTGACCCTTGGCCTTGATTCGCTGGAGCATCGAAGAACGCTTGGCGACTTGGGCCTATTCTACAGGTACTTTCATGGAAAGTGTTCGAAGGATGTGGCCCGCTTAATTCCTCCCAGAGCGGTGCATGTTAGAAGTACACGTCGCGAAAATTCTTCACATCCGTATGAGGTTCAGCTTGTTACTACTCGTACAACGCTTTTCAAGCAGTCTTTTATATGGAGGACATCATCCCTTTGGAATAGTTTGCCCAGGACTGTGTTTCCCACCGAGTACAGTCTACAGCGATTCAAGAACAACGTGAATCGCTTTCTCCGCACACGTGTCGCTCCTGTAGCGCTTTAGGGACTTCCCTGTAGTACGTGTGCTAGACCCATAAAAAAAAAAGTTGCCCATCAACGCTTCTACATATACAACGTATGGTCTGGGATCTTGACATCTATATAGATTAATAATTTTTCCCGTTCCTTTTCACAATTTATTTTATTTGTCTTATTATTGAAATAGTCAGACCAAAATTCACTCTCACCTCCCCCCCCCCCCCCCCCCCCCCCCCCCCCGTTCAGCCATCTCAGTATCAGGTAAAACTCAAATATCTAGTAGTATTATATGAAAGAATCTGTTATAATAAAATATATATATAAACTTTTAACACAAAAAACCAAAGTACTTACTATTATAAGGTAAAAAACAAACAAAGGAACTAAAGTTTTTAGTAAACAACACCACTGTAAGCGACCGAAGTTGCGAGAAATGTGTTTTATGTTCGTTAATTTTTTTGGTTTTAACTAATTAGGTGCGTTGTAAATTCAACTTCGGTCCTTAATATCAGTTCTGTCGTTCACTTTGTTTTTTTCCTTTCTTATTTTTATCATTTCCTTAATTATTAATTTATGGTAATTATGGTCTTTGTTTAAGATTTTAGTTTCTTTGTAATTAAAAGTGTGGTTTGTGTTATTTTCGTGTTTATTAAGTACAGTTGTGGCATTTTTGGTCCATTTATGGCCGTTTAATCTATTTCTTTAAAGTTGGCTAGTCATACCTATGTATTTTTTGAACAATTTCCACATGTGGGATAGAGCATATTACGTTAGAGTCTTTTGTTGTGGGTGTTTTTACTGTTCAGTTTCGTGAACATAACTAACCTGAACAGGGATTTCGACTTATATATACATACATATATATATATATATATATATATATATATATATATATATATATATATATATATATATATATATATATATATATATAAAGAGTGACGAGCAAAAACGATCAGAGTCCATTTCCCCTAAATGTTTAGAATCAAGTTTGAGGACACGAGGGGAAGATTAAAAATGCATTCATTTTAAAGACTAACATTTTATTAGAGGCAACATAAAAAAAAAATAGTAAAAATACACATTAACACATTGGCTGCGGATTTTTATAAGCTTACTGAACCTGGGTGCTATTTTATTTTTTTAATATTTTTTTCTTATTACCTTGTTATAAATATAATTTCACTATTTTTACCGACATATACCGAGTGTTCGTTGAACTTTGTATGCGTGACACGGATCCGTGTCATGAGCATATAGCAAACATTTTCTTGTTTTTTACTGACTAACACGGATCCGTGTCAGTACGTTCAAAATGTTCTTCTCTTCTTGCATGCGAAAAAAAAAATTAAAATTACATTACGTTTCATAAAAAAAAAGAATTGCAGAATACAAATATATTGAAACAAATAAAATAAGTATATCGAACATAAAATACATGAAAAAGGCAAAACGAACAGAAAAAATATTTATTCGTAAGATAGAAAGCATTATTTGGCATGGTATATTACAAAACAATTTCCTGGGCATAAACCAGGCATATCAGGACATTTCTCGCAGTGATATATAGTGCTTTTTCTAATCTTATTTTGCGAGCATACCCTACACCTTTTTCTCTTGGTTTCGTTTTTAGTAGAAACGTCAGGAATTTTTGTTGGGTGGTGGGAAACAACTGTTGTTGCTTTGGAATCCAGAGTAGCTTTTTTTTCTATTCCCAACAGTTCCTCTATAACCGCCAGCCGGAAATGATATAATGACATTTTTTGTTGTGAAGAATATTTTCCATGCAAATAATACGCATTCAAAAGCATTAGTTGGATAATATGAAGACCTAATTTCTTGTACCACCGAAGCGTCTTCCTTTCACATGGATAATACGAGGTCATTTGATCCTGTCTGTCAACCCCTCTCATGTACTCGTTATATTCAAGGATAGGCAAAGGCTTTAATCGTGTTCTATTTCTTTTATCTGTATATTCAACCATTTCATTTTCAAACTCCGTTGATATATAAAGAACATCCCTCCTGTCTTTCCACTTTCCCACCATTATTTTCTTTGAATATTTGGCTACAGTCTCTCCTTTTTCCAGTTTTGCTTTAACAACTTCCTTTGGATTATATTTTCGGTCGGCACGAAGTGTTCCAGTACAATAAGTCTGTTTTTTCAGTAAAGTTTTTGCTAAACCACAATTGTTGTAAAAGTTGTCCACGAAAAGGGAATGACCACAATTCAGTTTGCCTTCCATCAGATGCAACACAACGTTTGCCGCATGCCCTTTTCCTCCTTTACTATCTAGTACTCCAGTGTACACAGCTATATTTACAATGATGCCATTTGGTTCAGAAAGCATGTAGAGCTTCATACCGTATTTATGCCGCTTGTTTTTTATATATTGCCTAAATAACAAGCGGCCCCTCCATAAAACCATGGACTCATCCAGCGATAGTTGTTTTCCTGGGTAGTAAACTTCAGCCATCTTTTGATTGAAAAAATTCAGAATGGGTGATACCTTATATAATCGATCATCTGTAGTTTGACCCTCAGTAGGATTCTTCGCAAAATGCAAACATCGCATAATGAGGAGGAACCTGTCACGACTCATATGACTCGAAAAACATTTAAAATTGAACAGTGGATGCACTTTCCAGTAGTCTTGAATTTTGTTTAATTTTATCGTCCCTGTGTGTAATACCAGACCCAAAAATGTAAGTAATTCCACTGCCGATAATGGTTTCCATCGAACAATTCCAGATTTCTCAGATATACCTGGCTGACAAAATACTTCTTGGGCATAAATATTGGTTTGCTCCACTATCAGGTTCAGGAAATCATCGTCGAGCAGAAGACGAAAATAATCGATTGGTTTGTCACCTGGTAAAGGCACAAGAAGTTCATTTCTTCTAGAAAATGGAAAGTTGCACATTCCATTTGAATTGTTATCCCATAAAAAAGAAATATTGTCTGCGTCAGGCACTTCATTATTTGATGCTTGGTCATTGGCCACATTAATTCTTGTCAAATTTATTAAAGGTACACCATCATCTGGAATTAAAATAATTTTCTTGCCTTCCGAGTACAAAAAAAAACATAATAAACACCCTTACCCGAGTCGGATGTGCTAAAACTCTCATCATGATTGTCGTCACTAGGAATCCAATCCGAAGCTTCATCAGTATCAAAGTCGCTAAATGATTCATATAATGCTGCCTGAAGCTCATCTTCAGTCAATTTACCAGGGTTTTTAACAGTAAATTTCTTTTTTTTTGGCTCCGAAGGCCCTGCAACACTATCCTCCATTTTGTTCTAATATCAGCTGTTACGAAAATCCTATACAGAAACGGCGCGAAAAATACAAATTTTCTATGCTTTGGCTATATGCTAACAAGCGTACAACTGCTTTGAAAGGGAGCTTGTGATATACTGCCAACCTGAGTTTACAAATACGCGCGACCCGGATCCGTGTCATGCGCATGTGACTACATGTGGGAGGTGACACGGATCCGTGTCATGAGCATTGAATGTGTTAATTATGAGAAATAATTTTTTTTTATGAAAAAAGTACAGGACCTTGATCTATCTTGCCAGTTAAGGGTCGTCTTCAATGAGTGGGTCATCAACAAATTCAACTCCTTTGTCATCTTTAATGGGCATGTTGTCTCGTATCAATCCTTTGTAAAATGCCTGAGCTTCGGGATTCACCAAGAACTGGGTAAGATGTATTAAATCCTTCAGCTTAGCAGGTTTTATGGGCAATGGTCCATTATATAGTCTTTTTAGTTTAGGAGCCTCCGTCCTTTTCATGTTATGTTTTTTCTTATTTTGCTTAGGTGCCATAGGAGCTTTTAGGTAACTTCCAAAATAATTATTATTGTTGAATAAAAACATCATTGGATGGTCTTTATTAACTTTCATAATCCTGATAGGTCTTGTTGGCATAGGACATTTGGGTTTGTACAACTTTGAGAAAAGCTCTGTCCAAGTTTGAACGTTAACTTCAATGGTACAGTTTATCACTTTGAATGGAGATAATTTGATTCTGCTATTCCTAAGAACATCCCTCCAGTCATCTCGTGTTTCAGTGTAGTATTTCGAATTAACAAGGCTCATGTCTTTGTTCCTCTCCATATACAAATTACCTCGTATTGGGAACACAACTTTCACACTATCGAAACGGTGTTTTTGGTGAACTAAGTAATGCAGGAACTGCAATACCGTATAATTCTTATTTTGGTCGGCACAAGAATCACAAAAAAAAATGACTAAATTCCCCACTTCTGGACCTATTTCATTGTTAACAAAGTGTTTCAGCATCGAGCAAACACCATCAGCCCCTTTTCGAGCAATGCTCTCACACAATAAATGTTCAATATACCCGCCACCTTCTTTAATGCAAATTTAAATGTACTCTTATTAAAATGTCTTCATCTCGTAAAGCGTTAGCAGCATTTTGAATCATTTTCCACAATTGCTTAATGTTGTCGATTTGAACTTGATAAACTTTCGATTTAAATGCACCCCAAAGAAAAAATGACATGGATTTTAGTCTGGGAAATGAGATGGCCAGTGAATAGGAGCATCTTCATCTCTTCCGGTCCATTTATTTGGGTAATTTTGGTTCAAAAAAATTCTCACATTACGCGCAAAAATGGATGGTACACCATCGTGCTTGAAAAACATGTCGCGACGTAAATTAATGGGTAAGTTTTCCAATGATTCACGAATAGTTTCAAGGGTGAAATTCAAGTAAATGTCACCATTAAGTCGATCTGGTAATCTAAACGGCCCGATCAAATAGTTTGCGACAAATCCCATCCGGACGTTAATACTGAACTCACGTTGAAACTGTCTTTGTTGCTAGCATGTGGGTTCTGTTGAACGTAAACATGATTATTGCATATTTGTTATACCACGTCGAGTGAAACGTGCTTCGTCTGTATACAGGATTTTAGTGTGAAAAGCTGGAACAGTCATTATGCGTGCTCGAATAATTTGTGAACAATGCAAACGGGATGCAAGATTTGGAAGGTAAGGGTTCCTGGGTGGACTGTATATGAAAGGGGTGAATAATTTGTTGTCTAATGATCCGGTTAGTAGTATTTTTTGTTATTCCTGTTTGACGTTAAGTAAACGAGTGCAGGATTATCGTGTACAATTTACTCTTCAACATCGGGTGCTCTAGCTTGTGAAGACCACCTAGCATTATTCCTGATCAGTTTAATTTGTCCAATATGGAGAACATTATCCCTTTGAAATAATTTGCCCAGGGGCTGTGTTTCTGACCGAGTACAATTTACACCGATTTAAGAACAACTTGAATCGCTTTTTTCGCACACCTGTCACTCCTGGAGCGCTTTAGGGACTTCTCGAAGTCGCCTCTCAATATTAGCAAAAGTCTGATGGTTAGGAGTCCGACGATGCGGAAATCTTTCGTGATATACGCGAGCACTTTTGCGACCGTTGCCGTTACAAGCACCAAACACTAAAATCATATCAGTTTGCTCATCAAAAGTGTACTCCACTAGATTTGAAACGCTGTTGAGCTTGAGAAGAGATTAATTCTCGTTAATACTCGCAAAACTTGTTCGATATGTGTCAAAAATTACTTTCTGTCAGTATTACTACAAACCAGTTAATTCATAGAACATATGATATCTTACATCATGGTCAAAGTGATTTTTGAGCGTTGCCAAGTAACTATACAATGTAAAGAAACGTGTGACTGAACATGTTTGCGAATTTGACAATGGAATTACAAATGGAAACAAACATCCCACTATCTCAGAAAGTGTGGCTCGGAGCAACATTTACCAGGAGAGCTTTTTCAGACAGGAGAAGGCGGAAAATACGAATATTTAATTAAAAATATCATACAGAGTGGTATAAAAAAGTTATGACAATTTAAAAGTATACACAGTAGAATAAGTGGCGCCCCCTACAATTTACAATAAAACTGTGAGCTGATTTCAATTTCTCATCTCGGGAAACCCCTTAGCAGTGAATCTTGTACAAATGGGACCATTATTAAGAAAGCCACTATAGAAAAACTAAAATAAAAGTATAACTTTGACACCCTGTATCTCAATCTCTCGAATTTTTGGACTAAGGTAAGTTGGGCTAAATGGTCATATTTTCATCTCAGAAATCCACAGTAACTCTATGTGCACCGAATACTGAGACACCCTGTATATATATATATATATATATATTATATATATATATATATATATATATATATAAGACAGGAGTAGTCGCGACTGACTAGTTAAGAAAAATGAAGAGTACAGGGGAAAAATGATCAGGGTCACAGAAAGCATTTTTTAGAGAATAATGAAAACAATGTTTACAGAGTCGAATTAAATATTTACGATTATTTAAATCTAAAAATATATATAAAAGCGTCAATACTAACTATTTTGCTGTGCCTAGTACATACCTGAAATATTTTCTATCAACCTTCACTGTTTTATAAACAAAAACGCAACGTCATGACAAAACAAAAAATGTAAAAAAGATCATAGTCCTGGACTCTGATCGTTTATTCGTTTTTTGTTTTGTTGTGACGTTAGCTTCAGCAAATCATTATTCAATAATTTTATTGATATTTTTATTATAAAAAAACATAGAAATTTATAAAGCTAAATAATTCGCAAAGGAAACGTTTTACAAATTTGAATCGTTGAAATAATTTCAATATTAATGAACACATGGCTATTCAAACTTGCGGTTTTTCATCTTTCTAGAGAGTTCCGCAAGTGGGATTAGATCGTCGGGATCATCTTCTGCAGCAGTTATCTCCAGATTGTAGATGGGAATAAACTCTTCAGGATCATCGCATTGGGTTTTAGCAGAGCTAACTAACTTCTCAAAGAACTTACGCGAATCACTTGAACAAAACTGCACCAAATGTTTGATATCGTTAAGTTTTGGAACACTTAAAGGTATCGGCCCGTTGTATGAATTATTTGGCAAATCTTGATGTCCGGTGGTTTTATAAGGGCTTCTATTTTTCCTTAAGGCACTTTTTTGGAATGAACCGTTGTAAGAGTCTTTATGTTCCACTAAACTACAATGTTCTTGAGTTACCCGAAACACTTTCACTGGTCTTGAAGGGAACGGACAAGTCTTCTTGTAAAACGAACTAAGATATTCGTCCCATCGTTTAAACATCTCTTGTTTGCAATCTATTACAATAAATGGTGAAGGTTTGTTTCTGCTGTTACGTATGATGTTATTCCAGTCGTCAGGAGTTTCCGCTAAAGCTTTCTGATTAATTAATCCCATGTTACGGTCGCACTCAAGATAGGAAGGTCCGCGGACTGGAAAATAAACTTCAATAGTTTTGAATCGTTTCAGACTTACAGTAAGATAATGTAAAAAACGAAAAACGGTGTAATTCTTGTTCTGACCAGCACATGAGTCACAAAAGATGATTAGATGTTGAACAGAACTGCTCAAAATTTCTGTTGCGAAATGATACAACATAGAACATACCTCTTCTGAACCTTTTTTGGCCACGGTTTCGTTGTAAGTATAGAAAAATGAACGCTGATCGGATAGAATATGTACGTTAAAACTGTAAAATGACAACTGCCTTCGGTAGTATACGTCGTTTGTGCTTATATTTGGCAATGGCAAGTTATTTTGGAAGTCCATCGTTATAGCTTCTATGGTTTTATCTTTTTTAGCTTTCTTTCTGGCTTGCCTTTTCCGTTTATAAAAAGTGTCAGCCCTTAACTTATGTAACTTCATATTTAATTGCACATCATGAATTTCTTTTCTGATCTTGTTCGCCGTTTCTTCTTTATTTGCAGGTACAACTAGATCCCCTTGTAGTTTTTGTTCATCTACCTTATATTTGTCACATGTGCTACATGTGTCACTTCGGGGATACCCGAAATATTAAATTTTGAGAAAATATTTCAAATTTTTCATACGTAGGAAAGGTTCCTATATTTTTGATGTTCAAATAAATTTTGCAATAATGAGCTTTTTTTTAATGATTTTAAAAAAGATAATGTATTCTATGGCGATTTGTGTTTCCCACGTTGATGCAATGATAGGATTGTATTCTACGATGCTCCATTATAGGAATGCCTTAAACTGGTATTTCAACAGCTTTTTGATTTCTAATTACACGGACACGATATGCATAGGAACTATCATTAAACCGAGCTTCGTTTTCTGCCTTCCTATTCCGTCTTCGCTGCACTGGGATTACGGAAATTAAACCACTTAGATAGCTATTCTGGTCATCAAAAGTATCATGCTTATTGAATCTGCTAATGAGTTGATTCCTCTCCTCCATCGAAATAATGTCAAAACAAGCAAAACGTGAACACTTACAGTTTTCGCCGGTAACATAAGCTCTAACTTTCATCTTTCTGGATACGTCCCTAATGCGCCCAGTAACTGGGCGTTTCTTAGTCTTTGGAATAATATTTTTTCCTGGATCACCACTGTCACTATCGCTACTGAACTCAATTTTAATTTACAGCAAATAGAGATGTGATATAAAACCTCGAACAACGAACAATGAATATTTTTTATACATTGTTTTACCTAGCCGTTCACGCACGTTTTGAAGCGATAGGAAGGACTCTAATCGTTTTTGATTGGGACCGCTCGGATTACCTTGGACTGTGATCGTTCTTGCGTTGTATAGGGTTTTTATTTAATTTAAATACTGCGATCCTGTTCGTTTTTACCACAAACAAATATTTCGAGCGGAAAGGTTAGGATAAGAAGTTAAAGATGGCGCTTTTACACAATTTTTGTCAGAAATGGACTCTGATCGTTTTTCCCCTGTACTCTTCAAATATATTCTCAATTTAGTGGGGCTGCAGTCTATATTTAAATATTTATGGCCTTGGGGAGTGAAACAACCTTTTTTGTTAGTCGAGCTTTCGAAATTATATTTATTTCTTCTTCAGGACATCTGGAAAGACAAAATTTTCTTTTTTCTTTATATTGTTAAGTGAAAAATTGCATTTTTAAGTACATTCATATAGTTGAAAAGAACAAAAAAGAAAGATGGCATGAGAAAAAAGAAAAATGATTGACTTACAAAAGTGGTTTTTCTATAACAAAACAAGCAATCATTTGCAACAGAGGGATATTACCCAATATACTATTGTTAACTACATAACACTATAATTAAACAGAAAAATATAAAACGGCCAAAATGGCTGGCCTTGGTACTCTCTGCTATTCCCGTAAACCACTAAATTAACAAAAAATTATCAATTTTTGGCGGTAAAGGTGGAGTGTGATAAACCGATATAACTTTTATATAGTAGAGAAAGATCGAAGGTATTGATTCGTTTCGATCTGAGATATGATTTTAGTTTAAAACTTATTTACATGGCAAATAGTGTAATGAATAAAGATAGAAATAGTATTTGACTGTGCAGATTTTTTATTTTAATAGCGCATGTGTCAGCCTGCATACGGGAGATAACAGAAAGAAACAATGCGTTACAGTCTTCGGAAAAATATATGTCTAATAGACAATATAATATAATAGAATGATTGGATGGAAAAAACATTTTGTCTATTTGTTATTCGTCTGGTGCAGGACGATCTATTAGTGATTGGTATTTTTCTAATTCTAATTTGAGGATGTAACTGTAAATGGAACTGAGTCCCTGGGCCTCACTCTTTTTTTTCATGGTGTAGGGTTCCCGGTTAATATGTACCATTTCTAAGAAAATTCGTTTGTAGTAAAAATCAGAGCGATCCAAGACCTCAGTCTCATCCCAGCTCATCCGACGGTCATTGTTAATGACATGTTGTGCTAAAGCACAAGATTGTACATTACGTCTGCAGTCACTTTTGTGTGATGTAATCCTACCCTTCAAATTTCTGGAGGTTTGACCTATGTACACCTTATCACAATTTGAACAAGGTATTTTGTAAATTACGTTCCAATTTTCAATTTTTAGAAGAGGAGTCTTTGTTTTGGTGAACAGTTTAGAGATAGTTTTGATTTGTCTTTTAGCAATTTTGAAATCAAACGGTTTGAAAATATTAATAAGTCTATCAGTAAAATTGTCAATATAAGGAAGAGAGAAATAAAAATTTTGATTATTTAACTGAGTAGAGGAATGATTAATATGAATTTCTTGGTTGTTGCTTTGTATTGAGCGTTGTGTAGGAAGTGTTTGAGGTTGTGATTGACGTGTTATTATTTTTTTTTCTGGGATGTTATAAGATGTACTAAAAAGAAATTTATTAATTAAATGAACTGGGTAGGAATTGTCAAGTAGAAAGCCCTTAAGTTTTCTGAGCGACTCATCTCTGTAATCTGAGTGGGTTAATTTGACTGCTCTAGTTTTCATACCTAGTATGAGGTTTATTTTGGATCTCATTGGGTGGTATGAGGAAAAACTTATGAATCTGTTTGAGCAGTATGGTTTTCTGTACCATTTAGTTCTTAGAACGTTGTCATCCGTACGGATTACCAACATATCCAAGAAGGGAATGCCACCGTTTGATTCATCTTCTTTGGTGAATTGAATATGCTGGTTGTAGGACTTAAAAATATCCAGTGCTACATCAATTCTACCTTTTGGTACTGCCAGGATGAGGTCATCAACATACTGTTTAATAAAAGGTATATGAAAAGCCATAAGTTCCAGACAATCACCAACCAAGTCATCAAGAACAAAATTTACAAGAATAGGTGAAATTTAGATCCCATAGGGGTTCCAAAAATTTGTTTATAGTATTGATCATTGAAAACTAACATGTTGGAGTCAAATATAAACTGTACTATTGATTTGAGTAAGTCCAAATCCAAGTTGCAGTATTGGGAGATTGCGTCCCATTTCTCATTTATTGTGGTTAAAATTACTTGTGGGGGTAGATTGGTGAATAGTGAGACTATATCAAAACTTACAATCACATAATTATTAGGTATGGTATTTTAGGTGGTCATTTGACTGGCCTCGACCTCATCAATAAAATCCTTGTTCTTTAAATTCTTAACTATATTGTTGGCTTTAAGCTGCAATGTGTAAGTAGGGTTTTGATTGAGTTTTAAATAATATTGAGTATCATTCAAAAGTTTTTGACTTTTTTGGAAGTAATCATCCTTACACATTGCTACTGTAACGTTACCTTTATCACTACGGACAATATATAATTCTGAGTGGTCTTTTAAGAAAAGTTTACATTTTATAAAGGTCTCATTAAGAACTGGATTGTGGTTATAATGTTTGTGTATAACATTAGTTAACACATTAGTGAATGAGCTCTAAGGCAGTCTTTTTGCGAGTCTTCGAATTTCACGATTATTCTTTCTAAATACGACAGTATGTGTAAGAAATTTAGTTCCCTGGTAGGGGGGCATAAACTAAATTTTGGACCCAACGATAGAAACTGTGAAATTTCTGTAGGTATCTCTATATCTGAAAGATTTTTGAACCATTTTGACGATGTTTTGGTCTTAATTTTGTTATTAAAGTTTTTTAAGTTGTTTAGTTCTTTGAGATATTTGGATTTAATGCTATTAAAAATCTAATTATATCTAACTTGTCTTCTATCAAATTCTTCAAGAATATGTGATGGAATCGGTTATGGTTATTTCTTCATCGGATTCGTCAGACTCAACCAAAGTCACGTTGTCGCTTTTTTTTACAATTTTATTAAAAGAGGTATCGTCTATATCATCTTCTACTAATAAGTTATTATCGATGGTAATGAATGCACTTAAATCATTTTTTTAAGGCCTATTGCGTCTGCATTTCGCCATATTTCGGATAAAACTGACAAAGGTAAGTTATCTTTTCCTGAAAAGTCATCATTTTCCAGATTATGGTTATCACCATCATTTAACGTAATTCCTGCCTTTCGAAAGCAATTTTTTATTGCTGTTTCCGTAACTTTCTTCCATGCAGCATTTATAAAATAAATAGCATTTAGAACATTAACTGCTTCAGTAAGACCTTGAAGGTTATCAACAGAATTTATTTTCGATAACAAATCCTTAATTAAAATGGTCCTGTAAAATGTTTTAAAATTTTGTATTATGCCTTGGTCTAGCGGTTGAATAACTGATGTGCAATTGGCGGTAGAAAAATAAGATGAATGTTTTTTAACTGAATGTCTTTAGGATGAGAGGCAGCATTATCCAAAAATAGCAAAATTTTTCTGTTTTCTTTACCCATTCTTAAATCAAAATCTTGCAACCATTCTTCCATTATAGCAGATGTCATCCAAGCCTTCTTATTACTTTTCCACATAATAGGCAGCTGATTCACTAATGTTTTTAAATGCCCTTGGATGTTTTGACTCACCAATAACCAATAATTTTTCTTTTATCTCCTGCCAGATTTACGCAATGCATAATAGTGAGTCTTTCTTTGGATAATTTTCCGCCCACACATTTCTCACGTTTAAGTACTAACGTCTTGTCAGGTAAAGCTCGAAAAAATAAACCTGTCTCGTCCACGTTAAAAATATTTTTTTGGCAAATAACCTTTTACCAATGAAGATATTTTTTGTTTAAAGTTGTCCACATCTTCCATAATAACACTTCCAGCTTCTCCAGACATGGCTTTAAAAACGATGTTATGCCTTTTCCGAAATATCTCCAGCCACCCAGATGACGCACTGAAATTATCGCATTCCAGACTATCTGCGATTTCCTTTGCTTTGGCTCGAATTATTGGTCTTAGAATTTTAATAAATACGATTTAGAATGACTACAATACCTTTTTTTATTTACCTGATAGTGGAATTCCTTTATTTCTTGCCTTTGTAAACCAATCATAGCAAATTTCGTCAATTTGTAATCCCACTGGCTTTAAAAAACTTCGTTTTACACTTGAATTAACATTGGAGAGAAATTTTTTTAATAACTCGCCTTTATTTTTAATAACTCCAGCTGCCTGTGTCTTTCCTATTTTAAAACGTTTGGCTAAAACTCTAACACTAAGTTTCTCTCTATTATAGATTTCCAAAATATCAATTTTCTCTTTAAGACTTAATACACGACGCTTTTCAGACATGTTTGTCTCTATTTAAAAAAAAACAACAAGACAAATCAACGAACTAACTCAACTGACCATAAAAACGAGGTGTTATGTATTCGTTAATGCTCGCGGGGAATCACATACAGACAATGGGGAAGTACCCAGAATTTTTGTCGCCGCGCTGGCTAATAGTGCACCATTGCAAAATTTTTAATTTTGTGTCCGTTTAAGAGAGAATTTTACAAGTTTTGTATTTAAATATTGTGTCCGCGTCCCCCCAAGAGAGAGTCCGCTCAAGAGAGATTATGTCTTATTGAATTCTCTATACTTCATTCCAGACTATCAAATATTGCCCGCCTAATGGAGTTTATATATATATATATATATATATATATATATATATATATATATATATATATATATATATATATATATATATATACATATATATATATATATATATATATATATATATATATATATACATATATATATATATATATATATATATATATATATATATATATATATATATATATATATATATATATATATATATATATATATATATATATATATATATATATATATATCTAAACGCCCTTATAAGGAGAAGAGATGAGCAATCAAAGATCTAAAGGCCCTACTATCTGCTTTTTATTTTTATTGTCGAGCTTTCGCTGCCTAATGGTAGCTTCTTCTGGATTCTAAAAATGCAAACCAGGTACAGAAAATAAACCAAAACGTTCGTTTTTTAAAATGTGATTAAATGAATTGTACGACTGTATGTGAAATTACTTACAAAAATTTTAGCAGTTAATTCATCTCTGGTGAAGACAATGAAATTTGCGTTTTTGTTGGCCAGGTAGTATGAATGATTACACAAACATGATTAAAAGACACTTAGAGAGTTACACAAATATTGAAAATAAAACTTTGTCAATAAACATTAGTTAACAACACTTTTTGAAGACCGAAACATAACTGCAAGAAACACCATGATATTGAAATGGTACTCCATTTTAAAATTTTTGACGTCGAGTTTAGTAACTATTTAGTGATATTTGAGTCCGAACCGGATATTGTTGGTAGTCTATGTCGTCATCAGGTCGACAAAAAACCATAAAAAGCATTAAAGTTAGGGATGTGGTAAATTTTTTTAGGTGGATGCTAATTTTAGATAAATTATTTATTATTAATGATATCTATTTTTTAGTTTTAATTTTATAAAAAATGGGAACTTAAATTTGATGAGTTATTTATTATTAATTATATTAATTCTTTAATTTGACAATCAAGAGATTCATAGGCTAATTTAAAAATTTGAAAGAGAAAATTAATACTGGACGTTATTTATTATTTGTCATATTTAATTTTTTAATTATTTAATTTTAACAAGAAGACATAGAAAAGTAACTGCTAATAAATAGCAAAAATGACAGAAAGAGAAAAGAAACGTCAACTTTACTAGAAACTAATTTTTTCATAAAGGTCGTTCTTTTTTATTGGTTTGGTATAGTTTTGTGTTAGTAAATAAGTATACATGAAGCTCAATCCTTCTATGTCTTATTTGTGATTGAGATTATTTTTACAGGTTTTTATGTAACACATTTCCAAGAAACTTCTTCTGAAATAATTAGTCTCAACATCCAGAACGAAGTTGTTGTTATATTGTACTCTGTGATCTGTATTATTTACGTGTAAGCTCAAGCTAGTTGCGTTAGGTTTGTGTTTACTATCACTTTTGTGTAACGCTGATCTCTTAGAGAGCTTTTGTGAAGTTTGTCCAACGTAGACCAAACCACATTGACAGGGAATGCCATTGATTATATTAGTTCTTTGTAAAGTATCGGTTTTATCTTTTAAATTGGTATAAAAACAATTCATTCTTTTTATGTTGTAGTTGGCAATTTTAATGTTTGTATTTTTAAAAAGAGAAGACAAGGACTGGGACAGTTGGATTAATTTGAAGGGGGGGTCTTTGAAAATTCTTTTTAATTAGAGCTTTAGGATAGTAATTGTCCAACAAGATGTTTTCTAACAGTTTTACATTTGTTTCTTTAAATGAGGGGTGGCAAATCTTATCTATTCTGTTCTTTAGTCCTCCTATATATATATACGAGTATATATATATATATATATATATATATATATATATATATATATATATATTAGGAGTTTTTTGGGTTTTAGGTTCATGGAATAATCTAAACAACTTATTTTAACGTTTCGCCACGAATTTGGCGCATTTAATATTTCGGAGCAGATTACAGGGTTTATATTAGTTTTGTTGAGGATTTTATGGATTCTTCTGCTGGCTAGTAATAGCCACAACAATCAATTATTTTTAAAATATCTACTTTCAGTAACCTTTATAATTGTGTAATAATTTAACATTGACTTATGGATAATGCTATGCATTTACACTATCCTCGTGGAGAAAACAGTCGGAATTGTTTGAAATCGGCTCAGTTTTGCTTCCATCCAATCGGAATACTACTCACATGAATGCAATGTTCATCAAGGAATTTTCGTAAAAAAATTACACTTTTCAGTTCCTTTCACATGTAAAACGATATTAGAGGAAGAATAAGAATGCTTGAAATATTTGAATACATTTTTTAAAATACTTTCAATTTCATTAAGGTTCACATTCTCACTGGCCCATGCTAAACCATGATATCGTTCTGACCAGTCAATATTTTTTTCATCTTTTTCAGATAACATATTTCTTACAAAAGGTGGTTTAAAGAAATAATTTGAGGAACGATGTCCATCGTAGATGGCCAATTCTTTCGGCACATAACCACTTTTCCTTTCAAATCTGGAATAATTTATTTTACAAAACTTGAATAATTTATTTTACAAAACCACTAACATTTTGTTTAGTAATCTTTTTGACGTTTGAATACTGACTATGTATGACTTGTATATATATAAAAAAATAAAAGATTATATATATATATTATAAATCTTCAGTCAAAAGTAAGTAGGTTTTTTCTTCGCTCTCTGTTATGACTCTTGAGCGATTTTTGTCTCGCGAGCCGCACCATAGGAACTTTGTTACCCTGGTTGAAAGTCTCTTGAGCGATTTTTGTCTCGCGAAACGAACCAATACGAACTCGTTATCCCTGGCTTGGAGGGCTGAGATCTGTCTAATTTTTTGTTTCCGTTCTTTTTTCGTAAATCGTTGAAACGAACCAGAGTCTGTTTGCGCGATGCAACACCCGTTGAAAAGCACCAGTTAAAACTTTCGTTTGGATTTTTTTATCCTCGATTTTTCTTTGTGCCTGTTGACTCTGTCGAAAATCCTTCCGCACTGCGCCAGTTATCGAGGGAGCGATTATAACGTTTTTAAAAGACAACTTTTTGAATTTTGAAAATTTATTTTTGTTGGTTCTGAACAGAAACTTTATTAGACAAAAATTCAACAACACACTCGTCCTGCACTGGTTTGTTACATATATTTATAAACTATTTAATGTTTACCATGCAGAACGTTATCAGATAGAGGAAATCGATAATAAGTACTTTTTTATGCGTTTAAGCATATCGTCATAATATAAGTCAAATTACTAACTTCTTGGACTCCGGTGTATTAGCTTTTTTTTATAATATTTTGTTCGATAACCTTCATTTTTATACTGACATAATATGGAAATTCAAATCCTAGCAGAATATATAACAAGAGTATTTAAAAAAAAAATTTTTGTCTTAAAAGTTGGATAACTCTACCCCTATTTAATATAGTCATTTTTTAAAGTGGAGATCTCTTGAACCAACTGTACAGAGTGAGTCAACGATAGAGTAAAGTTCATTATCTTATTTGTTTCGAGAATGACGATAAAATGTTAAATACAATAGTTTTAGGGAATATTAAGGTGCACAGTTTAAAATTATTTTTGAGTATACAGGCTACTTCAAAAAACTGTGGCCGATATATATTTTTTTTAATGGAACATCCTATTTTCTAATTTATTTTTAAATTCTGCGTAAAATTGTATAACGTTTTTATTAATAATGTTATGTACTTAAACCTAGTAGTTTTTCTAATATTTCAATTTTTTTTTAAAAAAAAATACTTGTTTTCAGTTTTATAAAAAAAATTGCCATCAGAAATTCTTTCTGAAGGTAGTATACTCATAATTAGTACGAGCGTTCTATAAAGATGAAAAAAAAGATATATGTAAACAAATTTGAGTTAGATGCTACAGGGTGTTCAAAATAAATTTCGACTATTTTAAATTGAAAAATCTCAAATTTTTTAGATGGCATACCCTGTATATTATTATTTTTTCTGATAGATTTTACAAAACTTTCCAACTTTTATTAAGTATGTCATATACCTATTTCTAATAGTTTTCGATTTATTTTGAATTTTTCAATTTTTACCCTTGTTTTTAATACACTTACGCTATAACATCATAGTTCCCAAGACAAAACAAAAATGTAGGCATTGTCAAATTTTGACAGGTCTATTAAGCAAGTAAAAATAATTTAATTTGTTGTAGTAAGTGACGTATAAAGGTAATAGTTATGGATTTTACTAAAAGTGAATTAATTGATATGGTTTGTGTACTGGGCGAGGCGGGAAGAAATTGTCTTTTAGCAGTAAGGCTTTACTTAGCAAAGTACCATAATAGACGTATACCATCTAGAAAATCTTTTCAGTGCTTAATGGAACGGTTTGATGGTAGTGTTAGCGTTGAATATACAAAACGGGAAGTAGTAAACCAGAATGCTACCAATGAGGAACAAGAAATGGAGATTTTACTTCATGTTGAAGATAATCCCCAGGTCAGCAGCCGTCAACTAGTTGACTTATCTGACACATCCCAATCTACGGCTAATCGCACCACGAGAAAATACAAGTATCATCCCTTTTATATGGAATTACACCAAGAACTTCAAGACCTTGAACGACGAGTAAACTTTTGTAATGGAGCAATAGAGGCCGCTCCAAATTTTTTATCCAAAATAATGTTTTCTTATGAAGCTACTTTTCGCAGTCATGGAGCAGTTAACAGCATTATTATTCAACAGTTAATCCATTTTGGGTCCGGGAAGTTCAAAACCAAAACCATTAGTCGCTTAATCTATGGTGTGGAATATTAAATTTTCGAATTATTGGTCCAAATTTTTTCCGCGAACCGTTTAACGGGTCTACATATCTAAATTTTTTGCAAAACGAATTACCCCAGCTTCTTGAAGAAGATAATTTTGAAAGGGAACAAATGTGGATTCAACAAGACGGAGCTCCTGCTCATTACCACCGGGAAGTTCGGGAAATTTTAAACGATCGTTACCCACAGAAATGGATTGGTAGGGATGGATTCAGTCAGTGGCCCCCTCGATCATGTGACTTAACACCTTTAGACTTCTCTTTGTGTGTGATCGTGTTTATGTGAATCCCCCTACAACACTAGTACATATGGCAAATAGGATACGCGATGCGTACAGGACAATAACGCCCTTTATGCTAGTGAAGGAAAATATAGTAAAACGACCAAACATGTGTATTCAAGTAGACGGGCATATTTTTGAACATTTATTACGTCATAATAATTAATCATTAGATAATTTAAACTATATTAAAATTGTTATTAATTATTTGTTTATGATTTTACAATAGCGTAATAAGTGTATTAAAAACAAGGGTAAAAATTGAAAAATTTAAGATAAATCGAAAAACTATTAGGGAAATACTTAATAAAAGTAAAATCTAAGACCTATCAGAAAAAAACAATAATATACAGGGTGTACATTTAAAAAATTAGAGATTTTTCAATTTAAAATAGTCGAAATGCATAAATTTATTTTGATTTGAACACCCTGTAGCATCTAACTCAATTTCTTTACATATGTCTTTTTTATCTCTCTATAGAACGTTCGTAACAATTATGAGTATTCCACCTTCAGAAACAATGGCACTACTGGCAATTTTTTACAAAACTGAAAAATAGTTTTTTTTTTTTTAAATTGAAATATTAGAAAAACTAAGTTTAGGTATATAACATTATTAATAAAAAAGTTATAAAATTTTACGCAGAATTTAAAAATAAATTAGAAAATAGGATGTTCCATTTAAAAAAACATGTTATATCAGGCCACACTTTTTTGAAGTACCCTGTATACTCAAAAATAATTTTAAACTGTGCACCTTAACGTATCTAAAACAATTATATTTAACATTTTTTCCTCATTCCCGAAACGAATGAGATAATGAACTTTATTCTATCGTTGACTCACCTTGCACATCGTTGATTTTCGCGTATGTTTCAGTCGGGAAACCTTGATGACCTCTAAAAATTCATGAAAATTTGGATGAGGCGAACAACTATCCTTTGCAAATTTTGAATGAAAAGCCTCAATCCCGTTATTAGTTCTCCAAACGCTGGCGTCGAGCGCGGCTTAAAGGGTTGTAGGGAAGGAGCACTATCATCGGTGTAGTTTTCAACTATGTAGTCAGCAAACAATGTTACTTGTGGGTGGACTGGCTGATTTTCTAATAATTGGACCAAAACATCTCCCACGTGATCGGCAGGGAGAAAAGTTAGCCCGAATATGTGGTGAAGCCATTTTCCAATGGTAGAATTTTTATCTTTGTATTCTCTAGTTAATCCTAGATTCTGAATTTTTCTCTACCAGGATTGTCATAAATGGAATCTACATCCCACAAGCATTGTCAATGGAGATTCGGAACAGTGAATAGCGCGTTCAAAACCTGACACGACCTTTGTAGGCGAGAAAACACATCCTAATTGCTGGCATTTGGACTTTACCGCAGAAAATACCAAAGAATAGGAAGTTTCCTTCTTGTCGTGCAATAGGCTGAACATCAAGGGAATATAGCGGTCATTGATATATGCCAGAATAGTAAACATTTGTAGAAAAAACTTCGCACAAAATTCAAATGTACCGTCCATCAGCACAATTTCCGCCGCGCACAGGAATTCTAAATTATTTTTACAGGAAAATATCACACCAACCTGAACATCATTAAACATCAGGAAATCTTCATGCCTGGCGGTTTCGACCGAGATTGAACTGAGATATTCATGAACTTCCTCTCGGGTACTTTGGCACCTTTGGATAGCACTGCAATCTGGCTCGGTTCAAATTCTTCCCTATTCTTGTCATATTGTAGTCTGTGAAAGTGTTCAGCACATTCGGATCTGCAGTCACCTCCCGCCGAATCATCTTTCTTGGTTTTTCGTTGTAATGTTCCTCGTTGGCTCTCTTCTTCACTGCGTTGTTAATTTTTTGGCGATTCACTACTTGTTCATTATCGAGTTGATGTTGATGCCAGTTTGTTGTGAAAATATGTCGTTTGGTCCAATGGCATAAGCTTTGGTAGAGCAGTTATTGTTTGTGCAGACCCAGCACATCTCTTCTGTCGATTTTAAACGTCGATATTGTCGAAGTTTGTAATTTTTTAATAGGATCAAAGTTTTGCCTTTCTAGCTCAACATCCTCTGTAATAAGACCATGTTGACTTGAAAAAGTTTAAACGTAAACTAGTAAATTTCAAAAATGCCCTTACGTTTTATACTTTTATCTAATTTAGGTTAACCCCAATTCAATGTAATAATATTTAAGAATTAATAATATTTGATAATTTAACCCTACCTACTAGCCGATTTGTCGAATACCGCAACTCGGATGAAAGGCAGGTCAAAATATTTACAACCTTCTATTAGGTGGACCACAACTCGGTTTCTACGATATATTTTTATCTATAAACGAAATAGGTTATTTCTCATTATTTTACATTATTATTAATATTTGTAAAATAATTCTTTATGGCAACAGCCGATTCATGCACTTGTATGGTATGATAAGGAAAATGTCACCTGAATAGAAAATCTGTGATATATCCATCTAGATATTATTTGCGACGACCATATGTGGGCATTCCCTCACGAGCATCTCGCCATACCCTCTCAATATTTTGAGTGTATTCCCTGAATCAGGATCAATAAAGTTGTAGGAGTGGTTGACAGTAAAGTGCTTGTAACCTAAAAAATAAATGTGTGGCCTGTGTATGTATGTATGCATGTATGTATCTATGTGAGTGATCAATTAGATGTAGATAGTTCAGGTTAGTACAAGTTCCATATCTGGATAATTTACCTTGACGGAAAAGACAATTATATGCTTTCCAGCAAGCCGACATAATTGAATCGGTGAGTTCGACAACCGTACATGTCCGAAAATGTCATTTTGAGAAATTTAAGAAAAACTGATAATCTTTTAAATTACTTATTTCTCAGGTTTGGCATACACAGAGAAGTTTTAGATCTGGTGATCTGGGATTTATATCTAGTAATAGTTCTTCTATAAACGAAACGGTCTAATAGTTATAGCTAAAAGAAGTTAGTGGACAAGTACGGTTTTCGAAATCAGTATCGTAAAAAAAAAAATAAAACAGGTGAAAAATGATTACATTTTTAATAGTTCTAAAAGAATAACAAATAAATACTGATTTAAACATTTTAATCGTCATTTTCTGCCGTTGTCGTATTACAGGATGTTATATGGTAGAAAAAATTCTAACATTTCACCAGTCATATATTGCATAACTTTTTTAATATCCTCGACTTTTTTCTCATTAATAGGTAGAGGATCTTTATAAGCGCCAGCAGTCGGTAGAGAAGGACTTTCCTTATGTTGCTTTAATAACTTAAATGTGTAGGAGAGAAAACCGTTTATGTAATTCCACGTTGTCACAACCTGGAGTTGAACTGTCATAAAGAAATTGCCTATAGTTTGACACAGCAAAATTTTCTTTTCTAGTATTATCACCACTGACTAAAATAGAACACGTTTTTTTTATAATCAGTCGGCCACCACTTTTTAAAATCAATAATATCGTTATGTCGAATTAACTTTACAGTAAATGGCTGTTTTTTCCTTGAAGATAGTATTATTTCTTGATATTCTTCTGGAATATAAATTCGATCGTGTTTTTTAATCACCCTCTTGACACAACCAAAATCCCTGTTGCAGGGCAAAAATGAATGCCCTCTTATTGGAAAGTAATGGTATATTTTGTTAAATCTCTTGGTCGCCTGCAATGCTAGCAAAAAGCGAACCATGGTCTGGTTACGATTCTGTCCCGCACATCCATCAGAAAATAAGTGTAACTCAGTGATTTCAGATGGTATGTGGTTCAATATATAATCATAAAGAAATGTGCATACTTCATTAGATCCTTTTAGAGCTTCACCCTCGTGGTAGCTATAAAAATGACCAGTGTTGTCTTTAAGATTATGAATCTGAAATGCATATACCCAAAGTTGTCTCAGATAAAAAATTTCTTGAACCGGGATATGTGGGAGGGGCATATTCTGCATATAGTCAAAAGCTAGGCCCATTACTTCTGGTCGTTCCTTACACAGAGATTGCACTTCTTTTACTCGTAGTTTCGTGTAAAACTTTTTTGCGCGCCTTTTATGAACTATGAGTTCCGCTGCAACCACTCTCTTTGCATTATCATTAAGATTAACATCTTTAAGTTTAGCTCCAAGGCTTTCACATACCGAGCAGACATCAACCTGTGGTCTTCCAAACCTGAGATTGTAGTTTTCATTATAATATTTTAGACAGAATTCGTATTTAACCAAATTTTCTAGCTGTGGATTTTTATCTATAAACAGATTGTACATTTTCTTCACATTTAAAGATGCATCCAAATAATGAATGGTTTTTGAGGAGTAATGGGAAACTTTAACCGGGAATGACTCAATGTGTTCTTTTATTTTCACAATCCATTCTTCGCATATTGCACGAGGTCTGTTGTTGTGCCGGCCTCTTAAATCCTTTGGTGATTTTGTAGCTAGAAGTAAGGTGTTTAAAACGCTGAACTTGCCAATGAGATATGGCATGAAGACTGATAAATGCCTGTTTACATACGGAAATTCGATTTGATTGTTTCATAACAAAGTACAAAAAATTTGATTTTCTTTGTTGTTTAGGTTTTACGCCTCTTATCCGATGTCTTTCAATAGGCTTTGCTTCAATAAGCCCCTGCAAATACGTATCTTGTTCATTTTTTGGCTTACCGTCGTATAATTTTGATATTATTTCTGTTTTCTCTTCATCAGTAAACTGCTGCATGCACTTTTTTTACACCTTAAAAATGTATTCATTAGTTAAAATTAATTAATTAAAAAAAAAATGTAAACTTACATGCATGTAGGTCCGACAGTTTTCGCTTCAATATGTTTTCCGTTTTTACCAACATATTCCTGACCGTGCAAACGTGCTATTTTTCTTTGGTTATGTTTCCAACTAACAATATTCCTTTTTATTTTTTTGTTGCCATTGCTAGTAACCACATCTTCTCTGTCACAGGATGACATATTTTATTTAAACAAATTTAAAAACACACGATAATTAAGCTATTTTAATTAATAAAACCCACACGAAGTCAACTCTTTCTTTGTAAACAAATAACTGCAGATATTTTAGTAGCTGAGATGAAAAACCGTACAAGTCACGGACATGTACGGTTTTTCCAGTCATCACCGAACGGCAGCCTACTGTAGAGCGTTAACGTTTAAGTATATCGTACGGTTTTTATGCTCAGTTGATAGGGGGATATATTTAAAACAAAATGGCTATCTCAGTTTAAAATGTCAAATTTTGGACTTGTACGGTTGTCGAACTCACCGATTCAATTGTAATTCCGGGTTTAATACGCCGTTTTATTACTTCTAATAAAGTGTCAGCAGAACGCTCTGGGACAACTTCCATAAAAACATCTTTTGTGTTTCTATCAAAGCCGCCAAAAATCCAAATACCTTCTACAACGCGCCCACGATTGAACCAAGATTTGTTGATATTAATTTTGGTAATAATTTAGTGTGGGAACTAGCAACTGCGTTTTCTCTCTAGTCCAGATTTTATTCACTATTGAAAACTCTTCTTACAGGTGCGTTACTATCAGGTAGGCATGGAATGTATTCGACGATAATACGAAAGTTCATATAATTGAGATTATTGGCTGTAAAGTGTCTGAATATTTCTACCTATTTCTGTGCAATTGTTCCATTCTTCTACTTTCTGAGCAGTAATGTATTTTGAAATCAGTAAAAACTCGTCAGAAACTTGTGTATCTTAATTTCCATCAATAAATCCTCTTTCTACTAATACATCCATTACTCCCTGCACCTCACCCCACGCGATCGTCCTTGTTAGGTTTCCCTATTCAAATATTTCCAATTCCACACTAAACTGACACCACTGCGTTAAATACTTTCTGCTTGTTTTATAAAATTCGGCCGCCATTGTTTTCATACGTACTTCATCAATGTTATTGCAACTCTCAGTTTCTCGTAATTTTGCCATGAAGTTACTGACGATGTGAGGAAGAAATAGTGTACTCTCTTTCGAAGCTAAATTGTCTTTAAGGCGATTCAATATTCAACACAGCTTGATGAAACGTAGCTGATTGTGCATGCATAAAAAAGAGCCACATTCTGAATTAGGGTTTCAAAAAATACTTTAATATATTTGGGCATTTATCAATGCTCAAAAAATAGTTTTTTAAAGGCTGATACAATTTTAAAATCCTCTCAATAGCAGGCTTCAAAGCTGGCTACCTAGTTTTGCTGCGACTTAGCAGTTTTTGGTGTTCTGCCTTAGCTTTATCATAGAATTATTTGTGGGTTTCAACACGAATACTTTTGGGCCTTACTTTTGACTCCAAACTCTCCTGGCAGAAGTATATTAAATATTTGAAAACAAAGACTGCTCATGTCTTAAATCTAATCAAATTACTGTCAAGCACCACGTGGGGCGCAGACTTCTCCTCATTAATACACATTTACAAGTCCTTGACTCTCTCGAAACTGAAATATGCAGACTTCATATATGACTCTGCCTCCCCATCTTTAAAGAAGTTACTCGACCCAGTCCAAAATCAAGCCATTCGTTCAGCCTTAGGAGCATATAGAACTTCACCCGTATCTAGTTTGCAATGCGCGTCCTCCATTCCTCCTCTCCATCTTACAAGACAACACTCCCTAATAAAATATTATATCCGTAACATATATCATCCCCATCTTAGAAATTCACTGAATCTAAACCTAATTTCGCGATTACACCGTTATCCCGCTAACTCAATGCCCAATCGTATCCACAAGTTTCTAAGCACACATAATCTATCCCCTCCATCCTTTCAATACCCTCTATTCCCCTCCTTCGCACCCTGGCTTACCCCGACTCCTAAAATTGATTCCTTACTTATGTCTTTACATAAAACTTCCACCCCTACCTCACTCTTTAACTCCAAATTCAAACAACAACTTCACGATTCCTATTCTACACACAAGATTATCTATACAGATGGATCCAGATCAATCAAGGGCACGGGAGCTGCATTCATCACTGGAAATTTTCATAGATCTTTCAAACTATCTAATCATTCATCCATATTCGCGGCAGAACTACTAGCCATACGCGAGCCTCAGACATACAGCTTCAGACAACTCTCTAAAAAATTCCTCATAGTATCTGACTCTCGGAGTGCCCTGGAGGCCATCCAACACAAAATACAAAAATATGCCTATTCAAGACAAATAGGAGATCTACTATACCTTCTTCATCTTAGAGGGAAAGACATCACCTTCATCTGGTTGCCGGGCCATATAGGAAATAGTGGACATGATAGAGCCGATATTCTCGCCAAGGAGACCGTAACTACTGGTACCCCTGTGACTGGAGACAACCATCCTGATGATTTTCTTAAATTAATAAATAACATTTTCCTCAATCAATTTCAATTACAATGGGATTTGATTGACTTACCAAATAAGCTCTGGGAAGTAAAGCCTACTGTTTTCCCACCCTTATTCAATCCTTCTCTCTCCCGCAAAGAAAATACTGTCTGGATCAGGCTGTCAATAGGACACACACATCTTACACACAAACACTTGTTACATAATGATCCTCCACCACTCTGCCCCTCAATGGAACATTCCCTTAACTATCAAACACATTTTTCAAGCTGATCATTATTCACGCATCCGTTCCAGATATAACATTCCCGCCACTCTTTCTCTTTCATTACATCCAGATTCAGTCAACCTGCCCAACATCATTAAATACCTAAAAGATATAGACATATAAAAAAAAAAAATAATTAACTAATTTCTCACCCAAAACAAATCATGGGGCGCCAAATGGCCTTGTTGCCGACGCGCTCAGACAAATAAACATCATCATCATCATCATCATCAACACTAATACTGTAGGTGTAAAAAAAGAATAAATCTTCACAATGATGCATTCAAGTCAACAGGCAGACAATCTGCTGTCGTTTTAATGGCGTTGTGGATAATGTGCGCTCTACATCCCAATTCTTATTATATATCTTCCAAGCGTCGTATTTAATTTTGCCTAAACATTACACAAGTCTGCAAAAAAAAAAAATTGAGAGCCGTTTTTTTTTTTTTTTGCGTAATTCTTATGTTTTTGGGTATACTGAATCCGAAAATGACTTTCATTTTGTCATAGCACGTCACGTTTTCTGACAATGTAGGTATCTATGTTAAACAAGTTGTCATCTTAAAATAAAAGATAAAAGAAAAAAAAAAAATTTTAATTTATAATTGCGTAACAAAACTTATTTTTTATCTAAAATACATTCATTAGTAAGCACTAAACACATTTCTTTTTCCCAGTGAGACTCCTTTTGGTACATTTTCGCTTGTAGGAAGCATTTGGAAGGTCTCTCTGAAGCGTCCAACAGTAGGATGCCATCATTGAGACGCTCCATCTTCCCTGGTATCTTTTTTCCATCTCCTTAATATCTTGGTGAAATCGTTCACCTTGCTCTTCACTCAGATCTCCTAAATTTTCTGGAAAGTAGTCGAGGTTAGGCAACCTAAAGCTTGAAATGCTTTTAACATTCTTCTGACGATTTGTTTGTAGTTAGGGTCTTTGTTATTGCCTAAAAATTTCTCTATGACCTCTTTAAAGGCAATCCACCCTTCTCTTTGAGGATCCGTCATGGTTGTGATGAATTGTGGATCAGCCATAAGCCGTCTAATATCTGGTCCAACGAAAACACCTTCCTTCAACTTTGCCTCCGAGAGGCCTGGAAACTTTGATATTAAGTATTTAAAGCAATTTCCATCTCTTGGAAGTGACTTTACAAATTGCTTCATCAATCCGAGCTTTATGTGAAGCGGTGGTAGAAGAACTTTATGAGGAGGCACCAAAGTTTCATGCAGGACGTTCTTTTCGTTAACTTTAAGCTCTCTCGGAGGCTAACACTTTTTGGTCCAGTGATTTGCTCGGTCTCTACTATCCCATAGACGCAAAAAGCAAGGGAATTTGGTAAACCCAGATTGTTGTCCGAGCAACATGCCCAAGATTTTTAAATCACCGCACACTTGCCAACCGTGGTCTTTATATTTTAATTTGCAAAGAACCAATTCCAAGTTCTTGTAGGTTTCCTTGAGGTGTACGGAATGACCGACAGGAATGGAAGCATAGAAACCGCCATTGTCCTGCTTTTGAGCCTTGATCCAAGCAACTCAGCAGCGTTTTTGGGAAGATTCAAGTCTCTTACCAAATCATTTAGCTCGCCCTGGGAAAACAATTTCGGACTGCTGTCATCTTCAAATTGAAAACTTGACTTGTCATCGGGTTCAGGTACAGCACCATGTTCGTCAGAACTTGGAATCTCTTCCAAGGTAGCAGGGGTCTTGGGCACTGGTATTTCGGTCCTATGAGGGATGGGACGAATAGCTGATTGCAGATTGGGGTATGAAATGGACTGCTTCCATTTTGAATTATACCCTTTCACATTACACGAACAAAAGTAACAATCATCACTATGGTTCTTTTGCTCGCGCCATACCATAGGAATCGCATATCGGAAAGCTTTTTTCTTGCCCTTAAACCAATTTCGAAGGTCTTCAACACATCGTTTGCAGACTTTATGAGGTGCCCAAACTTTATCCTGATCTCCAAGTTTTAAGCCAAAATACGCGAAGTATACTTTTTTTTACAAAGTCCGTAATATTAAGTTGTTGCTTTAATACCCTATATTCGCCACAAATATAACAGAAACTGTCAGACGAATTCACACACTTCCGCACAGATGACATTGCACTATATTGAACCAAGATCTATAAAACAATGACGAGTTAACACGTAATTGTACCGCCCCACTTTCTACACTATCGGAGCGCGCACGTTCTGGTTACAACGTTTATGTTTGTTAATTTAGCTCACACAGGGCGTTCTTTATTTAGAAAGTAATAATAGTTATGGCCTGTATACATTTAACAGTAACAGTAATCAAAATAAAATTGTACCTATTTATTTATGACTTCAAGTTAGCCAAAAAAAACCCTTTTTTATAATAAAATTTTGCATTTTGCAAAATAACCTGACGTTCTGGAATTTTTTGAGTATTTTTTTAGTTTTCAGAACACCTAAATACATAGAAATCAGTTGAAAACATCCAGACAGCATTTTTGTTGCAGACCTGTGTTATTAATTCCTTTTCTATTTGTTCCTCCAACATTGCAGTTTGTATTGTCTCCACAAAAAGCGACCATTTTTAAAGTCGATCATCATTGACTCTCAAAACATGTCTCAAATATTCCGCAATAATATCGGATGTCTCTCCTGGTTTATCTTGAAACTCTAAAATCTTGACCTGTATGTCTTTGTGTGCTAAGAAGTAGCGGACTAAAACTGGGAATAATTTCATCGCCCCATGGTTTGACGTATCGGTTAATAATGTTACACATTTGGATTCACGAAAGTGCATTTTTAATTCGTATATTGTCAAAGGTGCCAACACATTTACAACAATAGCCTCAGATTTAGTAAGTGCATATTTGAATTTTTGCTCGAAACAGATCTGTATTAAATGCGAACACAATCGTTTGTGCGGAAGCAGTGATTTTCTTGCACAGTGTAATAAGCTCAGACGCCTTCCGCAGCAGCAACTTCTATGCCTTTACCGGTAGGTGAATTAGTTTTCTTAAATAAATTCAGGATCGATGAGCTTAAAACTGCAGTTTGATCGGATAGTTTGTGTTTTTCAGATTTTAAATGTTGTTCAATGACACTAGCACCATCATGGGCTACACTGAAATCTGAACGACACTTTTCACATGTGACGTCTGACAGAGCGGTCGTTTGTTTTATAAAAGGATACTTAGTTTGTAAGTTAAAAATATCATTCTCTCACGAAGATAATTATATAAATGAACGCAAAACAAAATAGACAATAGTAGGTACGTTCTTTACATTCATAACAGCAACAATAGCTGGCCACTCATACACATTCTATCATTTCACAAATCATGTCGCCTTGAACGTGGCGGTTAACGTGCACGACAAAACGGCACAGCAAAAAATCTGTCTTTACCTATACACGGTGCTAAAATCACCAGGTAGTTTTGCATGTGATTGCTCGTTCAGTTCCAAGGGAATAATTGTATGTGTGTGGGCAAAAACTGTCATTTGGCATGTCATTTGACACTGCGTAGCGTCAACGTGACTTTGTATGCTTTGAAAACATTTAGTAAATTTTGTCTTCAGTGTGGTGAAAATGAAGCACAAGAGACGAATTTGTATTGTTGCGTGTGCTGTTATGGCCATAGGGGGTTCTAGGAACCCAAAATGGAACACAAAACGACGTATATCGCAGAAAAATTGGCTCGCTGAGAGAGAAAAATATGGTCACATTTCACTTCTACGGAAATTGAGAGAAAATAACCCGGCTGACTTTAAAAATTATGTAAGGGTGGATGGAGAAACCTTTGAAGAGATTTTAAATTTAATGATACCCCCATCTTAGTAACCAAGACACTCCCATGAGACGAAGCATATCTGCCGATGAACGGCTATAGGACGTAGTTATGAAAATATTAAGTTTACTACAGGAATATCTGCCCAAGCTTTGGGACGCATCATACCCGAAACGTGCCAGGCTCTCTACAAAGTATTACACACGGATTATTTAAAGGTAAATAATTTGTTAGTACTATGTATTTACATGTTGAAAAGAGTTGAAAAATTCGATAGTAACTGTCCGGCGTTTGGTGGTTGCTCTTGATCTTGTTCATGAGCTGTAGGTGATGGTGTTGAGGACGGTGTAAAACAAGCGATGGTCGAGACTTGTGGCTGAGGGTCACAAATGGTAATGTCTTCGGTTAGTTGATTTAGTACAGCTTTACGTAACACTTTTGTTATTCACGTTTCAACATACATCTTTTGGGTGTCATTTAGCTTTACATGTTTCGAAGCAACAAATTTTCCAAAAGCTACGCTGTCTGATTCTTTTGGCGCATCACATTTCTTTAAAGTGTCAGTACAATTCTTCATAAATATTTGCTGCTCAATTTCATGACGTGTTACCTTCGTTCTCGCTTTTTTGTCAGGCGTCTTGAAAGCCTATAAGAAAAAGTATCGGTTATTATTTGTTTGTTTTTTTTTTGCAGAAAAATAACTAGGTAACTAATTTTAGTAAAATTAACGACATTAAATGTGATTACAGAGTAGTCACCATGTGTCCTTTGTTTCAGTTACTCTCAAGCAAAGAGGAGTGGACACACGTTTCTCGAGGCGTTAATTCAAGATGGCTGATGCCCAACTGTGGAGGTGTCATTGATGGAAAACATATTCGTATAGTGCACCATCATGGGCTACACTGAAGTCTGAACGACACTTTTTACATGTGACGTCTGACAGAGCGGTCCTTTGTTTTATAAATGGATACTTTGTTGCATTGTACTATAATTATAAAAACCTCTACAGTATTGTTTTGATGTCAATCGTGAATGCACATTATGAATTCGTCTATGTGGATGTTGGAAAAACGGTCGAATGTCAGATGGTGGAGTATTGGAACACACAACATTTTTCACATATTTAACTTCAAATCGTCTTAATTTACCTGATAGTACAGAATGAAATTCTAATTTAAACTTAATTTTTATAGAAGATAAAGCATTTGCTTTATATGATCATATTTTAAAACCATTTCCACAAAGGGATCTCACTCAGGACAGGCGTATATTTAATTACAGATTATCAAGGGGAAGAAATGTTGTTGATAACGTTTTTGGCTTGATCGCAGCCAGATTTCGACTTTTACATGCACCTATAAAGTGGCCGTCGATAAGGTTTGTTCCTTTATATGTGTGCTACATAACTTTTTAACGAGAAAAGGAAGATCTTATATTGGTGGGCATGCTTTTGATTCTCTAAATGAAAGATGTCTCCAAATAAATTGCCAGATTTTGTTCTAAGGTATTACCTTGGTTTTGCTTAATCGAAAATATCTTGTCTGTAACCGAACTATTTTTCCTCAATCCTCACTGGTACTCTCCCAGAATAGACTCGGCTTTCTCCTCTAGTCTGTTTTTGATAGTCACCACTACTATCTTGTACACGATATCCAGTAAGGCTATTGCTATATAATTAGCACATATAATTTTTCCTTCTTTGTATATTGGACAAATGAGCGACTCTCTCCAGCTCACTGGCATCTTTTCTGTTTCCCATATTTCTTGCATCAACCAGCATATTTCATTTTCCAGCTTTTATCATTTCTACTGTTATACAATTGCGAGAAAATGAAGTACAACTTCTAAGTCTAAGAATCGTACGTCATAGTACTTATTTCACAGCTAAAGAAAATCGCGATAATTATGTTATTTACTTTAATGGCGAAGGAAGAGCATAAACATGTGTTTTTGGTTCTTATTTCTACGTTAGATATAGTTATAAGGAATAATTGTTCATTAACATTTAAATGTACAGTGAGTTTAAAAATAAATACTGCGATATTTTCGAAGGATGGGATGGTCTCATTAATTTCTAGATTCTGCTATTGTTGTTGAGTGTGGGCTAACAGTACGAACAGTGATTATATCTTACAGACACTGGGTCAAAAATCTTAATTTAAGATTGAAGGCGAATCAGCAATGTTACGCGACTGCAGTTCTACTGGTTGATTAGGAGCTTCGTTATCGTGGCAGTCTGTATCAGAGTCATGTGCAGATGTGGCATGCGGAGGGCAAGGCATAAACGCTTCATCTGGTGAAATATCCAGGTCGAATGGATACGAGCCTGTGGCTCTGAACCTTGGTGAAATATGCATTAAAATTTCTTTTCGTCAAGCATCTGTCTGGCTTTTGGTACACGAGTTATACGTCGGACCGATGGATTTTTCTTTTTAAAAAAACACTTTTTGTTTCTTAAAAATACTTTTATTGGAAACGTACAACAAAATTTTTGGGAGATTTTGAAATTACAGATTTACAGAAACAGTGGTTGCAGCAATAAAATGAACAATAGTGATTGCATCATCTGATTTAGAAGCTTTTATAATATTTCCTTCTTATTTGTACAAGGACTAATTCTTATGTCAGTAATATAAGGTTATATGGGCTTCGTAACTCCTCCACCCTTAGGGGGGCATATAAACTTTTTTGTGGTTTCTATGACCTAAATGATTATATCATTTGAAGTTTTAGAATTATTTTTCTTTTTTAAGTAAATAGGTCGTAGATACTTTACAGCTGTTATTAGTATTATTATACTACTTATTAATATATACAGTAAAACTGTCCATATACTGGTTTTGTCATAATATATAGGGTCAATTAGTAATTTTGAGTTTTCTAATTTTTGCATTTTAATTTGCTTTTGGATTTCATTTAATTCATTAAAGTTTATTTTATTTAAATTGACCGGTTTTACTTTCTTATAAACAGGTGTACTAAAATTAGGTTCAATTCTAGGTAAAGGTATTTTTTGAAAGACATGTTTTACATTTTTATAAGTTTGTAAAGTTGTATCATTTAATTTTAGGCTACAAGGGAATTGTAATTTTATCAAATAAGTTTCATTTAATAAAATATTATTTTGGAAATTTTCACAATTTTCTATTCCAATAAGTTCTTTAACCGTAATTAGGATCCATTTTTTTAATTTTTGTGTCTGTATTTCATTAATTTCTATCAGTATCGGGTTGCAATTTGATGTATTATATTTTAGAAGTTGTACCTCGCACGGGGTATTTTTGATAAGGTTCTCTGACTGTATATGAGAACATATATTCGTATGTTCGATGTTATTTTTGCATGGTTGATTAGTATATCCAAATTTTTCATCGTGTATCAATAGGTATTCGAAGGTTGGGATAATTATTTTGTAAAGATTTTTATTTTTCACTGATAAAGGGAATAGTTGAAATATGTTATAGGTTCTTTTTTCTACAAGAGGGATTTCGATTAACTCATTATTTTTTACATAACTTTTTATCTCAAGTGTTTTTTTGAATTTTAAAATATTGCCATAATCTGGTTCGAATGGTAATTTATCTGTTATTAGTTGATTTTTTAACATTTTTAATTCTTCAAGTATTTCTTTATTATTTACTATGGCGTTGTGAAAGGTATTTAATTTAGCAAAGATAATTGCTACTTATAATCTTTCGAATGTGTCATATATATTTTGGTAAAAGTTTGTTATCTGTGTAAGAATCATTTGAATACGAAAGAATTCTTGTATTTGGACATTATTAATCACCGTGATTATGTCATTAACTCGTTTCTCTAGGGTTAATTGATTATGTAATATATTTTTAGTTATTTCTTGGAAGTTATTGATTGATTTGTTTAATAGGGTCATTTATTTGTGTAATGCGATTTGAATATTTTGTTGATTTTGTTTTAAAATATATATATTTTTATCGATTTTCTCGGTGTCTTCTTGGTCTAGATTGCCCGCTATACTTTTAATTATGCTTCCCAAAGCATTAATTAGCGCTCATTTTTCGCGATTTTTCGTAGGTATAATTTGGTTAATTTGTTCGATTATCTTCCGTTTAATGTTATCTGTAATGGTATAGCAATTGTGAAATTCGTTTTTATAGTCTTTAAAATTAATTATATGTTCTTTTAATAGATCATATTTCTCATTAATAGAGTAAAATTCATTTATTAGATTAGTTAAATCGAAAATTTGTATGAAAGTCCAGTAGTTAGTCGTCCTTTGGGCGGTTCCTAGTTTGTAGGGTAATATCACGATCCGTTCCTAGTTTGTAGGGTAATATCACGATCTTTTAGATCGTGATATTCGAGACAGGTTCCTCCATAGGTGGACCATCTGTAATATGGGGACGTTTTAATTTCTTTAAATGTATAATTTCATTTTTTTTTGGTTTTTTGATATTTTTAATTTTTACTTTGTTCCATTATTTCAGTAATAATATAAGGACCGGTGAATTTGGGTTGGTTTTTATTTCGTTAAGAAGTTTGTTTGTATACCTTTTCGTTTACTTGAAAGTTCGAGTTTTTGTCAACTTTGGCGTTTCTTTTTCTTAGGATTCTTTCTTTTTCTTAGGATTCTTTCTTTTTCTTAGGATTCGTTCTTTTTCTTTATTGACTTTATCAGTTATGTTTTTATAAATGGCATAAACTTTTTCTTTATGTGAAGAGATATAGTCAGAATAATATAAATATTGTAGGAATTATATTTAAGGGGTCTCTAGAGGTTGTATGGCCTCGGATTAATTCGTGAGGGGTATATTTAGTAATACTATGAAGGGTATTATTGTAGGCTATTAGCGCGTAAGGGATTAGTTCAATAACAGATTTGTTTTTTTTTCGTTCTGTTTCAGTATTCTCAGGTGTTCAATTAGAGTCGAGTGAAAGCATTCAATAAGTGAGTTAGATTCGTGGTGTTTAGGTGTGGTGAAATGAATGTCTATTTTTTGAGTTTTTAATAATTCTTTTAGGAGGTGATTGTTAAATTCTCCACCGTTGTCACAAGTTATAGTTTCGGGACATCCGAAGAACGAATAGAAGTTTATAAGTTTGTCACAGCATTTTTATCGTATGGGTATGCTTGGCCGTATTTTGAGAATTTATCGAAAATTTTGTTTTTTTTTCAAATATAAATGTATCGATGTGTATTATTTGAAATGGTTTATTAGGAGTTTCAGTTTGTTCCATTGGCATGTAGGATTTTAATCGACTATACTTTTGTGTTTGACAAATATTACAGTTATTGATATGTTGGCTTATTTCTTCTTTCATATTTGACCAGTAATAGATTTGTTTTAGACGTTCGTATGTTTCTGTTATTCCTCTATGGTTTGTCTTGCCTTCGTGTTGATGGATAATTAACATAATTTTTTCTTCTTTATCCGAAATATTGTTTAAAAGTTTCGTACATCTAATTATTTTTGGGTTCCTAAAATTTTTTATGTATCGTCAGTAAATAATGGAATTATTTTATCATTATGCAAAAATATATAGCATGTTTTTTCAGGGTTTAGGTAATCTTTGAGGAATTCTTTAATAGTTTCTAAGTTTTCTGGTAATTCTACATGGTAGATTGTATTTTTTTCGAATTTCTCTGTTTTTATTTTTATTTCAGGGTTAACAGACTTTTTAATCAAATACTGTATAGTTTTATTATTAATAGGTTCGCCTAAAATGCTTATACCGTTGTTTGCGTACTATGTATTGTTGAGTCATGTTTTCGGTGGTACTACTTGTATAACTGAATGAACTTTTATCTTTTGCTTACTGTTACTCGGCAAATTTTCTTGAGTCGTCTTGGAATAGGTTTTCAGCGAGATTTCTCAAATATTCTACGATATTTTGATCTGAGTCACCGGGTTTATTGAATAGGATTCATTTTCATAAATATTTAGTTGTATTCTAGATGTGTCGGCTATAGAATTTTGGGTGCCTTTTTTATAAATCATTTGAGAATCGAACACTTATAGTCTTAATCTCTATCTTACAAGTTTTGAGTTTGGTTCTTTTAAATGAAATAACCATACTAGTGGCCTATGGTCGGTGTATATATAAAATTTTCTTTCAAATAAGTAAGATCTAAAATATTTGCAGGCCCTTACTATGGCTAACAATTCTTTTTCAATCGTTGAATATCTTGTTTCGCTTTCATCGACGGATACTTGATGCGTAAGCTATCGGTTTATCGTTCGGTCTCGTTCTTTGGGATAATACAGCGCCTAATGCAAAGTTACCCGCGTCTGTAGTTAATAAGAATGGTTTTTCATAGTCTGGATATTGTAAAATCGGTGCATTGTGTTCGAACGCGTTTACAAATTCTTTGGTATGTTTAATCTTTACATCCTTTTTTAAATATCTTGTTAAGGGTTTTGTAACCTTTGCGAAATCTTTTATAAATCTATCTATCCTACTAGTCCTAAAAATGACTTTATTTCTTTAATCGTGGTTGGAATTGGAAAATTTTTCATAGCAGATATTTTATCGGGATTCGGTTTTTCTCCTTCATTACTTACAATGTGTCCGAGGTATTGTACTTCTTTCCTTAAAAATTCAGATTTATCTAGTTGCACTTTAAATTTTGCTTCACTTAATCTCTTAAAAACGTTTCTTAATTTTTCTATGTGTTCTTGGAGACTTGTACCATATATTATTATGTCATCTAGGTATTCCAGGCATGTTTCATTTTGAAATCCTCTAAGGATTTCATAACTCTTTGAAAGGTTGCTGGTGCATTTTTTAAACCAAAGGACATTCTAAGGAATTCATAGTGTCCTTGTTCGGTACTGAAGGCGGTTTTTGGTAACTTGTATTTGATAAAATCCATTAGCAAGTTCCAATGTCGTGAAATATTGAGCCTTTCCTAATTTGTCCAGAATATCTGTTATATTTGGTAAAGGAAATTTGTTATCTATACTTTTAGAGTTTATGCTACGGTAGTCAATACACATTCTCTATTTTTGTTTTCCTGATTTGAACTATCCAAATAGGGGATGACCAAGGTGGGTTGGAATCTCTAATAATATTTTTGTTCTAACATTTTTGATATTTGACTTTTTACTTCATTTCGGTGTATTTCCGGGTATCTATAGCTTTTAGTATATAATAGAGTTTCATTGGTTAATTTTATTTCGTGTTTAATAGCATTAGTAAATGTTAAGGGTAGGTCTACGCAATGAAAAATATCTCTGTATTCGTAACAAAGTTTTCTTATTTGATTTTTCTCTTCTTTATTACAGTGGCTAAGATTTATATTTTTTTAATTAGTTTTCAATTTATTATCGATATTTAATTTATAATTTCGATTCTAATGAGTCACCAATAAAGTTTATCCCGTTAAGTGATATAGGTTCAATATCAAAGTGTTTAAGAAATTGGAATTTTATAGGATTTTCCTTAGGATTTCAAATTGTTGTGAAAGCAAGGTGGTTTTTTATTTTTACTAAGCATTCGGGTATTTCGAGGTGTTTTGATAAGGTAGGATTAAATTTACTGGGATTTGATTGACTTGCATACTTCTAGGAGATGTTTTAAAATTGGATTGGTATTTCTGTAGGTAATGAATAGATTACATTAGAATTAAAATCGAGGTTAGCGTTTAATTGTTTAAGTCTAATTCGCCAAATTTGATTGAAAAGTCGAATAAATAAAATTTATGTTGTCCATATATATTGAAAATTGGGAATAGTGGTAATATTGCAGTTCCCTTATGAAATGATTTGGCATGTGCTGTTTGGACTTGGAAAATTTCTTGATTAGATTTGGAAAATTGATATATGCGATTTCTGATTTTATAAAGCTTTTGGTGCTACCTGTATCTATCAAAAATTTGGCGTTAATTGCGGGAATATATTTACATATATATATATATATATATATATATATATATATATATATATATATATATATATATATATATAATATATATATATATATATATATATATATATATATATATATATATTATATATATATATATATATATATATATATATATATATATATATATATATATATATATATATATATATATATATATATAATATATATATATATATATATATATATATATATATATATATATATATATATATATATATATTTTTTTGGGCTTTATGGTTCTTTTGTTTTAAGGATAGAGAAATTACATCACGTTCGAGTTAGAAGTTTATTGAAAACGTTTCGCCTAATTTGTAGGCTTCTTCAGTTCATCTAAAAATTGAAATTTTCAATCAATATACATTTTAGAAGAAGGTGAAATAATAAAAATACCCATAAAAATATACATAAAAACTTACATGTGTGGGTTGAAACGAAGGCACACTTAACATTGTTTAAAAGGTATTACTAAGACGGTCACATTTTTTAAACTAACTTTAGACATGTATAGGGAACGAAAGTCATTCTTTGGTTTGTTTATGTGTTTTTATTTATTAACTGCTATTGAGTTATTATGAGAAGAGTCCGAAATAAATATGATTCAGACCCCTAACGTCGCTTTTGTCATTTATATTATTTTTCTCTTTATTAATACAAATCATTTCATGGATTGATCTTTTAAAATAATTTGATTCTTTTTTTAAGATTCTTGTATTTTTAAAATCGAAAGGGTTTTTGGTTTGTTGGATGTGTTTTGATAGAGCGGTTGGCTTACTTTTATCATACTTATGGCCATTCAGTCTAGTTTCTAGATGTTGTCTAGTCATGCCGATATAACAGCCGTTGCAGTTTTGACAAGGAATGGAATATATCAGGTTTGATTGTTTCAGTAGGGGTGTTTTGTATTTTAGGGGGGTAAAAAGGTGTTTTAATGAGTTATGCGTTTTGTGGCAAACAGTTAAATTATGTTTTTTGAGGACTGCCTTAATTTCTTCTCTCTCTCTTAAGTCCTTGAGTATATGGCATGGATATGTATGTTATAGCTGTTCTTTGTTTTGATTGTTTATCTAGAGTATTATATAATTTGTGAATTCTGGTTTTTAAATATATATACATATATATATATATATATATATATATATATATATATATATATATATATATATATATATATATACATATATATATATATATATATATATATATATATATATATATATATATATATATATATATATATATATATATATATAATCATAAGTTTAACTACTGGGAAACGCCCTTATAAGGAGAAGAGATGAGCAATCAAAGATCTAAAGGCTCTAGTATCTGCTCTTAATTTTTGTTATCGAGCTTTCGCTGCCTAATGGTAGCTTCTTCTGGATTCTAAAAATGCAAACCAGGTACAGAAAAATAAACTTTAAACGTTCGTTTTTGAAATGTGATTCAATAAATTATAAGGCTGTATGAAAAATTACTTACAAAAATTTAGCAGTTAATTCATCTCTGGTGAAGACAATAAAATTTGCATTTTTGTTGGCCAGGTAGTAGGTGTGACTACAAAAAACATGATAAAAGGACACTTAGAGAGTTACACAAGTATTAAAAATAAAACGTTGTCAATAAACATTAACCAAAAACACTTTTTAAGACAGAACACAACTGTAAGAACGACCATGATGTTGAAATGGTACTCCATTTTAAAATTTTTTTTGTCAGCGAGTTTAGTAAGTTATTTAGTGATATTTGAGTCTGAACCGGATATTGTTGGTAGTCTATGTCGTCATCAGGTCGACAAAAAAACCCAAAAGCATTAAAGTTGGGGATGTGGTAAATTTTTGGTGGATGCTACTATTTGACAAGTTATTTATTATTAATGATATTCATTTTTTAATTTTATAGCAAAGGGACTTAAATTAGGTGAATGTTACAGTTAGACGAGTTATTTATTATTAATTATATTAATTCTTTAATTTTATAACAAAGGGACTCATAGACTAATTTAACGTCAATTTTACTGGAAACTAATTTTTTCATAAAAATCTTTTTTTTTTTTCATTGGTTTGATATGATTTTGTGTTAGTAAATATATATACATAGAGCTCAATCCTTCCATTTCTTTTTTGTGATTGAGATTATTTTTACAAGTTTTTAGGTAACACATTTCCAAGAAACTTCTTCTGAAGTCATTAGTCTCACCATCCAGAATGAAGCTGTTGTTATATTGTACTCTGTGATCTGTATTATTTACGTGTAAGCTCAAGCTAGTTGCGTTAGGTTTGTGTTTGCTATCACTTTTGTGTAACGCTAATCTCTTAGAGAGCTTTTGTGAAGTTTGTCCAACGTAGACCAAACCACATTGACAGGGAATGCCGTAGATTATATTAGATCTTTGTAAAGTATCGGTTTTATCTTTTAAATTGGTATAAAAACAATTCATTCTTTTTATATTGTAATTAGCATTCTTAATGTTTGTATTTTTTAAAGAGAAGATAAGGACTGGGTGAGACTTTCTATGTATTGTAACTTTCCTACTTTAATGTTAGTGGAAACAGTTGAATTGATTTGAAGGGAGGGTCTTTGAAAATTAGAGCTTTAGGATAGTAATTGTCCAACAAGATGTTTTCTAACAGTTTTAGATTTTTTTCTTTAAAAGATGGGTGGCAAATCTCATCTATTCTGTTTTTTAATCTTCTGATGATGTTCAGTTTCTGTTTTATAGGGTGATTAGAATGTAATGGGATATATCTACCCGAACTTGATTTTTTCCTATACCAGTCAAGTTTGACTGTATTATTTTCAAAGCGGACAACCCTAGTATCCAAAAACGGAACAACATAGTCAGTCTCCTCCTCAACAGTAAAACTAATTTATGATTGAAAGAATTGTAAATATTAAGAGTGTTCTGTACACTTCCGGCAGGTAAAGCTACTAGCAAGTGATCTACGTATTGAAACAGAAGGGAAAATTCAAATTCCACCTTTGAAATGACAAAATAAAGAAGTTTATTCATAAAGATATCGGCCAGAATTGGCGAAATAGCACTTCCCATTGGGACACCAATTTTTTGTCTCTAGAATGTACTATTGAAGGAGAAAAATGTATGTTCATATAAAAAAGGAATGATTAGTAGAAACTGTTCTTTAGGAATATTACATATCTCTTCTATTAATGTGAAATGTTCATTTAATATCGATATAATAAGGTCTAGAGAAATGTTAGTAAACAGTGAAACTACATCGAAAGAAGCAAGTACAAAACCCTCTGGCAAAATGAAGCCGTTAACCTTCTCTGCAAATTCAAAGGTATTTTTAATTCTGAATTTGTTGAGAGTAGAAAAAGCTGTTTCTAAAATAGAGGCTATATATTTAGCAAGTGCTTGTGTAGATGCTCCTACACAGGAAACTATTGGTCTTAGAGATATATCCGGCTTATGTATTTTTGGTAGACCATAATATTTGGGGCAAATTTTCCATTCATTTATCATTATTCTTCATTTGTGACAAGGCTAATTCTACTCGCATATGGTAATGTCAGGAAAATCTTCTGAGCCAACGTTTAAAATGGTTTCGTCATCCACTTTCACTTGTTTTGTATTACTTTCTGCGTATAATGTACTATAGAACTTCTCAGTAATTGCTATTAGCGGCATTTGGGTCTTTTAATTAATGTATCCGAGGACGTCCCATCTTGGAGCAGGGAGAGTGATTTCTCAAGATAGGAAGTTTTTGACATAGCAACAGTAACATTGCCTTTATCAGACCTAGTAATCAGTAAATCAGGGATGATTTTTTAAGAAATTTTGTGTTTCCTTCTCTAATTTACGAGTGATAGAATTTTTGTCTTTATGTGATATTACATAGTTAGTAATTAAGTTTACAGCCCTCGCACCGATGTAATCTTGTTTTTGTGGGGGGGACATAGTGAATTAATTCCTCTACCTCAGATAGTAGACTAAACATGTTTATATCTTTGTTAGATATAGTGAGACTAAACTTGGGACCAAGGGCTAGAAACCCTTTTACATTAGGTGGTATTCCTACTTTCTTCTTTAAAAATTCTATTTTTTTGATATTACTTTTTTAAATTTTATTAAATAAAAATTTATACTTATTATGTTGAATAAAAATGAAATCATCAAAAATATGAAATGGTAATTGAGTCCTAAGGTCTTGTAATAGCTCATCCAATGATCTCTCGAGTCTTTCTATGTACCGATTAGTGTCAGAGATACATTATGGAAATTGGTTGTTACCTGTTGTGTTATGTTTTCCAGCCTGGTTATATTGTTGTTTTGATATAGTTTGTGGAATTCTCCAGAGTCTCTTTTTGTTATCTCTTCAAGAAAACGGGGTGTTACTTTTGTACGACGACATTCTAATAGAAATATTCGCCTGTTTCTCTGAGATGCCAGTTTTCTATTAATACTATCATATAATTTCATACTTTTTACCACATTTGGCCCGAACGTCTCAGATATTCGTCTGTAGATGGTTCCCATTATTCTATTCTATAATAAGAAAAAGGAAGGACAATAACAGAGCCCTGGCAAAAAACAATCATAAGTTTAACTACTGGGAAACGCCCTTATAAGGAGAAGATATGAGCAATCAAAGATCTAAAGGCTCTAGTATCTGCTTTTTATTTTTGTTATCGAGCTTTTGCTGCCTAATGGTAGCTTCTTCTGGATTCTAAAAATGCAAACCAGGTACAGAAAAATAAACTTGAAATGTGATTCATTTAATTATATGGCTGTATGAGAAATTACTTACAAAAATTTAGCAGTTAATTCATCTCTGGTGAAAACAATAAAATTTGTATTTTTGTTAGCCAGGTAGTAGGTATGATTACAAAAAACATGATAAAAGGACACTTAGAGAGTTACACAGTAGTTAAACTTATGATTGTTTGTTGCCAGTATCTTGTTACTGTCTTTCCTCTTTCTTATATATATATATATATATATATATATATATATATATATATATATATATATATATATATATATATATATATATATATATATATGATAGTTGAGCATCATAATTATTATAAGTTATTAAGTCACATTGGTGTTCTGGCAGATCAAAGGAAAATTTATGTTTTACGATGGTATGTCAGTGTTAAATTTTGTTCATTCTAAATATTTAGGGTTGGTTATCGAAGGTTATTTATAGGAAAATTATTTTGACTTTCGGTTTGTTTAGGAAATTTCGGTGGTACTTCCTGGTTGTACAATTCTCATGAAAGAAATTTCTTCTTTGGTGTTAAACAGTGTTTCCTGAACTTGTATCCATAGGTTCTGGTTTTTGATTATTTCGGTTAATGACATTTGACATTTGTCGAAAGGGTTTTTGAAAATTGGATAGATTATTAAATATTGGTCTTTGCTGTGGTTGGAAATTTGATTGATTATTGAAATTTAGTTTTGACTGGAAAAATGAGTGGTTTCTAGATTGGAATTGATTAAATGGATTATTGTTTTGTGAAAATAGATTATTATTTTGGTTAAAGTTGGATAAGGACATATATGGTTTATAAGGGTTGTAGTTTGTAAAATAGTTCGGTCTCTGGGAGTTATTACTAAAGTTTGGTTTTTGTGTTTTTACAGGTATTTGTGGTGGTTTATTTATGTGTGGATTTTGCGCGTTTTTATAGTATATAAAATTTTCTTCTTCTCTAACTAATGACATTGCTTGTTCTAATGATGTTGCAAATTATATGGAAAGCCATTGATAAATGTTTTTAATGCGAATTGATTATAGTGATTGATTTTTATTAGTTTGGTTGTGGCATTATCTGGTTCTGCGTTTAATTTAGAAAAGAGTAAGCTTCGTGATTCTTGTATCCTCATTGCGAAATTTAGCGGACTTTCGTTTCTGAATCGTTTTAGATTAATTAAATCTTGTAGCAGACAATCGATAGATCTATGATTTGCAAAGCTAGTGATCAAGACATTTTTTATTAAAGCCCAGCTGTTTAACTCAGCTCTTGAAACTACTAAGTCTGCTGCTCTTCCAGTGAGTTTACTTAAGCTAGTATCAATTAAGCACATATTTATTGTATCATTCGGGTCTGTTTTATTTTGAAAAGCTATAATAATTTCGGATTTCCGTCAAAATGTACGATATTGTCAGATTGGTATCTCAAAAGACTATAGTATATAAATATAATGTAATAAATATTTCTGGCATATTATTTGTCGAATCGATTGAGAAATTATTTAAAGTATTGATTAGATTATCTAAATTAAGATCGTCATTTGCCTCAATTTTGAAATGTAAAATATTACAAGTTAAAACAAAAAGTATTTTTATAATTAATAGTTTTAAATCTAACTTACAGTGCTAAAATGAAGATTGCTGTTGTGGTTGAAACCATGAATTTCTTTCTTGTTTCTTCCTTTCTCTGAGACTAATCGATATGCCTTCGATAGTTCTCGGTTTTGTTGAGTATTGCCCTCTACTGTTGTCGTTCCTGTACTCGTGATGGATTTAACTGCCACCTTAAATCGGTACTATTTCACAGGTAAATGTTCACTTTTGTTTTTTTTTTTTACTTTTTTCGCGAACTATCACTTGTTACCTTAGATCGGTACTTTTTACAGGTAATAGTCACTTTTTCTTTCTTTTGCGCGAATAATCGAATGTTACCTTAAATTGGTGCCCTTCTACGAGTACAATCGATATTCACTTTTTCGTGGTTCTTTGCGAATTATCGACCGTTACCTTAAATCGGTGCTATCTACGGCGATATTCACTTTTTGAGCAAATTCCGAACGAAAACTGTATCTATGTGCTCTAGATACGTCTCAGATCTGCACGACTGCGCCAGTTATACGTCGAACCGATGGATTTTTCTTTTTAAAAAGCACTTTTTGTTTCTTAAAAATACTTTTATTGGAAACGTACAACAAAATTTTTGGGAGATTTTGAAGTTACAGATTTACAGAAACAGTAGTGGCAACAATAGAATGAACAATAGTGATTGAATCATCTTATTTAGAAGCTTTTATAATATTTCCTTATCTGTACTATGACTAATACTTATGGCAGCAATATAAGGTTATATGGGGTTCGTAACTCACGTATCCTGATCCCAATGATGTTCAAATGATCTGTTAACTGACTTATCAAGGGATTGAAGCTCGTGGGTTGTGTTGCTTAGTAGGCAGTAAAGGACAATATCATGCTTTTCTGCCTCTTCAACGATTGCATAATTTAAGTGAGAGGACGCTCCATCAAAGATCAACAAAATTGTCCCTGGGGTTTTACATTTTGCCAAATGCTTGATGAACTCAATAAATAAATCAGTAGTCATGCCACCCTTCGGAGCCGTTTTCACCAGACTTCCAGACTTTAAGTTGTCACTAAACTCAGGTTTTTGCCTTTGATCTTTATCCTGGTCGGGATAGCAGTGCCGACGATATTTACGCACCTAGCGATGGTCACGTTTTCTGTATGCTCTGCCGCAATTAAATGAAGTCGTTTAGCTACTTTTTGTGCCAAAACTGCTGATTGTGAATAGTTAGCCGATAGCTTTTTTTATCTATATTATAAAGGCGTTCTGGATGATTTGCAATGTCTAGTTCGTCGTATATTTTTTTTACCTCTTTAAAATATTGGTTAACGATTGGTCTATTCAATTTTTGAGATCTTGCCGGATTCATAAAATGAGCTTTTCTTTTAAAAATTTCATGGTGCCGCTTTAAGAACATCTTAAGGCAGTCTTTGCCGGCAAGGCCAGCATCTTTATTGAAGCTGCGTTGTAAATTGTATTTTTCGCAGAAAATAAATGCTTGCCTGCGAATAAGTTTAGGTGGCAAAGGCATCCCAAGATTTGCGAATCTTATACGGTTTACAAGATCATTTTCTTGGTCTTAATTTAGTATTGAACTGCGTCCTAAATGTCTTACAACGCTTCCTGTTTTTAAGTGGTTCCGCAGCGTTCGTCTTAGAATATTATGAGGATCTGCTGCAGTATTCTGTGACAACTGTCTCCGGTCTACTGCTGCCACGGCTGCACGTAAGCTTTCTTCTGACCACTTTACTCGCTTTGGAGGCATTTTAATTAAATCTGTGAATAAGGGTGTAAAGATATAAACCGGAAAAAACACGTCATATCGATATTGGTCAGGTAGGGTAATAAGGCCCAAGGTTTATTCCAGTGAGTCTTATTACCCCTAGGACATGATCTCAGAAAAATAATAATTAAAGAAATAAATACGATTTTTAACAATAATAAACACTGAAATCATAAACCACATTACTTAACGATTAATTATTTCAAAATAAAACAACGAAACTTACAATTTTGGGTCAGCGAAAATTATAAATAAACGAGGCAGTACTTCTCTCAGCGGCACATTGCTCGTCATTAGCAAGATGGCGGCTCGACCGCCCGCATATTCGTGTATTGGTGTCTGTATTGATTTAACGCATGTGTGAGTAATAGTGAAATATACATTGTTTTGCTTGTTGACACCTTTAGTTGTCAAAAGGTCTAAAAATGCCTTCAGCTCAATCATATCTATTAGTTTCCATTTTTTAGAAAGCACTCTTTTACCTTCAGAGTTTGTACGCCTAATAGTTATTTCTAACACAGATTGGTCAAAGAATAAATTGAAGCAGTCAAGAGAGTCTTCAATAATTTTTCCTGGTGGAAGGACAAATTTGTTAACTGTACCACTGATTATATTGTGCCGTGGAGTGTTATTTAATTTTTCGGGCTCTAGCCACAACTGAATAACTGGGAGATTATTTGAATGCTGAATATCAGACAAACGATTTGAATGTTCTTCCTGTCGGGTATTTTCATTATCACTGTACAACTGCTCATCGCCTACTTCGGATGTAAAGGTACTTTCGTTGTCCGACACTTCTACATTAAAATTTTCATCATCACTGTCATTACCTGCATTTTCAAGGATTTCATCCTCATTTTCTTCTAAAGCTAAACGAGTTTCTTCATCAGTTAGGTACTTACGATGGGCTCACAATAACGAACAAAAATAAAAAATTTTGAGCTATAAAAACAAAAAAAAACTTGTATATGGGGCACTAAATGACCATTGTTGTCGATGCGCTCAGACCACATAATATCTATCCATCCAAAAAAACTTGTACTATAAAATAACAACAAAAGTTGAAGGCACAGACAGAGACACTCTATACTTCAAAATTTCAACATCAACTAATGGAATTGAGATAAATAATACAAGCTACTCTATTCCCCAGCAAATAAACTCGTTTGCAATGGTCAAAAGGAGCCCTTTAGTTATGGTATAAAGGCCCCAGACGCTTTTATAATAAAAGTAACAAAAACTGGAAAGATTGGGTTGGGACGCCGTCTGCATTATACCTTATTCCTTATGGGTGTCCAACAAACACATTTGGGTTGTTATAGTACTTTTTTTGTAAATAGTAAAAAATAAAAAAAAAAAACTATTTCTTTTGTTGATAAGTCTGACACAAAATTTGAAACAGACAGAGGACAGAATAAATAAAATGGTTTTGAAATAAAATAATTAAAAATTTTGTAAGCAAAACAATTTTAAAATGTGTCCGGTGTCCTACTGGGTTGTTAAGGGTTAAAAGAATACCGTTACATACTGGTTGCTATAGATTGTTATTCAAAGTATGTGTGAAGTAGACCTAAAATTGGGGTCGTAAAATCAGAGAAGGACGTGTGTGAGTAACGGAAGCAATGGAATGGATAAATAAAGATGTAAGATGTTCGCCAAAATATATCCATAACTAGAGATGTAATGGGCTGATTTAGCCAAGTACCCGGTATGGCCGAATACTTTACTACCCGACCGGGTACCTTGCAAAATTTTTGAACAAAATAAAACCAAATTAAAAGTCACATTTATTTCAAAATATGTATAAGAAAAACATTTTAAACATAACAACAATAAACGTAAAGTATTTATATTAGTACAAAACTTACACAAGAATATTTTAATATTTAAAATCGAGCAAAGGTAAATTGTGATGTAGATATGTTAGTATTTCAGCATTTTCGGACGGGTTCTTTTTTCTTGATATATATTTCCAACTTCCGAAAATAGCTTTTCACATTAAGTTAATTAAATATTGAAGAAACTGGTGTTGAAAGAAACATAAGAGAAAGTTCTCCTAACCTAGGAAAATTCTTGAAATTAATATGCCACCATAAAAACGGTCTTGTTTTACGATCTATCAGTGGCAAACGTAAATAAGAACTAAACTCATTTCTACCTCTTCTATTCCTTTTTTATTTCTGGTTTGACCAGTATTAGAGAATATATCTCAAAATGCCTGCTGCTGTTTCTTACGTCTTTTTTATTACTAAGTTTTTTAAAACACAACCTTACTGGGGGTATACGCTGTCAACGACGACGATCTGGCTAATAACAAGGATTCATTTTTTGAACAACTAAATGAGGAAATACACAAAATTGGAACATCAAGAGAGATATTACTTTTGGGTGATCTAAATGGAAGAATAGGAAGGAAAGAACACGATAAAGTGGTAGGAAAATATGGCAAAGAAGTTACTAACGACAACGGAAGAAGAATTATAGAGATATGTGAACAAAACAACCTTACAATATTAAACGGACACTACCAGCATAGGGATATTCATAAATATATACGTGGAGACAAACAAGAGATTTAAAAAGTATTATCGACTATATGATAATATGACAGAGATCTAGATTAAATTTCCTAGATGTAAGAGTCCAAAGAGGGGCTTCATGTGGCAGCGACCACTACCTTGTGAAAGGAAAGATAACCTCACGAACAACACGGGAAAGCAAACTGGAAGATACGAGTACACAGCACACAACAAGTGAAACAACAATAAGATATAATACAGACAGCTTACAAAATGAAAGTATCAGAAATCTATACAAGAGTAGACTGGACCAAAAGATACAACGGACGGGATTTGTTAATATAGAAGAAGAATATAAGTATATAAAGGAATGCCTACACGCAGCCGCACTGGAAGCATTAGGGTACCAAGAGAAAAGGGGAAAACAGCAAAAACCATATTGGTGGGATGAAGAAATTAAATACGAAATTGAAGAAAAACGGAAAAGCTGTCACAAATACTTAAGTTCAAAGAGCACAAACGACAAAGTAAAATACAAAGAATCCCAAGCTAGAGTACGCAAAATGATTAGTGACAAAAAGAACAACCAATGGGAAAAGACATGCTCAAGACTCAACACTTACATAGGAGGAAGAAAAAGCACAGAAAGCTGGAGACTTCGTAAAAATATGAGAACAGAACGGAAAAGAGAAATCTTCTCACCAATAACACCAGAAAAATGGAACCAATATTTTACAAATATGCTAACAGAAGATAGACCAGAGTTCAAAAGTATCCAACATGGAAACCCAAATATAGTTATACGAGGATCCCCAATAAGGATAACAACATCAGAAGTTAAACAAGTATGTAAAACGCTAAAAAATGGTAGAGCTCCAGGACCAGGAAACATCCCAGGAGAGATAGTAAAATATGGAACTGAAAAGCTATTTAGCGCTTTGAGGAACTTATTCCAAAGATGCATTAACACATCAGAAGTACCTGGGGAATGGAAAATATCATACATATCAACAATTCATAAGAAAGGAGACAAAAATAATTGCGATAACTGTAGGGGAATAACGGTTACAGGATCTATTAGCAGAATATACGGAAAAATAGAAGCTGAAGAACAGGCAGGCTTTAGAGCAGGAAGATCCACAATAGACCATCTCTTCTCACTGACACAAATCCTAGAAAAGAAAACCGCATTTGATCAGGAAGTCCATGTCTTGTTTGTTGATTTAAAAAAGGCCTACGACAGCGTGCCCCTAATGAGATTGTGGGAAACACTACAACAGAGTAATGTAAGCACCGAAATAATTAAAGCCGTAAAATCCTTATACCAAGACGCAAAAAGTAGTGTGAAAACCAAAAATATGGTATAACAACAGGGTTCCAGGTCACAAAGGGTCTCAAACAGGGCTGCTGTATATCCCCAACGCTATTTAAAATCTATTTGGAGAGTGCACTGAAGAACTGGAAAAGGAAATGCAGCAGTATAGGATTACCACTGAATGACGATACTACATTGTATACGCTGTCATTCGCAGACGACCCGGTAGTAGTCGCTCAGGAGATCGATGATATGGAATACATGACACGAAAACTTATGGAGAAATATGAAAAATGGGGCCTTGAAGTCAATATTAAAAAGACCGAGTACATGTGCGTCGGAGGACAACAGCAGGACTTGAAACTGGCCACAGGACACACCATCAAACACTGTGCCAGTTATAAGTATTTGGGAACGAGAATATCTAGGGACGGAACACTGGAAGAAGCAATATTCGAGAGGAATATCCAAGGAAGAAAAGCGATTGCAATGCTTAATAGTATACTATGGGACAAAAACATAACCATTGAAAATAAGAAGAGAAGTTACAACTCAATAGTGAAAAGTATAATAACTTACAGCTCCCAGGTGTGGCCATTGAAGGAAAGAACAGAAAAAATACTAAAAGCTACAGAAATGGATTTCTGGAAACGAGCAGCCGGAAAATCCAGGAAAGACCGCATACCAAATGACACGATAAGACGAGCTTTAGAAATAAAGCACGATATAGTGGACGAAATCAGAACCCAACAGTTGGTATGGTACGGACATGTACAGAGAATGTCACAAGACCGACTACCTAAAAATATTTTAAATTGGAACCCTCATGGAAAAAGAAAGCGAGGAAGACCACGCCAAAGCTGGAGAGCAGGAATCAACAAGGAAGTACTAGAGAGAGATCTGGAGGAGGAGGGATGGAGAAACCGGGGGAGTGGAAATTAGGCATCGGAAGACGGAAGACGTTATAAAACCGATTGATATATATATATACATATACATATACATATATATGTTGCGCGTGGCTCACAACAAAATGATTTTTAAAAAAAACTTTCTTTTTCTTAAAACTTTTCTTTATTTTGATTAATTATTACTTTCACTTTGAAAGATACAAACGTGCTTTTTACTTTTAAAACTTTGGTCTCTGTTTGAGAACTTTAAAATAAACTGTTAAATTCGAGTTTTATTAGCTCGTTCAAAATACTATTATAAATTAATTTGTCGCGTTTTTGTTTGGTCTTTTTATAGTTTTGACTTTTGCTTAATTAGCAAAACTACAAAAGATGACGAAATATGATGCAATCAGTTACTCACGTTTCATCATTTCGGTTTACTGCTAAACGCTGAGTAAGCACATGTGTATCTCTTAACAACGTTTTAATACATTGTATGAGGGATTACATTTTAATGGTAAAGTGTCGTTATTTTTATATCTAACAACTCCCCCTTATAAGAAAAAGTTAGGGTTGTGCCGTAACTTTTATAATTAAGTTTAAAATTAATTACAATGGTTGCTTAGTCTTCTCGTATAGGGCTTAGTTCTAGGTCATTTTCGGGTTGATCGTCTTGAGGGTGTATGCTTCCTCTTCTCCTGGGGATGATCCTTTGAAGCCGTTGTCGGATCCCGTCATTGCCTTGTGGGTACTCTATTTGGAGGGTTTGTCTTTTCCTTCTGCATTTACATATACAATATAGAATAACTAAAAGGATAATTATAACAATGGTTAGTATAGTAAACCAGTGGGAATGTTTTGAGATTGGAGATTGGTTCATTAATCTATCGAGTTCTTCTGCGTGCTGGTTAAGTTTGTGTTGTGCAATATTTAGATCCTCGATGTCTAATTTATTTAACTTCAATGGTTTCATTTCGGGTATCTTTATTTTGTCAGGGATGTTTTTGCAACACTCGTAGGGTATTTGTACGGGTTGATTGTCATACTTGACTTCTTTTTTTCTTTCTCTAGTAAATATCTGGAGTGTATCCTTGTATTTCCAACGTAGGCGTTACATTCGGGTTGCAATTTTAGGATCGTGTTCGTCTTAAGGATTTGAGATTTTGTCTCCCTTAGTCCACATTTAATCGTTACGGGCAAGGGTTCTGATACACTGATTAACCATAAGTTATAACCTATTTGTTGGACATTATAATCTCTTGCGATTAAGAGTGACGTTTGACATGTCTCTGGGATTTTCCTCAATTGTCTAAACAGTTGGGCTTCACATATGGCTTCACTGTTTATCGGGTATGGTAGGACATTTGAACATATTTTCTCTTTCAAATGGAGAACTTTACAATTTTCGAGATTTTGGAATGATATGTAAGATAAAGAATCATCGTCTCTTGCGATATATTTTTTATTCGTTGGTAAGGTATGATATAAACCTGTTCTTTCATCTAATATCGGGATTGGATAGAGTCGATATAGAGTATACCTTTCTGGTTCTACCAGAGGGATCTTTAGGACAAAGATTATTTTCTTATCTGACTGATAAGCCTCCAGTTCGATTATGTCGAGATATTCTGGAGTATACGCTGAATAAGGTGGTAAAGGCAAGTTATATTTTGTTAGGGATTTAGATATTTCTTGTAGAGAATTTACTAAATCTGTTGGTAATATTATGGAACTGTGTAAGAGTTTGATTCTTGCAAATGTTATGGCATTCATTATGTCATTTAGAGAGTCTTCCAAGAAGATGTAACTCTCCATTAGGGATTCGCAAAGGTTTTTTTTAAAAATTGAGTCTGTGCCTCGTAAAATGCTAAATCATCTGAAATATCCATAAGAGAAGTGCGTATTGTTTTTATATCGTTATTGAATGTTTCTTCGTCGATTCTTAATTTTTGAATTGTCTCGTTGAAGTTCTTTATTACTGATGTAGTGACTGAGATTTGGTTCTTTAGTAGGTTTTCAATTTCTCGTTCATCTCGAGTTACTTTATCGATGCATTCATTGAAATATTCACCGTCTGAAGCGTCTAAATTTCCGGTTATCGTTTTCCAAATTGTTCCAATACCGTTGAATATTCCGCGTTTCTGTCGGTATTCATAGGGTTTTGTGTTTCCTATTATTATTCGATATTTCGTGTTTACTGCGTTTGATATTTGGTTTAGTAAACTCATGTGCGTTTGCACTTCACTTTTAAATGATAGTGTTCGCGGTGTGGGTTCTGAAATTATTTCTGACATGCTGAATATTATTTTCTCGTTGTTGCTGATTGTTTCTTTTATTGGTTTTAATTCTTTATATACTAATAATGTCCATTTTGCATTTAAAATTCTTAATGTTGTTTCTTCATGTAGGAAGATTCCGATTGTATTGTTGATTGGAGAAAGCGTAGATTGGGCTGACGTTACGCATATTAACCATAAGAATCTGAAACCAAAAATTCTTATTCAAAATATGGTTTCATATGGTCGAAGTTTGTTTTTGTTATTTTCTGTGTTTCGGGGTTCAGGAGTTTAGCTGAGTTATCGAATAACTCAATAATTTCAAAAGGTCCGTTAAATAAATTTTTATCTTTGCTTTTTATTTGGGACTCTTTCATATATACTTTGTCTCCGATCCGGTAGTTGTATTGATTTTCTGAGATATTTTTGTCAAATCTTATTTTTGCTTGGTTCTTGAGATTTTGAGTTTTTTCTCTCGCTAAATTATAGTAGTGTTTCATTCTGTTGTTTAGGTCTTGGATATATCTCGTAATCAAGGTTTTCTCATTGTATAGTATTTCAGGGGGTCTTCCTGACGTATGTCCAAATATTAATTCGTATGGTGTAAATCCGGTCGTTTTATTCTGTGTGTTGTTATAACATATCACTGCGTAGGGTAATATATTAAAGGGATGTTCAGCTGGGTTGTCGATCTTATGTGCTCTGATCATTTCTGCAAGGGTCGCATGAAATCTTTCTAGAGATCCATTTGATTGTGGGTGATTTACACTAGAAAAAGTTAGTTTGATATCGTAAAGTTGACAAAGGTCCTTAAATATGTTATTTTCGAATTCTCGGCCTGAGTCACAATGAATTCTTCGTGGTGTTCCGAAGTGTTGGAAGTATATTAATAATGTGTTAACGACTGTTGCCCTTTTTGTCTGCAAGGGCATATACCTGCGTAAACTTAGTTAGTTCGTCTCTAACTGTAAGAGCATAATTCTGTATGGGGTATTCAAATATGTCGATATTGATTCTTTCGAAGGCTGTTTTTGGTGTCTCCGTTATTACTAAGGGTGTACTCAAGTTCTTCCTACAGATCTTGACTTTCTGGCAAGTTTCGCATTTTCTTATGAAGTCTTCGACATGTTTTGTCAATCCTTTCCAGTTGTATTTAGTTTTAATTCGTCGTATTGTTTCATTTATACCTCTGTGTATATTCATTTTTCCCGAGTGATTATGGCTTATGATAATTGGTATTTCGTCTTCGCTGGGTGTTCTAACGATGTTTTGACAAATTACGAATTTGATTTCTTCATCCGTGAAGATAAAAGAGATTATCTCTAAAATTGGTAATTCAACATTTGTTTCAATGTAGTATGTTTGCAAGATATCAAGTTCATTTTTACTTTTGTACAATGCATGGAATATTCTTTCAATTACAGTTTCGGGATCGAAAGGTATCGAAATGATAAGATAGTTTCTATTCCGTACCGTTTTGCTTGATAGGATGTTTATTTCGTTCGACTTGAAGGTTGGCTTTTCCTCTAGTATGTCTTCGATGATTTTGTAGTGAAGATCCGTTAATTTATCCTGCCAAAAGAATGTTATAATATTTTTATGTCTCTTATCCAGTAAGTGATCGTTTATCGTTTTAAATTTTGAGTAATCTATAATTGATCTAGTTTTATATAGGTTTATGAAGTCATCGTATTTTTCTAAAATTTCTTCATCGTATCCTTTTTCTGATTTTGGTTGGTTTTCTTTCCTTTCCGGTTCGGGTTCTTTGCTCGTTGATGGTTTTGCATCGTCATTCATTGCTAGAATTGCAATTTTGGTTTCGAGCTTTGTGCATTCTTTAAAGTGATTTACTTTCAATCTACTGAGCGCGTCTGCATTTTTGTTGATTCTTCCGGGTTTGTATTCTATTTTATAATCGTATTCTTCGAGTTTTAACCTCCATCTAGCTAATCTGCTTCCGGGGTCTTTTATTGAGAATAGCCATGTTAAGGGTCTATGGTCAGTTATTAGGGTGAATTTTCTTCCATATAGGTATGGTCTAAAATGTTTTACTGCCCATACTATAGCGAGTAATTCACGTTCTATGGTAGAATATCTTGTTTCGGCTCCGCATAGAGTTCTTGATGCGTAACTGATAGGAAGGTCTTTATTTATCGGTCCTTGTGATAGAATTGCTCCAATTGCAAAGGCTGAAGCATCAGTTGTCAATATAAATCGTTCTTCAAAGTTTGGATAGGTTAATATTGGATCTGTGGTTAACGCTTGTTTTAACCTGTTAAAGGATTCTTTGCATTCATTATCGAAAAGAAATTTTATGTCTTTCTCTAAGAGTCTGGTTAGAGGTTTTGCGATTTTTGCAAAATTGGGTATGAATCTTCTGTAGTATCCGGTTAATCCGAGAAATGACTTTATGTCTTTCTGGGTTTTAGGCTCTGGTATATCTTGTATGCATTGAATTTTATCGGGATTTGGTTTTACTCCGTCTTTTGTTATGACGTGTCCTAAGTAGGCTACTTCCTTCCTTAGCAATTCGCATTTGTCTGGCTGTATCTTGAGATTTGCTTTTCGTAATCGTTGGAATACTTCTTTTAATCTTTTAATGTGCTCGTGTGCGGTTGGACTATAGACAATTATATCGTCCATATATACTAGACATCTTTCGTTCTGGATTCCAAGGAGGATGTTATCCATGACTCGTTGGAACGTTGAGGGTGCATTTTTCAGTCCAAAAGGCATGCGTATAAATTCGTAGTGCCCATTGTCAACGCTGAATGCGGTCTTTGGTGTATCTTCAGGTTTAATTTCGATTTGGTGAAAACCTGAAGCTAAGTCTAGAGTTGTGAAATATTCACATTGTCCTAGTTGATCAAGTAAATCTGATATGTTTGGTAGAGGGTACTTGTCATTGATGCTGAGATCATTCAATTTTTCTATAGTCTATCACAACTCTCCATTTTTGTTTTCCAGATGCATCTAATTTCTTTGGTACTATCCACACTGGGGATGACCAGGGTGAAATTGATGGTTGGATTATTCCTTGACGTAACATGTTATTTATTTGCGTCTTTATCTCTTCTTTATGTATCTGGGGGTATCGATATGACTTTGTGAAAACTGGTTTCGAATTATTCGTATCAATTGTATGTTTTATTTCATTGGTAAGGGTTAACTGATCTCCTTCCAAGTAAAATATGTCGGAAAATTCTAACGATAGGTTGATGATCATTTCCGTTTCCTCTTTGTTTAAATGGTCTGTTCTTAGTTGGTTTATTATCAGATTTCTTCGATTTACAAGTTCAGTGTTTGACTCATTAAAATTCAAGATTTGATTTTCTACTGTTTCTTCTAATGGCTCAAGAATTATATCCGAGAAGTTGATAGTTTTCGGAATTGCATTTGGGTTTATTACTGATGTGAAAAATTCTCCGTATTTATTTATACGTACGAGTGCGTTGGGTATTTTTACGCGTTCTTTTTCCTGTGTTAGAAGTATAGCGTCTGTATTTCTGAGTTTACATTTCAACTTAAAAATTTGTTCGGTCCGTGGTTCGATATTGATTTTATTTTCGAAAGTGTAAAAATTTTGTTCGTTATGCGCTAATTTTGTTTCTCCGAAAGTTGGGTTTATTTTTTCGAGGGTTGAACTTTCTTCGAGGGTTGAGTTTGGTTTCTCGAGGGCCAAATTTTCTTCGCCGGCTTTAAATAGCGGGATATTTTTGAAATTTGTTTTTAGATTTTTCGATTTCAGATCTATGACTGCGTCATAGTGTTCTAAAAAATCAAGACCTAAGATTCCGTCAAATTCGATGTCGAGATCACAAAGATAAACTTTGTGTGGGTCCTCTAAATTAAAAGGTATGAGAATGGATTCATTTATTAAAATTTTTTGATTCGTTATCCCTTGGATAATTACATTTTCAGGAAAACGTCTGGGGTAGTTCTGAACGGTGTTATATTTTAAAGATTGAGATACCAGCTCCGGTGTCGATAAGGAGTTTGAATTGGTTTGTTCGATCTTTGATGTAGTAAAGATTTTTCGAACTAACTGCATTTAGAGAAATCGTTGGTCTGGACTCGGTTGGTTGACGATGTGGTTGTTCAAATTTGCACTGCTGTGTTGTGGGTTTACATTCAGAGTTTGAACCTTGTTGACAGTCTCTGTATTCGGGTGTGAACATTCTGGGGGGTGGTCTTTGATCGGGATTGCGAGAAAATTTCCGTTATAAGGGTTCTCATATTCATTATCATAATCGTGATCATAATTATTATTGCTATTAGCAGCATAATAGCTTTCGTTGTTATGGTATTGATTGTCGATGTAGCAATTGTCTCCTGGACTATTAGCGGCATAATAGTCTTCTGGATTATAATCATTACTATTATCAGCATAATAGTGGTTTTCTTCGTTGGGGTGTGAATAGTAATGTACCAATCTTGGTTGGTAATTAGGGTTTCGTTGTATTACTGAAGGTCTTTGTGGTTGATATTGATTATTTGGAAGTCTTGGAACGAAGTTTGGTTGTCCACTTGGTTGTTGACCTGTGGTGTTATTCGTAATGTTTGATCCTTGTGTTATATTTGGGTTTTGTCTCGGTATAAAAATTTGAAGTGGGTCTTTGAATGAAGCTTGAAGTGTTTGGGAATTGTTGTTGGAATTCGCTTCTACATTGATTGGACATGTGACCTAATCTTTGGCATGAAAAGCATTTTGTTATTGGTTGCTTTTTTTGAAATTGCTTTGGCTGTGTTTGGGAAGGTGGTCTTTGAAATTTCTGGTTTTCAAAGTATGATAATTGCGTTTCTCGATGGATGCGAGATTGGGCTTGAAGTAAGGTGTTGGGTTGGCTTGCTCTTATGAGTTGTCCTAATTTGGGTTCTAGACCTGTTAATAATGTGTTTAAGGCCATAGTCTCAATTAGACTTATCTGAGCTGTCTTTTGATCGTTAGTTAGTGGGGACTTTTGGATGTTGGCTAGCATCTTCGCGTTTAGAACTTGGAGTCTGTTATAAAAGTTGATTGCAGTTTCTCCAGGAAGTTGCTTTAATCGTTGAAGATCTTGGATGAGGGAGGTGAGATCGCGGGAATCTCCGAAATGAGAATTTAGAAGTATTTTTATATCCTCATACGTTGCTGGATTTCTAGAGCTAATTAATTGAGCTGCTCTTCCGCGTAGTTTATTTCTTATGTGAATTACAAGAAATTTCTTTTGTTCCGTAGCTGCCATATCATATGCATGATCGCACGCTGTTAGAAATGTACCAAGAAATATCTGGTCTCCTTCAAATTCAGGTATTATTGAAAAGATTTCAGATAGCTTGTAGGGCTCGGCTTCTAGGGTTACTCCTGAATTTGGGTTGTTATTTGTCATTTTGAGATGTTAAAAAAAATGATATTCGATGTTAGAACAGTTTCTTTATATTAAGAAATGCGTGAGATGGAAATCGTATAGTTGTAAGGTAAACTAGGCGGTTTCAATCTAATTTGATGTTAAATGTGCAATTTATGAAGTAAAATTGCGGCAAAAAGAAAAACAAAATAAAATCGTAATGATTCTTACTCTATTCCTCTTCTTAAAAAAAGGTTTTGCATTCCAGGTTATATTGGCCAGGGGTGTCACCAGGTGTTCCTAATCCACCAATATTTCCTAAAACTTGTATCCTTTGGGTTGTTCGCGAAGGCTTTGTTGCTTTTGGTCCGAATGATTTTTTTTTTTCCTTTTTTTTCACTTCTACTTCGGGGTGAGAGTGCTCGGTGGCTTCGTGTTCCGCAAAGCAGGTGAAATCTGGACGAAAATCCTACCGACTGCGCCAATTTTGTTGCGCGTGGCTCACAACAAAATGATTTTTAAAAAAAAACTTTCTTTTTCTTAAAACTTTTCTTTATTTTGATTAATTATTACTTTCACTTTGAAAGATACAAACGTGCTTTTTACTTTTAAAACTTTGGTCTCTGTTTGAGAACTTTAAAATAAACTGTTAAATTCGAGTTTTATTAGCTCGTTCAAAATACTATTATAAATTAATTTGTCGCGTTTTTGTTTGGTCTTTTTATAGTTTTGACTTTTGCTTAATTAGCAAAACTACAAAAGATGACGAAATATGATGCAATCAGTTGCTCACGTTTCATCATTTCGGTTTACTGCTAAACGCTGAGTAAGCACATGTGTATCTCTTAACAACGTTTTAATACATTGTATGAGGGATTACATTTTAATGGTAAAGTGTCGTTATTTTTATATCTAACATATATATATATATATATATATATATATATATATATATATATATATATATATATTTGTTTATTTCTGGAGCTGCTGAGGCAATCAAATAAGAAAATTTGTGCCGACCTAATTTTGAACAACTTACCCCAGTATATATGTATAATGCAACCAATTAAAATAAATAAAACATAAAACCCCAAGTAACAAATTTAAATCTTATTTTGAATTTTTGTAGTGGCTGCTGGCTGTGCCGTGGCTAGTGAAGTGAAATCGTTTTTAAATGTCATTTAGGATAAAATAGGTTATTTGAATTATCTGGTTATCCGGTGCATGATTTGGAAATTCATAGTAACAAAGTCAACGATGTGGATACAATTCTGTTCTGATCAAAGAGTGTATTTTTGAAAGTCTATATTGAGATGGTGCGCAATTCACTAATATGGAGCGTGCAAGCACTAAGTCCAATCCGTTAAAAATAGTACAAAATCTTGCTTTTTTAAAAACAAAATCTACGTAAATTTTCCTATTAATGGCAACAAACGCTGCGGGGAATCCGAATTTGGATGTTTGATTTTATCGCTTCCGAGAATCCGAGTGTTTTGTTGTTGACTTTTGTTTACGATTTTAGTGATTTTAAATTTTGTGATGAAGCGAATTCCGATTATATATAATTCGATTCTTAGGTTTTCATAATCGGATGATGCCGATTATTTCAATAATCGGATTACCGATTATTTTTAATTCGAATTATCCCATCACTACTCTATACGCTTGGCTTAGACAGTCACAGGTCACAATCACGTAGAGATTCCATCGGGAGTAATACTGCGATGTCGAAAGCAAGGAGAAACTACTGCACTATAGATTCTCATGATGAATTGTCAGAATGAAACGGCCCCGAGTCCCCGGCCTCCCTTTAATGAGATAGGGGTACGAAGAATCTGCGGATAGAAGAAAAACGCGATGATGTGTCGCATTGCAGCATGGAATATTCGAACCCTCTACAAAGCTGGAAAGCTGGCAATCATTCATCTGGAGATGAGCACGATTGGCATAGATGTTCTTGGTCTCAGCGAGGTTAGGTGGCCTAGTGCAGGACACTGCATCCATGATGATGTAGTACTATATTACTCAGGACTCAACACTGGAAAAGATAAACAAGGTGTGGGTATCATGATCAGAAAGCAACTGCACCAATATGTCGCTAATTTCGTTATATCAGCCACACTTTTTTGAAGTACCCTGTAGACTCAAAAATAATTTTAAACTGTGCACCTTAATATTCCCTAAAACTATTGTATTTAACATTTTTTCGTCATTCCCGAAACAAATGAGATAATGAACTTTACTCTATCGTTGACTCACCCTTTACAATAAAATATAAAAAAATAACAATTTATGTCTGTTTTTTTTAAAAAAACTTTTGTAGGTCATGTATCCATTTGAGCGACTTCTAGTTTATTCGAGCCTTTGCTCGTGCTTCAATACACGTGCATCAACCCGATTTCAGTCAGTGTGATCAGAAACACTCTTAGCACACCACTTCTGCAGGTGCGTCCACGTCGCGGGGGTGGGCCCAGCTTTCGGGCTGGTGGCTTGTTGGGGACCCAGTATTGCGGAGTATATCGCTTTACCCGTGCCCAAAGTTACGGGCAAAGACGATACCGGTAAGGACGGCGGAGAAAAAATGGACTTCGGAACGGCAACCTCAGCGTAAGTGACAATCCTCCTTTTAGGGAGCGTATAAGAGGATAACATAGGACCGCAGCTAGACCATTACTAGGCCATGGCCATTCATAAGTATTGCTTCTATACGCTTGGCTTAGACAGTCACAGGCGACAATCAGGTAGAGATTCCATCAGGAGTAACACTGCGATGTCGAAAGCAAGGAGAAACTACTTCACTATAGATTCTCAAGGATAGCTACCCATGATGAATTGTCAGAATGAAACGGCCCCGAGTCCCCGGCGTCCCTTTAATGAGATAGGGGTACAAAGAATCTGCGGATGGAAGAAAAACGCGATGATGTGTCGCATTGCAGCATGAAACATTCAAACCCTCTACAAAGCTGGAAAGCTGGCAACCGTTGCTCTGGAGATGAGCACGATTGGCATAGATGTTCTTGGCCTCAGCGAGGTTAAGTGGCCTAGTGCAGGACACTGCATCCATAATGATGTAGTACTATATTACTCAGGACTCAACACTGGAAAACATAAACAAGGTGTGGGTATCATGATCAGAAAGCAACTGCACCAATATGTCGCTAATTTCGTACCATACAATGAGAGAATGATGCTGATACAATTACGTACAGTGAATAACAACATCGTACACATTTACGTACACACTGCGGACAGTGATGATGAAACTAAAGAGGAGTTTTACTTAGAATTAGGTGCGTTAACCAAAAGTTTGAAAAAGTATGAGGTAAACATAATCATGGGAGATTTTTATGCCAAGGTGGGCAAGGGCAAAGTTCGAAATGTTGTTGGAGGTTTTGGGATTGTTGATAAGAACGAGAGAGGTGATAGACTTGTACAGTACTGCCAGGAGAAAGATTTGGCCATCGCAAACATATTTTATGAGTTGCCTCCTAGAAGACTGCATACTTGGAGTTCATCAGGAGATAATGAAAACAACATCATTAGGAACCAAATCGACTTCATTTGTGTAAACAGGCGATTTAGAAATAGCATAAAGAGTGTAAAAACTTATCCAGGTGCGGAGTGGGAGGCTGCCCATAATTTGCTCGCAGCCAGTGTAAAAGTGAAACTTAGGAAACTGCAACGAATAACAAAACCAAATAGAATAAACATAGAAAGACTCAAGGAAGAACAATAACAAGCACGGTTCAATGACTCAATTGCAAACAACTTTACCGAAATATCAACATTAAATATTGACACGGCCTGGAATTAAATTATATCAACAATTTGAAATACCATAAAACAAATTGTGGGTGAAAGAGAACTTATTAACAAAAAAACCATGGATGACCCAGAAAATTATAAACCTCATAGAAAAAAGGTGTAAATTCAAAAACACCAATACAAGGAAATATTTACAATTGAAGCGACTGTCGAGACATGGAGGAACTGAAATATAAGAAAGAAAATGCCAATTATCACACGACACATCCAAGGAGACAAGGAGGGAATATTATTTCGAACTAGAAAGCTCTACACTCCTCAATAACTGTTAATTCTGTACAAAGCTGAAAACCGACCAACGATAGAATACTGCTCCCATGTTTGAGGCTCTGCTCCCAAACATACACTGCATTTGTTGGATTCTATTCAAAAGAGAGGTGTTCGTCTCAATGGAGACCCGGAATTGCAAACAACCTTAATCCATTGGAACATCGAAGAACGGTAGGCGACTATTCTACAAGTATTTTCGTGGAAAGTGTTCGATGGATGTAGCCCGCTTAATTCTTCCCAAAGCGGGGCATGCTAGAAATACACGTCGCGCTAATACTTCACATCCGTAAGAAGTTCAGCTTGTTACTCCTCGTACAACCCTTTTCAAGTAATATTTTATATGCAGAACCTCATCCCTTTGGAATAATTTGCACGAGACTGTGTTTCCGACCGAGTATAATTTACAGCGATTCAAGACCATCGTGAATAGCATAAGTGTCGCTCCTGTAGCGCTTTAGGGAGTTTCCTGCAGCACGTGTGCTAGGCCCAAAAAAAAAAGACCTACAATTAACGAAACTGAGCAAGAAACGTACTGGGAGGAATACATTCAACATTTATTTACAGCAGAACAAGAAGATACAAGAGAAGATAGCAGATAGACGGATCATTTGTGTATACTCAAAACAGAAGTGGAGTACGGAATAAAACTTTCTAAGGGCAATAAAGCAGTAGAACCCTACAACATCCCCGTAGAGTTCTTGAAGGCTTTGAACGATACAAACTTAACCAGCCTAACCAAAGTTTTCAACGCAATATATGAAGCGGGTCAAATTCCCAAAGATTTGCTTAGATCAGTTTTCATTCTTTTGCCGAAAAAGAACAATCCTGTGAAGAATATCGGATGATCAATTTAATAAGTCACACATTAAAGGTTCCAATAATCCAACAGAGAATACACCGAGAATGCGAAGAATAACTTGATGAGGCGCAGTTTGGTTTTAGAGGAGGGTTAGAAGCAAGAGAGACTTTATTCGCTATCACGGAACTACTATAGAAGTGTAGAGAATACAACAAAAACGTGTATGTCTGTTTCATAGACTTTCAAAAAGCTTTTGATAAAGTCCAACACAACTAACTTATAGAAAACCTAAAAAGTATTAATTTAGATAAAAACGACATATGATTAATTAAAAATATCTACTATAACCAAACAGCACTAGTGCGTGTTGACGACATAAAAACAGATGAAATCATAATTCAAAAAGGAGTTCGACAGGGCTGCGTCTTGTCCCCAACTGTGTATTCTCAGTGTTTCGGAAAGCACTGGATGAAAGATGTGATGGAGTGAGCATTGGAGGAACGTTAATTAAAAACCCAAGATGGCTAAGAGTATAGACGCATACTACAGATACCCTGCACTACTCATAAAGTCATCAACGACGAAGTACTGATGATATGGAATACATGACACGAAAACTTATGGAGGAATATGAAAAATGGGGCCTTGAAGTCAATATTAAAAAGACCGAGTACATGTTCGTCGTCGGAGGACAACAGCAGGACTTGAAACTGGCCACAGGACACACCATCAAACACTGTGCCAGTTATAAGTATTTGGGAACGAGAATATCTAGGGACGGAACACTGGAAGAAGCAATATTCGAGAGGAATATCCAAGGAAGAAAAGCGATTGCAATGCTTAATAGTATACTATGGGACAAAAACATAACCATTGAAAATAAGAAGAGAAGTTACAACTCAATAGTGAAAAGTATAATAACTTACAGCTCCCAGGTGTGGCCATTGAAGGAAAGAACAGAAAAAATACTAAAAGCTACAGAAATGGATTTCTGGAAACGAGCAGCCGGAAAATCCAGAAAAGACCGCATACCAAATGACACGATAAGACGAGCTTTAGAAATAAAGCACGATATAGTGGACGAAATCAGAACCCAACAGTTGGTATGGTACGGACATGTACAGAGAATGTCACAAGACCGACTACCTAAAAAGATTTTAAATTGGAACCCTCATGGAAAAAGAAAGCGAGGAAGACCACGCCAAAGCTGGAGAGCAGGAATCAACAAGGAAGTACTAGAGAGAGATCTGGAGGAGGAGGGATGGAGAAACCGGGGGAGTGGAAATTAGGCATCGGAAGACGGAAGACGTTATAAAACCGATTGATATATATATATATATATATATATATATATATATATATATATATATATATATATATATATAAGTTTTTTAAAATACTATGTGGGATATCGTCCGCAGAGTCTGATTATGATACTGATACCGCATGTTCATCGGGTTCAAAAGTTACTTTTAACCTATTACTTCCTATTACTTGTTTAATCTAGTCTAAAATGTATTTTTTAACCTGCTCTTTGTTAGTGAAATATGCATCTTTAAATCTTGGGTCCGAGAATCCGTGGCAATGATACGGGAACGTGGTAATTATACTATATAATTGTTAGTGGTTTTAATATTTTCGAATTTCTGGCCTAAACCTTCAAGTAAATTATCCCCCATAGGTCCCAAACCAGGTACTTTGATTTCTATTGAATATTTATTTAATTATAAAATTGTTTAAATTTCTTCTGATATACACAGTAGGGTAGGCTGGGTACGGTTATAACAATTTTGCTTTCATGGCCCATAGCACTGCCATTATGACATCAAATAAAACATTGTAAATGAAAGAATACACTGTTGTCTTCAAATTTAATTTAGAATGTAAAGCCTATGTGCAATAGTTATCGGACAGCGAGACGTTGTACAATTTGTGTACCACTGTTACAACCGACCCCATGCCAGAGTCGGTTGTAACAGTGATGGGGGACAGTTGTAACACACCCAAATAATACACAATCCACGCATTTCAATCAATTTTATTACTAATAAGTCACACTTAAGTACTTTTGATTACTTACTTAAGACTATGGCACCATTACAAACAGACTTAAAGAAAGTCTCATTAAGAATCAGTCTATAAAATAAACATTTTCAAATTAACGAATAGGATCTATATCAAATCAAGCTAAATAAAATAAAATAAATGACAAAAACAAATGAGAAATACAATTAATAAAAATAGGAGTTTTGACTAAAATAAATCAACCAACTGACTTTGGTTTACAATACTTAATCAGATTCATCACAGTTTTGGCAAATGTAATATCTCCCACCATCAGTGCACTCTAAAAAAAAAATCGAAGGAGGGTCCCACCTCCCACCGTCGGTTCCTGAAGGGAGCTCGACGGTGCCCCTTCTTACTATATAATTTTAATTAGAATTTATTTAATTTTATTCCTCTTTTGATTTTATTCGATTATAGTTTACATATTCATGTATCTATTTGTTGATATGGCGGGTGCCCTTCCTCAATGTGGAACTCTGTTCCGGGGTACCTACAACCCCCATTATACTTTTTGAAGCATTTGTAATTAGTGAAAAATATGTACTTGAATTAATAGGTTTATTATGCAAATTAAAATGGTCTATTGAGCTTTGCGCAGAATCTTTACTCTGAATATGCAAACCAAAGATCATGTAGTTGTATCTTTATTTATAAATAATATTCATTTAATATAAAATTTTCATTGAATATAAAATATTTTTTATTTAATACAAAATCTATTACTAACTTCTTATACTCTATTTTGGCTCAACAAAAATTGTAACTATTTACATTTCCGGCTATATGCGGAGCACTCCAGTCGGAACGAAGTCTTCTAAGGCTTCGATCTTTTCTCTTTTACAAAGTTCTTCTAATAACGTGCTCGGTGCTATGTCGTTTACATCTTCAACATCTAGTATCTCTTTTAGTCTGTTTCTGGCTTCTCTGAATAAGTCGCAATAATGTAGCCTATGTAGCGGTCCGTCATCGTCGTCTTCCATTTGCGTGCAATCTCGACATTTTAAGTTTGCCGTTTTGCCAATTCTTCCATAATGGGTTGCAAATTGTCCGTGCCCAGTTAAAATTTGCGTTAATTTTTGGTTAAATCGAATATATAGATTTTGTCTTTTTCTGATTTCCGGAACGCAATGCCTCACCTTGCCTTTTTCGCTCATCTCCCATTCTCTTTGCCATTTAGTGATGGTTCTATCTTTTAGCCAATTGTTCAGTGCCCTTTTGCTCATTTTCGGCGGTTCGGCTCTTAGTGTGAATTCATTTTCACTGTCTTGAATCGTTTCGTCAGTTTTATACCGTATATAGTCCAGCCTTTCCTTTATAAGTTCCTCTAATGGTGGGATATTTGCCAACACGGTCGCAGCCTGGATCGATATCGTGGAATATGCTCTATAAATCGTTCTCGCCCACCGTGCTTCTGACCGATTGTAATCTATGCTTGATTTTGCACGTATCTAGCTTGTGCTTGTATATATTCGTGCAATAATAAAACATAGGTATGATTGCTCGTGCGAATATGATTCTTAGATTTTCACCATCAAACCTGTATAGACCGGCGATTGCTCTTCTGATCCACTGAAAAATGAAAAAAATATTTTCTGTTGTACTTTTGGCTTTGATTGATGCTAATTATAACTTCATAGCCGTAAACGTCGGTGCTTTCGGCAAAGATAGTGATGGTGGTATTTTGTCAAAATCAAAAATGGGCAAAGCTATATTCGAGAATAAATTTAATATTTCATGTACCAAATTTTTTCCGAGGAGTAATGTAAGTGCACCATGTGTTATATTAGGAGATGAAGCCTTTCCTTTAAAAAATAATCTTCTAAGACCTTACCATCACAACAGTCGATTAACGATAATAAGAAACGCCACTTTAACTATCGCCTTTGCCGAGCACGACGTGTAGTGGAAAATGCTTTTGGTATTTTAAGTCAAAAATTTCGAATTTATAATAGACGTTTGCATTTGAAGCCAGAATTTGCGGAAAAAAAAAAATTGTATTAACAACGTGTATTTTATATAATTTCATAAGACGCGGAGAAATTGTATCTTTTACGGAAACAAATACTCCTGTACAGTTTAACAACCTGCGCGCAGCGGTTTGGCAATGTCGCGCGCCATGCACGGAGCGTGTCAGCACCGGCAAAATATTCTCGTCGACAATTGTTGACGCTCCGTGCATGGTACGCGACGGAACGGTCTAGTGGGAATAGTGTCATACTTTTCAATACAAAGAATATTTTTTTTGCCTGACACGTTCCTAGCACGGTTATGGTGTAGTACGGCATAGTGGGCAGACTCCTTAATTCATTATTTACTCCTAAGTAGCTTTTTTCACATTTCGTTTATTGACAACCTAGTTTAGTAACAAGACTATAACTAATGTACATTGATAGGATAAACTAGTAAACATTTGGGAACTTAGGATATTACATCATATGGACGTAACTACCTAGCCTAGGTGTTGACAAACTTAAGATATTTCAACTTAAGATATTTCATGAATATGGCTAAAAACTGTACTTAGTGAAAACTTAAGATATTTCATTGACATGTGGTTAAAGTACTTAATATTAACTTAAGCTAATCCTGTGGCATCGGGTCGCTGGGCCTTAGTAGGCGGCGGCGGGCATGGCGTGGTGGGGGGCGGTAAGTGGTTCGGATTGTGGGGTTGACATGGCGGGTGGCTTTGTCCAGGAATCTCTGCTGGGAGCTGCTGATGAATTCTCGGATGATTGGCATTTGGAGGTCCCTATGGAGTTGGGTATTTCTGACAAACCATGGGGCGTCGGTGATGATGCGGAGGGCCTTGTTTTCGATGGTCTGGAGGATGGTACGGCGAGTACGTGACATCTGGCACCATGCGGGGAGGACTAGGTCATCTCTGCTCTGATTATCATCTTGTAGATTGTCAACTTATTTTCAGTCGACATTTTCCTGGACTTGAGGAGGGGGTAAAGCTTGCCGAGGAGTTGATTTGCTTTCGTGGCGGCGGCAGTGACCTGGTCCTTCCATACTAGCCGTTTGTCTTAGTGGACTCCCAGGTACTTGATGTTATTGGACCATCGAAGTCGAGTTCCTTGAAGAGTGAGGCTCTCTGGCGGCGGGAGGCGAGCTTTGGAGAACATGATGGCCTGGGTTTTCTCTGGGTTGAGCTGGATTCTCCAGTGCTCGAACCAGGGGACTAACGTGTTGAGATGACGTTGGAGGCGACCGGTGACAATCCTTGAAGACTTAGTTGTAGCAGTGATGGCAGTGTCGTCGGCATACATGAAAATAGAGGTGTGATCAGTATATGGGCGGTAAATATATTGAATAAATGGAGAGAGAGAGAGAACGGAACCTTGAGGGACTCCGGCTCGTATGGGTCTGACTTCTGAGATGGACTGTTCGACTCGAACCTGAAATGTGCGGTCGGAAAGGAAGGGCAGGACCAATTGCGTGATGTTTACGGGGAAATTGTGGCGAATGAACTTGAGAATAAGTCCTTCGTGCCAGACTCGGTCGAAGGCTTTAAAAATATCGAGAAAAGACAGCTCCAACTTTATAATTGCGATTGAAGCTGTTGATGATATTTTGGGACACGCCGTGGTGTGGTGAATGGTGCCATGAGAGGGGCGAAAACCAAACTGTTGTTGATGTTTTGGCTTGGAGGATTTCTAGGATAACTTTCTCGGCCACTTTGCCTAGACAGGGAAGTAAGCTGATTGGACGGTAATTATTTGCTTCATGGGGAAGGGGTACCTGGTTTCCTGATTAGAATGATCTCAGCTTTCTTCCAGAAGGGTGGAAGTAGCTGAGTCTCAGGATTCCGTTAATTACATTTGTGGTTTCTGTAATTTGTTTTTTGGGAAGTTTTTTCAGAGCTTTGATGGTGATCTTGTCGTGCCCTGGGGCTTTTCGAATTGAATATGAGTTGATGATAGTTTGGGTGGCGGCGGGGGTGGTGAAATCAGAGTTGGGTGGAGCTAGGACCTGCTTGAAAATCTGGATTGTGGAAGCCACCCTTTCGTCTCGGGCTGGATCAGGAAGGGCATGGGGATTTGGAAAAAACTGGTCTTCCAACATTTCTTCTGGAGTTCCACCTGCTGTTATGATACTCAAACAGGGTTTGTCTAACTTGAGCAGTGGCACGGTTTGCGAGCCTTTTGAGGTTGGGGTCGCCAGTACTAATGGCTCTCCTGAGCAGGCGGTTTTTATCCCGGATCTGCTCTTTGATATGGGGGGGGAGATTTCCTATGAGTCTGGCGGGTTCGACCCTGGTAACAGTGGCCTGGGCTAGGGCAGTCTGGATGTCTGCTGTCAATTTATAGACAGCGTTGTCCAGGTCCCTTGTGGTGGTGATAATGGGAATTGGGGCGGTGTCAGTTAGGAGCCGTTGGGAGTGCTCCCAGCCTGTGATGCTGAAAGTGACGGTATCATTAATCCGGTCGACCGGGTCGCCCAGAGTAAGAATAACTGGTAAGTGGTCTGAGGAGAGCTCCTGAAGGACAGAAATGTTATGGTGGACGTCGACGTTCCTGACCAGGAAGATGTCAAGAAAGTCAGGCCTTCCGTAGCCTATGTAGGTTGGCTCGTCTGGAGTGATAATGTTAAAGAGCGGTTGATTCTGGATGACTGCGATATCACGGCCATTTCCGTTCGTGACTAGGTTTCCCCAGTGAACGTTTTTGGCGTTGAAAATCGCCACCCAGAATCGACTTGTGGTTATTTGGGCCGAAAAGGGTTCTATAATCTACAGGGTCAATCGGATGATTTTTCCCGCCTTGTTGATAGAGGGACGAAAAATGGATGAAACTATTATTAGCCATGGTAACGGCTATAGTTGCCCCTAAGGGGGCCCTGATTCTTTCATCCCTGTAGACTATATAATTGGGAATTTTGAAGCGGTGGCAGGGTTTCAGGAATGATTCCTGAATTAGGGCTATGTCGATGTTATGCTCCTGTAGGAAGTGTTGGAGCTCGTATTTTTTTGGAGGCGATGCCATTTGCATTCCAAGTTAGGACCTGCAGAGATCGAGGGCTGAGTATATTTTTGCATGGGGCCATTTAAAGGTTAGGGAGATTTACAAGATTCAGGCATTAAAAGTGGTTACCTGTTGGGTTACGATGGGTTCTTGTGAATTGGAGGAAGCAAGTTTAGAATTATTCTGCTTGCCCCAGGTGAACTGGCTTTTGGGAGAATTGGTCTTTTGATGTTTTGGATGTTTGGGGCATCCACCATAAGAAGAAGGATGGGGACCCCCACAGTTGGCACATGTGGCTGGGTCGTCCCTGCTTTTGGTGCATGTGGAGGAGGGATGACCTTGTCCACATTTCACGCACTTTGGGGGGCTCTACATCTGAGGGCGGAATGCTCGTGAAATTGGCGGTTAAAGCACTGCGTGTTTCTGCCTTGATGTTGTGTCTCAACTTTGACTCCTACATTGCATAGGTAATTGAGGGCGAAGATCTTTTTATCCTCTTTGGGCATTAGGGGCAAGGACAATGGCCATAGGATCGCCGGATTTATGGTACCAGCGGATAACCTTTTTAGGGAAATGGCCTAGTCGATTTAAGTCACTAGTGACTTCCTCGACGGTGCCACCTTCGTTGATGCCACGGATTAAAGTGCGATTAAGTTTCTCTTCTTCTAGAGAATATGTCTGATATGATTCCTTTTGGTTATCCAGGAACCGGGTTATGTGGCGGAAATCATCAATAGAGGGGGGTGGATACGGATACCTTCGGGCACAGTGACGCCGCGTCCGTAGTTATACTTGCGTTCATTGAACGCTGAAGTTAGGTCATTGTACCGCTTTTTATCACGAATGAGAATCGACGGGATTCTAGCCGAACGTGTGGCTGGGATTTTTTGGGAAATGTCGGGCTCGGCAGCTGGAGTCGCTGCGGGCGTTTAGGTTGCCGGGAGTACGGCTGCTGGGCTTGAAACTTTAGAGGGGTGTAAAGGGGGGAAAATCGGATAAATAGCATGGCTTACCCTGTTTCTGTTTGTCCTGGTTTTGGGTTGACCTTTTAGAGCCTGATTCTTCGTCTGACGAGTTATTGAACATTTGTTTACGTTTTGCGCGTCTATTTTTTGGACGCTGATACTCTTCCTCTGCTGCCTTCTGACTATCCGAGTCTTGGATTGTATCATCAGTTGTGGCTTCATCCTATTCCATGGCTCTATCGTCGTCGGAAGAGTTTCCTTTCTCGGAATTTATCTCTATTAGCCTGGTTAGCTGCTTCTTAAGGTGGCTAATCCCCTCCATCAACCTTACATTCATGGTGTCCTTTTTAGCTGCGTCTTCTCTTAATAGACGTCTCGTCAGATTTTGCTTCCTTTCTGGCGGCATCCTGTTTGAGAAACTGGATCGTTTCCCTAAGCTCGTGTATTATTACGTTGGGATCCATTTTGCGTGTTTTAAGAAAAACACTAAAGTCTATGGGTCACTGGTAAATCCTAATTGCGGTTTGGTAAATCCTAATTACGGTTTTAATCCTTTTCACTATACTTAGAACTCACTTGGGGGCCCGGCCTTTCCACCGGGCTTCGCTTCACGTTTACTCGAACGGCAGGTAGAGTCTCGACCTTTCCGAACCGAGGTCGATTGCGATACTTGTGTAGCTTTTTTAATATTAACTCCACTATCTTTAATAAATAGGTAGTCTTGTGTTGTTTATACTGTTTTTTTTTTTCGAGCTTCTCATTCAAGTCATTCTTATGACATATACACACACCTGACAGTAAATCAACAATTTGAGGCCACATTTCACATTTCATTTATTGACAAAATTAGCTAGTGACTAGACTATAACTAATATACATTGATAGAATAAGCGTGTATACATTTTGGATTTTAAGATATTGACATCGTATGGACCTAAATACTTAGCTTAGGTATTGACAAACTTAAGATATTTCAACTTATGATATTTCATGAATATATTTTAAAACAGAACTTAAATGAATAAACTTAAGATATTTCATTAACATGAGCTTAAAGTACTTAATATTAAGCTAATCCTGAGTCATCGGGTTGCTGGGTCTTAGTAGTCGTCGGCGGGCATGGCGTGTGGGGGGCGGGGGCGGTAAGTGGTCCTGATTGTGAGGTTGACGTGACGGGTGGCTTTGTCCAGGAATCTCTGCTGGGTGCTGCTGAAGAATTTCCGGATGGTTGGCATTTGGAGGTCCCTATGGAGTTGGGTATTTCTGACAAACCACGGGGCGTTGGCGATGGTTCGGAGAGCCTTGTTCTGGATGGTCTGGAGGGTGGATCTGCGAGTGCGTGACATCTGGCACCATGCGGGGCTGGAGTAGGTCATCCCTGTTGTTGAGGGGTCACAGCAGTGGTTCCAGCATGAGAGATTGTGGGCATTGAAGGTGGGGAGTTATTGGAAAGAGCACGGGCCATTTTCCAAAGAGAATTTTCTTGGGTATTGAGGGTTTCTAGCTTGGAGTCCCACATGCTGTTATGGTACTCAAACAGGGTTTGTCTAACTTGTGCAGTGGCACGATTTGTGAGTCTTTTGAGATCGGGATCGCCAGCACGAATGGCTCTCCTGAGCAGGCGGTTTTTATCCCTGATCTGCTCTTTGATATAGGGGGAAAGATTTCCTATAAGTCTGGCGGGTTCAACCCTGGTGACAGTGGCCTGGGCTAGGGCAGTCTAGATGTCTGCTGTCAGTTTATAGACAGCGTTGGCCAGGTCCCTTGTGGTGGTGATGGCGGGAATGGGAGCGGTGTCTGCTAGGAGCCGTTGGAAGTGCTTCCAGTCTGTGATGCTGGAAGTGACAGTATCATTAATCCGGTAGGCCGGGTCGCCCAGAGAGAGAAAGATACTGAGGCTACGAAAGTTTTTCCTTCTTCTGTCAAAAGGGGAAGACAACGCAGACAGAAAGTAGAGGAAAAAAAGTACCGACGGAACACGAAAAAACAAGCTAAAAAGCCTGCTGCTAGAGCAAAAGTATTATACGAAAGTGTGCCTCAAATTGGAGAGGACAAGGGAAATACAGAAATTGAAGTGCACCAGAAACCAACAATCTCCAGAAGTAGAAGAGGTAAAAAAAGTTGAGGATAAATATGTGGAACCTGTACCGGCCCCCAATAAAGCAGAAATGAAGAAATCTGCGTCTAAAAGGGGCAAGAAAATCGTTGAATTACAACAGCAAGAGCTTGATAAAAATTTAGATGAGGAAAAAGTTGCAAAAAAGCCCACACGGAGACAAAAAATAGATGAACTTCAGGAGACTATTCAGGTAAATGCAGTTGAGCAAAACAAGGAACCTGGTAAAAAACCTACAACAGATAAAAGTGGTAAAAAAATGGCCCAGGTGAACGAAAATAAAGAAACGCCAGGTCAAACTATAGAAGCGGAAGTTCTGAAACCCTCACCTAGAGGAAGGAGAGATAAGAAAGAGCAGCCCGAAGAAAGTAACGAAGATAAAGTTGATGAAAATGAAAAACGTAAAGTTCAAAAACCAATCAGAGGTAAAAAATAAAAGAAGGTGAAAGAAGCAAGAGCCATTGAAATTTCAAATGAAATGACTGAACAAGTCAATGCCAGGAAGTCTTCGAGAAGTAGAAGGAGACAAAAACAAGAGATTAAAGCAGATCAAAAAGATATACTCCTATCCGAATCTGAATCAATCAAAGATGCTACCAGAGAAACAGAAACACTGCCGCGAAGAAGAGGAAGAAAGCTCAGTAATCAAGATGAAGAACTGGATATAAATCCAGGCGCGGAAGTGGAGTTTAAAAAACCTACTCGTTGTGGAGCTCATCAAGAACAGTGATGTTATGGTGGAGGTCGACGTTTCTGACCAGGAAAATGTCAAGAAAGTCAGGCCTTCCATGGCCTATGAAGGTTGGCTCGTCTGGAGTTAAAAAAAAGTTAAAAAAAAAAAAAGTGTTGAAAAGGCCGTTTTCCTTCATAACTAGCTTTCCCCAGTGAACGTTTTTTTGCGTTGAAATCGCCCGCCCAGGACCGCTTTCTGATTATTTGGGCCGAAAAGGGTTCGATAGTCTACAGGGTCAATCGGATGATTGCGTCCGCCTTGTTGATAGAGAGACGAGAACTGAATGAAGCTATTATTTGCCATGGAGACGGCTATAGTAGTGGCATCGGTTTGAGTTAACCTGGGAGGTGAAAGTTGATGATGGTTTAGGGATTGTTTGACTAGAATCACGGTCCCCCCTAAGGGAGCCCTGATTCTGTCATTCCTGTAGACTATGTAATTGGGGATTTTGAAGCGGTGGCAGGGTTTCAGGAATGATTCCTGAATTAGAGCTATATCGATATTATGCTCCTGTAGGAAGTGTTGGAGCTCGTGTTTCTTGTTGGGGATGCCTTTTGCGTTCCAAGTTAGAACCTGCAGAGATCCCGGACTAAATTTATTTGGGCGTGGGACCATTTATGGGTTTGGAGGATTGACAAGATTCAGGACAGCTGGGTATTGGCTTTGAATCTGAGCCAACTGTTTGAAAAGCTGCTGAAGTGCAGCGTTGAAAGTGGTGACCTGTTGGGTGACTATGGGCTCTTGGGATGTGGAGGCGGCAATTTTCGAATTGTCCTGCTTGCCCCAGGTGAATTGACTTTTGGGGGAAGCGTTAGACTTTTGGTGCTTTGGATTTTTGGGGCTTCCACCATAGGAAGATGGATAGGGGCCCCCGCAGTTTGCACATGTGGCTGGGTCTTCTCTGGTTTTTGTGCATGTGGAGGACTGATGTCCTTGACCACATTTGACGCACTTGGGGGGGGGGGGCTCTCTACAGCTGAGGGCAGAGTGCCCGTGAAGTTGGCAGTTAAAGCACTGCGTGCTTCTGCCTTGGTTACGTTGAGTTTCTACTTTGACTCCTACATTGCATAGATAATTCAAGGAGAAAATCTTTTTTTCGTCTTTTGGCATTAAGGCTAGAACTATAGCCATTGGATCGCCGGACTTATGAAACCAACGAATAACTCTTTTAGGGAAGTGACCTAGACGATTTAAATCATTGGTGACCTCTTCGATCGTGGCACCTTCGTTGATGCCACGGGTTAAAATTCTATTGAGCTTCTCTTCTTCGAGAGCGTATGCGTGGTAGGGTTCCTTTTTCTTATCCAAGAATCGGGTTATTTCACGGAAGTCGTCAATTGTGAGTGGGTGGATTCTGATGCCTTCGGGCACGGTGACACCGCGCCCATAGTTAAGTTTGCGTTCATTGAAAGCTGAAGTAATAGCATTATAACGCTTCTTGTCACGAATGACAATCGGCGGGATTCTCGCCGAACGTGTGGCTGGGGTTTTTTGGGGGAGCGGAGGGGCTCAGCAGCTGGAGTCGCTGCGGGCGTTTGGGTAGCCGGGAGCTCTGCGGCTGGGCTAGAATTTGGCGTGGGGGTTTTCACTTTAGAGGGGGGTAAGGGGGGAAAATCGGATAAATAGCATGACATACCCTGTTTATCCTGGTTTTGACTCCTCGTCTGAAGACTGGTTGAACATCTTCTTTCTTTTTTTTTCGCGCCTGTTTTTGGGCGCTCGTATCCTAGATCTATGTCCATCTGACTGTCGGAGTCAGGGATGGTTTCGTTCTTTGTTGTTATTTCTTCTTCGTTTGAGATTTCACATCCTCTGCTGAGTTGCCTTTCTCTGAGTTGATCTCAATCAGTTTGGCTAGCTGTTTCTTTAAGTCGCTAATTTCCATTAGCAACTTCTCGTTTATGGCGTCTTTCTTGGCTGATTCCTCTCTTGACAGCCTTAAGGTTTCTTCGTATTGTGCCTGCTTTCTGGCAGCGTCCTCTTTTAGAAACTGGATTGTCTCCTTGAATTAGTTTAGTACTTCGTCGGTATCCATTTTTTCTGCGTGGTAATAATACTATATAATTGTTAGTGGTTTTAATATTTTCGAATTTCTGGCCTAATCCTTCAAGTATTTATTTAATTATAAAATTGTTTTAATTTCTTCTGATATACACAGTAGGGTAGGCTGGGTACGGTTATAACAATTTTGCTTTCATGGCCCATAGCACTGCCATTATGACATCAAATAAAACATTGTAAATGAAAGAATACACTGTTGTCTTCAAATTTAATTTAGAATGTAAAGCCTATGTGCAATAGTTATCGGACAGCGAGACGTTGTACAATTTGTGTACCACTGTTACAACCATGCCAGAGTCGGTTGTAACAGTGATGGGGGACAGTTGTAACACACCCAAATAATACACAATGCACGCATTTCAATCAATTTTATTACTAATAAGTCACACTTAAGTACTTTTACAAACAGTCTTAAAGAAAGTCTCATTAAGAATCAGTCTATAAAATAAACATTTTCAAATTAACGAATAGGATCTATATCAAATCAAGCTAAATAAAATAAAATAAATGACAAAAAACAAATGAGAAATACAATTAATAAAAATAGGAGTTTTGACTAAAATAAATCAACAAATTGACTTTGGTTTACAATACTTAATCAGATTCATCACAGTTTTGGCAAATGTAATATCTCCCACCATCAGTGCACTCTAAAAAAAAATCGAAGGAAGGGTCCCACCTCCCGCCGTCGGTTCCTGAAGGGAGCTCGACGGTGCCCCTTCTTACTACATAATTTTAATTAGGATTTATTTAATTTTATTCCTCTTTCGATTTTATTCGATTATAGTTTACATATTCATGTATCTATTTGTTGATGGCGAGGTGCCCTTCCTCAATGTGGGACTCTGTCCCGGGGTACCTACAACCCCCATTATACTCTTTGAAACATTTGTAATTAGTGAAAAATATGTACTTGAATTAATAGGTTTATTATGCAAATTAAAATGGTCTATTGAGCTTTGCGCAGAATCTTTACTCTGAATATGCAAACCAAAGATCATGTAGTTGTATCTTTATTTATAAATAATATTCTTTTAATATAAAATTTTCATTGAATATAAAATATTTTTCATTTAATACAAAATCTATTACTAACTTCTTATACTCTATTTTGGCTCAACAAAAATTGTAACTATTTACATTTCCGGCTATATGCGGAGCACTCCAGTCGGAACGAAGTCTTCTAAGGCTTCGATCTTTTCTCTTTTACAAAGTTCTTCTAATAACGTGCTCGGTGCTATGTCGTTTACATCTTGTAGCGGTCCGTCATCGTCGTCTTCCATTTGCGTGCAATCTCGACATTTTAAGTTTGCCGTTTTACCAATTCTTCCATAATGGGTTGCAAATTGTCCGTGCCCAGTTAAAATTTGCGTTAATTTTTGGTTAAATCGAATATATAGATTTCGTCTTTTTCTGATTTCCGGAACGAAGCAATGCGTCACCCTGCCTTTTTTGCTCATCTCCCATTCTCTTTGCCATCTAGTGATGGTTCTATCTTTTAGCCAATTGTTCAGTGCCATTTTGCTCATTTTCGGCGGTTCGGCTCTTAGTGTGAATTCATTTTCACTGTCTTGAATCGTTTCGTCAGCTTTATACCGTATATAGTCCAGTCTTTCCTTTATAAGTTCCTCTGATGGTGGGATATTTGCCAACACGGTCGCAGCCTGGATCGATGTCGTGGAATATGCTCTATAAATCGTTCTCGCCACCGTGCTTCTGACCGATTGTAATCTATGCTTGATTCTGCACGTATCTAGCTTGTGCTTGTATATATTCGCGCAATAATAAAACATAGGCATGATTGCTCGTGCGAATATGATTCTTAGATTTTCACCATCAAACCTGTATAGACCGGCGATTGCTCTTCTGAACCACTTAAAAATGAAAAAACACATATTTCATTGTACTTTTGGCTTTGGTTGATGCTAATTATAACTTCATAGCCGTAAACGTCGGTGCTTTCGGCAAAGATAGTGATGGTGGTATTTCGTCAAAATCAAAAATGGGCAAAGCTATATTCGAGAATATATTTAATATTTCGTGTACCAAATTTTTTCCGGGGAGTAATGTAAGTGCACCATATGTTATATTAGGAGATGAAGCCTTTCCTTTAAAAATAATCTTCTAAGACCTTATCCATCACAACAGTCGATTAACGATAATAAGAACCGCCACTTTAACTATCGCCTTTGCCGAGCACGACGTGTAGTGGAAAATGCTTTTGGTATTTTAAGTCAAAAATTTCGAATTTATAATAGACGTTTGCATTTGAAGCCAGAATTTGCGGAAAAAATTGTATTAACAACGTGTATTTTATATAATTTCATAAGACGCGGAGAAACTGTATCTTTTACGGAAACAATATTAACTCCACTATCTTTAATAAATAGGTAGTCATGTGTTGTTTATACTGTTTTTTTTTTTCGAGCATCTCATTCAAGTCATTCTTATGACATATACACACACCTGACAGTAAGTCAACAATTCGAGGCCACATTTCACATTTCATTTATTGACAAAATTAGCTAGTGACTAGACTATAACTAATATACATTGATAGAATAAGCGTGTATACATTTTGGATTTTAAGATATTGACATCGTATGGACCTAAATACTTAGCCTAGGTATTGACAAACTTAAGATATTTCAACTTATGATATTTCATGAATATACTTTAAAACAGAACTTAAATGAATAAACTTAAGATATTTCATTAACATGAGCTTATAGTAGTTAATATTAAGCTAATCCTGAGTCATCGGGTCGCTGGGTCTTAGTAGTCGTCGGCGGGCATGGCGTGTGGGGGGCGGGGGCGGTAAGTGGTCCTGATTGTGGGGTTGACGTAACGGGTGGCTTTGTCCAGGAATCTCTGCTGGGTGCTGCTGAAGAATTTCCGGATGGTTGGCATTTGGAGGTCCCTATGGAGTTGGGTATTTCTGACAAACCACGAGGCGTTGGCGATGGTTCGGAGGGCCTTGTTCTGGATGGTCTGGAGGGTGGATCTGCGAGTGCGTGACATCTGTCACCATGCGGGGCTGGAGTAGGTCATCCCTGCTCTGATGATCATCTTGTAGATTGTCAACTTGTTTCGTGTTGACAATTTCCTGGACTTGGGTAGGGGGTAGAGCTTGCCTAGGAGTTGGTTGGCTTTCTTGGCGGAAGCAGTGACCTGGTCCTTCCATACTAGCCGCTTGTCGCAGTGGAGTCCCAGGTACTTGATGCTGTCGAACCATCGAAGGCGGGTTCTTTGGAGTGTGAGGCTTTCTGGCGATGGCAAGCGGGCCTTGGAAAACATGATGGCCTGGGTTTTCTCTGGGTTGAGCCGGATTCTCCAGTGCTCGAAACAGGGAACTAACGCGTTGAGATGGCGTTGGAGGCGGCTGGTGATGATTCTTGATGACTTGGTCGTTGCAGTGTCGTCAGCGTACATGAAAATGGATGTATGGTTAGCCCTTGGTATGTCGTATGTGTATATATTGAATAAATGGGGGGAGAGGACTGAGCCTTGTGGGACCCCGGTTCTGATGGGCCTGACTTCTGAAAGGGTCTGCTCGACTCGAACCTGAAATGTGCGGTCCGAAAGGTAGGAAAGGACCAGTCGCGTGAGATTTGTGGGGAAATTCTGACGAATGAGCTTGAGGATAAGTCCTTGCCAAACTCGGTCGAAGGCTTTGGAAACGTCGAGGAAGACAGCTCCGACCTTGTGTTTTTGATTGAAGCTGTTGACGATATTTTGGGAAAGGGCAGTGATGTGATGAACGGTGCCATGAGAGGGGCGAAAACGAACTGTTCATTTGGGATGGTTCTGAGCTCTGATGTTTTGGCTCGGAGGATTTCGAGGATAACTTTTCGGCCACTTTGCCAAGACAGGGAAGTAGGCTAATTGACCGATAGTTGTTAGCTTCGTGAGAAGGGGTGCCTGGTTTCCTGATTAGGATAATCTCAGCTTTCTTCCAGAAGAGTGGTAAGTAACTGAGTCTCAGGATTCCGTTGATTATATTTGTGGTTTCTGTGACTTGTTGTTTAGGAAGTTTTTTGAGGGCTTTGACGATGATCTTGTCGTGCCCTGGGGTTTTACGAATCGAATATGAGTTGATGATGATCTGGGTGGCGGAGGGGTGGTGAAATGAGTGTTGGGTGGAGGTTGGACCTGCTTGAAAATCTGGATTGTGGAAGCCATCCTTTGATCTCGGGCGGGATTTGGGCGGGCGTAAGGATTGGGACGAAACTGATCTTCCAACTTTTCTGCAAAAAGATCTGCTTTTTGTTGAGGGGTCACAGCAGTGGTTCCAGCATGAGAGATTGTGGGCATTGAAGGTGGGGAGTCATTGGAAAGAGCACGGGCCATTTTCCAAAGAGAAGTTTCTTGGGTTGTGATGCTGGAAGTGACAGTGTCATTAATCCGGTCGGCCGGGTCGCCCAGAGAGAGAAAGATACTGAGGCTACGAAAGTTTTTCCTTCTCCTGTCAAAAGGGGAAGACCACGCAGACAGAAAGTAGAGGAAAAAGTACCGACGGAACACGAAAAACAAGCTAAAAAGCCTGCTGCTAGAGCAAAAGTATTATACGAAAGTGTGCCTCAAACTGGAGAGGACAAGGTAAATACAGAAATTGAAGTGCACCAGAAACCCACAACCTCCAGAAGTAGAAGAGGTAAAAAAGTTGAAGGTAAATATGTGCAACCTGTACCGGCCCCCAATAAAGCAGAAATGAAGAAATGTGCGTCTAAAAGGGGCAAGAAAGTCGTTGAATTACAACAGCAAGAGCTTGATAAAAATTTAGATGAGGAAAAAGTTGCAAAAAAAGCCCACACGGAGACAAAAAAATAGATGAACTTCAGGAGACTATTCAGTTAAATGCAGTTGAGCAAAGCAAAGAACCTGGTAAAAAACCTACAACAGATAAAAGTGGTAAAAAAATGGCCCAGGTGAACGAAAATAAAGAAACGCCAGGTCAAACTATAGAAGCGGAAGTTCTGAAACCCGCACCTAGAGGAAGGAGAGATAAGAAATAGCAGCCCGAAGAAAGTAACGAAGATAAAGTTGATGAAAATGAAAAACGTAAAGTTCAAAAACCAACCAGAGGTAAAAAAGAAAAGAAGGTGAAAGAAGCAAGAGCCATTGAAATTTCAAATGAAATGACTGAAGAAGTCAATGCCAGGAAGTCTTCGAGAAGTAGAAGGAGACAAAAACAAGAGATTAAAGCAGATCAAAAAGATATACTCCTATCCGAATCTGAATCAATCAAAGATGCTACCAGAGAAACAGAAACACTGCCGCGAAGAAGAGGAAGAAAGCTCAGTAATCAAGATGAAGAATTGGATATAAATCCAGGCGCGGAAGTGGAGTTTAAAAAACCTACTCGTGGTGGAGCTCATGAAGAACAGTGATGTTATGGTGGAGGTCGACGTTTCTGACCAGGAAAATGTCAAGAAAGTCAGGCCTTCCGTGGCCTATGAAGGTTGGCTCGTCTGGAATGATAGTGTTAAAAAGGAGTTGGTCCTGGATGACTGCGATATCGCGGCCGTTTTCCTTCGTAACTAGGTTTACCCAGTGAACGTTTTTTGCGTTGAAATCGCCGCCCAGGTCCGCTTTCTGATTATTTGGGCCGAAAAGGGTTCGATAGTCTACAGGGTCAATCGGATGATTGCGTCCGCCTTGTTGATAGACAGACGAGAACTGAATGAAGCTATTATTTGCCATGGAGACGGCTATAGTAGTGGCTTCGGTTTGAGTTAACCTGGTAGGTGAAGGTTGATGATGGTTTAGGGATTGTTTGACTAGAATCACGGTCCCCCCTAAGGGAGCCCTGATTCTGTCATCCCTGTAGACTATGTAATTTGGGATTTTGCAGGCAGAGTTTCAGGAATGATTCCTGAATTAGAGCTATATCGATATTATGCTCCTGTAGGAAGTGTTGGAGCTCGTGTTTCTTGTTGGCGATGCCGTTTGCGTTCCAAGTTAGAACCTGCAGAGATCGCGGACTAAATTTATTTGGGCGTGGGACCATTTATGGGTTTGGAGGATTGACAAGATTCAGGACGGCTGGGTATTGGCTTTGAATCTGAGCCAACTGTTTGAAAAGCTGCTGAAGTGCAGCGTTGAAAGTGGTGACCTGTTGGGTGACTATGGGCTCTTGGGATGTGGAGGCGGCAAGTTTTGAATTGTCCTGCTTGTCCCAGGTGAATTGACTTTTGGGGAAGCGTTAGACTTTTGGTGCTTTGGATTTTTGGGGTATCCACCATAGGAAAATGGATGGGGGCCCTCGCAGTTTGTACATGTGGCTGGGTCTTTCTCTGGTTTTTGTGCATGTGGAGGACTGATGTCCTTGACCACATTTGACGCACTTGGGGGGGGGGGGGCTCTACATCTAAGGGCAGAGTGCCCGTGAAGTTGGCAGTTAAAGCACTGCGTGCTTCTGCCTTGGTTACGTTGAGATTCTACTTTGGCTCCTACATTGCATAGATAATTCAAGGAGAAAATCTTTTTATCGTCTTTTGGCATTAAGGCTAGAACTATAGCCATTGGATCGCCGGACTTATGAAACCAACGAATAACTCTTTTAGGGAAGTGAGCTAGACGATTTAAATCATTGGTGACCTCTTCGATGGTGGCACCTTCGTTGATGCCACGGGTTAAAATTCTATTGAGCTTCTCTTCTTCGAGAGCGTATGTGTGGTAGGGTTCCTTTTTTCTTATCCAGGAATCGGGTTATTTCACGGAAGTCGTCAATTGTGGGTGGGTGGATTCTGATGCTTTCGAGCACGGTGACACCGCGCCCATAGTTAAGTTTGCGTTCATTGAAAGCTGAAGTAATAGCATTATAACGCTTCTTGTCACGAATGACAATCGGCGGGATTCTCGCCGAACGTGTGGCTGTGGTTTTTTGGGAGCGGAGGGGCTCAGCAGCTGGAGTCGCTGCGGGCGTTTGGGTAGCCGGGAGCTCTGCGGCTGGGCTAGAATTTGGCGTGGGGGTTTTCACTTTAGAGGGGGGTAAGGGGGGAAAATCGGATAAATAGCATGATCCTGGTTGAACATCTTCTTTCTTTTTTTCGCGCCTGTTTTTTGGGCGCTCGTATCCTAGATCTATGTCCATCTGACTGTCAGAGTCAGGGATGGTTTCGTTCTCTGTTGTTATTTCTTCTTCGTTTTGAGATTTCACATCCTCTGCTGAGTTGCCTTTCTCTGAGTTGATCTCAATCAGTTTGGCTAGCTGTTTCTTTAAGTCGCTAATTTCCATTAGCAACTTCTCGTTTATGGCGTCTTTCTTGGCTGATTCCTCTCTTGACAGCCTTAAGGTTTCTTCGTATTGTGCCTGCTTTCTGGCAGCGTCCTCTTTTAGAAACTGGATTGTCTCCTTGAATTAGTTTAGTACTTCGTCGGTATCCATTTTTTTCTGCGTGGTAATTATACTATATAATTGTTCGTGGTTTTAATATTTTCGAATTTCTGGCCTAAACCTTCAAGTAAATTATCCTGCATAGGTCCCAAACCAGCTACTTTGATTTCTATTGAATATTTATTTAATTATAAAATTGTTTAAATTTCTTCTGATATACACAGTAGGGGAGGCTGGGTACGGTTATAACAATTTTGCTTTCATTGCCCATAGCATTGTCATTATGACATCTAATAAAACATTGTAAATGAAAGAATACACTGTTGTCTTCAAATTTAATTTAGAATATAAAGCCTATGTACAATAGTTATCGGACAGCGAGACGTTGTACAATTTGTGTACCACTCTTACAACCATGCCAGAGTCGGTTGTAACAGTGATGGGGGACAGTTGTAACACACCCAAATAATACACAATGCACGCATTTCAATCAATTTTATTACTAATAAGTCACACTTAAGTACTTTTGATCATTTACTTAAGATTATGGCACCATTACAAACAGTCTTAAAGAAAGTCTCATTAAGAATCAGTCTATAAAATAAACATTTTCAAATTAACGAATAGGATCTATATCAAATCAAGCTAAATAAAATAAATGACAAAAACAAATGAGAAATACAATTAATAAAAATAGGAGTTTTTGACTAAAATAAATCAACAAATTGACTTTGGTTTACAATACTTAATCAGATTCATCACAGTTTTGGCAAATGTAATATCTCCCACCATCAGTGCACTCTAAAAAAAAATCGAAGGAGGGGTCCCACCTCCCACTGTCGGTTCCTGAAGGGAGCTCGACGGTGCCCCTTCTTACTACATAATTTTAATTAGGATTTATTTAATTTTATTCCTCTTTCGATTTTATTCGATTATAGTTTACATGTTCATGTATCTATTTGATGATATGGCGAGGTGCCCTTCCTCAATGTGGAACTCTGTCCCGGGGTACCTACAACCCCCATTATACTTTTTGAAACATTTGTAATTAGTGAAAAATATGTACTTGAATTAATAGGTTTATTATGCAAATTAAAATGGTCTATTGAGCTTTGCGCACAATCTTTACTTTGAATATGCAAACCAAACATCATGTAGTTGTATCTTTATTTATAAATAATATTCATTTAATATAAAATTTTCATTGAATATAAAATATTTTTCATTTAATACAAAATCTATTACTAACTTCTTTTACTCTATTTTGGCTCAACAAAAATTGTAACTTTTTACATTTCCGGCTATATGCGGCGCACTCCAGTCGGAACGAAGTCTTCTAAGGCTTCGATCTTTTTTTTTTACAAAGTTCTTCTAATAACGTGCTCGGTGCTATGTCGTTTACATCTTCAACTTCTAGTATTTCTTTCAGTCTGTTTCTGGCTTCTCTGAATAAGTCGCAATAATATAGCCTATGTAGCGGTCCGTCATCGTCGTCTTCCATTTGCGTGCAATCTCGAAATTTTAAGTTTACCGTTTTGCCAATTCTTCCATAATGGGTTGTAAATTGTCCGTGCCCAGTTAAAATTTGCGTTAATTTTTGGTTAAATCGAATATATAGATTTTGTCTTTTTCTGATTTCCGGAACGAAGCAATGCGTCACCCTGCCTTTTTGGCTCATCTCCCATTCTCTTTGCCATTTAGTGATGGTTCTATCTTTTAGCCAATTGTTCAGTGCCCTTTTGCTCATTTTCGGCGGTTCGGCTCTTAGTGTGAATTCATTTTCACTGTCTTGAATCGTTTCGTCAGCTTTATACCGTATATAGTCCAGTCTTTCCTTTATAAGTTCCTCTAATGGTGGGATATTTGCCAACACGGTCGCAGCCTGGATCGATGTCGTGGAATATGCTCTATAAATCGTTCTCGCCACCGTGCTTCTGACCGATTGTAATCTATGCTTGATTCTGCACGTATCTAGCTTATGCTTGTATATATTCGCGCAATAATAAAACATAGGCATGATTGCTCGTGCGAATATGATTCTTAGATTTTCACCATCAAACCTGTATAGACCGGCGATTGCTCTTCTGATCCACTGAAAAATGAAAAAAAAAAAAAAAACATTTTCTATTGTACTTTTGGCTTTGGTTGATGCTAATTATAACTTCATAGCCGTAAACGTCGGTGCTTTCGGCAAAGATAGTGATGGTGGTATTTTGTCAAAATCAAAAATGGGCAAAGCTATATTCGAGAATAAATTTAATATTTCATGTACCAATTTTTTTCCGGGGAGTAATGTAAGTGCACCATGTGTTATATTAGGAGATGGAACTTTTCCTTTAAAAAATAATCTTCTAAGACCTTATCCATCACAACAGTCGATTAACGATAATAAGAAACGCCACTTTAACTATCGTCTTTTCCGAGCACGACGTGTAGTGGAAAATGCTTTTGGTATTTTAAGTCAAAAATTTCAAATTTATAATAGACGTTTGCATTTGAAGCCAGAATTTGCGGAAAAAATTGTATTAACAACGTGTATTTTATATAATTTCATAATACGCGGAGAAACTGTATCTTTTACGGAAACAAATACTCCTGTACAGTTTAACAACCTGCGCGCAGCTGTTTGGCAAAGTCGCGCGCCATGCACGGAGCGTGTCAGCAGCGGCAAAATATTCTCGTCGACAATTGTTGACGTTCCGTGCATGGTACGCGACGGTGTTGGTCGGTGACGGAACGGTCTAGTGGGAATAGTGTCATACTTTTCAATACAAAGAATATTTTTTTTGCCTGACACGTTCCTAGCACGGTCATGGTGTAGTACGGCATAGTGGGCAGACTCCTTAATTCATTATTTACTCCTAAGTAGCTTTTTTAATATTAACTCCACTATCTTTAATAAATAGGTAGAGTCTTGTGTTGTTTATACTGTTGTTTTTTTTTTTCGAGCATCTCATTCAAGTCATTCTTATGACATATACACACACCTGACAGTAAATCAACAATTTGAGGCCACATTTCATTTATTGACAAAATTAGCTAGTGACTAGACTATAACTAATATACATTGATAGAATAAGCGTGTACACATTTTGGATTTTAAGATATTGACATCGTATGGACCTAAATACTTAGCCTAGGTATTGACAAACTTAAGATATTTCAACTTATGATATTTCATGAATATACTTTAAAACAGAACTTACATGAATAAACTTAAGATATTTCAACTTAAGATATTTCATTAACATGAGCTTATTGTACTTAATATTAAGCTAATCCTGAGTCATCGGGTTGCTGGGTCTTAGTAGTCGTCGGCGGGCATGGCGTATGGGGGGCGGGGGCGGTAAGTGGTCCTGATTGTGGGTTTGACGTGACGGGTGGCTTTGTCCAGGAATCTCTGCTTGATGCTGTCGGACCATCGAAGGCGAGTTCCTTGGAGTGTGAGGCTTTCTGGTGGTGGCAGGCGGGCCTTGAAAAACATGATGGCCTGGGTTTTCTCTGGGTTGAGCCGGATTCTCCAGTGCTCGAACCAGGAAACTAACGTGTTGGATGTATGGTTAGCCTTTGGTATGTCGGCTGTGTATATATTGAATAAATGGGGGGAGAGGACGGAGCCTTGTGGGACCCCGGCTCTGATGGGCCTGACTTCTGAAAGGGTCTGCTCGACTCGAACCTGAAATGTGCGGTCCGAAAGGTAGGAAAGGACCAGTCGCGTGAGATTTGTGGGGAAATTCTGACGAATGAGCTTAGGGATGAGTCCTTGCCAAACTCGGTCGAAGGCTTTGGAAACGTCGAGGAAGGCAGCTCCGACCTTGTGTTTTCGATTGAAGCTGTTGACGATATTTTGGGAAAGGGCAGTGATGTGATGAACGGTGCCATGAGAGGGGCGAAAACCGAACTGTTCATTTGGGATGATTCTGAGCTCTGATGTTTTGGCTCGGAGGATTTCGAGGATAACTTTTCGGCCACTTTGCCAAGACAGGGAAGTAGGCTAATTGACCGATAGTTGTTAGCTTCGTGAGAAGGGGTGCCTGGTTTCCTGATTAGGATAATCTCAGCTTTCTTCCAGAAGAGTGGGAAGTAACTGAGTCTCAGGATTCCGTTGATTATATTTGTGGTTTCTCTGACTTGTTTTTTAGGAAGTTTTTTGAGGGCTTTGACGATGATCTTGTCGTGCCCTGGGGCTTTACGAATCGTATATGAGTTGATGATGATCTGGGTGGCGGAGGGGGTGGTGAAATGAGTGTTGGGTGGAGGTTGGACCTGCTTGAAAATCCGGATTGTGGAAGCCACCCTTTCATCTCGGGCGGGATTTAGGCGGGCGTGAGGATTGGGGCGAAACTGATCTTCCAACTTTTCTGCAAAAAGATCTGCTTTTTGTTGAGGGGTCACAGCAGGGGGAAAGATTTCCTATAAGTCTGGCGGGTTCAACCCTGGTGACAGTGACCTGGGCTAGGGCAGTCTAGATGTCTGCTGTCAATTTATAGACAGCGTTGTCCAGGTCCCTTGTGGTGGTGATGGCGGGAATCGGAGCGGTGTCTGCTAGGAGCCGTTGGAAATGCTCCCAGTCTGTGATGCTGGAAGTGACAGTATCATTAATCCGGTCGGCCGGGTCGCCCAGAGAGAAAAAGATACTGAGGCTACGAAAGTTTTTCCTTCTCCTTCAAAAGTGGAAGACCACGCAGACAGAAAGTAGAGGAAAAAGTACCGACGGAACACGAAAAACAGGCTAAAAAGCCTGCTGCTAGAGCATTATACGAAAGTGTGCCTCAAATTGGAGAGGACAAGGTAAATACAGAAATTGAAGTGCACCAGAAACCCACAACCTCCAGAAGTAGAAGAGGTAAAAAAGTTGAGGATAAATATGTGGAACTTGTACCGGCCCCCAATAAAGCAGAAATGAAGAAATCTGCCTCTAAAAGAGGCAAGAAAGTCGTTGAATTACAACAGCAAGAGCTGGATAAAAATTTAGATGAGGAAAAAGTTGCAAAAAAACCCAAACGGAGACAAAAAATAGAGGAACTTCAATTTTTTCAAATGAAATGACTGAAGAAGTCAATGCCAGGAAGTCTTCGAGAAGTAGAAGGAGACAAAAACAAGAGATTAAAGCAGATCAAAAAGATATACTCCTATCCGAATCTGAATCAATCAAAGATGCTACCAGAGAAACAGAAACACTGCCGCGAAGAAGAGGAAGAAAGCTCAGTAATCAAGATGAAGAACTGGAGTTAAAAAAAAAGTGTTGAAAAGGAGTTGGTCCTGCATGACTGCGATATCGCGGCCGTTTTCCTTCGTTTTGAGTTAACCTCGGAGGTGAAGGTTGATGATGGTTTAGGGATTGTTTGACTAGAATCACGGTCCACCCTAAGGGAGCCCTGATTCTGTCATTCCTGTAGACTATGTAATTGGGGATTTTGAAGCGGTGGCAGGGTTTCAGGAATGATTCCTGAATTAGAGCTATATCGATATTATGCTCCTGTAGGAAGTGTTGGAGCTCGTGTTTCTTGTTGGCGATGCTGTTTGCGTTCCAAGTTAGAACCTGCAGAGATCGCGGACTAAATTTATTTGGGCGTGGGACCATTTATGGGTTTGGAGGATTGACAAGATTCAGGACGGCTGGGTATTGGCTTTGAATCTGAGCCAACTGTTTGAAAAGCTGCTGAAGTGCAGCGTTGAAAGTGGGCTCTTGGGATGTGGAGGCGGCAAGTTTCGAATTGTCCTGCTTGCCCCAGGTGAATTGACTTTTGGGGGAAGCGTTAGACTTTTGGTGCTTTGGATTTTTGGGGCTTCCACCATACGAAGATGGATAGGGGCCCCCGCATTTTGCACATGTGGCTGGGTCTTCTCTGGTTTTTGTGCATGTGGAGGACTGATGTTCTTGACCACATTTGACTCACTGGGGGGGCTCTACATCTGAGGGCAGAGTGCCCGTGAAGTTGGCAGTTAAAGCACTGCTTGCTTCTGCCTTGGTTACGTTGAGTTTCTACTTTGACTCCTACATTGCATAGATAATTCAAGGAGAAAATCTTTTTTTCGTCTTTTGGCATTAAGGCTAGAAACTATAGCCATTGGATCGCCGGACTTATGAAACCAACGAATAACTCTTTTAGGGAAGTGACCTAGACGATTTAAATCATTGGTGACCTCTTCGATCGTGGCACCTTCGTTGATGCCACGGGTTAAAATTCTATTGAGCTTCTCTTCTTCGAGAGCGTATGTGTGGCAGGGTTCCTTTTTCTTATCCAGGAATCGGGTTATTTCACGGAAGTCATCAATTGTGGGTGGGTGGATTCTGATGCCTTCGGGCACGGTGACACCGCGCCCATAGTTAAGTTTGCGTTCATTGAAAGCTGAAGTAATAGCATTATAACGCTTCTTGTCACGAATGACAATCGGCGGGATTCTCGCCGAACGTGTGGCTGTGGTTTTTTGGGAGCGGAGGGGCTCAGCAGCTGGAGTCGCTGCGGGCGTTTGGGTAGCCGGGAGTTCTGCGGCTGGGCTAGAATTTGGCGTGGGGGTTTTCACTTTAGAGGGGGGGTAAGGGGGGAAAATCGGATAAATAGCATGATCCTGGTTTTGACTCCTCGTCGGAAGACTGGTTGAACATCTTCTTTCTTTTTTCGCGCCTGTTTTTTGGGCGCTCGTATCCTAGATCTATGTCCATCTGACTGTCGGAGTCAGGGATGGTTTCGTTCTCTGTTGTTATTTCTTCTTCGTTTTGAGATTTCACATCCTCTGCTGAGTTACCTTTCTCTGAGTTGATCTCAATCAGTTTGGCTAGCTGTTTCTTTAAGTCGCTAATTTCCATTAGCAGCTTCTCGTTTATGGCGTCTTTCTTGGCTGATTCCTCTCTTGACAGCCTTAAGGTTTCTTCATATTGTGCCTGCTTTCTGGCAGCGTCCTCTTTTAGAAACTGGATTGTCTCCTTGAATTAGTTTAGTACTTCGTTGGTATCCATTTTTTCTGCATGTTTTTAGAAAACACTAAAGTCTTTTAATGCTGGAAATTCCTAATTATAGTGAATCCTAATTAGGGTTTTAATCCTTTAATAGCACTGTGAACATACTAGGGGGGCCCGGCCTTTCCACCGGGCTTCACTTTTACGATTTTCACGAACGCAGCTAGAGTCTCGACCTTACGGATCGAGATCGAGAGAGAACTAATTTGAGGCCTTCATTTTTCGTACATGTCGGGAATGACGCTTTGACTAAAAATGATGGGCTTGACATATTATATTTCGCTTTAAGCAGACCAAGCAACCTCTTGAACCCTTAAAAAATAAGTTAAACTTCTGCGTTTTTATTTTCTAACTAGAAGAATATTTTGCTCTCTTATTTTTTTGATAAAGAACGAGGAAGAAAATTATTTTCAAAATAATTTTTTGTCACCTTTATCCTTTAAGTTATAGGTGCATTTTACTGCACAAAAGTAAATTACAACAAACCTTAATAGAATAACATTTCATTTTTACGCTTACCTATACTTTCTACAAACGAAAAAGGCCCTCTTACTATCCTGTGCTTAAGTTTTGCTTCAGGATTATTTATATCCCACTGTTTGGTTGTACCAAAATATTCTGTAATAGTAACTTGCTTTAAATTCCCATAGGTGGGTGATAGTTCTGCCTCGTCCTTATCTTCATTGACCGAACTAGTGGGTATGCCGATACGATAACGACGGAGCTGGGACCACCACAAAAGAAAAGACCTTCTACCGTAGAATCTTATTCCGATAGTATAAGATTTTTACTTCGTTCTAGGATTCATCTATTGCATCTGGCTTCTCGGCTGGGGTGTAGTTCTCTTATCACTTTTTCAATCTCAGGCTTGGATGTTTGAATGAGACTTTACCTATCATCTCTAGGCGAAAATTTAAGGGGCCTTCAGATTTTAGATTTTGTCTTTTACCCTTTCCTCTTGCTTTAACGATACTTAATCGCGAAAGCGACGCGGCTCGGCAGATATAGAGCCCGGAAGGGCAATAAGTTATATCTGTAGTGAGTGTCTAACTACAGATATAACGACACGAAGACTGCGCAAAACGACATGAAGCCAGTAGCGTAGTTCGTCCTAAATGGGCCTTGTATCAAAATTTATTTGGGGGCCCTTCTTACTCGACTGCGGCGAAGCCCAAAAGGAGGGTAATTGTTTTTTTACAAAATAAACAAAAACACTCGCATTAACAAAATAAGTACCATATGTTTCAAAGTATTAGAAACTACTATACAGAGGTATGTATTATAAAACTTAAAAACAATGATTCTAGGATCCAAGTTAGTTAAATAGACACTATTCTTGCCTTTTTTCTGCAAACTTATTAGAACATCCATAGCTGTACACGATTTTAGATTTTCAAGATTTTCTGCTTCTATGGACAGTATTGATAAGTCTGATAGCCGTTCTTGTCCCATAGAAGTTCTAAGATAATTTTGAATCAGTTTGAGCTTAGAAAAGTTTCTTTCAGCTGTTGGTAACCGGAAGGGTCAAAAATAGAAAGCATGCTGTTATTACCTCCGGAAAACTGGAGCAATAATTTTGCGAGTTCCTTATTGGAATGAATTTTTTGAATTTCAGATTTTAAACAGGTTTTCAAAGCAATTAATTGTTCATAGAGATCAACTGATATGTCTTTATTGTATTTACTAATCAGTTGTCCGGATTCCTCTTTTATTTTGTCGTTTGAAAAGGATAAAAGTTTATCCGGTTGTAAAACTTCGAACATATTACTCAGATCACAGAGGCTCTGAAATCTTTGTTTAGTTTGAGACATAAATATATCTAAATAGCAATAATACACATTGACGTTGAAGTACTATTCCGGATCTGAAATTCTCTCATCTTCTGATAACTCATCAAAAAAGCGCTTCCTTATCTTCCGTCTTTTATTTTGAAAACAGTTGTTACTCCCCACTCTTTGCTAGATCTCTGGATTCGTTTAGCAAACCATAGAATGAATATTGATTTCTTATTTCTATCAGTCTATTCAAAAGATAACTTAGTAAAACACTAGCATTTTGTAAGTCATTATTTTCATGCTGTCAGGCTTTAGAAACAGAGTTAATGATTTCAAATAGTGAAGAAAAAAAGGCGACACAGACTATAAAATCGTAGCTCTCTAAAATGTTAATTAATTAATTTTATATTATAAGGGCTTGTAATCCTCCATATACACCCGACGTAACATTTGCTCCATCGTAACCTTGTCCTCTACATTTGGACAAAGCAATTCCATATTCTTTTATTGTATTTAAAATTTCAGGGGATTTGTTTTCTCATACCAATTTAATAGCAGAATTACGCAGTGAGCCTGACGAATTTCGCAACTATTTGCGCATGGACGAAGCAACATTCCAGCATTTGCTAAATTTAATTATACCAATAATTTCAAGAGCACACACTTTTCTGAAGGTAAATACATTGAATACAAACTCAATAAAAAAAGAAGAATTAAAATACAAAGATATTTTCCAAATAATGTACACATCAAATTACTAAAAGGTAATAATATGTAGGTAATATACATTAGGTTTCTCCATCTACAAAAGTATTGAAGTTTTGAAACAACTGAGCAGCCGATTGATTGAGGGGTGGCAGCGGTTTTTCATTTGGTTGCGTATTATTGGGAGGTGTGAATGGAGGTTAAGTGTGACATGAGGGCTGCATATTGAATAAGGTTTGAGTGTACAATGGTTGGTGAGTGTTGAAAAGAGGCTGAGTATTTAATGAAGATTGCGTGTTAAATGGGGTTGAGTGTCCAATGATTCCTGAGTGTTAAATAGGGGCTGAGCGTTCTTTGTATAACATTCCTGTTGGATTTATACAAAAAAATTGCGATTTAAATTTCCCAACTGTGCCTCGTAGAATATATCGTTTATTAATTTTTCTTAATTAAAGCTTGTTGGGGGGTCGAGGTCTCTCAATTTTGATGCCCATGCTTTTCCAATATCATCAAATTTATCTGTAATAATGGTCAAAGGTTCTTTTAAACGCTTCCCAATCACATCTAACATTTCGTCGCATTAATTGTTGTGTCTTTGCAATGCTTTGGGTAGCCGTACAGATGTGTGTCATGTAGATGAACATGGTGTGAGCGGTGAAGAGATACCGGAAAATTCTGGCGCCTCAGGGGTGGATTCATTGTCAGAAGCCTAAATAATAATAATAATAAATACTATGTCAAATAATAATAATTATAATAATGAAAATGGAAGGGTGTTGCGGAGGCGTACCCCTGTCGTACAAACAGCTATAGCAACACCACAACAACAACAACCACAGACGAACCAAACGACAGCCTCAGCCCAAACTACTCCCGATAGTTTTACCAGATCCGACATTGTAGGTGATGGAAATTGCCTTTTCCGTGCAGTTAGCTTACACTTATATGGCCACCAAAACCATCATGAGAAACTCCGAGAGGTTGCTCTAAGATATTTACAACAAAACTGGTCGGAACTTCACACATTTTCATTAATTGAAGTCGACGATATAAAAGACTTCAATAACTATTATAATTATATGAGGAAAAATGGCACCTATGTAACGAGCCTAGAGATACTTGCCCTCTCGGAAACACAAAATAGCAACTTTCATATCTTCTCAAAACAACGAAGAACAAGACATACAAAAATAACTTTTACGGACAGACCAACAATAATAAGCACGGGAAAATACAGCAAAACCATTTATCTTCTACTAACAGGCAACCCAATGTCGGGACACTTTACGCTTCTGACACCACAAAACATTGAAAACATTCCAGAGAACAGCAGACCAATAAAAGAAGCATCGGGCGAGCGACGTAACGGTCGAGGACATCGCGGGAAATGGCCGCTCAACCAAAACGATGAAGACCAGGCAACCGAAAATGGACCTGCCAAAAGTGTTGTGTCGGCGACTAAGCCGACACCCACCAAGGCGGGAAAATCACAACAGCGTATGAGTTGCACCACAGGAATCAACGAACAAGCCATGCGTTGTTGTAATGAAAACACAAAACCTGACAAAGAAATCACTGAGAAGAGAATCACTCCAACCCATCAACATCAATCCCAAGCGCAACCGACGTAGATGCGGGACAAACACAACCACCAAAGCCAGACCAGGGCCCGCATGTTTTGCAAGGACAACACGCAACTACCAAGGCTGGAAAACCAAGACAGTGGTTAAAGTGGACGGATGAGATGAATAGGACGGTGATGCGCTGTTACTACACCGCCACCAAACTCGAAATAATAACATCGGGCTACAGACCGGAACTGCACAGACTTTTCTTGACCGAGTATCCACATCTACAATTACTTGTTTCAGAACAGAGAGTAATAGATCAAAAAAGAGTTATTACCAAGAACAATCGTTTCACTCCTCTCGAATTGCAAACCATCAAGGACGCAGTGGCTGTTGAACTGAACACAGACCAACCAAACAATAGAAACAATAAAGCAGATACCGAACCAGCGTCACACACACAACCACCCAGTCGAACACAACAAGACCTACCACCCAGGAGGAGCATAACGCAAAATAATATTGCGAGTACCGCGCAACACCATATCACAGACAACAGCATGAATCACTCGCCATCCTCAGCAACATCCACACAACATCACCCCTAATCACCTCTCATACAAACACTTAAAGCAAAAATGGAGTCACATCTAGCTCGATGGTCAGGCACCGACCCCACAACAAGAAACCCCATCCCTCGTTTAATCTTCAAACAGAGCACGCAACCAATCCTCAACACACTAAACAAGCACATAATACCTCAGTATATAACAGACTTAAGCACTATCGAAGACATTCACACAATAATACACACAGCAGCAATCACCACTCTAATACAAAATAATCAAAAACTCCCTCAACGACAAGGAAACCCCAACAGGACAAAACCAAAATTCAAATGGCAAATAAGAATAGGAAACAAAATCAACAACATCAGGAGAGATCTAGGACATCTTACCCAGTTTATAAGCGGGAACGCGTCCAAACGTGTCACACAGGGGGCAAAAAAGATCAAATCTAAGTCTCCCAACAGTACACTGCCAGAAATCCTCGATACCTTGAAACAAAAACTATCTGTATATGCCGCAAGACTCCGTAGATACAAAGAATCAAATGAGAGGAAAGACACCAACAACCTCTTCTGAAGAAGCGAAAAACAGTTCTACCGGAAAACTATGTACAACAAACAGATAGCAGTGACTGAACCACCAAACAAACACGAACTCACAGATTATTGGAAAAGATTCTGGTCAGAACCCAAACTACACAATAATAACACCCCCTGGATCAAAGCCGAAGAAGACAAACATAAACATGTGACAGAACAAGAAAATCCCACATTAAATACTCAAGAAATTACAGAAACTATCAAACACACACACAACTGGAAATGTCCTGGAATAGACCATATACAAAACTTCTGGTACAGACAGTTTACCACCACACACGAAGCACTCACACACCAAATCAACAAAGCCATTCTACAACCACACACATTTACCACTTTCCTTACACAAGGAATAACATACGTTAAACCCAAAAGCTCAGACACCACAAACCCGTCAAACTACCGACCTATCACCTGCCTTCCAACCCTATACAAGATCATCACAGCCACAATTTCGAAGAAAATAGAACAATCCACTCTCAAATATACTAAACAGAACAGAGCATGGCTTCAATATCAGACACCATATTCATTTGGTATGATCAAATGGTCACAAACAGACATAGAAAATATTCACATCCTTATACGATCTCAATTCACCAAATACAGGAAATTACACCCCAACGCATGCAAAGAAAGACTTACCATCGAGAGGAAGGCAGGAGGAAGAGGAATTATAGACATCAGATCATTACACACAAAACAAATACAAGCACTTAGGAAATTCTTTCACAGCAAGCAAACCAGCCTCCACACAGCGACAGTGAAAGCAGACAAACACTACACACCTCTCGACTTATCCCGGGCAGACCACTCAGCAGCCACACACAGTCACATTCAATTACAACAGGAAAAGATGAAAACGTGGTCAGAGAAAACACTCCACGGAAAACACAGATACCACATAGAACAAGGCCACGTAAATAAAAAACAATCATACACCTAGTTACAGGATGGGCAGCTATTTCCTGAAACAGAAGGCTTCTTACTTGCCATCCAGGATAAAGTCATATTAACCAGAAACTACCAAAAGCATATCATCAAAGACCCGACTATTGCAGAGGACAGATGTAGGAAATGCCACCAGCAGAAAGAAACGATCGAACACATAACGAGCGGATGTAAAATATTAGCCGGAACAGAGTACACAGCCAGGCATGATTCAGCTGCCAAAGTAGTTCACCAAGCACTAGCCACAACATACAAACTCATAGAAAACACAGATTCCTACTACAAATATACACCAACATCCATACTTGAAAATAAAGATTACAAGCTCTACTGGGACATCAGTATCCATACAGATAAAACAGTCTCCGCCAATAGACCCGATATTACTTTTTAGTGCAAAAAAGGAAAAGTCACCTTTCTAATTGACATAGCTGTCCCCAACGACACAAACATCCAAACGAAATACACAGAAAAAATTTCCAAATACAGAGACCTTGCAACGGAAATAAAAAGGCTATGGAGACAAGAAAAAGTCATCATTGTCCCCCTCATTATATCATCCACAGGTCTTACACCAATAACATTCACACAACAATTAGTACAATTAGGACTCAACACAAACATACACAAAAACATTCAGAAGTCAGTGATTTTGAAAACATGTAACATTGTCAGGTCATTCCTTAATACATAATGGTAATAGCATTTGTGCTGGTCAGCCAACCATGGAACCACATTGATCAAATGTGAGAAAGAAGAACTTTTTGTAATAAATAATAATAATAATAATGATAATGCAGTAAAAATAAATAAATAATAAAAATTAGGTATATGAACTTGCAAAACACCATATACAGATATTTATGTATTTGGTTTCAGTTTCCCACCACTATGTCTGAATGCAAGAAAATTTCAAATGCTTTTGAAGATAGATGGGACTTTCCTCATTGCTTAAGAGCGGTAGATGGGAAGCATGTGCAGATTATACCTCCTTCTGGAAGTGGATGCTACTATTTCAACTAAAAAAAACTCACAGTATTGTTCTGATGGCCATTTCAAATGCTAACTACGAATTTATAATGTGTGATATTGGAAGCAACGGTCGAGAATCTGATGGTGGAGTAATTGACAGTACTATATTTATGAAGAAATTGCTTGCAAATAAATTAAATTTGCCTACTGCAGAACCAGTTATTCAGAGTGAAACACCATTAAATTACGTCTTGTCGGAGATGAAGCTTTTGCTTTGAGGCCAGATTTTTTTAAACCATATAATCAAAGAGAGCTAGATTATGAAAAAAGAATTTTTAATTATCGTTTGTCTAGGGCCAGAAGGATCATAGAGAATGCATTTGGAATATTAGCCAACCGTTTTAGAATTTTTCATGCTACAATAAATGTACAAATATTGACAAGGTTGTTTTGGCTTGTTGTACACTTCATAATTTTTTGCGGACAAATTGTTCCCAAACATACACATCGAATGACGTGTTTGATGTAGAAGATACTATGGATGGTACAATTACTTCTGGTTTACGGACAGGCTCAGATAATCTGTTAAATCATCAAAAGGGCTATAACCGGAATCACACTGCAGAGGCAAAAGAAGTAAGAGAGCAATTTAAGAGGTACTTCAACAATTCTAGAAAAGTGAACTGGCAGTACGCAATGGTTTCTAATTAGTTATTACCCTGTATCTATAAATAAATTAACTACTTCAAATTACTTAAATTAATATTTTTCATTTACCTGTATTTCATCAATGTTTAATTTTGTACGCCTTGGAATTTCCTGGTCCTTTAAAAAATTCAATAGTTCAAAGTACCATAAATGCGGTACATAAATATCCTCTTCTCCAGCACCTGATTTCTCGGATTCTACCACTTTTTTTTTAACTCTTTTCGGTAGGCGGTACGCAAAGAATTGATTTTTTTTTATCACACTCTCCCCTGTTGGTCTCTAGGTCCACGGTTTGCAATTTTTCTGCCAAAATGTTATATGCCTGTGATTTGGCATTGCGGTCGCTGTATTCTTTACTTTTCCACAAATATGGAAACGAATTATATTGTTCGATAAATTCACACAGAAACACTTTCGCCCTTTTGACCTAAGTATAAACAACATAATAGGAACTGAATAAATGACAACAATCAACTGATAACGTCGGAGCTAACAGTTGGTTGAAGGTCAATCACCGATGCGCATGCCCAAGGTTGGTGCTGAGGCTTGTGCTTCGTTTAGACGCTCATGCCAATACACCATCCTCAAGCCGATTTTCTGTCAGGACAGATTTTACACAAGCCAAAATTTTTGGCTTGCGCAAACTTTATGCCAGCGTTCACATGCAACGATTTATTTGTGCAGACTGGTTTGCGCAAGCCAGTTTTTGCAAATGGGTTGAGCGTGTAAACCGGCCTTAAAATATTCTCCTTTTTCTGTTTTTTTTTCTTTTCAAAGCTCCACTGGTGTAATATCTTTTTCTTTTACTCATTTTTTACACAATAATAATTTAATAATGCACAAATAACCACAGCTCTTGCAGACACCATCGATCATTTACAAATTAACTATCCAAGTGCCGAAATTGCCATCCTGGGTGACTTTAATGTCCGCAATATCAACTGGCTTAAATATTCAAATACTACCGACGAACAAGGTCGTGAAGCTGCATCATTCTCAATCAGTTATGGCTTAACTCAGCTTATTGACGAACCAACACGAATCCCTGATCGAGACGGGGAGTTCGCCAGTCTTCTTGATCTGTTTTTAACCACCAATCCGGAGATTTACACGGTCACCGTAAATCCGCCGTTAGGTTCTTCCGACCATAAACTGCTTTCGACATCGAGTATCCTGCCAATCAGTGACAGAGAGGCGCCTAGGCCGCTACAAATCTGCTAAATGGGAAGAACTCATGAAATACTTTCGAACTTTCCCTTGGATGGACGTTTGTTTTCGATCAGATAACCCATCTGACTGCGCCAGGGAGGTCTCCGATGTTATTTTGGCTGGTATGGAAGCTTACATCCCTTTTTCGAAGAAATGCTCCTCCAACGGCAAGCCTTGGTTCTACCGAAAATGCAAAGAAGCTGTTGCTTTTAAACATATTGCCTACTGACAATGGCGTGAAAATCCTAACACCGTAAATCGTAACATCTTTGTTCGTGCCCGGAACAGATGCAAGGGAATTATCGACGAAACCAAGGAGGCACACAATCAACGAATTAGAAACAAACTTCTCGCTTGTCCCAACAATTCCAGGTCCTTTTGGGCAGTCGCTAAGGCAGTTAGTCAAAATTTTACCAAATCCACCGTACCACCACTCACACGGCCAGATAATTCCATTGCAACCACACCTGTTGAGAGACCGAACTTGTTGGCTGAACTCTTTGCTTCACATTCTACTGTCGATTTCCAAGGAAAAACACCACCTACTATTCCCATATTGCAGTCAAGGATGCCCGATGTTGTCTTCAGACAGCGCATCATAAAGCGTATTTTAATGAAGCTAGACACCAAGAAGGCTTCTGGCGCTGACGGAATACCTGCCATAGTTCTCAAAAACTGTGCAAGGGAACTAACACCAGTTTTCTGTAGACTTTTTAACCTATCCTACAGAAAGGGAATATTTCCGTCCTGCTGGAAATGTGCCACGGTTCAGCCGATACCTAAAAAAGGCAAGAAGACCTTGCCAAATAACTACCGACCAGTTCCACTGCTTTCAATAATATCGAAAGTCATGGAAAAGGTTATCAATGAGCATCTTCTAAAATATCTTGAACGATTCAATATTATTAGCGATCACCAATATGGTTTTCGTAAACATAGATCAACAGGATATCTTCTGACTTATGTAACACATGTTTGGAACAACGCAATTGAACACTTTGAAGAATCTCGAGCGGTTGCTCTTGACATATCCAAGGCGTTCGACCGTGTTTGGCACGATGGACTGTTGGCTAAGTTACGCTTTTATGGTATGTCTGAAAGGTTCTGTTTGTGGCTCTCATGTTTCCTCAGAGAGCGTTCTTTACGAGTGGCGGTCGACGGATTTCTTTCTAACACCCTCACTATCAACGCCGGTGTGCCCCAGGGCTCCATACTGTCTCCTACTCTCTTTCTCATTTACATTAACGATTTGCTGGAAAAGTCCGGGAGTCCAATCTACAGCTTTGCAGATGACAGTACGCTTGTCTCTTCATTCACCTTGAACGCTCGGACATCGGCTGCTCAGGCGAATATCCGCAGACAGCAGGAGGTCGCTCAACTTAACAAAGACCTGGAAGAAATTCTATCTTGGGGTGACAGTAACCAAGTGGAATTTAACGCTACAAAAACCCAGGCGGCAGTTTTTCTAAAAAAGTTAACGTTGTTGAACCCGACATAGTTATGTCGGGGCACTCCATTCCCCTAGCATCGTCGCTCAATTTGTTGGGCGTTAGTTTGAGAGCAAATATGTCCTGGCATGAACATGTTGCAGGCATGGCAAAGAGAGCTTCTCAAAAGTTGCGAATATTATTTAGAACCAGAAAGCTTTACACCCCACAACAACTGTACAAAGCCCAAATTCGACCAACTATGGAATACTGCTCCCACGTTTCGGGCTCCGCTCCCAAACATACACTGCATTTGTTGGATTCCGTTCAGAGAAGAGCGGTCCGTCTGATTGGGGGCCCGGAAATGACCGGCGGCCTTGATTCGCTGGAACATCGAGAACGGTTGGCGACTTGAGTCTGTTCTACAAGTATTTTCATGGAAAGTGTTCGAAGGATGTAGCCCGCTTAATTCCTCCCAAAGCGGTGCATGTTAGAAATACACGTCGCGCTGGTGCTTCACATCCGTATAAGGTTCAGCTTGTTACTCCGCGTACAACGCTTTTCAAGCAATCTTTTATATGGAGAACGTCATCCCTTTGGAATAATTTGCCCAGCGCTGTGTTTCCCACCGAGTACAATGTACAGCGATTCAAGAACAACGTGAATCGCTTTTTTTCCGCACTCATGCCTCTCCTGGAGCGCTTTAGGGACTTCCCTGCAGCACGTGTGCTAGAACCATAAAAAAAAAACATTTACAACGTATAAACGTTATGAATTACGCGTACAGATTGAAGTAAGCGTATAAAGATTGTTTACATCGCTTATTCAAATAACGGGAATTCCCCTGGCCGCAGAAACATCGTTTCAAATGATGCCTGCCGCCGGGGAAAGTCCCGTCTCGCAAATGATAATTTGTTCTAGTTGCTATACTAAAAATTACGTCTATATTAATATAATAGGGAACTTGCATGAAACTGATAATTTAAATTATTGTAATATTTCAATTAAAAACATATGGAAAAGCCCTACTTGAGGAGTTATTTTAAAAATTCAGCTATTTTTATATAATATTTTGATTTTAAAATAAGTGAAACGAAACGTAATTTGAAACACGAACTGATGTATGTATTTTAGCCGACGTTGCTTGGTTACTACTTGTTTTATTTGTTTAGGTTTGAAGTTTGTTTTCTAAAATTATATAGCATTGAGATATATCTGATGAATACTCCTCGTTGAAACTTGCTGCTTGCTATTGTTGTGGCATACAAGATGGGTACATTGCAATATGCTGAGTCTCAGTATTTTCCATAAAATCGGGGCTATTAGTTTGAGGGCTAATTAAATTGCTGTAAAATATTTCTATGATCTTCAGTATATGTGTGTTGCCGAAGTAGAGTTGAACAGTCATGTGAAATATTAGCTGGACGAGATTGCATATTTTCATTAAAATTACCAGACGATGATGTCGACTGTGAAGATGAACCAGGAGAAAACGGAGATCGATAAGGGTGGACTGGTGGTAAAAATGGTGAAGGAGGTCAAATATTTTTCTTCTGTTTGGCTGACTAAAGCTAAGACTTTCGTTTTGATATAATGCTGATCTAGGGTAGGAGTCCCCAAGTTTCCGCACTTAATATTTGATTGGCTATAATCAAGAAAAATACATATTGCCATAATCATCTTTATTAAGTTTAATGAACACGTTATTAAGGTTAATTAATGTTATACTTAATCGAAACTTCGGTAATACTTTTTAGAGTTATGACAGAAAAAATAAGAAATGGAGAATGCGCAATCTTAGAGCCCCGTGTGGACAACATTACGCACTAAGGTTGCTAAGATTATGCATAGGTATCAAAGGCTTTTTAAGCCACAGCAATATAATATTAAATTATTTTGACGTACAAATATCACATTTGAAAGATCCAATACCAATGTACGCGGTACAATCTTCATGCCACTGTTCGCCACATACAGATCAACCGATCCAATATTCAGTAATTGGTTCTTTATGAGGTTCATTGCAACCAACACATGATCATTTTTTTATTTCTAGAATGTTTTGCTGTTTTTTTTTTGCAGGTTTCTTCACAGGCTTCTTGCCTTCCTTCTTCATTATTTTTTTTTGTATGTTTTTTTCTTCATTCTCTTTTTCAAGTTGTAGTTTATAGGGTGAACTGCTTAGTATTTCGGATTTTTTGTGTTTTGTCTTGTTATTTACTGCTTGTCTTATGTCTGATTTAGGTAAGGGAAAAGTATGTTATTTTTAAAATGTTTACACCTTGTTGTTTATAGCTACAGGATGGAACAGCGGCAGGGGCTTGAAAAGTTTCATCATTTTGGAGGTGACACACGCGGCATTTCTTGAAGAACATTGATTCCAGATTCAGTTTCTTTAAGCACAGAAGCATCTTCAAGGATTTCCTCGATTTCTGTCTTATTAGTCTGACAAGTTTTCATACCTGCAGACTCTTCTGGTCCCTCGCTATTTTGATCATTTTGTACTGTAGACATTTCCTCCCGAACCTCCTTTGCAAGGTAGGATCACCATTTCTTTTTCAGTGACAGAGCTTGGCAGGAAATTTACTTTTGTAAAGATGTCTGGATTATATGGGTATATCCCAGAGACCTTCAAACATTCAGCAACGCAGGCAACTGTCGCTGTTTTGTTAAATGCTGGGGTAAACAAAGAAGTCATTTGAAATATAGTTATAGCTCTGGTTTCTCATCCATTTCTCGCATTCGCTCGAAAAATATATTTTTTTACGCACTGTAAAAGCCTTTGCCCTGTGAGGTGGCAAGATCAGTGCTATTATGTTGTTCTCCCGATAAAAATCGGCAGCTTTAAGTGTGCAATGTGAGACATGATTACCGAGCAACAGTAAAATTGGATTTTCTTTCGTTGGTCTCGTATGATCTTTGAAATGTACTAACCAGTTCAAAAACAGTTCACCATTAATGAAACTTGAGTCGGATACCATCTCAGTGGATGCTGGTGGAGCACCATTAAGCAATTCTGCTTTCATCCTTTTTTGACGGAATATAAATGCTGGTGGGATGAAATGGCCAGTAGCACTCATTCCGTTAATGACTGTAACGTGTGGTGCCCCGTTCAGCACTAGATATATTATTAACGGCGCATTTACCTTTCTTGGAAACTACTCTTGGAGGAACTGGGCACAGTAGACATTCCTGTTTCGTCCATGTTGTAAATGGATGTGAGAGAAAACTTGTGCTTGTCCATTAACTCTGCAAGGTTTTTGTAGAATCTGTCACACTGGGGCTTGTTAAACCCCATTGCTCTGGCAATGCTTGTAGAGGTTGGACGTCTCAGTGAAAGATCTGGACGTCTGTTGACGAAACCATGGAGCCAATGTTTACCTGACATCTTCATTTCATTGTTGAAACGATGAGGGATTTTATTTCTTGCAGCGAACTCGTAAGCCACAGTTCTTAAGTCTTTAGTGGTCATCCCTTGAAACATGCTATCCAGTTGTATTAAATATTTACAAAATTCTTCTATATTTGGGGAGAAAGTTGTATCATATCTTCCCAATTTTGTTGCAGCTTCTGTTCTTTTTAAACGATATCTTAAATTACTTTCTTTCATGTCGTATGATGACACCACCATCCTCTTACTTTCACTACTTTCTATTCGTCTTCTTGCTTCATCTAAAATATTTTGAGGACACAGAGAACGCTCTGCATTCCTTGTTCTTCGATTCGGCATCCTATAATGAAAAAAAAATTACTATTGTAATGCCACTAACCCTGAAAAATGCTAAGTATAATTGAATCGTTCATTTCAAAAACCACATAAGTCAAAAAAGTAAAATTTTTAGTAGGCGAAAAAAAACTTTATTAAACTAAAACTATCCTTTATAAGAGGAAAAAATTTAATTTAATTCAAATTATTTAAGTAGTTACATAGTTTATCACATAATACATGTAGTTTATTTTCGTTGTTATTAAGAAAAAATTTTTTTTTTCTTGAGACTTAGGTGGTTTTTGCACTGAATATAATTTTGAAGTTATCATTTTCCTTCTTTAAAAGAAAACAAGTCAACAAACTGTCAAAAGGGTTTATTAAAAATGCTTCAAAATACAAACAAACAATAATATTCCTGATTTTAATAATTAATTAAGGCACATAATCAAACTCGTGGTCATTTTCGACATAATATTCTTCCTGGTTCTGTCCTTCCGCGGTAGGCCAGTGGAAAATCCCGTCATAAAATGGAATATGCTGTTCAAGGATACTATTTCTAACTTGCTTAATATTTTCTATTTTTTTGGGGTTTATAGGAACATTGCCACTGGGATAAGCCTTTACGGTCGGTAGGGATATATCGATAGCTCTATTTCGAGCTAGATTAAATGTGTGGCAAGTTAAACCGTCAATATATTCTTCAGTAACTACAACTCCTTTTTTATTGTGGCCATAGTGGAATGCCATATAAGAACATGGTGAGAATGATATTTTGCGTTCCTTAGGTATATTTTTTTTTTTCTTACCAAAACTTTCATTGGATAAACATGTTCTTTTATAATATATGGTCCACCATTTTGAGAACTCCATAATCTGACTTGTTGACAACATAAAGACGGTAAACTTTGGACTTGCTTCCGACATAATGGTATAATATTCCTGAGGAACATATATGCGGTCACACTTTTTAATTTTTTTCTTTATAACACCAAAGTCTTGGTCATTGGGTAAAAATGAGTGGCCTCTTACAGGGAAGTAATGTTTAATTTTTGAAAAAAACGCTTGGTATCTGTCAGAGCCAATAAAAATCTAATCACCGTATGGTTCTTATTTTGACCAGGACAATTATCTGAAAATAGATACAACTCAGAAATATTTTCGTCCAAAAAATTGTCCAGGTAATGTAGAATCATAGAGCAGACTTCGTTAGCACCTTTGCGAGCCAAGCCTTCATGATAAACATAAAAAAATGATTCGTTGATTTTCAGGTTCTTGATTCCAAAGCAGTTGACCCATAGTTGTCTTAAATAAAATAGTTCCTGTATTGGTAGGTTTGGTAAAGGCAAATTCTGCATAAAGTCGATTGTTAAAGCGGCCACGTCGTTACGAGATTTGCAGATTTCTTTTACGGCAGATATTTTATTGTAAAATTTTTTGGCCCTTCTTTTATGAACCATAAGTTCTGCCTCAGCTGCTTTTTTTGCATTCTGTCCTAAAGTAAGGCTTCGTATTTTTACCGACAACTCTTCACAAGTTACGCATGTATCGACTTGCGGTCTTCCAAATCTTAAAGAGAATGTACTTTTAAAATAATTGGCGTAAAATGCATACTTTACATTTAACTCTGGGTGTTTCCTCCTAAACAAGTCATACATATTTTTCACATTTAAACGGGCATCTAAATATTCTATATCCCTGCCTGAGTAGTGGGTCCGCTTTCTAGGAAAAGCAAGAATATGATCATGGATAACTTTTAAAACTTCTGGGGGAGTGGTGTTCGGCTTTTGATGCTGTCCTCGTTTATCATGGGGAACTTGGGATCGTTGAAGTAAAGTTGAAAGGCGTCTCACACGATTTTCCGTTACACCATTAGCAGAGCAAAAAGCTTTTTTACAAACGAGTACTTTTTTACTTTCTGTAATAACAGAATATTTACAAGAAAATTGCCTTGGTACTGCTCCTTCTTTACGTGGTCTGTGACATTTTACATTTTTTTTTTCTATGAGCTGTTGCAAATAAATATCCTGCTCATTTTTATTATGAAATGTATTCATCTTATTGATACAGAAATCCAAATCATCTTGAGTTAATTGTTCGAAACAAGCCATTTTACATCTTAAAACAAAACAATATCGCATTAATAATATTTGCCTACAGTATTTATGTAAAATTATTACCTGCAATTGGCTCCAGTAACACGTGCCGGCAAGACTCTTCCCTTCCAATTTTTGTGTTCCAGTCCCTTGACTTTTGCATTTTTGATAAAAAACCTTTTATATTTCTGTGGATGTCGTTGTCTCTTTTTTAAAGGTTGTAAGTCCTCTCCGTCACTAGATAAATTCGATTGATCACACATATTTTGTTTTTTAGACGGCAACTAACTTGTCACGCTCAAAATCGTACACACTTCTTATGGTAGCCGAAAGTAACTGTTAACGAAACAGTAAGAAACGGTTTTAAACCGTTGCAAATCGTCCGAAACACGTGCTTTTTCCTAAATGTCCCCATATCAAAGTGCGCATGAGTTGGATAGTTTGGGATCGGTTTGCCATCAATTTGACTGGTATCTGAACAGAGATAACACTTTTTATCTCCCACTCAACTCAAACCCTCGCTAGAAAATCCGTGCAAAAAACAACATAAGTCTGTGACTAATGTGGTTTTTGCAACAAACGGTGGAAGTGGATAGGCGGCAATTCGTTAACCGTAAATACGACTTACGTGGCTTTTGCATATAATATGTAGGTACCCTTGAGGAGACGTTTCCTAGCAAAAACTCAATTTTGCTAAATTTTGTGTGGTTTTTGAAATGAACGATTCAATTACATAGAAGGTAAGACTGCACACGCTATTTTATCCGCCCTAGCTCCGCACAGTCCTACCACTTCGTTCTCTGTCTAGTAACATACCCTATAACGCCATCTACGGAAAATCAGCGTCACTAATGCCGGCCGGCAACATGTGGGTGTAATGAAGTCGGCCAAAGCCATGGTTAGATTATTGAAATTACATCATTATCTTGTATTACCATAGTTTCAAAATGTTAAAAAATAACATCAAACGTGATATTAATCAACAAACTTACCTAGCGCTTCCGTTTTTCGGGTGTTTTTAATTGTTTTCTCACAGTAAACTCCCTCACACTAGTGCATCAAGACTCAAGTTAGCCGCAGATGTCATTAGCATTTCTATTTACAAGGCTTGCACAGTCTTATGCGCCTTCCATACGACAGCGACTTACCTGTACGGTATAGTTTGCGTAAACTAAACGGAACACCGTGCTCTGTCCACACGATGAAGACAAGCATGCGCAAACCTCTGTCCAGTCTCATCCTTCCGGCCTACACATACTTTTCTATAGTGTAGTGACAATGTCGCCTGATGACGAGCATTATTTGTTAACATTTTTCCTTTTTTGCTTGTTGAAAAAAAAAATATAAAAATAAAGATTGTCGCTCCGCTTGGATTAAAAAGTGGTTGCTGAAAAGAAAGGTTTACTCTCACATAAATCTAATCAATGATTTGCTTCAAGACCCCAATGAACGGAGGAATTATATGAAAATGGCTGAGACTGCCTACACTGAACTGCTGACATTAGTGACACCGGCAATTGAACGACAAGATACCGTGATGCGTGAGGCTATATCACCTCATGAGAGATTGAGTTGTACATTCAGATTTTTGGCTACGGGAAGGTCACACAAGGACTTGAGATTTTCGAGCGCTATTTCTACTGAAGCTATATCAGTAATTATCCCAGACACATGTAAAGCAATCATTGGTGCTTTGAAAGAAAAGTACATGAAGATAAATTATTTATAAACTATTTATTAAGAAATCAAAATATTAAGAACAAAATAAAATAACTGTTATATTGGATCAAAGGAATTTAAATAACTTGCTGTGCTGCTTGATCTGGTAGGTCGAAGTGTTGAAGTCCCAGTGTTTGGATAGGGCACAGTGGGAGAGACATAGACATAGCAATTTCTCGAGAAGTTTTCAAATTCCGATTCAAAAGTTGCGTCATTTATAAACTTTTCTAAATAAATTCGCTGATCTTTGGGTACGTTTTTGAGCTTACTCGCAATATTCCTTCCAAAAATGTCATGTTGATCTTCATTTTTTACCTCACATTTCCCCACAGAAGATATCAGACTGTCTAGTTCTTTGTCCACTTTACTTTGACTTTTCCGTTTTGGTGCACTAATTTCTGAAGTTGAATAATTAGTCTCAGGTGGGGAGAAAAGTAAGTCCATGTTGTCATTGTCAATCTAAAAAAAAATTGTGTTTTAGATTTCCATACGAGCATAAACCTGAAGCAAGAAAATATTGATTTGGTTGTTTTGACTACTTGTTCCCTTCATAAATATTTAAGGAAAAACATTCAAACAGCGTGACACCGCCTGTGAGCTTGGATTATGAACATACATTAGAAGGGTCATTGGAATTAGGTTTACGGACAACTGATTCTGATCTATGTAATTTGCATAACGGGCATTCTAAATCCATTTCCAAAAATGCGAAAGAGACAAGAGATTAGTTTTTACATTATTTTAATAATGAAGGAAATATTCCCTGGCAAATTAAAATGTGTAATTTAGAATAAAGTGAAGTTTTATCGTACTATCAACTAAATATAAGTTAATAGTTAATAAGTAATACAAATTTATTTTAATTTTGTACGTGAATAAAAAGTCTACAGCATACTTATTATTTTTTTTACCTGTGACCCTTCGTCAAAGTTTTAAATCATTGAACGAGGAGTGTCTTGGTCAATTACCAATTGAAGCTTATTGTAGTACCACAGTACAGGTACATAAATATCTTCAGTGCCGGCTCCTGATCTCTCTGAATCGATTATTTTATTTCTTTCTTTGCGATGAGAACTGCATAGCGAGTTTATTTTTTTTTGCCACCATATCTCTGTCTGCTTCTGGCTCTACCTGTGCAATTTATTATTTATTACAACCTTTGAATTAAACCTATATAAAAATAAGTCAAGTCAAAACGAGAATTTGGTACCTACCTCTTTTAACTTCTTAATCATTTTATCATAAGCAACAGTTGTCTTATTACGGTCGGAATATTCTTTGCTTTTTACCTTCCATAAGGCCGGTAAGGATTTATAAAGTTCAATAAATTCTGTAATAAATTGTTTTGAATAGGACGGTGTATCAGATATGTTTGCGCAAATTATAATGAACAAAAGAAAACATGCAGACACTAGGCTCCAAGAAGACAGACACTGAGTCAGTACTACTCACAAAACTGTAGGCACGGCTCGAGCCCCCTCCACACGACACAACCAATGCCGTGCAAGCCTAGTTTGTGCAGTTATTCTTTAACTTTTTCAACAGTCCACAAGCCATGCTTATAGGATTGCACGATATACAGTTTTCTCGTCCACACACCCGGGTTTCGGTATACAAACCGGTTTGTGCAGACAAGCCTTAAGTAAAGCATGCACGTATGGATGGCCCATAAGCTAACTCTTTATACACTTACATTTCTTCATCCTTTATGTCTAACATTTCAGATTTTATTAAATTAGAGTCCTCATAAAATGGGTCACTCCTTGTGTCTCGTGTTTCATTTCTCTAGAAACAAACAGCAATTAAAAATAAAACTGATAAATGTATCGTGTTTATTCAATAAATTACATATGTAACCTACAAACGAATTTTTGTTTAAAAGTTAACCACTTTAAATGGCGTTTGAATGTTGGCGCGTAGAGTATGATGACATACAGCGTTGTCAAATTGTGATATCTGTCCCTCACTACGCGGTTATTCTTTCAAAAAAATATCAACTCTAAACTTTTTAACAAATCAATAAAAAAAAAATATATTTTTTTTCAAAATTTTTCTATTTTTTTTTTTTACTAAATATTAGTTTTTTTTTTTCAGATTGTGAGAAAGGTTATACGAAACTATGCCTTTTTTATACTTCATTACATGTTAATTATGTGCACTTTAAAATGAAAAACATTTATGTTAAGATCATATTTCAATTTGATCTAACTCTTAAGAAAAGTGGATTTACGAGTGAACTACCTTAACTCCAACCCAACTCTTTGTAACTCTTAATACACTTACGTTTCTTCATCCTTTGTGTTCAATGTTTCAGATTTTATTGAATTACAGTCCTCATTGTTCTCTCCGTTTCATTTCGCTAAAAACAAACAAATGTTATGTGTTATTTGCAACAGAAATATAAATTACATTAAAGAAGGTAAATCCTGTGAACCAAAACTAAAAGTGCAATTTCACTGGTTCGAGTAAAACTACATTTTGAGGATTTGCCCAGCTGAAGATGATACAGATTTGCTTCTTCGATAACGGTGAATCAATATTATAATTTACTTTTAAATACTGCACTGACTTAGCCATTACTTGCTGCAAATTCATAATAACTAGGAATGAAATGAGTTTATTGTATTAGAGCTGAAAACTGTTTCAACACAGTATATATATATATAAATATATATATATACAAGGTGTTATGAAATTCACTGCGTATATTGTCATGTAGAAGCATATTCAATGCTTTTTTTTTCAAATTCGAAAATTTTTTATAAATGTAACCCGCGTATGAAATACTGGCATTGAAAAGAAAAAAATCCTTGGAAGGTCGAAGAACAACCGATTATTGCTCCTTGACAGGTGATTTTTCAAAGTATAGGAGAGTAGGAAAATCGACCCACTAAAATACATATTTAATGATCATAGTGGTTTTTTTGCACCGTTCAGAAAAAAATGCAAAAAGTTTTAGGATTAAAAAGGAAAAAATAAATCAGCGCAATCACAAGCGAGAAAATTGGTCTTGTGTTGTGCCAGTGTGCCTGGACAGTATGTGTCACCAATGCTTATATTCAAAAGAATGACACAAAATCTTGAATTAGGGAATGGCACACCTTCTCAGGGTGTTGTCACCATTCCAGACACTAGCTGTATTAAATGAAACCTATTTGTAAAATGGATGAAACATTTTACAAGCGTCGTAAAGTCAGCCCCTGAACATATAGTGTTACTTCTGCTTGATGGAAACACAACGCATTCGAATATACTGGAGGCGTTAACCATAGCGAAGCCTAATGTTACAACTGCCAGGCCTTACTACACATCGGCTTCAGCCACTAAATGTATCTTTTTTTTTTAACTTATGACCAATTATTATATTCAAGCAACAGAGAAATGGTTAAGGACAAATCCAGGTCGTCAAGTAACGCAATATCAAGTTGCAAGTTTATTTGCAGAAGCTTACCAAGAGCTGCTATGACCCGTGGACAAAAACGTCTTTCCCGAGCATTTGTTTAAAGCAGCTGAAAATATAAATGTTCTCTCTCTTAAACAAACTCAAGTAATGAAAGCATAGCGATCTTACAAGACGCTTGTGTTAATTAATGAAACAGATTACTATATTTAAATAGTGAACCGTCTACTTCGGCATCGCACGCTAAAGCTTTAAAAAAAATTATAAAATCTTTATGCCCAATACTACAAAAAACTGATGAAATTACGTCCAGTCCTTACAAAAATATAGTGGAACCATCTAACCACCAACTAAGCTGAGAAAAATACAATTAAAAAAAGGTAATGGCATCAATAAAAAAAAAGAAAACAGCAGTTACAAAATAATACCATTTTCACCAAACGTAAACTATGAAGCGGGAACACCCTTTGAAGACAGCATTGTACGTCGTACCAAAGGAAGGATAAGTGTTTGTTTTCAGCCTTGGACAAAAAATGCTGGGTAGACGACACCGAGCCGCAGTTGGATGAAGTACTACTAATTTGGAAATTTTCTAACGTTATATGTTTTGGGGTCGCAGATTACGATAAAATTAGCCGTTTTTTAAATATGAAAGATTTTCAATTAATTACCAGTTTTGGCCAAGTTTTGCCTTTTTCAAGGGAGTATATGAATTTTTCATATTTAGTTTGGAATTCTTGGTGCAAAGTTCCTCCATTAGGCTATGTTAGGTTGGGGTAATTGAAATGATTTTATCCATAAGATAATTTTAAATTTAAATTATTTTCCCATGTAACAAAAGTAATGCGAATTTTGCATGTATTGACTAGAACAAAGCAGTAGAAAAAGGTGGTAAATGGCCTGATTTTTAAGATTAGACTATTTCGGATCAATATTCTTGTTACATTTTTAGTTTACATTCTTGAGATGATATGGGAATAGCTAAAAAAGAGTAAATTCATATATTCACTAGAAAAACTCTAAAAATGTTGACAAATTTCCAAATTTGGTCAATTTTTTTAGGTCCGACTATTTTGATTTTCCGTTTATTGGTGATTTTTAAACTCTAAATAACAACAGTTTTACTGACGTTTTTGTCGAAAATGGAGAATATAATAATTAAACAGCGTGAATTGAAAGTCGCTTTGTGTTTGGCTGTGTATCTGAATATTTCAAATAAAAGGAAAAAAAGGTGTTGGGTTAAGACATGGATGGAAGATCGGAAGAAATATGGACATACGCCTCTATTATATAAGTTACGTGAGAGTTTTCCCGTGGATTTCAGACACTATTTGCGAGTGGATTCTATATAGTTTCGCATTTTGTTGGATTTGGTTTCTCCAATCATTTCTAAACAGGATACAAAAATGCGTGAGAGCATAAGTGCCGAAGAAAGATTAACCACTACATTAAGATTCTTAGCTACAGGTCGTTCGTTTGAGGATTTAAAATTTTTAACTTTAATATCGTCACTATCATTATGTAAAATTATACCTGAGACATGTAAAAAGTCTTAAGAAGAACATATTTAAAGGTAAACTGATTGCTTTATTAAAAAATAAACATTTTTCTAATAACAAAATATAAACTTCTTATGTACTGTAAACAAAAGTAATTTAAATCTGTAGTAATGAAGAACCTGAAAATCACTACCAGCCTGTTTATAGTAGAATGTTAAACACGTTGAAGGTTCTAATTGTGGTGTTCCTCCTTGCTGAGCTGAAGAAGAATTTGATGAAACGGTACTGTATGGGCTAAGAGGTGAAAAGAGTGGAGGTGGTGCTTGATCTGTTATAACAGTTGTATTTGTTAATTGATTTAATAATCCTTGATTTATAATTCTATTTATGTGTTATGCTTAAATAGCCTGAGTTGGGTTCATCCTTTTAATTTTTTTGGCCCACGAAATTGCTGCTGCATCAAATTCGTCAATTTAATCATTTTTTTCAAGCTGATTTTTACAGTAGTTTATAAAGTCTAATTGCGATTTATTTTGTTTGTAACTCCTGCTCCTTTTATTTGGTACAGATGATCTTGTTGGAAGTTCAAAAGATGTTGAAGGAGATTCTGATGGAACTTCTATAGATATCTAAAAAATTAAAAAATATATTATAATTTTAGTTCCCATCTACACAGCAGGATTGGTTTCTTCAAACCAAGCAGCTGGACTTAAAAAGAAATGGTAATTTATAAACTGTGGAGAAACCCTTGATGGCAAACATATACGCATTGTACCTCCTCCTCATTCAGAAGCACAATATTATAATTATAAGAATTTTTATAGTATTGCCTTAATGGCACTAGTGGACTCTAATTAACAATTTATATTTGTCAATGTTGGAAAAAATGGAAGATTATCCGATGGAGGAGTAATAGAGAGCACAGAATTTTATCAGAAATTAGTAAATGGTAACCTGTTATTTTTATAAACGTAGTATATAATAATATTACATTATTGTTTTATGCCAATTACATTTACCAAGTAACAATGAAACAGAACATAATCTTAATTTTGTATTTTTGGGCGACGAGGCATTTTCTTTACGTGAACATTTTTTAAAACTATATCCCCAAAGAGATCTTTCCTATAATAAAAGAATGTTCAACTATAGACTATCGCGGGCAAGAAATGTTTTTGAAAATGCATTTGGCCTTATAGCTGCACGATTTAGAATTCTTCATAGGCCAATACATATGGTGTACCTGGAAAATATAAGCTATGTTGTTCTTGCTATTTGTGCTCTTCACAATTTCCTTACAAAAAAACGCGATACTTCATATACAACATCAACATCATTTGATCAGGAAAATTTGATAACTAATGATTTGCAGATGGGTGACTCATTATTTTAATTCAGATGGAACAGTTAATTGGCAGGATGAAATGTTATCTAAAGGAAAAGCCTAATACATGAATTATTTTGTTTTTACTAAATACTAAAAATTATTACCTGTGTGTTATTACATTCTGTACTATCACCTTCAACTTCTTCCCGAATTTCAAAATCTGATGTTGTTTCTTCTTCCATACTCTGTTCAATTTCCTGGTGTCCAATGTTAGATATACTCGGTGTTGGTAGCTCCTGGTCAATTGTGAACAGTAGCTGGTCAAAGTACCATAGTGTTGGGGTATAAATTTGGTCTCTACCAGCCCCACTCCATTTTGGTTCCTTCATCTTTTTCATTTCCTTTCGGAAAGAACCACGAAAACTTCTTAACTACGCAATCGCGAGTTGCTTCTGGATTAAATGTTTTACAAAATTCCACTAGTTTATCGTTGGCTGTATTTTATAAATTTCGGTTTGTATAATCTCGAGATTTAATTTTCCATAAACATGGATGAGATTTATATATTTCAATAAAATTTGTAACAACTTCTTTAGACCGATACCGTGAATTTGTCATGTTACCTGTAAAACAATAAAAAAAGGGTAAATACATACGCATATGGAGTTACTTTTACATATCTATATAATTAATTAATTAAAAAGCACTTACCGTCCTTTACTTTATAAATTCAAACTGTACTAACTAAATCGCGTAAAAGTAAATTAAAACAAAATTCACAAAATTCTTCGCCTGTGCGAAATCACTAGAGAAAGTATTGCGGGTCTTAACACTTCCAAAAACCGAGCAATTAATCGCATTTAAACAAGCACTCTTTCGCGCGTGATTAGGACGGGGCGCTTCAATCCCACTTGATAGAGCATAAGTCTAAAGGTGATGATGTCCTTTAGCGAGTGACAAACTCACGACTAGCGAGCGCAACACTCCCCGCCTCCTTATCTCACCGTGCCAAATACCGATTGCACGAACACGATTTTTTTTTTTTTTTTTTTTTTACAGGGAGAAATCCACCTTATGGATTCTGGAGCAATCTGCCCCACCATAAGGGTGGCCCAGATTGCCCCAGATATGTGGGGCTCACCAGCCTCAGAGAGGGGGCATACCCACTAAAACTCCTTGTGAGCTGGGCTAGGCCCGTTACTCCTTTTACAATCAAACGTTTGTACTACTGTCTAGGTGTTTTTATTTGAACTTAACTCTAAGGTTAATTTTATGTGATTGGTTCTAAGCTACCTAAACCTAAAAACTAAACCTAAGTCCCCTGTAGAAGGGAGTGTTTTGTTATAGTGTTAGTCGTGTGTGGTGTAACACTTTTTACCGTTGGAGTTGCTCAACTATCCTAAGACCTTAACTTATTCCTAACTCAAGGCGAGGGGTTTGGACAGTGTTTTAATCGGGAGGTATGGGATCAATGGGGCGAAGATGTTGAATGCCGACGTTTACATCTGCTAGGAAAGTATTAGCTATTTCGGGGTTGGGGTGGGCTCGGGCTTTCTCCAGGAAGCGGAGCTGGGCATTTCGGGTGAACTCTTTTATCGTGGGCATTTCAAACTCCCTGTGCAACTGATTGTTGCGGACGAACCAGGGAGCTCCTGCTATCATACGGAGAGCTTTATTTTGAACTGACTGGACTTTGGCTCGATGGGTCGCGGACATATGGCACCATGTCTGACAGCCGTACGTAAGTCCCGCCCTGATGATCATCTTGTAGATTAGTAACTTATTATTAGTTGACAATCTACTTTGATGATTCAGGAGCGGGTACAGCTTCCCAAGAAGCTGGTTCGCCTTACGCACCGCTGCCGGCACTTGGTCCTTCCATACGAGCTGCTGGTCGTACTGAAGGCCCAGGTACCTAATGTTCTTGGCCCATCTGAGCCTGGTTCCATTCCGGGAGAGAGGAGGAGGGGCTATTCTGCGGGGGCGTTTATCGAAGATTATGGCCTGGGTCTTGGCTGGATTGACCTTAATCCTCCATCGGTCAAACCAGTCAGAAAGACGCGTTAGATAACGTTGAAGTCGGCCCGTGATGTAATCGAGCCTCCTAGAGGAGGTGGAAATGGCCGTGTCATCAGCGTAAAGTTGGAGAGTAGTGGATCTGTCTTTGGGAATGTCAGAAACATAGATGTTGAAGAGGTGTGGAGAAAGGGCGGAGCCTTGTGGGACACCAGCTCTTATTCTCCTAACCTCAGAAAGGGTTTGGTCTACACGGACTTGGAAGGTCCTTTCTGAAAGGAAGGACTGGACCAGAGTCGTTAGGTGATGGGGATAGCCGAATCTTATGAGTTTGAGGATTAAGCCTTCGTGCCAGACCTTATCGAAGGCTTTAGAAATATCTAGAAACACAGCTCCAACCCTTGCTCTTTGGTTGAAGCTGTTGGAAATAAGTTGAGCGAGTTTCGCAGTATGGTGGATAGTGCCGTGTTTTGGTTGAAAGCCAAATTGTTCATCAGGGATGATGCTGAATCTGATACTACTGTCTCTAATTACCTCGAGGACGACTTTTTCCGCCACTTTGCCCAATGTGGATATTAGGCTAATTGGTCGGTAGCTGTCGGCCTCGTGGGAAGGAGAGCCAGGTTTCCGAATCATCACAATTTCAGCTTTTTTCCAGGTAGGGGGAAAATAACTAAGACGAAGGATGCTGTTTATAATGGCGGTGATCTCTGTAATTTGCTTAGCAGGCAGCTCTTTCAGGGATTTGACTGAGATTTTATCGTGCCCTGGGGCTTTTCTAACAGGGCGGGTTTTAATAATGGACTTGACAATCTGTGGGGTCGTGAAGATCCGCACAGGAGGAAGTGGGGCTTGGTTATAGAGGCGAATGGTTTGGGCTACCACCGCGTCTCTGCCGAATCTGGGATGAGTGTGAGGATTTGGTTGAAACCTATCCTCGAGAATTTCGGCAAGTAGATCTGCCTTTTCTTGGGGAGAAGAGGCAGTGGAGTTGGCATGACGAAGGGTGGGCATTGTACTAGGTCCGTCATTGGAGACGGCTCTCGCCATTCTCCAGACGGACGTGGTGTTAGGGTTCAGGTCTTCGAGTTTGGAATTCCATCTATCGTTGTGAAATTGATAGAGGGCTTCTCTGACCAGTTCAATATGTTGATTTGCGAGCCGTTTGATGTTAGGATCACCAGTCCTTGTGGCTCTCCTTCGGATGCGATTTTTCTCCCGAATTTGCTCTCTGATGTGGGCGGGAAGTTTGCCCTTCATCTGAGCAGGGATAATCCGGGTGACAGTGGCATGGGTAATTGCCTGTTGGATGTCTGTGGTTATCTTATTAACCGCCGCATTCAGCTCCTGTGGATTGTTGATCCTGGGAATTGGATCGGTGTTTTGGAGGAACTCTTGGAACTGGTTCCAGTCTGAATACTTTTGGGTGATAGAATCGCGGATTCTGTCAGCCGGATTCCCTATCGTGAGAATGACTGGAAGATGATCTGAGGACAGTTCATGGAGAACTCTGATATTATGGCGGAGGATCAGATTCCTGACAAGGAACATGTCAAGAAAATCTGGTTGGCCTCTGCCAATGAAAATGGGCTCGTCTGGAGTTATGGGGTTGAAAAGAAATCTGTTCTGGAGGGCGTACAAATCAGTGCCATTCCTGTTCGTCGATAGGTTGCCCCACAGAACATTCTTGGCATTGAAGTCGCCTCCCAGGATAGTTCTCTGATTATCAGGGCCTAGGAGTGTCCCATAGTCGTTGGGCACGACCGGGTGGGTTCGTGAATGTCTTTGGTACACAGAGGAGATGACGATGGAAGTATTGTTGGACATATTAACTGATATTGTAGTAGCCTCGGCAGAGACAAGGTTGTAGCTTGGGGGCGGGGAGTTATGGCTAAGGGAGCGTCTGACAAGGATAAGAGTGCCACCATTCCGAACACCCACCTTGTCATCCCTGTAAATTAGGAAGTTTGGGACTTTGAAACGTTTGCCAGGTTTCAAGAACGTGTCTTGAAGGAGGGCAATATCGATCTTATGCTCCTGTAAGAAATGGATTAATTCTTGTTTTTTATTGGAGATGCTACAACAATTCCAGGACATGATGTTGAGCGTCGATGCTTTTAGATGTGCATTCATGCTTGTTTATTAGGGGCTATAGTGGTCATGAGCGGTTTAAGTTGATCCAGGATTGAAGCCGAGATCATCTGAGTTAAATGCGCCATTTGGGCTGCTGAAAGAGGGGCTTCGACAGAAGCGGGGGCAGGGGTTTGTTGAGCGGGCTGCTCTTGGGATTTGTTGGAGGCAAGACCGGAATGATCTTGTTTACCCCAACCTTTGAAACTGGATTTTTTAGGTTTTATTTGCGAAGGATGACGCGGGCACCCGCTGAACGAAGCGGGATGATCGCCCGCGCAGTTAGCACACCTTGCTGGGACGTCCCTGCTTTTTGTGCATTTTGAAGTGTGGTGACTTTCACCACACTTTACGCACCTAGGTGGGATGTGACAGCAGGAAGCAGCATGCCCGTGGTCTTGACAGTTGTAACACTGTATTCCACGGGCTTTTGACTTCTGTGCTTCTGCACGGACTTCAAATGTACAGACAAGCCTAACTTTGTAGATATTAACCTCAGACTTGGGGAGGAGGATCAATGCCATCGGCATGGGCTTGCCATTAGAGTAGAACCATCTAATGACTTTTTTTGGGCTGAAGCCCTGGAGGGTGAGATTAGCAGCAATCTCTTCACTGGTTAGGCGGATTGGTATACCACGCAGGACTACATGATTGAGTTTCTCTTCCGGGAACCGGAAGGTGAAATAAGGCTCTTTATGTTTGTCTAGGAGTGCCGTAGCCTTCCTATAATCGGACTCAGTCGTGGGGAAGATTTTAATGCCATTCCTCAGAACGGTAGCAGAAGAATATTGGATTTTGTGTTCTCTAAGATGACCAGAGATGCTGACGAAGTTACCAGCATTAGAAATGACAATGGGGGGGATTTGTTTTGGCCTGGGGAGCCTCTTAGCAATTTGGGGCACTTGAGGTGTGGGCGAAGCCACCTTGACTTGGGTAGTGGGGGCTGCAGAAGTACCTGCAGCAGGCTTTGGGGAGGGTAGGGGGGGGGAAATCGCAATTGTTATCAGTGATTGGTAAATTGATAGGATCAGGCTTACCCGTTTCTGTCCTAGTTTTTTTCGCCTTCTTGGCTAGTACTGCTTCAGGCGTCCTTATTGGCGACCTTACTGGTGAACCAGACGGCGACTCACTTTGAGTCAGTGCTCTCTTGGGAGCGCTTTCATCATCAGAGGCGAATCTCGCAGCCCGTCTGGCTTTCCTGTTCATTGCAGGTTGGAAGTCTGCTTCACTTCCAGAGGCGTCTATGGTAATCTCCATTGATTCGTTAGAAAGGATGGACGAACGATCATCGTCTATCTCATCCTCCGGTTTCCTACCCTCGTCCTCAAGAGAGGAGTCGTCGGGCGTGTTCTCTTTTCTTTCAGGTTCCGGCTGTTTTTTGTCCAAGAGCTTTTTAATGGTGTTTTTTGAGATCTTGGATCTCAACGAGCAGGTTTTGGATCAGTTGGTCCTTCTCAGCTTGGGCCAACTGTTGTTTTTCGATGATGCTTTGCTTACTAGCAGCATCATCTTTGAGAAATTTCATCATCGCCTTCATGTCTGGGTTTGTGGCGCCTCTTACGCGGCTACTTCTTCTCGATAATCTGGGATTACCTAATGTCTTTTAAACCTTTACACTGATAATCCTTAATCACTGTAATCCTTTCGGCTTAAATGCACTTAACTTGAAAATAGGGATTCCCGGTCTTTCCACCGGGTATCGCTTGACTCGAACGACCGTAGGTAAAAATCTCGACCTTTACCGTACCGAGGTCTGAGAAACTGCACGAACACGAAGTTTGCATTCGCATTTATAATTAGGCGCGCGGCGTATATTTTGAAAATCTCGTTGCCTTGACATACAACATTCAGACAGGATGTCAGGAAATTTACTTAAAAGTCAGAGACGTTGTCAGGACATCTCATTATTTGATCTGGTAACCCTAGCCAGCGTGTCTTGGACTGAGTTTGGAGTTGAGAATACTCCATCCCGATGTCATTGTAAAACTCCCGTAGTTTTTTCTGTTCGAACAGTGTATGTAGAAAAATGTTTGTAAATTTTTACAGTTATTAATTCCACTTCTACGGGCAGAATGTCCCAATCGTATATGTATATATATATATATATATATATATATATATATATATATATATATATATATATATATATATATATATACTCGTGTATATCATCTTTCACTCGTACCTAAACGTTAAAGAATTTAAAAATGTAGCTAGAAGATAAATTAGTTTAGATTAGGTTAGTTTAAATTAATTTCTCTAGTATGGAATATGTTCATACTGTTTAATAGTATAGGGACTGTTAGGATCTAAATCATTTAACGTGTTACCTAATGGTTTAAGAATACATTCAAAATCAGCATAGATAACGAAGGGAACTTCAATTTGTTTTTGAATATTAGTAAATTTGAGAATATTTCCAGGCACTATGTTGTCAAATTTATCAATTTTGGGGGTAGGTGAGGATAAATTGATTCTTACATGATCACAATCTTAAGCATTATGTCTAGTTAAATCATTGAGAGTTGATTAGACACTAGCCTAGATAAATCTTTAATACAACAATAATGAAAATTCCCATCATCATCATAATCAAAAGTAAATTGGCATTACGTTCTCGCCTTTGTATTGTATAAAGCAGCGGTCCTACTACTTCATAACAATATTTCAAATCTCTTTTAATCTTTTCTAATCCATAAACATTTATAGAAATATTATTTGAAAGTTTAAGTTCAGGGATATCTTTTAACTTAAAAGGGCTATCCAAACCAAAAGTGTCATATAGATAAGAAAAATCCTTCTTCCTTCCTTCTAATCCGTTCGGATTGTGTAAAACTGCTGTCACAGACCGTAAGAAGTAGTTATTATCTTTATTGCGCATATTAATGTTAGCATACTTTCTGTCAATTTCATACGGTAAAGGAATATACTTGGAAGCTCTCAAGGGATTGTGCTTATTTACGTTTACTTCTAAATATAGAAGTTTGATCAATGTCCAACCTGCAACAAAAGAAATAAATATTAAAATATTTAAATTTAACAATTTTTCAAAGTTAGTAAGAAGGGTAGGCGTGGGTATGCAAGTATCGAAGACCCACACAAACCAGTTTGTGTAGGTCTTCAAACCCAAGCCGACCACAAAGTGTGGTTTGTAAGCCATCTTGGGAAAGTTGTGTTATGAAATTTGGTGGGTGAGAAGCAGATGCGATAAAAATTTTATTGGATTAAATAGGCGAATATAAAGATTTTTCAACTCTAGACAAGCTAAACTAGCAAGCTGGGAAAAAGAAATTTTGTTGCCTGATGTGCTAGAGTGTAATATAGTTAACGCAATTAGTATCTAATTAAAAATATGCAAACAGAATAAATGCAACAACATTAAATAAATTTTGAAACAAATTAAATATTAAAATCTTACCTCGTTTTTGTACTGAAGAGTGTGGAGGGATGCTAGCTTGTCCCTTTATTACGAAATTTTCCTTACATGTCTATAGAGATTGTCGCGTCTGGTAAATTGTCTGTTACAAATTTTGCAAGTGTGCATGTTTCGGTACGAAGAGACCAGCTGATGTAAAATAAGAAAAAGTAGAAGTTTATATACCAGAAAGAAAGAAAGAGAGAGAGAGAGAAATTATAAATCAAAATCTGCCAATTTTTTGAAACAAGAATTTATCTGATCCCACATGACCTTTTCTTTGGAAGAAGCATTACGAAATTTGTGGTAAGAATTTAAGGCGAAGCACAGACTTTTTAGATTTGAAATTAAATTTCGAGAAAATTTTGAATTTTTATGTTTAGCCTTAACAATGAAAGAATTTTTATTTAAGGACAAATTAGGGGGGTCAGTTTGGGTAAATCTAAATTTGGCAAATGTAAAACTGTCAGTTCCATACAACTTACAGTTTGATTCAAACTCATTATTACTCACACTGAAATAATACTTCAAGCAAATTTGCAAAGTTATATGGAAATAAATAAATTTGTGAAAAAATTAAACATTCCGAAAATATACTGTATTTACCAGAAATATATAAACTAAGGAAAAAATAAAAAGAAACAAAATTAAACTTCGCGAAAAGACACTTATTAAATGAATAAATTGATGAAAAATTAAACCGAGCGAAAACACACTGTACGTTGCAAACTCACGAAACAGTCTCTGTGGCGAGTATAAGAAAATAATATCAAGCCATGCTACAAAGCAGACTTTATATACATCTAGTGACACCAAGCTTACAGTACCCCGCCTTGACTGATCATTGAAGAAAGTTGGTAAGTTTTAATTTAGCGTATTTGTGAATATCAGCCCAGTGCTTTCTGATGCTTTTGATTACAGATTGAAGAAGAATATTGCTGTATAGGGAGACAACATCCAAGCTAAGCAAAACGAAACCAGGGGGGAGCTGCTTGCTAGTTATGAAGTTGGTCAATTCAAAAGAGTCAGTTATCTAGTAATCATTTTCTTTTACATATGCATTAGATAAAACTTCTGACAAGAATGATGTCATGTGTTCATAAACCTCAGTTAGCTATGAGACCCATCATTTCATCCCTCTATGTCTCTAATAGTAAAAAAATTGTGGGAATTGGAGTCCGCTAACAGCTTCTGAGATCAAGTTGTCCACGACGTAACCACTCAAGATGAGGAAAATACTCGAACCCATAGGAGTACCAAAGATTTGTTTGTCGAATTTATTATCAACAACGAAGAAAGTGGAGTCGAAGGTGAACTCAAGGAGTTTTATGAAAGAATTTAGGTCAAGGGAAATATGCTGCTGGATAGTATTCCAATTTTCCAGTATGTTAGACTTGGCCATGTTCAACGGAAGATTGGTAAATAATAAAGTCACATCTAAACTGCCAGGGTTATGTGGCAATTAAAAATCATTGATGAAGGCACTAAATGAACAAAGACAGGAGTAGTCGCGACTGACTAGTTAAGAAAAATATATTCTCAATTTAGTGGGGCTGCAGTCTATATTTAAATATTTATGGCCTTGGGTAGTGAAACAACCTTTTTTGTTAGTCGAGCTTTCGAAATTATATTTATTTCTTCTTCAGGACATCTGGAAAGACAAAATTTTCTTTTTTCTTTATACTGTTAAGTGAAAAATTGCTTTTTAAGTACATTCATATGGTTGAAAAAAACCAAAACAACAAAGAAGATGGCAGGAGAAAAAAGAAAAATGATTGACTTTCCAAAGTGGTTTTTCTATAACAAAACAAGCAGTCATTTGCACAGAGGGACATTCCCCAATGTACTATTGTTAACTACATAACATTATAATTAAACAGAAGCTGGCACTTATTGCAAAAAACGCACCTTTCTCGAGCTTACCGCTCGAAGGCATAGACGAAGAACACTTTTGGTGACTTCTAAAAATGCGAATCTTTTCGATTCGTCTTTAGTTGTTATACCATGCCGTCTCTTTCTTTCTCTTGACTACATTTGGAACACATGTCATCAAATTCTGTACAATTTTCATGTACCCAAAACTGGCACATTGTACATTGAAGTAGTTTTCTCCACACCTGCGACAGTTGTCCTTTTCGTTTCGCTTTTTTTTCTTATATTTATCCGCTAACCTTATTAATGAGACATCGTCACTACTATCAGATAGTCTTCGGATAGCTTTTCTTTTGTTTGCTCATAGAACAGTACTTTTTTTTGGCTCTTCTTCTTTTTTCTTCTTTGATTTTTCGGCTTTTTTATGTTCTCCTATTTTACACTTTTTTCTACAGCAAATTTTCTGTCTTCGATATGTGCCAACTTGCTTTGCTCGTTTACGAACTTCAATAAGTTTTCGTTGAATAGGAGATATTTCCTGTAGAATCCGCGAGGGGGTGTAATCTGGAACGTTATTGGATGGAAGTTCTTTCGAAATGCTTGGTTCTGAAACATTAGACACAGTGGCAGTGTTCAATGAGGTTCTTTGCTCAATAGGAGTATTAGACGAAATACCTACGGATTCTTGAATAAACGCGTAGTCTGGCACCGCTTCTGGATTGAAAGGATACACTCCCGTTGCTTTAGAGCCAGAAATAGCATTTTCCGTTATCGTTGCTTTTCCCCAAGCCTTATTAAGTAAATCTCCGAGAGTAAGTCTTGATATACGACGTCCTGGGTTTTGTTTTAACCAAAGTCTACACTGTTCATAGAAGTGAGTTTTTTAGTGATTTAAATACCGCACGATCTAAGGGCTGGAGATAATGAGATGTGTGTGACTCGGCATTGATAACAAAATAATGTCGTTCGGATTAGCGTATTCTAACATTTCCACTGAATTGCAATGTGTGGAGTGGCCGTCGAGCAGAAGAACAACTTTTCCGGCTGGTTTTCTTGGAACAAAGTGTGTTTTTAACCATTCTAAGAATATCTCTGAAGTTATGTAAGCTGATTTTTGAGACATGAAGAGTTTTGTTCCTGGAGGCATCCCATCTTCAAACTTGGGTTTTTTATTTTTCCCCTTCATGATACAAGCAGGTAGTAAAAAAAGTGCCTTCAGCATTGCAGCAGGCTATAATGGTTATCGTCTCCCCTTTTTCAGTTGATGTTACTGTAGAAACTGCTTTAGAACCTTTTTCAGCGAGCACGTGACCTGGACGACTGTTTAACCTGACTTACCCATGTTGAATACGCTATTCGGTGCTAAAACCTCATTGTCTTGCATAAGGACGCTTTCAAGAAGTTGAAAATATGCATTTACTTCTGATTTATTCATGGCATTGACCCTAGCGAAGGAGACACCTTCTGACTTTATTAGTCTAATATCTGTGTTTCTGCTTAAGAACATTTGCAACCAGTCATATCCTGCTTTCTGAGTTTCTGTATTAAATCTATGTTTTAATTTTAACTGCTCTGCAAAATCGTAAGCTATTCTTCTGACATCATTCATCGTCAATGGAAAACCTTTGGCTTGCATTGATTTGATATGATCAGCCAACTTCTTCTTATTTTCTTCTCCAAATAAAGAAGGCCTTTTTTCTCATTATTCTTCTTTAATCTTCTTTCTAATGTTTTTCTCGGTATTTGGTACTGAAGAGCTGCCCCACGTACAGATAATCCGTCATTTTTCACAGCACTGATAGCTGCTTTTAGTGCTTCTTTCAGACCAATTTCCTCTCAGAGCTACTGCCTTTCTCTTGTACTTATTAGGCATCTAAAACAAGAATGAGAAGAAATCAATTATTTTAATAAGATATCATTAATGTACCGTTGCTATATGATGGCCATATGGCCATCACATACCGACTCTAACTGGTCATCCCTCCTTTTCTTCCGGGAGAGATGACCACACCTAAAATATAAACATATAAAAAAACGTCATGCGTAATTTTGAGGTTAGAACGAAACGTTGCTTGTATACTTTGCAACAAATACAGAAATAACCATTATTTTAACAAACTAACATCACAACTATGTAAAACATGAACCCCTTTAAAAAATATTTACACTAGACAAAACAATAAACAAGGATTTTACTTACTTTTTTTTTTCGCCAAAATTTTGGTCGTACCTTCGCTTCCACGCAGGACGCGAAGTGAACTGAACAGTAATTAACGACATCTAATCAACGGTTCTATAAATTATTTTGATGGGCCATCTCCCCCTTATGGCCAACTACCCCGGACTTACTCTAGTTAAGGGCATTCTTAAAATTTTCTTGGTATTATTTTTCATTTTTAAAAGTAAGTTAAAAAGTACAAACACAATCAACTTACGGATACAAACAACAATTCAAATCACAAAATATAAAAACATGTACACTTAAAATTTTGTCTTTTATATATAAAGAATTGGTTTAATTTTTTTTTTTAAATTAACAGTAACAATTAGTTAAAAATTAAAGTCACTAATCAAACATATTTCGTACCTCGAAAATAAGTAAACCAGACCAATACATCTCGGTCGGTTAGTTTCTTTGTAATTAAATGTGTGATTTGTTTCGTTTTCGTGTTTGTTTAATGCAGTTGTGGCATTCTTTGTGTACTTGTGGCCGTTCAATCTATTTTTTAGTAGTTGTCACGTAGAATAGAGTATATTACGTTAGAGTTTTTTTTATGGGGGTGTTACTCTTTAGTTTCCTGAATAAGGAATTCAGCTTGTTAACAGATCTGTGGCAAACCGTTATGTCATATTTGTTTAGTGTGTATTTTAGTTTTTCAGACAGATCTTTTATATAGGGTAATGCTATGAGTAAAAATCTTTGTTTGGGAGATTTTGTTTTTCAAAAACTTTATTTAGGTCTTGCGATACAACTGTTCTGCTCTGGTGTCATAACCCATATTTATAAACTTATTTTGTCTATTCTGCCGAACTATATTTACATTAAGAGGTTATATACAGTCAGGAGGGCTAAAAAAAGGGATTTTTCATGAATTTTTCCTGAGAAAACTTTTAAATTTATTAATGTAAAAAATTTTACACATATTCTGGTAACTTTTAACTGTATTTCAACATTTTTTAATTGTAAAAATAATAATTTTAAAGGCTGCTATAGCTGATCTCCAGGAGCTCCTCTCAAAAAAGGCGTCTTGCGGTGACCACGATATCTCTGGACTGGATCATCTAAAATGAAAATACCAAACGGATATCGTTAAAGTAATGTAGTTATTAATCGAAGGAATAAGCAAAATAAAATTTTTTGCGAAAGTAGCGTCTTCTCAAGAAAAAAAAAATGATTTTTGGCCAAAATTTTGAAAAAACCTTCGATTAATTACTAAAAAGTATACTTAAGAAGCTTGTGGTAAAATTTGAGACTGATCGGTTCAGCAGTTTCCAAGAAATCTTGGTCACCGACTAGAAAAACATGGTTTTGAGAAAAATGCGTTTAAATCTTAGCAAGTGCAATTTAAATGCAATTCTGCATATTTTTAGAATGTAACTCCTTGCGACCCAGTTGGAAAGATAACATTTTGGTTATTTTTTCAATTAATAATCTAGATCAATGTCATTGATTGAATATTATTCTTTGTTACTTTTTAGATTTTCTATATCTTTTTACGAACATAACTTATTACAATCAAAATCAATACAAATAATATATAGCTTATTATCGTCCATATATTATTGAATTTCACAATTATGTTCGTAAATATGTTTTCTAAATACTTCTTTTGGGCTTTTAGGTCTTCTTTAATCTCGTCGTTAATTTTTAGATTTATGGAGTCTAAATCTAAAACATGAGGGTTGAAGTAGGGTTGACGTATTTCTTCGTTGTCCCATTTTATTTTCGGTAGTGGAATCTCTTCATATTTCATTCTTGGTTCTTCGTATGTTTTCAGATCTGTTTTGTTCATTTGGATTTGACAAATGGGTGGAGTTTCGGCTAAATATGAACCATTTATTGGTTTAAATTCTTCCAATTTTTGGCAGGTTATTTTTACGACTTCTTCTTTCAAAGTCGTTATTAGCCATTTATCGTGAGAGACTTGTGTTGCTTCCTTTTTATCTTGATTTTTGAAAGGGTGGCATTGTGTAATATTTTTCTAGTGTTATAGTAGTTGAACGGTACAGGGTAATTCATGCCTTCATGTTTATACTGTATTATTAATTTTCTTTCTTCTTCTTTGACATTATTGATAAGCTTTTTACATTTTACCAATTTGTAATTTTGAAAATTATTTATTATAGCTTTATTACATAAGGGTCTTAATTCTTCTTATTGAAAGTAAATATATATTATTTTTACGCTAAAGTATTCTTTAAAAAATTGCATTATTTTTTCTAAAGACGATGGTAGGGTTGCTTTTATTATTTTATTTCTATCAAAGGTTTCCTTTTCAATCTTACTGTATTCTGTCTAAGGGGACTTCTTTACTATTATTTGATTCTCCTTGTTATTAATTATCTCATCCAATATTATTAATCCGCTATCATTATTTTCTGCATTTGTTATGTGAATGGTGTCAGTCATTTTTTGTTTTCGATCTTTGAATGGTGGTAATATTTGTATGTCTGAGATTATTTTTATTTTCTCTTTTTTTGACTGTGCACCTGTTAGATTCTCTTTTTTCTTTGGTTTTTTTCGATTTCCTTAATTATTTTCTTTATTTCCTCTTCTTGAGATTTTTTTTTATATTAAGGGGTAAGGGCGCGTCAACTTCAATGGTTATTTGGCGCCCAAAATAATTTAGATTGCGATATTTAATTCTTTTAAGTAATTGATGATTCCCAGCTTATTTGATTGAAAAGTGCTTACAATTTGTTTAATGTTTGATGGTATGTTATGTTTGTTTCTTCTGTGCGAAAAATGCGCTGCCTCAAATATGTGTTTGACAGTCAATGATTGATTGCAGATGGTCCATAATGGTGCTACTCTTTAGTAGGTGAGAGTGTGTCTGGTATGTATGTCCAGTCGCTAGTCTTCTGAGTTTTACGTTCTCTGATCTGTTTAGATTGTGAATGTGTAAAGGAGGAAAAACAAAAGATTTTACTTCCCACAGCTTGTTATTAGGATCTACAAGATCCCATTCCAACTGAAAATTATTTCTATTTATTGAGATTAAATTTTTATGGAAATCGTTAGTATGGTTCTCTCCTTTGGTATAGTTGCCTGTTTCTATGGCTTGTTTGGCTACTTGATCTACTCTGTCGTTCCCTTTGATTCCCATATGGCTAGGAATCCAGATTAATATGATGGTTCTATTCCTGGCCTTGGCGATGTATAATAAGTCTGCTATTTGTCTTAAGTATGCATAGTCCGGATTGCTGTATTTGATGGCTTTTATGGCACTTAAGGAATCTGATGCAATGAGGAATTTGTTATTTTCCTTGTTATTTATTGCATACCTGATTGCTTCTTTTAGGGCTAACAGCTCGGCAGAGAAGATTGAAGAGTATGGAGGAAGTTTAAATTGTTGAGAATAAGACTTGTGTAGGAAGGCTGCTCCCACTCCTTTTGTGGATTTCGAACCATCGGTGTAGACTATAGAAAAGTTTGAGTAGAGAGTGTGTATCCTTTCAGAGAAATGTTGGCTCCTATTAGGTTATTTTTGTTACCGGAATGGAAGTGTAGATCGATTGATGGGTTTGGAGAAAGCCAGGGAGGAAATGTGGTGAATAGTGGGTAGTCAAATTTGGGGGGGAGTGAGCCCATGTAAGGTCAGGTAAGAATTTATTCTCTTGGGAATGGATTTTGGAGGAAAGGCTATGTGAGCTTTGTGTGCATTAGTCAAGTTTAAAGAGAATTTTGTGTGGGGTCGGTGTAGCGAAGATGAGTAATATTTCATTAATGAAAGCTGTCTAGTCAGATAAAGTGGGGGAGTAGCGGCTATGCATTGGAGACTATTAATTGGTGTTGTTCTGAATGCACCCGTTGCCAGACGCAGAGCTTGGTTCTGTATAGGGTCTAAAGATTTTTTTGATGCATTGCTGGCGGCATCGTAAATGAAATCGCCGTATCTAAGCTTTGAGAGAATGAGAGACTTGTATAAATTATTTAGAGAAATGAAATCTGCACCCCACTTGGTGTTAGCTGGTATTCTGAGTATATTTAAATCTTGGGTGGTGCGAGCTTTGAGATGTTTGATGTGTGGGTTCCAGCAGAGTCTGTTGTCGAATGTCAGGCCGAGTATTTTGATAGTTGTTGCTGATGGTATGTCATTATTGTTAATATGGAATGAATCCGTTTTTAGACAATTTCTGACCTTGCAGATATGTATTGTATTTGACTTGGTTGGTGAAAAGTTGAAGTCGTTGTTGATTGCCCAATTGTTTACTGATGCAATGGCTGTCTGTAGAGTACTTGAGGTTTCTCTGTGTGACTGATTGGAATGGTAGATGACTATGTCATCAGCAAACAATTTAAATTTCAAGGAAGTTGGAATCTGTTTTGTGATGGTTTGGATTGCGATATTAAAGAGGGTTGGGCTAAGGACAGAACCCTGTGGTACACCAAGTCTGAGGATGTGAGTATTTGATAATAATCCATTTGCTCTTACTTGGAAAGTTCTTGGGGAAAGGAAATTCTTGATGAATTTTGGTAGAGCCCCGGTAAAGCCCATCTCATTCAGTTGTTCGAGAATGATGTTTCCATTTGTTATGTCAAAAGCATTGCTTAAGTCTAGTGAAGCAAGACACGTATGTTGATTCCTCTGCATGGCTATTCTTATGTCGGTGTCTAAAGAAGCAAGATGATCGATAGCTGACCTATGCTTTCTGAATCCGTATTGAAATTGTGACAGATGATTCTTTGTTTCTAGAACCCATGTTAATCGCTGGTGTACCATTCTTTCTAGTATCTTGCAAAGATGATTGGTCAGTGAAATTGGTCTGTAACTGTTTGGTAATGATCTCGGTTTGCCAGCCTTATATATTGGTACAATGATGGAATGCAGCCATGATGCGGGAAATTTAGAATTGCACCAGAGATAGTTGTAATAATCCAATAAGGATTTGAGCATGGTTTCAGAGAGATGTTGAATCATCGATAATAGGATGGAGTCAGGGCCAGGTGCAGTGTTTTTTGATATTCTAATTGCAGTATTTAATTCATGCATAGAGAAGGGGAAATTATAGTGGTGATGTTGCTCGGAATCGAAGGATAGAGTTGTATTGATTGGTAGTATGTTCGTGTCTTTAGGAGTTGATTTTGTTTGGTAAGTGTGGGCAATTGCGTCTATGATTTCTTTGGGGTCTGAGATATAAATGTCATTATTGAGAAGTGAAGGTATTGTGTGAGATTGTGTGCCCTTCATTTTTCTTACCAATTGCCAAAGTTGGCCTGATGATAGTGGATGTCGCAACGATGAAGTTAGATCCCTCCATGATTTTATTTTGGTTTCCTTGAATACTCGTTTGGCTTGTGCTCTTTTTCTCTTATACTCTATGAAATTGACCTCTGTTGGATGGCGTTTGAATAAGTTTAATGCCTTTTTTCTTGCCTTGAGTAGCCTAGAGCATTCACTGTTCCACCAAGGAACAGGAGTTTTGTTTCTGGAATGTTGGTGTGATGGAATTGCTTCGTGTGCAGCTTTTAAAATAATGTGAGAGAACTCTTGAATGTAAGTGTCTACATCGTGTATCTGCGATATAGGAGCAGAGAGAGTTGCGCTGAATTTAGTCCAGTCGGCCTTGGCAGTGTTCCACTTGGTTTGAGGAGTAGGAGAATAAGGATAGGTTGTGGGGAATCGAAGGATGATGGGAAAGTGGTCACTGCCATGGGTGTCAGGTAGAATGTCCCATTCAAGAATATCCGCCAGTGACTGACTGCAGAGAGACAGATCAATTGTCGAAAAAGTGCCAGACGAAGAGTTTAGGTGGTGAGTTGGAGAAGGATGATTGATAATGGCTATGTTGTTTAGTAGCAGAATGTCTTCTATTTCATTTTGCCACGAGTCGTGTTGTGAGAAGAGCCCCATAGTTTGTTATGGGCATTTAGATCACCAAGGAGGATGAAAGGTGAAGGGAGTTGTGAAAGTAGATCGTTAATAATTGGCGATGGATAGTCAATGCTTGGTGATAAGTAGATACTACACACACAGTTATGGATGCGAGAGTTATGGCTACTGCCTCCAGAGTAGTTTGAAGGTTGATTTCATTGAATTCCAGGGATTTGTGAATGTAAAGAGCCACTCCTCCCGATGCTCTTGCTTGATCTGTTCTGTTTTTTATAATTGAATTATAGTTTTTTATTTTCAGAAATTTTGAATCTTTGAAGTTGGTTTCTTGTATAGCTAGAATAGATGGTTTTAAAAGAATTTACTAATAAAGCTAGATCCTCTTGTCTCTGAGCAAATCGATTCACATTCCATTGTAGTAATGGGTGGAATGCTAGTTATTTTGATTTTTTACTGCTACTAGACGACTTGTTCATATTTAGTATAGGATCCAAATCCATGGAAGTGTCAGAGGTTGACAATTCCAGTATGGACTCCCTAGAGGAGTTGGGAGTAGTTTTTTTTGGGTCGAGTGGTGGTAATTCTTTTGTTTGAGTCTGCGTTATGTCGGTGAGTGTTGAATTTTGTTGGGAATGTTTTTGTGTTAGTTTGTTGTTTGATGTCTGTCGTGTTTTGTTTGTTAGTAGAAAGATCTGTTTTTGGCTTGTTTTGTGGAATTGTTAATGGATTCTGTGAGTTTGTTGGTGTTTTAGAAGAAGGGAGGGAGGGTTGTTTGGATTGTTGGTTGGTTGGTGGGATGTGTGATGGGGGAATTGTGAGAGGAGTGAGGGTGAAGGGGGGTTGGGTGGGAGGGGGTGAAGGTTGTGAGAAGGTGTTTTGGAATGAGTCGAGGTCACATTGGGTTGAGACTGAACATTGTTTTGGTTTTGAACCCCTTGCCACTGAACTATACGAGATTGAAAATGTGGGGTTTAGATTTTGATACTTCCTTTTTGCTTCGAAATACGAGACTTTGTCAGTCGCTCTGATCTTTTGTATCTCGAACTCCTGTTTGTACTGCGGGCAGCCCTTGAATCTGGGTGAGTGGGGGCCGTTGCAGTTTACGCATTTGGGTGAATTGGAACAGGGATTGTCGGGGTGTTGTGCGTGACCGCAGGAAGGGCATAGGGGATCTTGTGAGCATTTGCCAGCGGTATGCCCAAACCTTTGGCAATGAAAGCACCTCATGGGGCTCTGGATGTATGGTCGTACTCTTAGCGAGTACGAACCAGCGAATAGTTTGGTGGGCAGTTGGTGGAGGTTGAATGATAAAATGAATGTATTAGATGGCTGATCCGAATCCTTTCTTGGGGGTAATCTATATATTTCTGTGACTCCTTGACTGCTCAAATTCTCCAGTATTTCTTCGTCAGAACAGTTTGCCAAGTCGTGGCAAGTAATTATACCCTTGATGGTATTTAAGGTCTTATGTGGTGTGGTGATAACATCAAAATTGTGTAATTGTGTTAGTTTGGAAGCATTGAATGATTGATTTTCACTGATTACCTGTATGAGCAGTGAACCATCAGCTAGTTTTTTCGTTTCCGCCAGAGTGCCTATTTTGGCTTGGAGAGCTTTATGTAATAAGAATGGCGAGACATTCTTGAATGAACCCGTAACTAAACTTATTTTAAAAAATCTATCATATTTCGGTACTTCTGGAGTAGAGGGAATTGACTCTATTCTGGGACTTTTTGACCCGTTTTGTTTTTTGTTTATTTGGTTTGTTTGAGGCATTTAAGTCCCACGAGTTGCCTGTCATATCTCTCTAATTTCAGTCTCCATCTTATTAATTAACTGTTGGGCTCATTTAAATTAAATAGCCACACTAGGGGACGATGATTGGTGTAGATCTTTCTGCTATACAGATATGGTCTGAAATATTTACATGCTCATACTATTCCTAAAAGTTCTTATTCAATTGTTGAATATTTCTGTTCAGTATTATTTAGGGTTCTGGATGCGTATGCTCTGGGATTATCGTTTGGGGGGTTGTCTTGTGATTTTCTACTAGACAAAGGGGTTCGAATATTGTTAATTTTATAGGATTTTCACTAGAATTCATTTTGTTGTCAGTGCATATTATTTTCTATTTCTCACTATTGCTTCTGACATTTCCGCCCTTTCCAAAATTTTCGTAGTTTAAGTACATATTTCTTTTCTTTATCCACTGGAATTTTTTACCACTTGTGTTCTTGAAGGAATGATCTCATAAGGTTTTTTCTTTTTGGGTTTTTATAATAATATAAGGTGGTAAAATTGGGCGATTGAGCAAATCTAAACAGGATTCTATTACCTTTTTACGCGTTATATATGTATGTTTAAGATAAATCATGTACCAAAGAAACCGTCATAGTTGAGGGAAAATATAATCAAATAACTAGAATTTGTGGACAGGTGGAACTATTGAATGATGGTGAGAAAATTTGGAAACTGTTTCTTATTTTCGTTGTGTCTCGATATCCGCGTGAGTGTTTCATACTGTGAACATTTACGTTCTCTATGAAATCTGGAAATATTTCGTATGCTAATTCAGGTCTGATGAATCGATTTTTCCCCCCCCCAACTGCCGGTATCTATTTAAAAAGTAATGCGTTTAATTCGGGTAAATATATTATTGGTAGTTCATTATCCGAATTTGAATTGAATGTATTATCAAATTGCCCGGTTGATTCCTGGTCTACAAGGAAAATTTTCCTCTGACTGTGTGTTATAGAGTTCGTTGTTAGTATTGGATTCTCCAACCTAAGTTGTCTTGTTGTTTATTGGGGTAATAATCTTCATTATTATACTCTTCTTGGTCAAAATATGTGGGTTCCGTACAATTTTCAGTATTAATTTCGAATCATTTTCGCATTCAATGACTTGGTTGAATAATTCCTCTGCAAGGATTCGCCGTTGGGGTCTATTTTCGTTTAAAATCGTGTTTCCGGATGATGTGTCCATCGGTTGGGGTTGATTTGTTCTTACTACGGAAGATGTAGCTTGTCTTTTGATTCCACGAATTGATTGTGAAAAGTTGTTATTGATAACTTTGCCTCTTGCGGGAAATTATTGAAATTTTGCCTGGGTGGAATATAAGGGAAAGTTTGTCTACTTCGGAAATTCTGCCTGATCATACGATTTGGAGTAGTATTTGAATGTTTTGAGATCTATTCATATTTGGGTTTTGAATGTTTGGGGCAATGTATTTTGAATTGACCTAAAAAATTGATGGGGGTTGATATTCGGTCTATTTATGTGTGAAATGTTTGGGTTTTTCGGGTTTTGGTTACTTGCGGGGTTATCGCTTGCTCTGTTTATTATATTTCCGACCTATTTTTATATGAAGAGAAGTTTTCTTCTTCCTGGGCGAAGCTCATAGGCTTGTTTCTTGAGATGCGGGGTTTTTGAGTCTAACCATAGTTGCTTGTGGTAGGGTAAATTATTGATGTACGTTTTCCAAAATTAGACTGCTGTATTCTTGTATTCGTATTATGTTGATATTCGCTTATGTTTTCCAAGTTTATTTTTGAAAATTAACAGGCTACGGACGTCCTGGATAATCTTATTCCGAATTGTTGGATTGTTTCATTGTTTTCTAATCTGAAAGTTATTATGTTCTTGAACTATGCATTCATTCGAAAAGATTTATCCGGTTTCAAAATTTTATCTATTATAACAATTATTTAATTAAATCCCTCTGTATTATAAGATTCTAATCGGGAAGCAATTAAATCTACTCGCTCTCGACCGGGTTTATTTTGTCTAGATCTGGTTGTTCAAACCAACATACTATTGATAGGTTGCATTCCTATGTTAATGTGATTTGTTAGAAGTTGTCGCATTGCGCTTATACATCTAGTTATTATTTTTATTTATTTGCTGCAAATGGTGGATGGAATGTTGATCGACTTGACTAACGTAATCTAATTGGAAATTTTGGGTTGTCATTTTGGTATAATTCAAGATTTTCAAAAAATTAAAATAGAAATAATTTATAGCAAATAAATTTTAAATAAAAAAAGAGTAATTGTTTTAAAGTCTAAAAATTTTTTTAATATTCTCACACTGCGTGATATGTTTGGAGTATTTCTCTGCTTAGATTTCCTAAAAATTTCATTCTTTTTACTCACTCGTATTCTCACTGCGTGATGTTTTTCCTGAAGGTTTTCTGCCTTTATTGCACTGCGGGAATTTTTCTTTTTCGCAAAAAAAAATATTTTTCCACTGTCGTGGGTGTTTTCTACTAGTAATATTCTGACCTCATGATCTAGGAATTTTTTTCACTCTGAAAGAAAGTCGGTAGATTATGGGTTCTTTGCGCCCTTACTGCTTTTGGTGATCTTTCTTATTTTCTGTGTTTTTTTTCTTTTTTGACGGCTGTTCAAATTACTACTATTAAACTAATGAACATGTAGAACTGTATGACTGAAGTAGATACGGTTTATGGTTGTTTACGCTGTATTTCAGTTATTTGCTAGTGGGTTGTTCTTTGTTATGAATGTGTATGAATATAATATATTATAATAATTATATTTATATTATTTATTATTTTATATATAATATATATATATATATATATATATATATTATAATTAGTTGGGGAACTCGGCAAAAGGGTGTGATAAATGTTCACACAATGTTCATTTAGCCAATATTTCGGTCCTTGTTGGGACCTCTCTTCAGGGCCACAAACTGAAAAGGAGAATGAGTCTACTAACTGAGAGAACTTGGGCAAAAAAATTATTAATAAATGGTGTAGAAAATATAATAGAAGATATAACAAAGGACAAAAAACACTCACATGAAGAGTGCGACGTTGAGATTAACATGAATGGGTCATAATTAGCTTATAATATAACAGCGACTAACAATCCATTAGAATAAACACTATAAACTAATACATCAAATTCAAAACATTACATTTATAACAGGAATGCCATTGAAAACCCTGGATGCTGAAAATTTTTTAAATTAATTTACACCAAACAACCACCTGTGGCCGGCACCATTCACGACATGATTGACATACAGCTGACAGAAGACAGCTACCTGACAGAGGTAAGGGACTTTTTTTGAAAACCTAAAAACCGAAGGTGATAAACAACCAGAAGGAGAACTGGTCCACTAAAAATGCATAAATGGTCAAAATTAATAGAATTGGTAGCGAAAGAAAATACCAGTTGAACACACTTAAAAACCGATATGGAAATTCGGATCAAAAATGCAACCGCAATTTTGGGTTAAAAAAGGGCGAGGAGGGAGGGGAAGGAGCGAGAGAGCTAGCAAAAGAGAAAAAGAAGAGGGAAAGATAGTATGTTACTTTAGTTATTTGTTGATTTAATTATTAATTTATTTGTTTAGAAAGGGGATTTGGTCACCAAAGGGTGTATCCAAGCACCAGAAATCAAAAAGGGGAGGGAAGAGGACCACGCAAAACAGTGGCAATGACACATTAACAACCGACGAAAGGAAACAAAAGCCAAACGAGGAGAGTGAGTAAATAATATAGGAACCCTTGGGTGATCCATTGAGCCAAAAAAGGGGGAACAATGACTGAGAAAACCAGGACCAAAAAGACCTACAAAATAGGAGAGAGAGAGAGAGATAGAATGATGTTAGAAATAAAAATCCTAATAAAAATAATTACAGGACCCATTTTTGGAGATGAGAGATCATGAATCGAGTGACAACAGGGAAATATTCACGTGGGAGTGACAAATCACAAGAGAGGAGGAAAGTACAGATATTACTCTCAAACCATCTAGATCGGTTCTTTTATTGATATTGTGGGGATTTTCATGATGTAACACATTTCGAGGAATTCTCTTTTTGAAAAGATTTTTTGAGAGAGATGAGCAATGAAGTATTTTGGGTTCATTGAAGTTAAAGGAATGTCCATTATATGGTATTGCCAATGCCCACATCTTTGTGGATAGCAACTAGTGTCACTTTTTGTGTGCAGTGTAATACGACGATTAAACGAGATTGGGAGGTCTGACCGATATAAATTGATGGACAATTAAGGCAGGGGATTAAATACACTACATCTGACATAGAAAAAACAGGTAGAGGGGCCTTCAACTTACTGAAAAATACGTCTATTTTTGAAAAAATAGTACTTGGCAATTTTTGATATTAGGGATAGTACGTAAGAT